>BSBN01001061.1:1600000-2800000 GCA_027924645.1 Cunninghamia lanceolata
TGCCTTGATAGAAAGAATAGACATTTCAAGGATCACCAAGAACAAGGTGAATCTAAAAAGGTACGTGTAGAGCAAGGGGAGTCTTCTAAATTAGAGAAATTCTTCAAAGTTGAAGCCAAGATTGATATCTAATATTTAAACCTGTAGCCTAATTTATGTAATTTATGGAACCAACCATTGCAGGTTGTAGTACTACCAAGGAAGAGTTTTTTTTGTAAGAACTATAGGAAGGTATTATCAAGTTTGGTAGTTACATGATCATATGTCTCCATGACTATTAGGAATTTCTTAAGGGATCCCGTGATACAGTTTCAGTCATGTCACATTTATTGATATTTATGCTTCAAGAATCAGTTAGTTTTCTAAAACTATAAAATTTTGTAAATGGTTCACAGTAATATTTTTCTTAATTCATGTGAGACATTATTCACTAGAGAGGTTCATGGAAACATTGAATAATAAGTAGGAAACATAAAAAATTTTAAGCATGGAAAATTATCAATCCTATAACCATAATTGATCATCATATATAATGTAAAATCTCATATACGTAATGTCATGAAAATTCCATATAGTGTATATATAATGTCATATAGGCATGTACAACAATATATGTTAGTAAATAGATATGTATGTTTACAAAGCCATATAGGTATACAACCAAAAGTCCCAAAATCAAAAGTCCTATGGATTGCTATCAAATAGTTGACGGTCCTTGCTTAGCCATGAAGGTGGAGAAGGAATCGACGAATCATGCTCTCTCATCTACTGACTAGACCTCCTATCATAAGTTTTTTGAACCTCCACCTATTAATTCAATTAAAAAATATCCATATTGATATAGAAAACATGAAATATACAACATGGCATAAGTAATCAATCACTTACCACAAAAAAAAATAATCACTCTTAATCATTCGTTGCCTCTCCTCATTTGTAGTTGGATGGGTTGGAGTTGTGTCCTATGAGAAGCATGGAGAAGAAAATTAGAGAAAAGATGAATATCATTTATGTACATTAAATGACATGATATAAAACAAGAAAGGAATAATGATGTTTACATGTTACTAGCTCATACCTTTGTGAAAGGCATTGAAGAAAAAATAGTTGTAGCAATTTCCCCACCTCCATTGTCTCACTAATATCAAAATGAGTCTGAATTGTTGTCATCAATGAAAAATAAAACAATCTTGTTTGACCAAAATCTACATAACATTATTTAAATTTATAATGATTAAAAATAGTAAAATTTACCTTAGAAAAACTAGATCTATGACGAACCCCACCAAATCCTCCTAATGTTGGAGATCCAAAATCAACCTGTTCATCATCAAATTTTCATTAAATAAGATTACCATTTATATATGACAAAAAGTTTACATGTAGTATATTTACTATCTTATTACAAATTACATATATGTAAACTTGACATCGCCTCATAAGATTGCATTGGATGGTTAAAAGATGTAGGATGAGTAATTTGACCCTAGAATTTCATAATGCATAGAAATACCAACATTAATTTTGACTTATAATAGATTATTATAGTCAATTAGAGATTTAAAATTAAAATATATCAAATTACAAAACCTTATAAAAATTACCCGTGTTTTAATACTAAAAGTCCTATCTAGCAAATCATCTATTATCAACATATTATCCAATATGGATGTGTCCTACTCCTACTCCTACCCTTGTGTGGAATAGTCCGTAAAGTGTTGAGAATCCTCTCAAATGTATGTATCAGAAGGATCCTCAAACCAATAATCACATAAGGCTCCACAGGAATAGAAATATGTGGGCACTATCGATGCTTACTAGTCTCACCCTCACTAGCTCGTCAAAGATGGCTACCATGCTGTAGTAAAGACTGAGTGAGAGACCTAATAGAATGTAGCATCTCCAGCTCAACACTCTCCATCAAAGTAGAAGGGAGTGTGACATGGTAAAAGGATGGCCTCACTAAGGGTTTCACTTGACAGTCCTGTGAATGATGTGGCGCTCCCTAGCCTATTCAAAGCCTTTACCTCTACACTAGAAATCTCACATGTCAAAACAGTTTGGAATCTCATTGAGGATAAACTCACAATAGAGTTTCCTCAAAAAATACTATGGGACCTCATTATTGTTGCATGGTGGATTTTCAAACACTATCCACCACCTATCTTAAAAGTTTTGAGATATTCCTTTGTGTTGACACTAATGAATGGGGAATCTTTTGCAACTCTCATGCAATGGCTCATTAGTTCTAGAATCAACAAATAAGGCATATAGATTAGATTTTAAATAAAAATGTCTTTCACTTATTTGTATGATAATTTGGTTGCAGAGTATTGGTGACAACTCTGCCTGCCCATTTGTTGATTTGTCTTGTCATAGAATCTATGTGAGAAATAATTGACTCTAGGGATGTAGCAAGGGATTAACAAACTGAATTTCTATAACTCACAATCAATGTTTCATTCTATACTAAAATACTAAGTAGATAAATACTTCAATTTTTAAGCATTTTGGTTAATTAACCTCTTTAAAGAAATCAATCAACTCTTGCCAATGATAAAAATATTCAATAATTATGTAAAACATTATCTACATGGTTACACAAATAGATTAACCATTAACTACCTTCTCTTATCAAAATACTAAATAAAGAATATTATGTTATGGCTTGTAAATGGGTGTTTTTAAGTGAATTGTAGTGAATGACACACACTAAACAATAAAAAATTGTATATTCAATTGTAGATTATTATCCACACAAGTAAATAAGATTTATCACTGCATAATCTTCTAAAACTAATTGCTAGAATATAGTAGCGTGTCCACAAAATTAGTTGTTAGTTGTTAGAGATATTATTATTATATATTAGATAATTTCATGTGACAACTAATTTCATGTATTTGGATATTTGGTTGATCATTATAGTTAGAAATTAGATATGATAGTTTTAGAAGGTAGATAAATTTGGATGATTTGCTCTTTCTCCTTTTAAAAAAATTAAATATAATTTACCTATTTAAAAAAAATTAAAATGTTTTAGACTCATTCAAATTTATATAATTTTAGGTATGTAATTACAAAATATATTTTATTTAATAAAGGTGCTTATTTATTGTGAAGGCATATATTGATTATATAAAATTGTATTAATACCTATGGATATGAACATGTACATAGGAAAACCTAGATCAATATTTTAATGAAGTAAAGCACTAGTTTTTGGTATATCTTAGAATGTATGTGTTGATATCTACTCTTAAATCTTAATATCTCCCTCAATGTATTTAGTTTTAATCCTTATTAACAATGTATAAATTCTCAAAGGTAATAGTATTAACAAATAAATTGGTAAGCATAATCATAAATAATCTATTATATAGTGGATTCCTTCTAAAATTTAATATTAAGAAAGAGTGTATGTTATTGGTGACTACAATTAACAATGTAGTTGAAATATACTATTATAGAAGAACTCTTGGAAATTGTTATGGGCATTTCCATGGAGGGGGCAAGGTTTTCAAGGATGGGCGTATGGGAGATGAGGCCATGGTCCTACATTTCTCAATAAATATAAGGAGCTAGAAAAACTACATTCTAACTACACCAAGAGCACTCTGGGCATGTGCAAAAAAATGGGGGACCAAAAAGTGGACAAAGCCACTTTTTGGTCCAAATAAGACATAACTCAAGTGCATTATAATGTGCTTGAATTATAAAGTGCTCGCGTTATGGCTTGGTAATTACTCATCCTAAATTGCAAGCATGTTATAATGTGGACATGTTATAACGTGCTCGTGTTATTTCCTACTAAACATAAATCAAAAAATAGACTCATGACCCTTCATTTCACTCCAGCATTCCTTGAAAAGAAGAAACCACATGTAGGGGTATTGTGCAACTGTGTTTTGGATAAATTAAAGGAAAATCCTCTCAAACACAATGCCACCATGGTATTCCTACACTCTATGACATCATGCACAAGCTCCATGGGGTAAACAAGCTGAACAAAGTAAGGTTTCCATGTTTTTTTCTAATTTTGAAAATGAATCATTTGTTTTGCAATGTTTTATTTCAATTTATATTTCCAATTTTAAGCCAATGAAACCCATGAGACACCTCCAAACCCTAATCCACCAAATAGAGGGGATGATGAGATTACAACTATATGTGGAGGACATTCAAATTATTGAACTTACTTAAAGAGGTCCTAATATCCTCTATACAGTCTTTGATCTTCCTAGAAGGAAGAGTTTTTCTTCAAACTAGATCAAGAATAACTTTAGAATGCCCCTCGATTTCAACATTTTGAAAACCATGAAATAAAAGTTTTTTTCTTCCCCACCAAAGAGAAATCACCTTAGCTTCATTGTTAGTTTTGAAACCAATAATCTTAGCAAAACCTTCTAACATAGTACCTTTTTCATCCCATATAACACCACCAACAACAACTTTACTAGGATTTGGTTTAGAACATCCATCAAAATTGAATTCTATCCAACCCTAAGGAGGACTTTTCCATGTGGTATTTTTCCTAATGAAATCTTTTTGAATATCAACATTATTGAGGTTCTGAGGAAAACCCCAATTTCTACTCTCTTATTTCAAGGGTAGTAGGCAACTTTTTAGGCTTTTCAAAATTTTCCACATTCACATTTTCTTGTATAGCACAACCAATAATCTAAAACAACTCTTGAACTCCAAAGATAATATCTCTAAAAATCTCATTTTTCCTCTCTTTCCATAGCCCCCATGCAATATGAAGAGGAATCTAAATTCGTGCACCTCTGTAATAATAGAGTGCTGAGAAGGAGAGTAACTAGTGTAGCTATACACAAAAGTGGCAAAGTCAATAAGCATAATCCATTGAATTTAAAACTTTGAGAAGGTCATCTCCCAAATTACCCTAAGAAAAGTGCAATTGAAAAACAAGTGATTAATTGAATCTTCAACAAAACAACACAAAGGACATCTATTAGGAAAATATAATCCATGCTTCAAAGATTATCAAGAGTAATAATCTTGTTGTAAGTAGCTTCCCACCAAAAAAAATGATCTTGGGGATGATTCTATGATTCCAAACCAAATTCCAATCAAAAGGCATGTTAGGGAAGTTGGAAATCATAGTATAAGAAAAAGCCATAACATAATTCCCAATAGCACAAGAAATCTAGATAACTTCATCCTCCCTTAAGGGATTGAAAATATTACAACCTCTAATAAAAGATTGAAATTCCACAATAAGAGCTTCCAATCCATTCAACTGAGCAGGAAAATTTTGAAAGGATTTACATTGAGAATTGTGACTAGGAAAGGTAATATAACCATGAAAAGTAGGGCCAAACAGTCTTAAGAAAGGATTCTTGAGTCTATAAAAAAGTGGGTGAGTAGATAGAGGAGAATTATGGAGCCAAATATCATCCCAAAAATTGATCTTTGCACCATTTCCCATCCTCCACCTCACACCCTATCTAAGAATACCTCTTATTTTTTGCATGTTGTTCCAAATAACTAATCCTCTAGGGAAATTGGGAGTATTGAGAAAATAGATAGAATCTTGCTTATGAAGATACTTAGCCTTAATCATTAAGGCCATATCCTTATCAAGATTTATCAAGGTCCACCCTACCTTAGCCAAAAGAGTTTTATTAAATTTTTGGATGCTTCTAATATCCAAGCCTCCATTTCTCTTGTTTTTACAAATATTCTCCCAATTAACAAGAGCCATCGTTTTATTTTCCTCCATCCCATTTCAAAGAAACTTCTTAGAAATTTGCTTGATTCTATCATCTATAATTTTAGGGATATCAAAAATGGACAAGTAATAAACATGGATATTTCATAAAAAGGATTTAAGAAGTTATTACTTCCTTGCTTGACTAAGGAGCTTACATTTCTACCCCTCCAAATTTTTCCGAGTTCTCTCCATAATACCATAACATAAAGAATTGGTGAGTTTTTTTAGAAAGAGGAAGACATAGATATATAGAAGGGAGGGTAGCCTTCACACAACCCAAAATCCTCAGAATATTGTTTTTGAATAACACCTTTAATATTAAAGAAATAAAGATCACTCTTTTCATAATTAATATGTTGCCCAGAGACTTCTTCATATTAATTCAGAAGAACTTTCCATTGATTAGCTTCCATGATAAAAGAAGCCTTAAAAAGAATAGTATCATCAACAAATTGTTTGTGAGAAGAAGGGGAAAGAGAGGAAGCAACTTTAACACCAACAAGATTATGGGAATCAATCATCTTGGAAATATTTATGCCAAGAACTTCAATAACTAGAATAAAAAGATAAGAAGAAATAGGGTCTCCTTGTCTCAAGCCCTTGCCACTATTCAAAATCCCCTAGACATCACATTAACCATTCCTAAAAATTTTAGAGTAAAGACAATCTATAATCAGCTGAAAGATTCTACCCATAAACCCAAACTTACAAAGAATAGCATATAGAAAGGACCAAGAAACCCTATCATAAGCCTTGGAGATATCAATTTTAAGGGCCATATCAGCATTCTTGTTACTTTCCATAGAGTGGAGGGTCTCATTAGTAGAAAGAGCAGTATCCAAAATATGCCTCCCAAGGACAAAGCCTTTTTTATGTTGAGATATAATCTAATGAAGAAAAGATTTAATTCTAAACATAATAAGCTTAGAAAAAAACTTGTAACTAGTGTTACATAAGCTTATACGTCTATAATAACTCAAGGTAACCACATCTCCTTTCTTATGCACACGAACAATAAATGTGGTGTTAAATTGCTTCAAAAGTTTAAAAGACTTTAAAAAGTCCCTAGAGCAACTGCAATCAAATCACTGCCCACTATATCCCAATACTCTTGGAAGAAAGAAGGGGGAAAACAATCTAATCTATGAGATTTGTAGGCCCCAAAAGAGAAGACAACAAACCAAACTTCTTCAATAATATCTTTAACCATATCAGTATTCTTAGATTCAGTAAGAACCGTAGAGATGACATCTAAAAACTTATTTAGGAGAGTTAAATCACCCTCATAATCTTGAAGAATATTTTAAAGAAATTGGTAGCATCATTTCCAATATGATCTTCATCTATAATAACACTTCCATCCTCATTTAGTAATTTATGAATAGTATTTATCTTCCTATGCTTAAGATTAGACTGATGAAAGCATTTTGTGTTCCTGTCCCCCTTAGTAAGTGATTAGACATATGACTTCTTCTAGAGAATTTCCTCCCTAGCCATCAATCTATGCCATTCTTTCTTGATATTTGTCTCCTTCTGATAGGTCTAAAAATTATTTTGGCCCTCATCCATTCTTTCCTAAACATCTTTTAGCTTGAGAGAGATCTACTCTTTTTGATGGAAGATATTGCCAAAAGTAAGTCTATTCCATCCTCTTACCTAGTTCTTAACAAATTTAATATTTTTTGCCAAACAAAGCATAAATGAGCCCTTGATCAAAGTGCTCCACTATTCTTCCACAAGATACCTAAAATCTAGATGTGATGCCAAAATCATTTCTTATCTAAATAGAAAAGCACCCTTTCTTTGGTGAATTGTTGCAGATGTGGTTTTGTGGTTGTCATTGATGTCAACACTCAGTTTGGACACTTTGCTTGGATACTTATGAGGATGATATACTATGTTGATGGCATGCTATTAGTGGGTGTTGATGTTCATGGTTAGATGTCATGCCTTGATTAATGTCAAGTAAAGTTGTAGGGTCATCCCACAATAATGGTTTACACTTTTTGGCCAAACTTGACATTATAATCAACATTTTAAACTAAATCTTCACTTTCTCACACCTATAGCACTAAACTATTAGGAATTTGAAGATGATGCGAACTAGTGATTTGTGATATTTTATTTGTAGATTCTAAATATATATTTTTTTAAAAAAATTGGAGTTAAATTGTAAAATATTTTGTGTTTCCTTTGATAACTAGTTTTGAATAGTAAACAACTTTTTTTTAAAATGATGTGTATTCTGTAGCACATAACCTTTTTTCTACAAAGGATAAAATTTTGATTCTTTTGAATTTAGATTGGTAACACCGATATATAGGGCATGCATTTGGTTTCATAATGTTTTGTTGAATAATTTTTAATTAAGTTTTGAAGTCAAACTAAATATAATTTAGACATAGGCGTATTCCATAAAACATAACTTTTTCTATATGTATCAAAATTTAATTTTTTTTGTTGAAACAAGGACATCAATACCTAGGGCATATATATTTTTCAGAATTTTTTTTCACTAATTGACTAATTTTCCATGTGTGTAGAACATGGAACTTGATGTTTGGTGAAAAACCTACATTCACAAGAAATAAAAAATAAATATAATAATCAAATTAAATATATTTAAAATTATAATTTTTGGGAAGCTTATAAAAAGGACTACATACTTAAAAAATATAAATTTTAAATAACTTCAATTGATCCCCCAAAAGGTAAATCAAAAGTGGTTTTATCAATATTTTGATAGGTGTAGAGGAGACTCCATTATAGGTATGGTTTAAAACTAGTGGGGTTCTAGCCAAGGGGGTTTGATCAAACTCTCTTGAATTAAAATCCTTTAAATGGAACCTTTCAAGGCTTAAATCATTATATTTTCTAAAAATATGTGATTTCAACAAAAATTAGGATGTCCTAGAAAGTGTAACCATTATACAACTGAGCATGTTTGTGGTCAGCAGAGATGATATCATTATGATATATTAAGATGGGAATTAAAGGCATCAATATGAGGATTAGAAGAGATGTTGAGGTTGACAAGATGTTGCTGATGTTCTGTGGCATGTTGTATGATCCTTCTTGTTGTTGCTAAGGATGTATTTGTTGTTACAAGAAGGTTTTGGTCTTCAGATGTTGGTGAAGGTTTTTGATGTAGGAAGTTGACTTGAAGATTAGTTGGTAGAATTCTCTACATTCCTCCACATTTGAAGCTATGGTTAAGCAGTTTAGAAGTTGATTTTAATATGTTCTGAAGATGTTATATCCAAGAGTTCAAGTCATTGTACCTTCAGCAGTAAAAGTTACAAGTGACAGAGTTCCAGTCTGTGCTCTAGTAGAATAATGTGATGATAAAGATTGATTGGAATACTCCACATTCCTTCGAAAGTAAAGATTTTCTCATGCAGTTTTGTGAATATGTTTAGGGATGTTCAATGCATGCAACTTTGCAGTATCAAGTGATTTGGAAGTCTTCAAGTTCAATTTTCAAATGGTGATGTACTACAGATGGTTCTGGATGCCTAATTTTTCTTAGGACACATGTTTGAGTACTTGCACCAGTTGGAGAATGTACATATTAGTTATATGAGTTTATGTGGACATCTTACATGTCTCTATGTTTCCTAGGTTTGAAGCACATTCAAATCTTTCATGTTTCCAGTACCGTAAAAAACTTTCAAGTTAGCTTGTGAAGAGTTATTGTTGTTGAGGCCTATTTGGGAATGTTGAAGGAGTGCCCCACAAATTTCTTGTTGTATGGAGATCAAGGAGTATTTTGAGATGTTGTATGGGTCATGCCGACTCATCTAGGAGAAGAACAAGTAATGTTTAATCATCCATGAGTACAGCCAGGATTGTAAAAAATGTTGTGCTACAAGCTTCATGTTTTCTTGCTTAAGGGTGACCTAATTCAATGTTGTGAAATGTGCAGATGTTGTTACTTGAAAAATGATGTTATGAAGGATGTGTAGGACTAGGCTAATCATGTGTTGGGATCTGTAAGGTGTGATTTTCTTCTTGGAGTTGTGTGTAGTTCATGTTAGGGCTTTCCCTCTACATGTTTCATGTTGTGTGATCTTTGGACAACTTGTAAATTGTAATATTCTTGTTGTATTGGCCGACTTGTAATGTAATCAATGTAATATAATGTATATATTGTAAACCTAGTTGATCTAGGTGAGGTATGATTGCAAAGATGAATATGTGAGGAGTAGAACATGAATTTGGAATTCATTATGATGTGTGACTAAAGGAGAAAGAGAAGAAGTAATAGGGCATGTCCTGATTCATCTTGAAGATATTTATAAGATAGGAGGGAAGTGAAGAGTGTGCCTAACTGATTTAATCATCAAAAGAAGTGTGAAAATTCATAATTGGAATCATCAAAAGGAGTGAGCTTCATTGTCAGTTTCAAGTAGTAGAAGGATTGTCATGCTATAATATTTTCTGAGTTTATTCTCAGTTTAGGGAGTAGTTGCTTCCTTGGGTTATAGCCCTCAAACAAAGTCTACAAGGAGTTGTAGCTTCCTTGGGAGTGACCCTAAAAACTTTCTTCAGGGAGTAGTTGCTTCGTTGGGTTGTAGAAATAAAAGAAAGTTAGCAGGGAGTGGTGTCTTCCTTGGGTTGTAGACCTAGAACAAAGTTGTAATTTTGAGCTTCATATATTGTGAGTTAATCCTCACCATGGTTTTTCCCCTTCAGGGTTTTCCATGTACATTTGGTGTTATGTGGTGTTATGCATTGTGTTGATATCTCATTCTTTTGTTAATGCTATAATGTTTAACTTTTGATCTACTCCGAACAGTCTGAGATTTGATTGAATATTGATTTACCACCTCATAGTATTAGGTGTGTTCAACAATTGGTATAAGAGGTAAGTTACTCAAAAGAATCTTAACCTCTTGAGGAAGGTCCAGGATGGCTCATAATGGTTCTCACAAGGCACCTATGTTTGATGGAACAAATTATTCCTTTTGGAAGTTAAGGATGAAAACTATCTACCTTCTCTAGGGTTTTGTGTTTGGCAAGCTGTCAGGAATGGTTACACTACTCCTACTTCTAATCCTATAGATGCTGATGAGATGAAGTTGTATGATAATAATTCCAAGGAAAAGAGTGCTAGCTTGAGTGGGCTAGCTGATTCAAAACTTCTTAAGGTATTGAGTTGTAAATTTGCTAAGGATGTCTGGGTAAAACTTGGTAGCATTTATAAAGGAGATAGTAAAGTAAAGCAAGCCAAGATGTAAATCTTCAATAGAAAATTTGAGACCCTGACGATGGGAGAAGATGAAGATAGTGCCAGTTATATACTTCGAGTGGATGAAATAGTTAATGGCATCACAGCTCTTGGTGGAGAAGTTAAAGAAGATGAGATTGTGAAGAAAGTTTTGAGATCCCTCCCTAAATCTTACATCCATAAGGTATCTTCTATTGAGGAAACTTGAGACTTGGATCAATATATAGTAGATCAATTATTTGGCTCTCTCACAACCTTTGAAATGAGAGAATTTGACAAAGGTGCTCCAAATAAGGAAGTAACATTAAAATCATGTAAGAAGATAGAAGATGAAGGAGCTAATCAAGATGATGACATTGATGAGGTAGAGACAAACTTTGTAAGAAGATTGAAGAAGTGAACCAGAAAATATAAAGATAAGTTACCTTTCAAATACTTCAATTGTGGGAAAATTGGTCATTTTGCTTTTAAATGTTCTTTTAAATATTCAAAGCATAACAACAAAAGAGACAAGCCCAAAAGAAGTATGTATTCCATAGAGAGCAATTCTTCTTCAAAAGATGAGGATCACGATGATTCAAATGATGAAACACTTTTCATCACCTTGAATGTTGGTGACAAAAAGAATGATACAATTGGGAAATGTGAAAAGTCTGATACCTGGTAGGATGAGCAAGATAATGAAAAATCAATGGTTGTATGGACTTCTTTCATACAAAAGAAGAAGATAAGGCTTGGGTAATTGATAGTGGTTTCTTTAACCACATGACTAGTCACAAGGAGAAGTTTATCAGCCTCAAGAAGTGGAATGGTGGAGCTATTAAGTTTGGTGGTGATGAGTCATCACAAATATGTGGAAAGCATGCTATAACTATTGAAAGCAAGAATAGGATTGAGGATGTACTATATGTCAAAGGGCTAAAGCACAATCTTCTTAGTGTCAGTTAGATGTGCAATAAAGGATATGATCTTACTTTTCATGCCAAAGGATGTGAAATCAGGAAGGTAGGGTCTAGAAGACTAGTTGTAGAAGGTATTAAGACATATGGAGATGTCTATGATCTAAATGAGCTAAATGGGAGAACATGTTTATTGGATCAATCTAGTGAGTGTTGGATATGGAACAAGTGAAAGGGATATATCAACTTTGATAATATGGTAAAAATTAGCTCTATTCATGTAGTGGGAGATATGCCCAAGATAATTGAAAGACTACAAACACATTATGCAATGAATGTCAAATGGGAAAGTAGACAAAGATAAATTTCAAGAGCAAGGAGTATTCTTCTACAATACCATTGGAGTGGATTCACACTGACCTATGTGGTCCTACAAGAACAACGAGTCAATAAGGTAAAAGGTATTTCATGTTTCTTATTGATGATTACTCTAGAATTACTTCGGTTACATTCTTTAAAGAAAAATCAAAATCTTTTGATAAGTTTAAGATTTTCAAAGCAATAGTTGAGAATGAAATGGATGCTAAGATCAAATGCTTAAGATCTGATAGAGGAGGATAATTTACATGAAACAGATTTGAAAAGTTTTGTGAAGATCATGGTATTAGGAGACATCTGTTTTCTCTTAGAACCCCTCAGTAGAATGGGGTAGTGGAGAGGAAAAATAGGACTATGCAAGACATTGCTAGGGAAATGTTGAAAGATGTAAATCTTCCTGATATGTATTGGAAGGAAGTAGTTCACACTGTTGTCTACCTACTTAACAAAGTATAATTGAGGGTCAATAGCACTAGGAACTCTTATGAGCTAGGTATGGAAGACCTCCCACTATCAGATACATCAGGATCTTTGGTGGATAATACTACATCAGGAGAGATGAACAAGACCTTGGAATGTTTGATTCAAGGTACGATGAAGGGATCTTACTTGGTTACTCAAGCAAAAGTAAGGCTTATATATGCTACAACTAGAGATTGGGAAAGATGATTGAAAGCACAAATGTTAAGGTAGATGAATATTTATATAAGATATTAGAAGGACCAAAGGATTGCGGATTTGATGTACCTCCTTGTATTGAAGAAGAAGAAGAAGAGGAGAAAGAAAGAATAAGAATTAGAACATATTCCTAAGACTCCAGCAAAGTATGTTCAAAAGAATCACTTAGTAGATCAGATCATTGGGGATACAATTGATGTTGTGTAGACCAAGAGAAGGCTTGCAAAAGTAAGTGAGCAAGAGAATTTATGCCTACTGTTAAAGGTAGATCCTGAAAACTTTGTTGATGCTAGAAAAGATGATGGATGGTGATAGCACTTGTGTAAAATCTTGTGGTCCTCAGTAAAAAGTTCTCCATTCCCAAGTTTTTGTTTGGTCTAGGTGAGTTGGGGTTTATCAATACAGTGTCTAGGGTTTATCTTAGTTTGATAAATTTACAAGAAACCTTACTTTTGGTTGCTAAGGTTATTTGTTTTAATTATGTGTTTACTGGTTGAGTCGATTCCCCATTGGTCTACTTACAACTTATGTCCATTCACTCATCTTATGACTGCCCTTTTTTCACCTAGTGGCACTGATTGATCCCTTGTCATGAAAAGTCCTATCGAATAATCCACTCATTGAAATATATGGTTTTATATCCTATGTTCGAATTATGACTATGAGTTAATAAAGCCCCCTTGTTCATATTGCCTAGGGAGTCCCCCTTTTAAGAACAACTTATGGCACATGTGCATAATTGTTCACTCAAGTTCCTTCATCTCACTTATCCTTCAGATCGCATTTGTATTCTCAATGCCTATGTCTGAAATGCAATGTGTGATGGGAGGTTCTAGTAGAAATGTCCATCTCTCATTTTGCATCATAGTTTATTCTTATGAAGGATAGTAGAAGGCACAATATGCGCTAGGCACTCCGATCTCCACCAAGTGTCATAATCTTTGTTCATCGTGTGGCTACAGTGCATCACAAATTCAATAATGGAGTAATAAGAAAAAGAGGTGATGTGTGATGAACATAAAGGGTATCAAACAAGGATATTCTAGGCCAAGTATCAATTGTGGTAGCTCATCATATCATTTCTTCACATCACATTTTCTATTTGTCGGAGCTAGGCCAGATGCAATATATGATGACCATGGAAGTAGAGTTGGTAGAAAGGGTTTAATTGACATGAGGAATACTATTTTGGCATGTCGCCATAAATGACAAAGGAAGAGATTGTTGGATGATTGTTATTGATGCTATTATTGGCAACATGAGCATGTAGTATGCTATTGTGTGATTGTAGTGTTGTCATTGATGTCAAATTGTTGTATACCCCAAATACTGAGAGGGGGGTGAATCATTATTATGTTAGCAGATTCAATTACAGTAAATGAAATAAAACATATAGCATGTAACAACAACACATAACACATGAACACCCACATTTTACCATTGAAAACTGAAAAAAAAAGGAAAAACCATGATGAGGATTAGCTCATAATATATTATAACTACTTATAGTATATTTATAGAAGTGCTATAGGTCGACTCACTGTCCAGGTGGACTCATTGCCCACTGAGTAAAAGATAGAAGAATGATTGTGGTTTCATAGCCTAGATTGAACTGTTACAATTGCATCTAACATATGCATTAGTTATAGTTCCAATGAAGCTCATTAAACTGAGTTTACACACCTTATCTGATTTTGATCTTACAATCGACTTTCCTCTACAATCGCATCACTCTGATCTTCTACTCAACATTCACAATGTAAGTTCACACTACATTAATAATATTCGCATACATACATATCTTCTATTAAGTAAAACATCGAAAAGGATCTACCATATATATCCGCTTCAAGCATAACATCAATTAGGTTGACCTATTCGAATGTAACATATAGAATATACAATATACAATATATATATATATAACTTGTTGGCTCAAAACCTTCAACACACACTTCACACCAAGATCCAAACCTTAAAACAATTTCAAATAGGTCAGCATGGACCTAAAATAGCTCCCACATTACTCCGCAATGCTTATTTAATTTCTGCATATCTTCACATCTGTTAGGTCGACACCACTAAATACCTAATACAAAGATCCTTCAACTATATATCCATATTCGGACACATGTACCTCAAAATGTCATGCCAACTGGAATTCACATTCTATTGACATCTGTCAAAATCTCCTTGAAATTGCAAAGCCAAAATCCAATCTGCAGAGAAATGCGGACTCTCTTACTCACATGTACTATTCAGGAAATGACTATAATCTACCAGGCCAAACATTTGTCATTTATAACTTCCAGACCATAGGACAAAATTAGATGAAATTCAAGAATTTGATTCTTCTATCAATCAACAACAATATACTATAACAACAAAGTGAAATGTTCAATTGCAGACTAGTGCGGACCAAAAAACTAGATGCTCTATAACACATAATTACCAGAATTGACACTTAGTCAATTTTCATCACAAGTTTGTATATTGGATCAAACCTTCTTGCAAAATTGTCTTTCATAGACATCCTGAAGCATGTTGGAGTCAACCAAAATGATTTGAATTGATCTACACTAAAGTCTTTATACCAAGATACAATGTTGACATCAATGTTGACATGAATGACAACACTACAATCACACAGTAGCATATTATATGCTCATGTTGCCAATAACAGCATCAATGACAATCTTCCAACAAATATATGGCAGCTTCTCAGCTCATCACAAGCTTTCTTCACATCACATTTTGTGTTGTAGGACCTTAAAGAAAAAGGCAATGGGTGATAGACTCGTGACAACCATTGATCCTATTTGAAAGGCATTCTCATCAATGACCCATTTTCAAATTGAAGAAACATAGCAGTGGCACGTAAGAAACTATGAACAAAACTAGTAATGGGTTCTTTGAGCATGTGTTGAGCTTTCCTCATTGCCATTGTACAAGGCGATAAGCTTGAGTGAAGATTGACATGATGCAGGATCGGCTTGAGGGGATCTTCCACTTGCGTCATGGAGAAATTTGAACAAGATGTGTTGTTTAAAATGGATAAAATACTGTCTCAGAAACCTGATTTGGTAGCCTCATTGCGGGAATTGACATTTACAGTTGCTCTGAGCTCTACAACATCAATGTGATGGTGAAATGTCACATTCTTTTCCTTTTCTGGCAGCATTGGTAGGATATTGAAGGTTTTCCATTGAAGACCAATGTGTTGTGGTACTGATTGAAATGAATTGATGGATAAATTGGCAGTGTGACTATCTAAAGTATGGGAGCCACTACAATTTTAATATAAATAGGCGCCCCTGTTATTACTATTCATATCATTCCTTTTGTGCGGATAATATGGATATTCATCTTTTTAGTATGATTTTTCTACTACCCTATTCTTTAGGATTTTCCTCTCTATTTTCATGGTTGATGTTGTGATCTAATAAAATTAAGGAGTTAGAGATGATTTTCCAATGAATAGGTGTTTCTGGGAAGATTTAGGAAGCAAAGTGGCAAGCATTGAACTCTTGTCATACCCTGGTTTCCCCTTTTTTTCTTCCTGGATTGAGATTGGGTTCCCTGTTTGTCGATTCTAGTAACTTCCTATTATTGTGAGTCTCCAGATTGGGATTGGGTGAAGGGAGGCATTATTATTCCCTCTTCTCCTCCCTCAGCATGATGGGTTCTAACAGAGCAATAACTCTAGTTGTAGGAGTGGTATTCCCTTGGATGAAACAATTAGAAGTGGAGGGGAGAAATTAAGTTGACAAGAATAGTTAGTTCATCAAACTTAAGCATATGACTATTATTTCTTCCTTTCCAACTAGAATTTTGGAATTGCTAGAGTCATCTATATGTGGCTCCCTCAGATTTTTGGGTAGTTGAGGTTATTAGAAACCTCCACTTGAAAGATGAGGAGTCACATCCCTGTGCCTAGAGTTGGGCATAATGAGGGGTACCTTGGTCTTTGGGGATTCCTTGTTCATGTGTTCCTTCTAGGTATTCTCACGTCTTCATGCATGTTTGGAGAGGCAAGGAAAATTATTATTATTTTATGAACAAGGATATGGGTGTGAAGGGCAGCTGAGTTGAAAGAGCATCTCAAAAACTGCCACCTGTCAACATCATGGCATGCCTCCATGGCGAGAGTGAGATGCATACATGACAAAAATGGTCGTTCTTGTCTTTTGAAGGAGATGATTTTCTACACAAGGTGTGCCTGATTGGTTAAGGATGGTTGTCTTGGCATCATGTTGTTAAAGTGATTTTCAAATGAAAATGTGACATGTGTAAATGGCTTGATGCTTGTTTCTCCCTTGCTTTATAAAAGGGATTTCAAGGCCATTTACAGAGGTAGATCTTTTGGATAAATTTGTAAAGAAGTATAGAGAATAGAAATTAAGTCTTGTTTAAGATATTGAGTCTGAACTACTTATTATTGTGATTCTGATAGTAGTACTAGCATCTAATTAAATACAATGGCCACATTTCTGAAGCCAATGATCTCTTGATGTATGGTTTGCACAAATTATGAATGAATAAGTCAAGGATTGTTCAATTTGTGTCCATGAAGTTTCTTATGAATGTATTAAATTCTAATTAAGTCTCTTATTCAAATAATAGGTTAAATGCTTTAATGAGAATTTAGATTTGTCTGAATGTATACGAGGATTCTGTAAGTATGACTAGTTAGGAAATACAAGTATAATATTGTAAGGTAGTATTATAGAGCTCTGTGATGCTTAGATGAAATGTTGTTATTGAGTTTCAATTGCATTTGGTTTGACTTTGCTTCCCTAGGTTAAGGCACCAATCTTTTGCCTCTGTGTCAGATTTTCAACTCCAGGATCAAACACACATTAAAAAGTACTTCCAATCTTTATATTCAAGTGTAAATGTTTCTTGAGTTGAAGTTTTATTCTATTCTATGGACTTGGGAATGTAAAATTTTTGATTGATTTAAGCTAGATCTTTTTTTTCATAATCCTCAAGAAAATATGTATAGAACACATCTGCTATTTATAGTATTTGTGATAATTGGCACATGAAATTAGTGAATACTGTCAGGGATCACCCTCCTAGGTTTTGCAAAGCCTAAAGTGTAGAGGGAAAGTTATTTTAACTTTCACCTATTTCTTGGCAAACCTCTCAAAATAACTAAGTATTGTAAATGGCTAAATCATAGTTTATTTGTGAGATCAAGTTGGGAATTAAAAAACACCAATAGATTGGTGACTCGGCTCATGATTTGTTTATTAATTGTCAAGAAAAAGTCTAGTGGTCTGTCATGGTTACTTAGAGTTTGCACATGTACAGTGTAGTATCATTCCCTTCAGAGGGTGACGACTCTTGTACTCTCCTTATCGATTGATCAAAGAAGAAGTTCTTGGATATGGAAGGAGTTTTGTTTTAGCATATTTGAAGAAGTTTTGTGTGGTTCTACTATTGGAGACAACCCATAATGAAAATAAGCTTTAAAGAGCTTTGTGTTGTTCGAGGTTCGGTCCTCTATGAAAAGAGGTGGCAACTCTATGAGAAAGAACCTGATAAAAGTATGAAGGATATTTCAACATCTATTTTTTCTAGTCATGAGGAAAGTTCACAGCAACTATAACACACTTCCATGTATTTTACATCTTCCTACATTCTTGAAAGGAAGTGCTATGTTTGGAGATAGTTTATGCAAAACTTTGAGAATAATCTAGTTCCTTATTAAGTGAAAACTAAGCACTAAGTAAAAGGAAAATTTGATTATAAGCTTGTATACTTCTGTACTACTTGATTGTGGCCTACATTATGAGATGAAGTATGCATATGTTGGAAGAAAATATTTTAGAGGATCTTAGGTAAGCTAAGATAAGATTATACATTGTAAAAAGCTTAAGATCTTGTTGTAAAAGAAGACTGAGAATAAATGGGTAATTGCAAAATCTAATGTGAGAAATCTCTAAAGCACTAGGGAGATTGTGTTGCCAATCTATATCCTTGTATGGCCTCAAATGTAATAATGCATATAGTACAACCTCACCTATGTTATCAAAGATATTTTATTAGTGAAAGATATAAGGCCATAAATTTCAGCAATATCTTTGGTTTCCCAAATCATGTACCACATCAGATCAAAGATAAAAAACCAAAGTTTAGTGGTGTTAACTCTGAATCAAAAAGTAAGCATCTACAAGACTTTATCGATGTAATAGGAGACTATGAGTTAGATTTTAAAGATATTGTCATGAAACTGTTTGTTCAATCTTTAAAGGATGAAGCAAGAGATTGGTTCTCTTATTTACCAGCATGCTTGATTTATTCTTGGGATGAGTTCAAAGAAATTTTCATGGAGCAGTTTGGTGAAAGAATTAATGCAATTTCAGTAATCAATAAGTTTATGAGCATTCAAAATGAAGAGGATGAGCTAGTTCCAACATTTAACATGAGATTTACAAAAACATTGAGGGATATTCCTGAAGCTATTAGAACAAATGATGCAATGAGTTTATTTGTTTACTTGAGAGTTTTTGATAGGAAGATGAGTTATCGGTTAAGAAATAAAGATCCTATAACTTTGCATCAGGCTTATGAGATTGCTAAAAACAATGAAAATAACTAGAAGTATGGAATGCTCAAGGGCTATTTGTCTAAAAATGTTTGCTTCACTAAGGCACCCAATGCTTATGAAAGGTGTAAGTTAGAAATTAAAAATGAATATCAATGGATTTACACCCCTATTGTCCTAGCTTATACACCAGTCCATGATGTTGATCGCGTAGGGCCCCAAATAAACTGTGAACAAGCTTCATGCATTGATGATCCTATGGTCTTTGTTCAAGCTCTCTTTGACATAAGGAGACATGAGGGACAATCGAGATATTCTTTATTTTCCAAAATCTTGAACACATATATGGAAATCCCTATTGGTTTTTAGCCTCAAGAGTCTATATGCATTGATTCTTTTATGAGATGTATGGGTAAGGTTTGAGCTTATTGCCTCATAAGTTGAAGACAAGTAATTTTTCTTAAGTTCCTGATTATATAGAAATCATAGGAATGCTGAGATTCATGATGATAAGAATAGAAAACTTCATAGTGCTGATCACATTAGCCCTATTGATGGTATGAGTGTTAATGAGATAGTGTATTCATTATTAAATGTGCAATAACCATTTAATCCTGATCACAATCTTACCAGTGTTGAGATCTTTGTTAGTAATGATCATAATGTCATTATGCCTGCTCACATGTATTCAATTCATGAGCTTGATCATGCTAACTGTTATGTTGCTAGTCACAATAGGCTATATGAAATTGAGTCAGAAAGTTTTATTCTAGATGAAGATAACATTAGCATGCAAGATGTTAATGACATGAGTCCACTCTCAAATGGTCAGGTTATGCATTATGATGAATATGTGAATGATAGATTGTCACCATTATTGGTTAATAGTATTGTAGAATTTGAAGGGCTTTCTAACTGTGCTATCTCAAATTATGTCAATAGGGCAGAAATTTCAGACATGTGTGTGGAACAATCAAAATATGAAGTAAGAAGTGATACTGGCTGCTATGATTTCAGGACTGATTGTGACTATGTTTGTGAGGAGGGTATTGACTATGGTGTTTCTAAATATAGTGATTCTAAAAAGGATTTGAATTTTCATGTTGAAGAGACAGGAGTATTTACAACAAGAATAAACATAAGGTAAAATCTGTTGTATGATGACCCTCCATCTCCATCAAATATTAGAAATGATGATCTTTATTGGTGAAGAGATAATCCACTCTTTGCAGAGAACCCTAAGGATACAAGATCTGAAAAGTCTGGAGAAGATTCCCTAGAGTCTGACAAATGCATGGATAATGTTGAAGCTACTTAAATAGATGGTTCAAACTTGAAGAGGAACCTTGTTATATTTATAGATGATCTTCCATTATCTGGCATTAGAGCATATGATGGAATTCATGACTTATTAAGATTGAACAAACATAATTCAGCATCACTTCAGTCTAAAGTAATCCCTATGGGTAAGTAATTTTTATATGAAAGGCAAAACCCAAATGATCATCCAATTTATACATTTCAATTTTTTACCTTTGGTTAGTATGATTCATCATACATAAAGCTAGAGTGTGACCTCGAGCCAATAAAAAACACAATGAGGAAGTCTAAGAAGGCATTGTTTATGAGTGTTTTAAGTTTGATATAACTGTAGCAGGTGAAAGTGATGATACTAATGCAAATCATTCAATGGATTATGAGTGTTTCCACTTTCCAGTTCTACCTGATAGGCTTGAGAGTGACCAGAAAAGTAATCATGCAAATTATTACAATTGGCTTGATATGATGGATCCATATGTTACTCTAAGAATTTGTGAAGAAATTTTCCAATCTTTGTTCAAAGGCTTCAAAGGCTTTGTGGGCATTCATGTTAGCAACCTAAGAAATGATAGTGCTACTTCCAATTTTGGCCTAATGCAAATATTAGAAAATAAGATCTATGATAGAGGTGGGTCTCATTTTCCCTTTTGGGATGGATTTGGGCCATCATGTTTTTAGGGTTTTCTTCTTGTTGTATTTTGTTTCTTTGCATTTCATCTAGTCTACTTCACCTGGAGTTTCTCTAGGATTCTACTTTGTTCATGTTGACCAAACATCCTCAAACATGAGCCACTGATAGGACTTGTGTAAAATCTTGTGGTCCTTAGCCAAAAGTTCTCCATTCTTGAGTTTCTATTGTCTAGGTGAGTTGGGGATTATCAATACAGTGTCTAGGGTTTATCTTAGTTTGATGAAATTACAAGAAACCTTACTTTTGGTCGCTAAGGTAAATTTTTTTAATTCTATGTTGACTGGTCAAGTTGGTTCCCCATTGGTCTAGTTACAACTTATGTCCATTTACTCATGTTATGACCACCCACTTTTCACCTAGTGGCATTGATTGATCCCTTGTTGTGAAAAATCCTATCGAATAATCCACTCATTAAAATATATAGTTTTATATCCTATGTCTAAGTTATGACTAAGATTTAATAAAGCCCCCTTGTTTGTATTGCCTAGAGAGTCCCCCTTTCAAGAACAACTTATGGCGCATGTGCGTAATTGTTCACTCAAGTTTCTTCATCGCACTCATCCTTCGCATCGCGTTTGTATTCTCAATGCCCATTTATGAAATGTGATGTGCGATGAGAGGGTCCAGTACAAATGTCCATCTCTCATTGTAACGCACAAGCCATTTGCATTGTAGTTTGTTCTTATGAAGGATAGCAAAAGGCATGATATACGGTAGGCACACCAATCTCTGCCAAGTGTACCACAATATTTGGTCATCACATGGTTGCAGTTCATCACAAATTCAATAAGGGTGTAATAAGGAAAAGAGGTGATGCATGATGAACACAAAGGGTATCAGGTGAGGATATTCCCTGCCAGGTGTCAATTGTAGCAAATCATCATATCATTTCTTCACATCACATTTCTGTTTGCAGGAGTTAGGCCAAATGTGATATGCGATGGCTGCAGAAGTGGAGTTGGTCACAAGGGTTTAAATGGTAGGAGGAATACATGGTAGCTTCTCGGCTCATCGCAAGGTTTGTTCACATCACATTTTGTGTTGAAGGGCCTTAAAGAAAAAGGTGATGGGTGATGGACTCATGATGACCATTGATCCTATTTTAAAGGCATTCTCATCAATGACCCATTTTCAAATTGAAGAAACATTGTGGCGACATGTATGAAATGATGAACCAATGCAGTAATGGGTTTTTCAAGCATGTGTTGAGCTTTCCTCACCGCCATTGTAGAAGGCGATAAGATTGAGTGAATATTGACATGATGCAGGATCGACTCTTGAGGCTTTGTGTTTAGGCTTGAGGAGATCTTCTGCTTGCATCGTGGTGAAATTTGAACAGGATGTGTTGCTTAAAATGCATAAAATACTATAACCATAAAACCTGATTTGGCAACCTCAGTGTGGGAATTAACATTTGTAGTTGCTCCAGGTTCTGCAACATCAATGTAATGGTGAAATGCCACCTTCTTTTCCTTTTCTACAAGCATTAGTAGGATATTAAAGGTTTTCCATTTAAGACCAATGTGCCATGGTACTAATTGAATTGAATTGATGGATAAATTGGCAGAGTGTGACTATCTAAAGTATGGGAGCCTCTACAATTTTACTATAAATAGGTGCCCCTTTTGTTACTATTCACATCATTCCTTTTGTGTAGATAATATGGATATTCATCCTTTTAGTATGTTTTTTCTACCACCTTGTTCTTTAGGATTTTTTTCTCTATTTTCATGTTTTATGTTAAGTTATAAAATTAAGGATTTAGAGATGATTTCTTAAGGAATAAGTGATTCTTGGAAGATTTGGGAAGCAAAGTGGCAAGCATTGAACTCTTTCCATACCCTGGTTTCCCCTTTTTTAATCCTAGATTGGGATTGGGTTCCCTGTTTGTTAATTCTAGTAACTTCATGTTACTGCAAGTTTCCAAATTGGGATTGTGTGAAGGGACAAATTATTATTCCTTCTTCCCCTCCCTCGGCATGATGGGTTCTAACAGAGCAACAACTCTAGTTGTAGGAGTGTTGTCCCTCAAGATGAAACAATCTGAAGTGCAGGGGAGAAATTAAGTTGATAAGAACAATTAGTTCTTCATGAAGCCTAAGCATATGGTTGCTACTGCTTCCTTTCTAGCTAGAGTTTTGGCACTACAAGAGTCAACTTTATGTGGCTCCCTCATATTTTTGGGTAGTTGAGGTTGTTGGAAACCTTCACTTGAAAGATGAGGAATCACATCCCTATGCCTAGAGCTGGGCATAATAAGGTGTAACCTGGTCTTTGGGGGTTTCTTGTTCATGTGTTCCTTGCAGGTATTGTCATGTCTTCATGCATGGTTGGAGAGGTGAAGCAAATGATTCTTGTTTTATGAACAAGTATCTAGTTGTGAAGGGTACCTGAGTTGAAAGAGCATCTAGCAATCCACCACTTGTAAACATCATGGTCTGCCTCAACGCTAAGAGTAGAATGCATACATGACAAAAATGGTTGTTCCTATCTATGGAAGGAGATGATTTGCTATAGAAGGCATGCCCAATTGGTTAAGGACAGTTTTCATGGCATCATGTTATTAAAGTGATTGTCAAATGAAAATGTGACATTTGTAAATGGCCCGATGCTTGTTTCTTCCTTGCATTATAAAATGGATTTCAAGACCATTTATGGAGGTTGAACTATTGGAGAAATTTTTAATGAAGCGCAAAGAATAGAAATTAAGTCTTGTTTAGGATATTGATTATGAACTATTTATTTTTGTGATTTTGATAGAAGTACTAGCATCTAATTGAATACAATGGCAACATTTCTAAAGCCAATTATCTCCTGATGTATGGTTTACACAAATTCTGAATGAATAAGTCAAGGACTATTCAATTTGTCTCCATGAAGTTTCTTATGGATGTATTTTTCTGATTAAGGCTCTTATTCAAAGAATAGGTTAAATGCTTTAATGAGAAGTCAGATTTGTGTGAATGTATATGGGGATTCTGTAAGTATGGCTGGTTAGGAAATCTGAGTATAATATTGTAAGGTAGTATTCTAGAGCTATTTGATGCTTAGATCAAATGTTGTTTTTGATAATATTAAGATGCAAACCCAGTGCAAAACCTGATAACAAAGCCAATAGGTAGCAAAACAAGCACAAAGCCTCAAAAAGTCACAAAACAACAGACTAACAACAATTTAATAGCTTAACCACAAAAAATAGAGTTTGAGAATTAAAACATAAGCTAAACAAACTAGCTAAGGAGATTCTTCCAGTCTTCATTGAGAAAATAAAACAAATTTTCCTTATTGTCCAAAAAAAACTCCTATCCCTTGGCCTGATCCTTGTGCAACACTGAAAGCAGCAGCTCTCCGTGAAGTCTTCAACATTAGATTGCTTAAAACCTTCATTTTATTCTCCACAACAACAAGTCTAGTCTTGACTCCTGCTAGCTCCTTCTCCAGTCTCCTATTGTCCAGCTCCATCCTAGCACTCATAACCTCTTTATCCAGCATCTCCAGAATCTCCATGTCTTCACCATTTGTGTCATAGTAGGAGTTATTCATGGAATCAAAGAGGCTAGTGCCCTCATTGTCCTGAACCGAGGTAGGCTCCTCATTTTTAGTTTCTTCCTTTTTCCCCAAGACTTCCTACTCTAAATTGGACGAGTAATCAATAATCTTCACAAATTGGGGTTTATCCCCAGCCAGTCTGGAGGATCCTCTTATGCTCAAAGTCCTAGAAGTGCCATGTTTACCAACTGCTCTTTATTTCTCCACCCCAATAACCTCTCCAACCTGCTTCTCCTCTCTATCCAACCTCTCCTGAGTTGGTTGTTCAGCCTTCCCACACTTCATGTCACTTCTACCATGAATCTTTCCAGCACCTTTACTCTGGTTTGGAATCTCTCTTTTGTGTTTGTTGCTACCATGTTTGGGGGAGTTACTCTTTAAATTCCACAGGCCCTCTGCCACTTCGTCTATGGACCTCCCATGGGAACTCTCCCCACTAACCTGAATAGGGGCCCACGCAGTGTGGCTCCTAGAATAAGACTTAGATTGGGAAATACCCTTAGAAACCTGAGGGCTTAGGACAGGGGCCGAGGAACTCAGAGGCATATTAGTGGGAGAATTAGGTGATGAGGGCATAGAGGAATTTTTCCTATCCTGTCTACCTAGACACTCACTAAGAAGGACTTTGTCTTCCAGGTCATCAGTAGAACTGTCTTCAATTAGCCTGGCAGACGGGGGTTTTGACGGGAAGAGAGCAAGATGGTACTCGTAGAGGCATAAAATTAGCCCCTAATGTAGGGGTAGGGAAGGGATCATAGGGTTACCTTCATAGGATTTTTTAACTTGGGTCACCAAAGCCTCTAGACTAGACAACAGGAGGGAAATTTGACTTCAACTTTGTAGCGGAAGTGATTCAAAAAGGCAAAATGGTAGTGATAGAAAACCTTATACCTCCCCTCTAAAGTAAAATACTTCATAACCAAGAAACAAACCCAGTTCCAATGACTTACCAAGCTTTCCCTTTCGAAGCCTCCTTGCAGTCTTATCTACTTTTCACCCTCTCTTAAGAAAAACTTCATTCATTCAATGTCTTGAACCCTCATCTGCTTCCTAAGCCTATTCCTAGAACAACACAATCCCGTAGCTTTGGTAATGGCATCCTCTAAAACCTTGAACTAGACACCACCCACTTTCACCACCTTGTTGCTATTCCATGAGGTAGCAAACTGAACCAACAAATGTTTATTGTATCCGTTCAGGCCTTTGATAAATAGGGTGACTCCTCCTTCATACGCAATACTCCACACCTATGCATCCTCCCTGAATTCTCCATAGCTCATGGGATCAATTTTCACCTTATCGCTACCCATCTTCCTAACCTAGCTAAACTCCAAACTACAAATGTAGTAGCAGAGCCAAAGGGAGAGACCGTTGAATAATCTAGAAAGGGAATTAAAAAACATTAAATCAAGTTCCTTGCTCATATTTGAATGCTTGTACTTCACCTCTCTACGCGCATTCGAATCATAAATTCTTTCTAGGGTTCGCTCATGTGTGACATTCAAAACCATCAATCTAGGAGGCAGCTGAAAAGACTTTCCAAATCCATTGGATCACCTATCTTGCTCATAGCTGAGCATGTCATCATCCACATGGGTGTTTAGTTTCCACGTCACCTTATAGGAATTGGTGGGGTTCTCCATTTTCACACATAAGTAACATCTCTTCTCGAAGTTAGATAAAATGTTGGTATTGAGTTTCAAATGCATTTGTTTTGACTCCATTACCCTAGGTTAAGGCACTAATCTTTTGCTTTTGTGTCTAATTTTCAACTCCAAGATCAAACACACATTAAAAAATACTTCCAATCTTTATATTCAAGTGTAAATGTTTGTTGAGTTGAAGTTTTATTTTGTTTTATGGTCTTGGGAATGTAAAATGCTTGATAGATTTAAGACAAATCTTCTTATTTTTCATAATCCTCAAGCAAATATACATAGAACACATCTGTTATTTAGAATATTTGTGATAACTGGCACATGATATTAGTGAATACTATCAGGGATCACCCTCCTAGGTTTTGTAGAGCCTGAAGTGCAAAGGGAAAGTTATTTTAACTTTCACCTATTCGTTGGCCAAACCCTCAAAAAAACTAAGATTGAAAATGGATAAATCATATGTTATTTGTGAGATTAGGTTGGGAATTAAAAAATACCAATAGATGGCTAGAAGCAATGGAAGAAGAATTGGATCAGATAGAAAAGAATTAGACATTGGAATTGGTTCCTAGACCAGTTGATAAGAATATTATAGGAACAAAGTTGGTGTTCCGAAACAAGCTAAATGAAGATGGTGAAGTTTTGAGGAACAAAGCAAGGTTGGTGTGTAAGGGTTATTCACAAGTTGAAGGTATTAATTTTGAGGAGAATTTTTCTCTAGTAGCTAGGATAGAGGCAATCAAGATGTTTGTTTCCTTTACTACTCACAAGAACTTCAAGGTCTATCAGTTGGATGTCACGTCAGCATTCTTGAATGGTGATTTAGAGGAAAAGGTCTACATTGAGGAACCAAATGGTTTCTAGCTATTAGAAGATCTGAGCATGGTGTGCAGACTCAAGAAAGCTTTGTATGGACTCAAGGAAGCCCCTAGAGCTTGGTATGCTAGTTGGATAAATACTTACTTCAGTAAGGTTTCAAAAAAGGTACCATAGTTAGTAATCTTTACATTAAGGAAGAGGGAGACAAGATTTTGATAGTTGTAGTATATGTTGATGACACATCTTTCGTGGAGATGATGATATGTGTAAGAGGTCTACAAAAGATATGTAGAAAGAGTTTGAGAGTCTATGATTGGTCAGATGTCTTTCTTCCTTAGGCTTCAAATTGTTTAGCTAGATGATGGTATCTTTGTTTCTCTGGCTAAGTATGTTAGAGAAATGTTGAAGAACTTGGGTATGGAGGATTCCAAACTAGTAAGTACTCCTATGGTTACAGGTTGTCACTTAAGGAAGGTAGATGAGTCACTGGAGGTTGATCAGACTCTTTATAGATCTATGATTGGAATTATGCATCCAGAATGTTTGGTTTCCAGATATCAAGATAATCTTAAGCAAACTCATGAGAAGGTAGTAAAAAGAATATTTACATATTTGAACGAAATTCTAGATTATAGCTTATGGTATCCAAGAGATAATGATTTTGATATGAGTACTTACACTGATGTTGATTGGGCTGGTTGTGTTGATGATAGAAGAAGTACAAGTGGTGATGCTTTCTTTTTAGGAAGAATATTGGTTTCATGATAGAGTATGAAACAAGGTACAATATCTTTATCAACTGCAAGGGAAGAATATAAATTTCAGTACAACAACTTGATGTACACAAGTATTGTGGATGAAGCAAACATTGAAAGATATCAAGGAACAAAATGATGAGCATGTTCCTATTTTGTGTGATAATACTAGTCCTATCGATATTTCCAAGAATCCAGTGATGCATTCTAGAACCGAGCATATATCAACTAGGTATCACTTTTTGAGAGAGAAGGTTGTAGATAAGGAAGTGAAGTTGGAATATGTTCCTACAAAGGATCAGATTGTAGATATTGTCACAAAGGCTCTTGTAAAGCATACTTTTGAGTATCTCTGACATAAGTTAGGGGTAATTGCCCTCCTTATTCTAGCTAGATGCATAGTTAGTGCATCTATCTAGGGGGAGTAATTCATGCTATATTTGTTTCCTAGACTGATGGTGGATACCTCTTAGGGGGAGCACGTAGTGATTATTGCTGACATGGGGAGAAAGTTGAAAAGGAGAGTTTGTGACCTAAGAAGAAAAAGTTGTTGCCCTTTGTCCTTGATGTCAATGGCGTAGAATGAGCAAGTGTGTGTTGCCATCAATGCCAACGAGGGAGATTATTGGACATGTGGTTGTGTGGTTGTCATTGATGTCAACACTCAGTATAGTTGTCACTAATGTGGTTCTGTAGTTGTCATTGATGTAAACACTGAGTTTGGAACACTCAGTTTGGACACTATGCTTGGATAGTTATGATGATTATATACTATGTTCATGGTGTACTAGCAGTGGGTTTTGATGTTCATGGTTGGATGTCATGCCTTGATTAATGACAAGTAAAGTTGTACTAAACATGTCTGTGGTCACTAGAGATGATATCATGATAATATATTAAGATGGGAACTAGAAGCATCAAGATGAGGATTAGAATCTATGCTAAGGTTGAGAAGATGTTATTGATAGTCTATGACATGTTGTATTATCCTTCTTGTTGTTCCTAAGGATGTATGTGTTGTTACAAGAAGGTTATAGTCTCTAGATGTTGGTGAAGGTTTCTGATACAAGAAGTTTCCTTGAAGACTGGCTGGTAGAATGCTCCACATTCCTCCGCATTTGAAGCTATGGTCATGTAGTTCAAAAGTTGATTTCACTATGTTTTGAAGGTGTTATATCCAATTGTTCAAGTCATTATACCTTCAGCAGTAAAAGTTACAAGTGAGGGTTTCAGTCTGTGCTTTGGCAGAATAATGTGATGATGAAGGCTAATTGGAATGTGTTGCATTTCTCTACAAGTAAATATTTTGTCATACAGTTTTGTGAACATGTTCATGGATATTGAATGCATGCTACTTTGTAGTATCAAGTAATTTAGAGGTCCACAAGTTCATTTTTCAAATGATAGTGTACTAGAGATGGTTTAGGATGCCTAATTGTTCTCAAGACACATGTTTGAGAACTTGCGCCAATTGGAGAATGTATAGATCAGTTATATGAGTTTATGTGGAAATTCTACATATCTCATGTTTCCCATGTTTTAAGCACATGCAAATCATTCATGTTTCTAGTACCGCACAAAACTTTCAAGTCATCTTGTGAGGAGTTATTGTTGTTGAGACCTACTTGGGAATGTTGAAGGAGTGTACCTCAAAGTTCTTGTTGTGTGGAGATCAAGGAGTGTTTGGAGATGTTGTATGGGTCATGCTGACTCATCTAGGAGAAGAACAAGTACTGTTTAATTATCCACGAGTACCACCAAGATTGTAATGACTATTGTGCTACAAGATTCATGTTTTCTTTCTTAAGGGAGACCTAATTCAATGTTGTGAAGTGTGTGGATGTTGTTCCTTGAAGGATGATGTTATGAAGGATGTTTAGGACTAGGCTAAGGATATGCTAGGACCCTAAAGGCTTGTTTCTCTTCTTAGAGTTGTGTGTAGTTCATGTTAGGGATTTCCCTCTACCTGTTTCATGTTGTGTTATCTCTGATCGACTTGTAAATTGTAATATTCTTGTTGTATTTCCTGAATTGTAATGTAATCAATGTAATATCATTTTTATTTTGTAAACCTAGTTGATCTAGGTGAGGTATGATTGTGAAGATGAATATGTAAGGAGCAGAATATGAATATGTAATGCATTATGATGTATGACTGAAGGAGAAATAGCAGAAGTAATAGGGTCTATCCTGATTCATCTTGAAGATATTTATAAGACAAGAGGGAAGTGAAGAGTGTGCATAACTAATTCAATCATCAAAAGAAGAGTGAAAAGGTAGAATTGTAATCATCAAAAGGAGTGAGCTTCATTGTCAGTTTCAGGCAGTAGAAGCACTATCATTTTGTAATATTTTCTAAGTTTATTTTTAGTTTAGGGAGTAGTTGCTTCCTTGGGTTCTAGCCCTAAAACAAAGTTTACAGGATGTTGTAGCTTCCTTGGGTGTGACCCTAAAACCTTTCTTTAGGGAGTAGTTGCTTCCTTGGGTTGTAGCCCTAAAACAAAGGTAGCAGGGAGTAGTAGCTTCCTTGGCTTGTAGCCCTTAAACAAAGTTGTAATTTTGAGCTTCATATATTGTGAGTTAATCCTCACTGTGGTTTTCCCCCTTTGGGGTTTTCCACATACATATGGTGTTATGTGGTGTTGTGCATTGTGTTGATATCTCATTCTTTTGTTAATTCTATAATGTTTAAGTTTTGATCTACTCCAGAAGGTTTGAGATTTGATTGAATACTAATTCACCCCCCCACCCTCTCAGTATGTGGTGTGTTCAACAAGTTATCTAATTTAGAAGAAGATGATTGTGATCAAAACCCTTGGAAGAGTAGACAAGTTAAGGTTAGCAAGCATATTCCAAGAATTAGAAATAAGAACTCTATCATACTTGACTTGAATGAGGTTACTTCCCAATCTTCTATTAGACCAAGTAAAGGTAGTAATATTAAGTTTTGCATCGATAAGCCCTGGAAAAGTGATAAAATCACCTAGGTCCACTATACTACTAGAATAGTCCTCTAAACATCCAATCTTCTTAGAGGGATAAGGAGGAGTATTAAAGTCTCCAACAACCATCCCATTATAGTTAGAAATTCTACCAACAATATTAGCATCCTTTCCCAATGCTATTTTCTAGCTGATTTAGAGTTAGGAGCATAAACATTAGCTAGATCGAGCACTCATTTGTCACCAAATGTGAAAAAGAAACTACCAGGCAATTTTTCCATCTCTCTATCATTCTACCCACAATACAAGTAGGGTTCCATATTCTGACAATACCTCCAAAGGCACCTTCCGTAGGGCTAATGCATTAAAATAATATCACCCTTGTTACCAAGAAAACAACTCTTAAAAAGAAACTATTTGTAAGGATTGTTCAACCCTCTAACTTTCCAAGAAACTATTCTCATAAGGGACAAAAAACATGAAACACATCCACTAACTACAATTCTCTAACATTGTTTTGTGAAGAAGAGCCTCCCCCACAACATAACTAACCCATCTAGAAAAATGATGAAGCATAAAATCCTTAGTAGGGCTTACAAGCCCTAAAATCTGATCATTAAAGTTCATTTTCTAAATTTCCTCGATCTTGAAAGATTCTATAGGGTTATTTACTTCCCCATAGAAACCTCTTTAACTATGTCTCTAGATCTAGTTACTCTTTGTGATGGATGACCTTGTTTATTTTAAGTACCCATATCAAATTTCTTGGTAGAGTTTTTTTGTTTCCATTCCCCACAGGATTCTATTCTAGAGGGACAGGTGACCAATCATTTAAAAATTTCCACCATAATTTTTAATGACCTCTAACTATTAGAAGTAGTAGTAACTATATCCAAACTCCCATCTTGCTCCATAATAGCACTGGTATTAGTATTTTTCCCTATCTCCTGATGAGGGAAATAAATAATGATGTCCCTAACTGACCCAAAGTTGTCATTCATAAAGATATTTTCATTAACATATTTACCATCATTAGAGTCTTCCAGATCTCTTATATTCTCTTCAATCTTCCATTCTTCAAAAATTGTACCACCTTTAGCAACCTTAGCATCCTCTGATATTTTTTCCTTTTGTTGTTCTTCCTTTCGAAGAAAGTCATCAACAATATTTAGAATCTTCTTCACAAAGGGGTATTCATTTTCCTCATAAGTCCATTTATTGTCCTCTAAAATTTAATTCTTCTTAGGTTCATCCTTCCTAGGGAGGGTTTTTTGGCATTTATTAATCAAATGGCCAAGCTTACCACAATTTTGATAGAATGAGCCTACGTTTTCATACACAATCTACTGATTCCATTTTCCAAACTTTGAGTTGAGAATAATCTACGTTTGTACAACTTTATTCAATTCAACATTAACACAAAATCTTGTAAAAACTAACCTTGTTTTTTCCAGGTAACTTTGTCTATAGAAAGAAACTGCCTGAATGAATTCTCTATGCTTTGAATTATTTTCAGATTTTAATATTCAAGTGACAGACCTGGCAAGCACACCCAAGTAGGAGCCACCACACAAAGATCAACTGATGGGTCAAACCTAGGTTTTCATTTACAAAGAGAAAGATTATTTTGATTATTTTTATCAAAAAACCAAGGTCCTCCAATTAGAACATTAATCATGTCTTCCATAATGAAGAATTTGAATAAAAATAAACCTTTGCCTAGCACACTAATAGTGACACTCCCTTTCACTTTCCAAACCTAATTCGATCATTTCCAATCAAGGTCAACATTAGGTCTAAAAGCAAAGAACTTTCCAACCAAAGTATTTTCCATAGAAGAAATAGCGTCGTCCATTAAACAATCCAAGAGATTAATAGCAATATCATCCTCAATCTATTGAATCTTAGGCAAATCTACACCATCACTCTTAGAGATCCTTGATCTTTTGATTTGATTAGCCCAAGATGTCTAACCCATCATATTAGAACCTTTAGCATGGTGTCAGTGTTAGTACACATGATAGGGGAGCACCCTGAGGGCCCCCAAGTAGTCACCCATCATCAAGAACCTACTAAAACCTTAGAAAATTGAAAAAACATTAGCAAATCTCTATTTTTCATTTGTTGTTGTTCTTCACCAACATGCCAAAACCTTAAAAATTTGAAAAAATCCCTACCAAAGCTCTATTCTTCATTTCTTATTAGTATTGTTATTGTTTTAATTTTACTTTTATTTTTCCCCATCCAATCACAATTATGTTCCAAGTAATCTTAAACAATGACTTCATGATTATGACCATCCATAATATTTGTAGCTCTACCCCCAAATTTTATAAATTTGACTTAAAATATCTAAGTTGTGTTGTGTACCTAGCTTTATAACATAGTCCTAATCTCTTTTCTTTCTTTAGATAATTTTCTTTTCAACAATTGGTTGAACCTTGTCTCTAGAATTGAATTGGTTTTGCATTATTATAAGCTTCCACTAATCAGTCTTTTTTGTACCTCAACTTTATGTTATATAAGAGTTATGGGTATTGTCTTTAAAAAAAATAATTTTCGCTAATTATTAAACTTTTTGTAAAGATTATAAGCCCGCACCTTTTTTTTGTTAGAATTTATTTTACTTTTAATTTCTCGCATTACTTTAACTACCTCAGAATGACCCATATTCTTTGTGTTGGAAAGCCATATCATTTTCTTTAATATAAATATCAATTTTATTCTACATTCAATTTGTAAACATGTGGCATTCTATTTCATATTCCTTACCTTTTTAAAAATTATAATAGACTTTCATTTAAATATTATTTTTAACCAATCTACTATAGGTATAAAATTTATGTAGCACATCTTTTATTTCATCTTTTACTTTTCCTTGTAGATTTAAATTTTTTATTTTAATTGGCCAATAAAAGGATTAGCATATTCCAAAAGATCCAACCTTAAATCATCTTTTCTATTAGACAATAGCACAAATGGATTCCTCATATTCCACTTCTCTATGCCAACCTCTCCACATATTGAATTACATGTCTTTTTAACTTTGATTTCCTATCACACCTAACTCTAGATATCTACTATAATTTATATGTAAAGTATCTACACTTTATTTAACAAAATTGTATTATTATTTTATGAAATCAATTTATTGAAAGAATTCTTTTATTTGTCTAATGAATATAAACTTAAATATAAAATAAAATAATATAAAATTTAATATAAAATGCTAAACATAGAATTTAGTGTGAAATATAAAATATAAAATAGGTTAATTTTTTCCTAAGCGAGGTCAATTCTTGTTGTGACTTTCGGTGAGGAAGTGGTTGTGTGTAAGTATAATTCACCTAAATGGATTTTATCTACTATTTAAGCTACCTTTGGCCTTGCCTCCCTATACTACAGAATTGGCTCATGGATTCTTGGGGTACCCTCATTAAGGGAAACATGGAAATTTACCTCTATTCTAGGCAATTTTTAATGTAGTTTTTAACTATGCTAACAATCATAATGTGGTGCTACATGGTTGAATTTAAGTACAAAAATTCATTTGAAGAGTTTAATAGTCAAGTGATAATGCAATACAAACTAGGATAATGAAATGTATGTTAATTAAGATATCTATGCATTTAACATGGATGCTATCCAAGATCTAGTTTTCATCATAAAGGGTATGTCACAACTCTAAGAGTTGATTAATGTCAAAGTATTCCTCATGAGTAGGATATCCATCTACTCAAAATCTATGAGCCATCATTCTATCATAATGACACTCCTTATCTTATTTCTAGTATTCTCAACCTATCCTTTCTTTATACTTGGTATTTGAAATATGTTTACACCACCTACATGTATGTTGGTGGATTATTGTTCTCTCATACAGGTAAGTGTAATGGTGTTTGATTTATGGCTTCTTTGGCATGCATTGAATGTGAAAGAATCCCTTATGCTTGAGTTATTGTGATGGAATTATTTTATACTTTTTGGCTTTTGTGAGTCATTCATACTTGTGTGTAATTGATTGGTAGTTGTGCCATCTGATTCATATATTATTGTATGCTTTCATTGGTATGAGATTCAATGTGTTTTATGTATGTTTGATTGGTGTGAGTGTTTTCATGTAATCCTTGTTGTTGTGAGTTTGCTTGTGCCTAATTCGATTGGCTCCTAGAATAGTGAGGTGGGCCTGAGGGTACCTCATGGTTGGGTAGTGCTAAACCACCATTGGGAATAGGTAAGATTGGAGGATGCTCTTTGGAGAGTCTACTAGACCTTTTCAGTATATTATGTACTTGTATCATTTCATTATTGTATACTGATATCCTTGTAAAGTGGCTCAATGAGACCATTGTAATAAGGTTGTAATCTTGTTTTTATTTATGATTCAGGTTATGATCCATCCATGTTTGGGATGAGACCCTTTAATTATAATATTTAATTGATTCCTTTTGTTATATTTCCATGACTCATATTTTGAGGGAATTGGCATGGTTTACATGTTGTAATCCTAATATTGTAGCATGCTATTTATAGATTATTGTGATGTTGCATTGATGGTATTGGATCTATTAGTATTGGATCCTATTCCATCCATATAGGTGGTGAGGATCCGATTATTATTTTTGATGTGTGTCGACGTTGGTGTCAAACATGCATAGCATATTGTAATGCTTTTCTCATGTATTTTCTTCTGTGGATGTTGTTGTCTAAATTCCCTATAGCATCATTAAATTACAAATTGGCTAAGTTCTTAGTGTAATTGGTTTAAAAATATGTTCAATCACTATGTTGAATCATCTTGAGTTGGTTGTCGATGTTTGCATAGGATTGAATATACCCTTGACTCTTCTAGCATCTCCTCCATGTGTGGGCATGTCCACACAAGCCAAGTGAGTTTAGATATGTTTCTTATGGCACTATGTCTTGTCTTGGGAGTGTTCCACTTGGTGACCTCTCTTGTTGAGAGTGTGTTAGTCTTGTGTCATTTTGAGATCAACAAGTTTGGATACCTCAAATTAATCTCCTAGATCTTATTTTGTCTTTTATTAGTTCATAAGAGGCCAAGGAATGAATTCCTTAGTAGTGGAGTCCTTGTGTGACCCTTGGTCAAAGTCCTAAGTAGGTGTGGTGCAGGAGCACCTACCTGACAGCTGGCCTTCATGAGGCAGTTAGAAGTTTAGGTCTTGTTTGTGTTTCCAAGAAGGTCTGTTAAGACCAAATGCATGTAATAAGGTCATGCTGATCAAGATAAGATCATGCTGACCAGGCTTTTGGCTATTTTTAGCTAGTTAGTTATAACAGTTGTCATGATGCGTGTTCGGTGGGATCTCCTAGCCGCTTGGAGAGTTCCCAGCCGCTTGGAGTCGGGTCAGTAGTACTCGTAGGGAAATCTTTATAAGCATGAGATCGGTTGATATTGCATATACAGACAGATATCATCGATCGAGCTAGTTGCAGAGAGTGAGACTGAGAGAGAGGCTGATCATTTGTATTGCATCTTTTGAAGTCAATAAAGAGATCCTGTTTGTGTTCATCCTCTGTTGAATTCTATTGCTTGACCGATTTGCTGGTTTGAGAGGATTCAAGGATATACTGGTCCATTCCACCGGTTGATCCGTCTGATCGGTGGAATGGTAGTGTATAGTAGGTTAGGTGGTAGATTGTTTTTCGTGTGCATGCAGGTGTGCAGGTTCACCGTCAAAAGATGTTGAAGACCCTAGCATAGGTATGTGCTAGGTCAAACTGATAAGACAGAGTGTGGAGGATCACCCTGAGGTTGGATCGGGTCATCCCTAGAGGATCGGCGAAGTGAAATTTTGCTAAGTGAAGTAGTTTGTCAAGACGGCATCATCAGGATATCTGGGTGAATATCCTGCAGTCGGGTTAGGCATCGTCATCCGGATAAGTGAAGATGAACATGATGCAGTTGAGTGCATGAAGTGCGGGTTCGTCGGGGTGATCATCATCTGGAGGAGCCGAGGAGGAGTGCATCGGCATCAGGAAGAAGATCGGGTCATGAAACTGTTGGAGTTTTCATGTTGCGAGTGCATCAGGATGTTTAGGTCGGACATAGACTAAGTGCATGTATCGGCATCAGGATCATCATATCGGGAGTGCCAAACATCCGCGTATCGCGAGTAGATGCGGGAGAGAAAGCTCGTGTTTTTGACTAAGTGTTGAAGAGGTCATCAGGATATTGGGTGACGTCATCGTCATCAGGATATGACGTCATCGTCATCAGGATATTGAGATATCCCCTTATGCGAGTTTATCCTGCTGTCGTTAAGTGCTAAGGTATCGGCGGAAATCCGTGGCAGGAAGTTGTATTAGCATCATCAGGAGGTTTCGAGAGAACCGGATGAATTATATCATGATGCTGTTGCTTGTATCGTTGGGTAGCGGAGCATCGAAGGGAAGGTGCTGAAGGTGATCGTCATCAGGATATTTGAGCAACCGGATATTTGGATATCCTGCTGACGAAGAGAGTGTTGAAGGTCATGATGATGACGATAGTGTTTGGAGCCCGATGAACAGTGCAACCGGAGGATGTTTGCGCCCGCTGAACATCATGATGATGATGTTAGGAGGAAAGCGGAGAAGGTGAATAGTAGTCGACAGGAGGACAATTGCGATCGTCCGAAATATGATGATGCTGTTGGTAGTTTTAGGGAATATGATGATGATGGTGAAGATGATGATGATGAGGTTGGTCTGCAGACATTCATGCTATATGCGAAGGTTATAGTGTGGATGTCTCTGCATCATAGTGGTATCAGAGCTCAGCAAAAGGTCTGGGCTGTTGTGTGTTGATTCTGTCACCGAAAGGGCAGAGGTAGAGTTGAATTGTGTGTTGTGTGTAGATTGAGAGGTTGACAAAATGCCTCCTAAAGGTAGTGGTACTGCAAGGGAACTGCAGGAGATGAAGGAGAAACATGCTAGAGAGATGAGGAAGATGAAGGAGCTTGCTGAAGCACTTCAAGCCAGGCTGACAGCCCTGGAAAAGAACAAAAAGAGGGAAGTGGAAGACAGTGAGTCTGAAGAAGAGGAAAATACTGTTGAAGAGTATGAAGAGGTAGCTGAAGATCTGGATGCTGAAGACCAGAGATTGGCAAAACTGTTAAAGGTAGTGCAGAGTGAAAAACCTAAGGTAAAGGTTGATGTTTCCAAATATACTGGAAGCTTGAATGAAGATGAGTTGTTAGATTGGATTGCTGCACTGGATAATCACTTTGAATGTGAAGATGTTGCTGAGGATCAGAAGGTAAAGATTGCAAAGACCAAGTTAGGAGGTCATGCTTTGGTTTGGTGGGATTATGTACAATCTGAGAGAAGGAAACAAGGGAAGTCTAAGATCACTTCATGGGATAAGATGGTAGCAAGGATCAAGGGTAAATTCTTGCCAAGGGATTATGAAATCCAGATGTTTAAGAAGCTGCAAAATTTAAAGCAGAAAGACAGGGATGTGAAAGCATATACTGAGGAATTTTATCTGTTGAGTATGAGATCTGGTCATCATGAGAATGAGGTAGAAAAGGTGGCTAGGTACTTGGCTGGTTTGAGGTTTAACATACAGGATGAGTTAGTGTTAGCTAACCCTAAGAATGTGGAGGATTGTTATCAGATGGCAATCAGGATTGAAGAAAAGATGAATAGAGGACATGAGAAGTCCATGAGAGGAAGAGGAAACAATAGGGGAAGAGGAACAGCCCCTGCACAAAAGCAAACAAATGAGGGTCAAGAAGACACTGGTAAAGGACAAGGACAGTCTGATTTCAGAGGTGGATGGAAAGGTAATAGAGGAAGATTTGGAGGTGGTAGAGGTTCTACTACATTTTCAGGAAAGTGTTACACCTGTGGAGAGTTTGGTCATCCATCTTTCAAATGTCCAGAAAATAGAGGTTCATCATCCAAGAATGATAGAACTAGTGATAAGAGGGTACAACTTGTACAAGAAGAGAAAGTAGAAGAAAGTGCACAGAGTTCAAACAAAGGTCCTGAGAATTTTGGATATCCAGAGAGTAGAGAATCATTGATGTTAAGGAGAATTAGTTTGCAGGCATCAAAGGAGATGATGCAAAGAAGAGCTCTTTTCAAGACCACATGCAAGAGCAAAGGTAAGGTATGTAAGGTTGTCATTGATACTGGTTCAACAGACAACATGGTATCTCAGGAAATGGTGGATAAACTGAAGTTGGAAAGGCTTCCACACCCACACCCTTACAAGGCATCTTGGGTGAGTGATAGTCAATCACTTTTTGTCTCTGAACAGGCATATGTGGATTTCCAGATTGGACCATATCAGGATAGAATTTTGTGTGATATTTTGCCTATGGAATGTTGTCACCTACTGCTAGGTAGACCATGGCAATTTGACAGAAGAGTACTGTATGATGGGTATGCTAATACCTACACCATCAAGAAGGATGGGAAGACTATTAAGTTGATGCCATTGCAGGCAAAAGCTGCAGTACAGAAGGCAGCCCAAATCATTTTAATGGGAAAGAAGGAGTTTGTGCAGATGCCTAGAGGAGCAGGCATCAAGGCAGTTCAGGATACTGCAGGGAAAGGAGTTGTTACAGACAACAAGCTGAAGAAAGTTTCAGTTGTGACTGACAGAGGTCAGCAGCAGGTTCAGAAGCAGGGGTGCAACCAACCATCAGTTGAAAGGAATGCCAAGGATGTTGTCATAGTTGGGACTATTGCTTGTCCTATGAAGATTGATAGGAAGATACAGTTGAACACCACAGAGGCAGTTCAGAAAGAGGTTCTGGTCAGACAATCTGACAACCACAAGGTATGTGAGACAAAGGCCTACATCAATAGGCATGAGGATTCACTTGCCAGAAAGCAAGTTACAGTGCAGAAGTCTTGGAGAAGCCAAGAGACAGCAGCAGACAAAGCTGGAGCAGGTCAGACTATTGACAAAGCAAAGTGTCAGGGTGGAAGACTTCCACATACTAAACTCATGGGACATGAGTTCTTTTCTGTTGGGGAGTATGGTGCAGGAGCACCTACCTGACAGCTGGCCTTCATGAGGCAGTTAGAAGTTTAGGTCTTGTTTGTGTTTCCAAGAAGGTCTGTTAAGACCAAATGCATGTAATAAGGTCATGCTGATCAGGATAAGATCATGCTGACCAGGCTTTTGGCTATTTTTAGCTAGTTAGTTATAACAGTTGTCATGATGCGTGTTCGGTGGGATCTCCCAGCCGCTTGGAGAGTTCCCAGCCGCTTGGAGTCGGGTCAGTAGTACTCGTAGGGAAATCTTTATAAGCATGAGATCGGTTGATATTGCATATACAGACAGATATCATCGATCGAGCTAGTTGCAGAGAGTGAGACTGAGAGAGAGGCTGATCATTTGTATTGCATCTTTTGAAGTCAATAAAGAGATCCTGTTTGTGTTCATCCTCTGTTGAATTCTATTGCTTGACCGATTTGCTGGTTTGAGAGGATTCATGGATATACTGGTCCATTCCACCGGTTGATCCGTCTGATCGGTGGAATGGTAGTGTATAGTAGGTTAGGTGGTAGATTATTTTTCGTGTGCATGCAGGTGTGCAGGTTCGTCGTCAAAAGATGTTGAAGACCCTAGCATAGGTATGTGCTAGGTCAAACTGATAAGACAGAGTGTGGAGGATCACCCTGAGGTTGGATCGAGTCATCCCTGGAGGATCGGCGAAGTGAAATTTCGCTAAGTGAAGTAGTTCGTCAAGACGGCATCATCAAGATATCTGGGTGAATATCCTACAGTCGGGTTAGGCATCGTCATCCGGATAAGTGAAGATGAACATGATGCAGTTGAGTGCATGAAGTGTGGGTTCGTTGGGGTGATCATCATCTGGAGGAGCCGAGGAGGAGTGCATCGGCATCAGGAAGAAGATCGGGTCATGAAACTGTTGGAGTTTTCATGTTGCGAGTGCATCAGGATGTTTAGGTCGGACATAGACTAAGTGCATGTATCGGCATCAGGATCATCATATCGGGAGTGCCAAACATCCGCGTATCGCGAGTAGATGCGGGAGAGAAAGCTCGTGTTTTTGACTAAGTGTTGAAGAGGTCATCAGGATATTGGGTGACGTCATCGTCATCAGGATATGACGTCATCGTCATCAGGATATTGAGATATCCCCTTATGCGAGTTTATCCTACCGTCGTTAAGTGCTAAGGTATCGGCGGAAATCTGTGGCAGGAAGTTGTATTAGCATCATCAGGAGGTTTCGAGAGAACCGGATGAATTATATCATGATGCTGTTGCTTGTATCGTCGGGTAGCGGAGCATCGAAGGGAAGGTGCTGAAGGTGATCGTCATCAGGATATTTGAGCAACTGGATATTTGGATATCCTGCTGACGAAGAGAGTGTTGAAGGTCATGATGATGACGATAGTGTTTGGAGCCCGATGAACAGTGCAACCGGAGGATGTTTGCGCCCGCTGAACATCATGATGATGATGTTAGGAGGAAAGCGGAGAAGGTGAATAGTAGTCGGCAGGAGGACAATTGCGATCGTCCGAAATATGATGATGCTGACTGTGTAACGCGAAATATGATGATGCTGTTGGTAGTTTTAGGGAATATGATGATGATGGTGAAGATGATGATGATGAGGTTGGTCTGCAGACATTCATGCTATATGCGAAGGTTATAGTGTGGATGTCTCTGCATCAAGGTGTTCTAAGGAAAATTTTTGTTTGAACACTATGATAGGACTATAGCACTAAACTAGGACACTGACACTAGTTTTGGGCCCTAGTGTTAAAAATAGAAAGTAGGCAAATAATGGACACTAGAGGAATTTTCTAAAGTCCTCCTAAGGCAATATAGTCCTCCTTGGGCACTATGGTCCTTTGAACTACTTGGACGTCTTTGGAGTCTTAGAAAATCAACACTTCCTAACTTTTCTTAAAGAAACTTTATATATGGAAGTTGTTCCCCTTGCTCTGCTAAGTCTTCCCATGCTAACACATCATTAATAGGTATACTATTTTGGAAGTTAATCCCTCTTTTGCATTAGGAAGCACGACTTTGTGTAAAATTAATTGGTGATTGTTACAATTGGTCGATGGCTTGTACCCCCTAGTTGATCAATCTCTTGAGTGAGTTTCTCTTGCATTGGGATGTTGTTTTGTGTCATAATGGAATGGATTTTTGGTAGTTATCACCCTCATATTATTCTATTTGTTCTCAAGGAAATGAGGTCATGGATGTGTACCCAATCATTTTCGTGGATTGAGCTCTATTCTCTCACAAGGTCATCATGGTGATTTGTCACATGATGGGTGAAGTCTTCTAATTGTGCCACCTTGCCTAGTGTAATGGTGATGCCCTATTAGGTGTGGTTCTTGTTATGACACCTCATGCACATGTGAGTGTAATGCGACATGTAAATGTTACACTAGGAAATACAAAACAATTGTTTGTCAAGTGTTTTCTTGATTAATCTCCTAGGTGAAAGCTTATGGCATTACATTTTTTTTACATTAAACATCTTGAATCAACATCCACCTATGACCCCTATGATGATCTTCTTGTAACTAATATTTTCGATAAAAATATTACCCTAACCATTGACATAGACCTCCAATATCTTGAACTTATCAATTAGGACCAACAAGAGCACTTTCCATTATGATGTAGGAGCATCTGGGTCCATGAGCAATCCTATGTCAATAAAAAATATTGTAGGTTTTTTTCTCCATTCAGTTTAGTTTTCATTATATTTTAGTTGGTTTTCATAACTTGCTTTAAGAGGAATTTTAGATTGATTTGGTCAAGTTGAAAACATGACCTTGTAGAAGTCCTCAATGAGTATCTTCAGTTTCAAATTGGAAACAATTTGGACAAATTTGACTAAGTCTAGAATATTTTGAAAAGAGTTGAGTTCCTAAACTCTTGTCGGAAAAACTGTGAGTTCCTGAACCTTGCCACTCACAGAAAGAGCTCACCACTTTCCTTATCACTAATCTTTGAAGTTCTTAAAGTTCACTATGCACCAAAATGAATTTAAAGAGTCCTACAAGCCTTCATAACATATTTTTGGGGTAGATTTAAGTTTCTTGAACTTTTCACTGCATCGAAAGGGACTTAAAATATTCATGCAAAGTGTATTGGCATATGTTCGAGTTCCTATACTCTTATTTTCACCAATATGACATGTCAACAAACTTTATCTTTACCGAAAGGTATTTTGAAGCATTTAAAAGACTTCTTAATGATTCAGTGAATCAAAAAGTTCCTGAACTCACACAAGTGCTGATGGAAGATTATAAGGTTCTTAAATTTATTGATTCGCCAAACTAAGGAAGGGTTCACAGAGTTCCCAAAAGTGTTGTTTTGCCAAACGAGCTTGTTGAAGAATTTCATTTCTATCAAAAAAGAGAATGCCAATGAAGAGCTCCATGGTTCACAGGGAAGCCAAATTGCCGACGAAGAGTTCCTCAGTTCACATATGAGTCTAATCGCCAATGGTGAAGATTGATAGTGCAAAAGAATGTCTACGATGAAGTTCATAGGTGTAATGGGGTGAGAGATCACCGAAAAGGAAGTTCCTTGGTTCACCATGGTGTCAACCTTTTGAAAAATAAGTTTGAAGAATTATATAAAATACTACTAGGTCACATTATACTTGAAATAGTGTAGGTGTTGAATGAGGCATCTTTTGAAGAAGTCAAGAAATGTCATAGTGAAATGGTGATAGTCTGTGTTTCAGTTTTGTAACCATCAATAGTTCAACTTCCTCAATTTCGAAGTATAAAGGAGTTGGTTGTATTATGTTAGGGGTTTGATGGTTTTGGGTGGAAAGAATTTTTATGTCTAAAGAAGTGACTAATTGAAAAATTAGAAAATTTTGTACTCTGATAAATTTGTGAATTGAATAAAATACTTTGGATGTTTTTGTGATTATGAATATTGTTGTTTGGTTGTTAGATGCTAGTACTCTGAAAAGACTCCTAAATCTAGATTGCACAATTGGTATTAGAGATGATTTTGGTCATGAAAATAAGAAGCAGTTTGAGAATTTTGTTGTGGGTGATTGAAAGAGAGAGAAGACCTGCAACTGCAGAGGACTCAAGAGGAGACATGGCGCATTGAGGACGTGGGCGAAGAGGAGCACCATGGGCTTGTGAAATTGCAAAAATATTGAGGGGAACTATGGCAAGATTAGACGCTATGGAGGTATCATAGAGAAGAGTACATGTGGATGACATTGGTGAGGATGAAAATGAAGAACAACATATTGACATAGAGGATGAAGGTCGAAATGAAAAATTAAAAATATTTTTACAAGCAATGTCAGGAATAAGTAGAAAATCCAGATTAGATCCATCAAATTATCAAGGCAATTGAATCGAGAAGAACTCATTGACTAGATTTTGGAGATGGATAAATATTTTGATTTGAAATTAATAGAAGACCCGAAGAGGGTAAAATTTACTTGTACAAAATTGAAGGGACATGCATTTCTATGGTGGGATCATGTGTAAATAGAAAGATAATGAAAAGGAAAAGAGAAGATAAAATCATAGGATAGAATGGTCACAAAATTAAAGGCTAATTTTTTGTCAACTGATTATCAAATCAGTTTGTTCAAGAAATTATAAAATTTGAAGAAAAAGGAGAAAAACATGTAGGAATATACAAAATAATTCTACAGGTTGAATACCAGGGCTAGACATGTTGATGATGATGATAATGAAAAGGTTTCAAGGTATGTAAATGGTTTACATTACTCAATTCAAGATGAAATTAGCATGGTGCATGTACAAAGTGTTGAAGAATCCTACTAGTATGCCTCGAAGGTAGAGGAGGAATTAGCAAGAAAACAAAATAATTTGAGAGGCAAAGGAAGAATTTCTTGTTGAAGAGGATATCAAACCAAACAAGGAGAAGACAACACCTCTCAAACAAACACACCAGATATTAGAGGAAGAGGATATTAATCAAGAGGTAGAGGAGATTATTTAAGAGGCAAAGGATATTTTAGAAGAGTAAGAGGAAAATGATTCATTGGTACATGTTCTCGATGTGGAGAAACTAGTCATAGGGCATTTGAATACCATTAAATATAGAAGAGTAGTGGAAAGGGTAAAGAAGCAAGGATAAATGTGGCACAAGTAGAAAATAAAAGTGTGCTTTCACCAAAATGTGGAGAAGATCTTGAGGATGGAGAATCCTTGATTTTGTGAAGAATTTTGTTAAACCCTGAGAAATGAAAACCTGAACTTGTTCAAAGGAGAAATTTATTTAGAACAAGATGTAAATTAGGTGGGAAATTTTGTAAAGTAATTGTGGATAGTGGAAGAAATAACAATCTTATGTCTGAAGAGATGGCCTTAAAGTTGAAATTGAAGAAAATGATGCATCCAAGCCCTTATGAAGTTTCCTAGCTGCAAAGGGGACATTAATTGGTGGTAAGTGAACAATGTTTAATAAGTTTTCAAATTAGTAGTTAGAAGGATGAAATTCTTTGTGATGTGATGCCTATGGATGCATGTCATATTATTTTGAGTAGACTATGGTAGTATAATAGAAAGGTAGTACATGATGGTAGACCCAATACATATAAAATAAGAAAAAATGGAAAAGAATATACTTTGGACCCATTGAAGGATAAAGAGGAAGAAGTAGAGTGCAGTCCCAAAATTTGTTTTTAGTTTTAGAAAGAAATTGTTGAAGGAGTTGAAGAAGGAGAAAGCATGTTATGCTTTTACCCTTAAGCCTGTAGAAGCTATGACAACAGAAAGAAGTGAAGAACTTCCATTGGAAATTTAGGAATTTTTTTATGAATATGTAAATAGATTGATGAAGTAGCTATCAAATGGATTACCACCTATGAGAAGTATAACCTATTATATGGATTTGATACCCAAGGCTAGTTTTTCAAACAAAGCACCTTATAGAATTATGCCAATGGAGAATGAGGCAATTAATAGACAAGTGCAAGAGTATTTGGACAAGGGACAATCAAGGAAAGTCTATGTCCATATGTTGTTGTAGCAGTAATGACACCTAAAAAGGATAGAGAATGGTGGATATATACAAACTCAAGGGCCATAAACAAGATAACTATAAAGTATAGAGTTCTGTTACCCTGGATGGATGATATGACAAATTGTTTGGGTGGAGCCAAGTACTTCATGAAAATTGATTTGAAGAGTGGATACCATTAGATAAGAATAAGAGAAGAAGATGAATGGAAGCGAACCTTTAAGATAAATCATAGTTTGTATGAGTGGCTAGTAATGCCATTCAGATTGACAAATGCTCTAAGTACTTTCATGAGGTTGATGAATGAAGTGTTGAAACCAATCCTTGGTAAGTTGACATTATGTATTTGGATGATATTTTGATCTTTAGTAAAATGAAAGAAGAACATATGTTGCATATTAGGGTAGTTTTGCAGAGATTAAAGGAAGAAAAGTTGCTAGTGAATTGGAAAAAGTGTAGTTTCATAAAGAAAGAGCTGGTATATTTAGGATTTTTTGTTTCTAGAGATGGATTGAAAATGGATCCAAAAAATGCCAAAGAAATTGTAGATTGGCCTTCACTGAGGAGTATATTTGAGGAAAGAAGTTTTCATGGGTTAGCAAGCTTCTACAGGAAGTTTATTAAAAAAAATTTATGGGATATGTGCACCTATCATAGAAACCATAAAGGTTAATAAGAAAGAATTCATTTACACAACTACAACAGAAAACAATTTTCAAATATTAAAGGAGAAGGTGAAAGAATAGCCAGTGTTGGTGCTGACTAATTTTCATAAAGTGTTCCAAGAAGACTATGATGCAAGGTGGGATAGGGATTGGAGGAGTTATTAGTTAAGAAGGAAGATCGATAGAATAGTGAGAAGTTGAATGAATACAAAAATAAATATTTAGTATATGATTAAGAATTATATGCCATTGTGTAGGCACTCAAGAAATGATGACATTATTTTCTACCTAAGGAGTTTGTACTATACACAGATCATCATGGCTTGCAATTTATAAATAGTCAAGGTAAGTTGAATCAAAAGCATATGAAGTGGGTAGAATTTTTAAAGAGTTATTCATTTGGTTTGAAACATAGAAGAGGAAAATTTAATCATGTACCTAATACATTAATAAGGTATTTGTTGCTGAATGAATTAAAAGTAAATATTTTTGGCTTTGATTGAATGAGGGAGTTATTTGAAGAAGATTCAGATTTCATGGAAGCATGGACAATATGTAAAAGTCTAGTAAAAAAGGATAGGACTCCATGGCTGGAGTATTTCATACAAGAAGGATTGTTGTTTAAGGGAAAAAGATTGTGCATACCTCAAGGATCAATGAGAGAGAATTTGATAAGAGAAAAACATAGTGGAGGTCTTACTCAACATTTTAGAGTAGAAAAGACATTACTATAGCTAAATGAAGGTTATTATTGGCCTGAAATGAATGCAGATGTAAAGAAAATAGTACAAAATTATAAAATCCTCCAAAATGCTAAAGGAATGAGACAAAATATAAGGTTATATCAGCCATTTCCCATACTGGAGAGACCTTAGGAGTATATAAGCATGGATTTCGTTCTTGGATTGTCACAAACACAGTGAGGTAACGATTCAATTTTTGTTGTGGTTAATAGATTTTTGAAGATGGTTCATTTTATTTCATGCAAGAAGTCTAATGGTGCTTCACACATAGCTACATTATTTTTCAAAGAGGTAGTTAGGTTGCAAGGATCACCAAAGAGCATTGTTTCTCATATGGATATGAATTTTTTGGTCACTTTTGGCATACTTTGTGGAAGAAATTAGGAGCGCAGTTGGGATTTATTTCATCTTATCATCCCCATACTGATGGGTAGACTAAATTTGTCAATAGGAATCTTGGCAGTTTGCTGAGATGTTTGGTTGCGGATAGTCCTAATCAATGGGATTTGATCTTGGCCCAGGCACAATTTGCATACAATAATTCAATCAATATGAGTGTAGGGAAAAGCCCATTCCATATTGTTTGTAGTTATAGTCCCAGGGGTGTTGATGAATTAAGGGATAGTGCAGATTTGGGAAGAAAGAGTGTTGTTACAAAGGATTTTGTGAAGTACCTATAGGAATTACATAAATAATTGAAGGAAAACTTGGAGAAGAGTGCAACAAAATACAAAGAGCACACTGATATGAGTAGAAGAGAGATAATTTTAGGTGGGTGATTAATTTTGGCACATACAAGGAAAGAGAGATTCCCACAAGGCACATAGAACAAGTTCAAATAGAAAAAGATAGGGTCATGTAAGGTGATAAGAAAGGTTTCATCTAATGCATATGACTTTGAGTTGCCAGAAGGCATAGATATAGATCTCCCATATTTAATGTGGCAAATTTCTATCATTATTATGAAATATAAATAAGTGGGAAAAGAAATACAAGTTTAGATTTGTTTGACAAATCAGATTGGGCATGGTAGATGCCTAAAAAAAAATGAAGAAAAAGATGCAATCATATACTCTTGAGTGATCAAAAGGACAAGGGGAAAGGAGTAAATGGAATATCTAGTTCATTGGAAGAATAAAGTAGCAAATGAAACAAATTGGGGGAATGATTCAGAACTCGTGAAGTATGGAATTACCATTCTAGGATTTACCAAATGTTCATGAGTTTGACACTCATGGATCATTTCTCTTACCCAACATGATTGATGTAGGAGCATTCAGGTCCACAAGAAATCATATGTCAACCAAAAATATTGTAGGTTTTTGTTTTCCCTTCACTTTAGTTTTCTTTGTATTTCAATTGGTTTTGATAACTTACTTTAGGAGGAATTTCATATTGATTTTAGATTGATTTGGTAAAGTTGAGAACATGACCTTCTATAAGTCTTCAATGAGTATCTTTAGTTTCAAATTGGCAAAAATTTTGACAAATTTGGATAAGTTTGGAAAATTTCAAAAAGAGTCTGAGTTCCTGGACTCATGTCAGTAAAATTGCGAGTTTCTAAGCCTTGTCACTCAGTAAAAGAGCTCATCACTTTCCTTATCAAAAATATTTAAAGTTCTTGAACTTCATTATGCATCAAAATGGATTTCAAGAATCCTAGAAGGCTTCATAATATGTTTTTATGGTAGATTTAAGTTTTTCAAGTTTTCACTTAGTTGAAAGGGACTTCATAAATTCTTGTGAAGTGTATCGGCATATGTTTGAGTTCATGTACTCTTCTTTTCGCTGAAATGGTCTATCAATGAACTTTATCTTTATTGAGAGGTATTTTGGAGCATTTGAAATACTTATTAATGGTTCGATGAATCACTCAAGTTCTGAAATAACACAAGCATCGACGGAAGAGGTCATGGTTCTTCAATTTGTTGATTCTCCAAAGTAAGGAAGGGTTCATAGATTTCTCAAAAGTGTTGTTTTGTTCAAAGAGATTGTTGAAGAATTTTTTTTCTACCAAAAAGGACAATTCCTATAAATTTAAAAGAATGCAAACAAAGTAATTGTAGAAAATAAAAAGAATACATAGATGGGAACACACACACACAAAAGATCAAACACAGGACACAAGAAGTTTAATGTGGTTCACCATTTAAAATGGCTACATCCACAACGAATAGCAGGGGATTCTTCTATATTATTATTCACACACACTGAGCACTTTACATGCAAAATACATATAAAGAAAAACAACTCTTCCACCATCATACAAAGACAATATTCTGATGGATATAACACCAACCACTTGACCAAGAGAATGGTCGACTCAGAAATTAGAGAATACATGCCAAGTATTGGAAGTTACAAGATAGTGGTTACAAAATGAAGAGAGTTGTCATGACAGACTTAGCCATTACATTGGGCTTCACCTTTCCACGTGCCCAACAATCTCCCACTTGAAGACCAATGGGAATGACAAAAGAACCGATCAGAGATATCCCCCACATTTCCACTTGTAATGTTACATTTTAATCAAGACTGAATAGTGTAGTGTCTCCAAAAGGTATTCACGAATACTTCAGATTAATCTCCTCCAAAAATCATTTGATTTAAAAACCTCCAATTCCTCCTCTGTTGCTGGTACAAAGAATGGATCCACTAGGTTTTTTTTCTCATTACCATCAGCAAATATCTGTGTTGCCTCCATGAACTTTGGTGAAGATTTTACTAACTGCGAGGATCTTGATGAAGGACTAGATGTTCCTAGATGTGTAGAAATGGAAATCAAATAGGATTGGGACATAGGCTCTGTCTCATTGGAGTCTCCTCCGTGTGGCCCAATGAACCTGTTTGGCACTAACATGGGAAAACTTGCATATATACCAACTGAGTTTAACATTTGTTCTAAACTAGCCTTGACTTGAGCCAGTCTATGGGAAACCATAACCACATCTACAAGTCTTCTCCCATAGGCATCTACACAATTTATATCACCACTTGACTGAATTAACAATTTTATAGTTTCAACAGCATAAATAGACCCTCCCCCAGCTGCACAATGCAAAGTAGTACTCTTATCAAAGCCACATGCTTAGTTCACATCTACACCACAGGTTACATAAATTGATAAAATATAATTCAGCACATCCATGCTACCATAAAGAGAAACAACCATCAAAGGAGACCTCTATTCCTGACCCATTTGATTAGAACCATTTTGCCTACAATACCAAAAGTTAACTTCATCCACTTTTGACCCATCTTCCTCCATTGCCTTCTTAAACCCAAAAAGGTTAATATTTGCAGCAAGTTCATGTAGAAAGATTTAGATATTTCTTTCATTTTGTTAGAATGACTGTCAACCATGTTAGTATTACTTTCTTTTCCTTTTGTGTGAGGACTAGCAGGCTTCAAATGCTTAGGACCTCTGCACATGATTTCTTCCTGCAAAGCACTCCATCCCTATTCATTCTATAAGATCCAATTTTCCCCTGCTACCATTAGCATCTCTGTTGCGGTGGCATCCTTTGTTGCATTTTCAAGCTTGTTCTCAAAGTAAAACCTCTGCAGATTGGCAGATTCAACCTAGCGTAGAACATAGACATAGGAAGAATTTACGAAGGCATAGTCCTCCACAACCTTCACCTCCACATGTAACCCTTTGAATGAGTGCATTTGCATCTTGAACCACACCTGCATTCCTACAAGATTCATCTTGTCTGTGACGACATGAAAAAAATGCATGGAGGGGTCCTTGTCATTCTTCATGACTGAGTTAACTATGACAGATGCAGCAATGATATTGTCCGAAAGATGGCATAATGGTATAGATTGAGGTCTTCCCACTGAGGTAGAGGGGAAAGCTAAGCATCAGCATACTTGCCTAGATTTGCAATTCGCTCCTCCATGAGACACATGGAGAGGCAATGAATGCTCTTGGGGATAGATTTGGTAGCAATGAGGTTAGAGAAGGCACCCTATTTCTTGGCCTATGTGAGCTTGATTCTATCCTTGAGCTCTTTCTCTAGCTACCTAACTTCCTCTTCCTCCATCTCCCCCGCTGCTCTGCTCATGAGGTCTGTGTAGTTCCTCGCCTACTTTGTGAACATCTGGACCTGTTTCATTTCCTTCCAGCCTGTAGACTTTTCTCAACAGTCTGAACACTTATCGCCATTATCCCATACTCCTATCTCTCTGTCGCAAAAATCTCCTCAGCTTCTAAGGAAAATGAATAGGGTTTATCAAATGCATCATGTTTTGAATCCATCTTTCTGTGCTTCTACTTCCTCCTATCATCTTCTTGCAAACAATCCTTTTCAATCTTCTAAAAAATCTCACCACCACTATGCTTTCACTTTCTTCCTTGAGCCATTAAAATCTCTTTCACCTCCTCCAACTCTAGCATATATGTATTTTCTTCTTCAGCCTCCACCAAGACAACATTTTCACCAACCACCTCATCCAAGGTTCGAACCGGGATCTCCACCTGTACATCTTTTTCCTCATAAATGTTGAGACCCCTCTTCAACATCCTATGAATACTAGAAGCAAAGGTATTTGGGTCATCGAGGAAGAAGGTAGAAGTGAGAGAAACCATTTCATAGATGAGAAATACCAAGTCCTTTACAAACTTACCACTCTTACCTGCCTCTACCCTCTTCCGCAACTCCGCCATGATGGCTTTCTTGTGTTGTGCATCACCTGTGCATTCAAGAAGTGCTCTAAGATTATTTTTGAGATATTCTAAAAACTCTTCTAGTGCAGATGCAATTCCAAATCCAGCATCCTTCTCCTCTTCAGTCAAATCCTCCTTACATTTCCAGCCATCCCACCAATGTACATGACATTTCATTTTAGCTTTCACATCAACATCTATTGTTGTTATATTCTCTGTTTCCTTTAGACTCTGTAGGCTCTTCAATTCTTGTAGCATCTCAAAATCCTTGCCTCCCAAATCATGTGGAGGCCTTTCCCACACACGCCTCTCCTGGGCAGTGCTCGAGGAATCAGGATCAACATCACCCATAAGAACTTCAGTGACAAGATCATCAGCCAAATAGATAACAGATTCATCTACTTCCATTGGCATAATTTCATCTAGCTCCATGTCACTGTCTACAATTGTCACCACAACTCCCACTTCATCAAAACACTCTCCAGAGCCACATGACAAAGATATGAGAGCTTGAGCCCAATCATCCAAAGCTGCTACATCCATTTTCTTAGAAATTCTTCACAATTTCCAAAACAACTTTTTTACCATAGCTTTGATACCACTTGTAAATTTAAAAGAATGCAAACAAAGTAATTGTAGAAAATAAAAAGAATACACAGATGTGAACACACACATAGAAATGATCAAACATAGGACACACAAATTTTAACATGGTTCACCATTTAAAATGGCTACATGCACAACAAACAACAATGGATTCTTCTATATTATTATTCACACACTAAGCACTTTACATGAAAAAATACATATACAAAACAACAACTCTTCCATTGTCATACAAAGACAATATTCTGACAGATACAACACCAACCACCTGACCAAGAGAATGGTTGACTCAGAAATTAGAGAATACATGCCAAGTATTGGCAGTGACAAGATAGTGGTTATAAAATGAAGAGAGTTGTCATGACAGACTTAGTCGTTACATTGGGATTCACCTTTCCACATGCCCAACAATTCCAACGAAGAGATCCATGGTTTGTTCGAAAACCAAATTGTTCACAAAGAGTTCCTCAGTTCACATATGATTCAAATTTCTGATGGTGGAGATAGACAGTGCAAAGGAATACCGAAGACAAATTGTAGGTGCAACAGGGAGACAGATTGTTAAAAAAGGAGTTCCTTGGTTCACCATGGTGTTGATCTGCTGAAATGTAAGTTTGAAGACTTAAATGTTGCTAGACATTATAAGAAATAGTGTAAGCATTGAATGAGGCTCTAAATAGCTAAATCTTTAAGGAGGCATCTTCTAAAGAAGTCAAGGCATGTTATAGTGAAGATGGTGATGGCTAGTTTTTCAGTTCGTAACCATCAATAGTTTGACTTCCTCAAATTTGAATTGAAAAATCTTAAAATCACACATATTTCTACTACTCTTAATTCTAAGGAAACAAACATCCATATTTCCTTACTTAAATACTTTGTAGACATCTTTGTATAGTCTTGTGTTGACATGTTGAGCTTGGATCTATCACTTGTGGTGAACATCACCTTCTAGTACATCCTAACATAAAACCAATCAAGTTAAATCCAAGCAAAATACATCCTAAGATAGCACTCTTGGCCAAAGAAGAGTTATAAAAGATCCTTGAAGTTGGATTCATTCAACTTATTAACTAGTCTAAGTGGATCTCCAACATTGTTCCTATTAGTAAAAAGATGATGATGGTTAGAGTTACACTCACTTTTGATAAGTTGACAAGGCATGTCCTAAAGGTGAATTAAACCACTTTCTCAATATAGAAATGATAGTTGACTCAACAATAGGATATGAAATGTGATCTTTCATGGATGGTTTCTTCATAACCAATCAAAATTACCCTTGGAGATCAACACAAGACAACATTCACCACACTATGGGGAACATTTTACGGCCAAGGCATGCACTTTAGCTTTAAAAACGTAGGTGCAACTCAATGAAATTGCTAAAGACTATATGGAAAACATATTAGGTAAAGAAAAATAAGAGAAAAACATCCTGTAATCTTGCACCATAGCTTCCAAATGTTAAGAGAATACAAGGTTCACCTAAATCTTAAAAAGTGTGTATTCAACATAACAAGGGGTAAATTCTTAGGCTTCATTATATCTCGAAAAGGTGTAGAGGTGGATCGTACTAAACTTAAGGCCATTATAGAAATTTCTTCACCATATCTTACCTAAAGAAACTTTGTATTCTCTAAGGGAAACTTCTATCCATCAGAAGGTTCATTGCCTTATTTGTAGATAGATGTCAACCATATTCACATCTCTTCAAGAAAGATGTGAAATTTTATTGGGATAATTCATGCCAATATGCTTTTTATTATCTAAAATAATACCTCTCCAATTCACTAGTCTTCATGGAACATGTGTCAAACAAGCCACTACTATTATACATATCAATAACACACTATGCTTTGGGCACCCTTCTAGCACAACATGATGAACAAGGTCATGAAAGGGATATCTACTATTTGAGTAGAACATTGGTTCAAGGGTATGAAGTACACTACACACCTATGGAAAAGGAATGTAGAAATGGTTTTTGCATTGTAGAAACTTGTGCATTACATGTTCAATTCTAAAACACAACTCATAGAAAAAATTAAACCACTCAAATACATTGTATAAAAACATCCTTGACTAGTTGAATGGGTAAGTGTGTCATGTTGCTTAGGGATTTTGAAATTGAGTATATAAATCAAAGAGTAATTAAGTGATAGGTAATAGTAGATTAATTGGAAAAAGCACCATTAAATAATACTCAACCACTAACTCTAGACTTTCCTGATGAATATATCTTAAATCTTAAAGAAACACCTAAATGGACGATCTATTTAGATAGTTCCTTTAATAATCACAACTTTGGGGTAGGCATCATGTTCCTTACCCCATAAGGGAACCTCATTCCTAAAAAATTCAATATTAGGTTTCCTTCCACCAAATTTATTGTAGAATACAAGGCTTTGTTATCAGGATTGAAATTGGCCATTCAATGGAATGTATCATTTCTATTAGTCTTTTGAAATTTCCCCTTGGTCATCAAGCAAGTCAATGATAAATATCATATGAAAGATGAGAATATTATCCCATATAAAAGGATGGTTGATGAATTCAAGAAATACTTTGAACATATCTATTTTGAGAAAGTCCCTTGCATGAATAAAAAGGTTGTTGATGCTATGGCCACAATTGGATCTCTTCTCACAATGCATGTAGACACATAGGAATATCAACTTTTGGCCAAACAAATTGTTATTCTAGTATATGATGTTAGAATACTAAGGTTTACTTAATTAAGTCACCTTAGTAACTTATAGTTTTTTCTTGTGAGTAAAGTAATTAGTTGCATTCCCTAAGATGATAGTTCAAGAAGTTATATTGTAAAGGCTTTATAAAAGACACATTGCATATGCAACTAAATATCAAGTCAATAATATTATCAATATTAGTGTTTTATTTATCATGCTAATGTAGATAACCTCTGATTTGTCAAACATATGGTATCAGAGCGTAGGGAAAATTGTGGTTAATTGGAAGGAGTTAGGGCATCCCCAATTTCTATATAAGCTCCCAAATTATCCAAGGGGAAGGTTTAAACATGGTGCAATTTCCATAAATTATTTGAAGAAAAGAAAACATATGAATTCACTGTAAATGCTAATAAGAAGAGAAAATAGTCAGATTTGCCATGTCATTTTCTTTTGCTTGAGGGGGTTTCTTGAGCAGTTTGGTGAAGAATTTATTGGTGATTTAGAGCTTTGGGAGTTTTAATGGCAGACCTGACCGTACATGTTAAATAGTTGGGTTTGCTATATTTTTTACCAATAGAACTGTCAGATGTTTGAAAATGATTGACAAAGATACAAGAAAATGAATAGACCAAATCATTTTTCTCATCAAGGGGACATACTTGGCTATTGATCGTCGAAATCAGGTCACTCGAGGGAAATGCCTTCTTAAAAATTCTATATGAGATGTATGATATCAATGTACAAAACAATTATTATTGGAGGTATGTGGGAAGATTTCATTTGATATAAAGTTTTTTTGAATTAAAAAAAAGAGTGGAGTGCAATTAAGAGAATACAAGCATCTTAGAAATTTTCAATTGAATTTTAGTTAAACATTGAAGTGTAAAATTATAATTCTTTAATACATATTATATTTTTGGAGATATAAGAAGAGAGTGTGTTTAGAGAAATTAGAGATAAGGAAAGATACGATGTTGATTTGATTTTGAAGGTTGCTAGTTCAAACCCCACCAAGTATTTTCCAAATATTATTTTGCACTAAAAGATATAAATTGTGTCAATGTAGAAATATAGATATTTTTGGAGTCTATTTATATTTGCAGAGAAAGTTAAATAATGAGTTGAATGTATTGTAAGGTTGTCCACATAATACATGGTTATTTTGTTGGGATAAGGTGCTATTAACCTTGTAAATCCCATTATTGTATTATTCCATTTATTATTTGTAATTACCCATAAGGGATGTACAAGTTTCACTGGCAGAAGTAAAAATTACTTATTGTCCACGGTAATTACGAAGTTACTGTACGATAAGTCCCAGAGTTACTAGAGGTAGTTACGGGATGTCATTTACTATGTTAAATGGTAATTGGTCAAAGTGGGCTGCACATGTTGGGGAATAATCTATTTTTAGTGTTATGACACATGTCATAGATGTTGTAAGAAGGTGTAAGAGATTCTATAACAACTGTAAGTTGTCATAAGAATATATGACATGTATAATAGCATATGATGTGTCATAAGATGCTGTAAGTGGCTATTTTTGGCCCCAAGGTATTCAAGCTTACATGGGCACATTTTCCAAGTGTAGGATGCATGTATGACAACATTTATGACCTTGTAAGAGCCTACTCTTGGCCATGGATGCCCAAGGTTGTATTGTTAACTCTTGACAAGTGTTATGGGTTTGTAAGAAGTCATTTAATGTCTTGAGGTTGTGTAAATTCTATATAAACCATAGCATAGTAGATGAGATGCATAATAATTTATAGGTACCCAGGTTCTACCAAAGTGAAGGTTGGAGGATAGAGGAAGTTAATGTATTTGTAATCTCCTTTTGTGAAGATAATACAACTTGACCTCTTTTCTTGGTGGAATTTTTTACCTAAAAGGATTTTCTCCATGTTAAACACTTGTGTTATGTGCTTCATTCTGCTTCTGGTATATTTTTGTATTGTGGGTTTATGTTTTGTTACAATCTCCATTAATAACACATAGTTAAAGTTTTCTGAAATTTATCTCGAATCAGATTTCCATTGAAGTAGTGTTGCTTTCATTTCTAACATTTGGTATCAGAGCCTAGCTAGCTTTGACTCTTGGGTGGTAGTGTGGAAGCTGTAGTTGTAGTGGGATATTTTGTTGTGTTTGTTTTACAGATCTTGTGTTGTTATTATGGTTGCATCTACTATTGCATAAACCTCTTGATTGGACATTGAGAAGTTCAACGGAACAAGGTATGAGTTGTGGAAGCTGAAAATAGAAGATTTGTTGGAAGAAAGAAACCAATGGTTGGTTGTTCAAAAAGAGAAGAAACTTGATGATGTCTCTCAAGGTGAGTGGGATAGACTGAATAAGAAGGCACGGGGAACCATTTGGTTGTGTCTTTCAGACTCTGTCCTATTGAATGTCACAAAGGAAGAGATTGCATACAAGTTGTGGAAATGGTTGGGTGAGATCTATCAAGCCAAGAGTATGGTAAATAAACTTTATTTAAAAAGAAAAAAAAATTCCATGAAAATGCAAGAAGGTGAATCATTTGCAGAGCATTTAAATTCTTTTAATTCATTAGTGAGTCAGCTTGATTCAGTAGATGTTGGGGTTAGTGAGGAAGATAAATGTATCTTACATATTTGTTCTTTACCTAAGTCTTGGCAGAAAGTTATCCTTGCTATCGCTGCTAACCTTGCGGATCTGAAGTTGGATGCTCTTGTTTTAGTGCTACTATCATAGGAATTAAGGAAGAATAGTTTAGATAGTTCAGGGGATGCTCTCAGTGTTAAGGGAAGGTCTAAGGAAAGAGGACCTAAAGAAGATTAGAAAGGGGCTAAGGACAAGTCCAAGGGCTGGTCTAAGACTCCTCGTAAGAAGAATAAAGTTAAGTGTTGGAACTGCGATAAAAGGGGACATGTGAAGGAGTGCAGAAACCCCAAGAAATAGTGGGAGAGTGCTTCAGATAAGTCCTCGAATGCAGGTGAAGAAGTTTTACTTTATGCATGTAATCTTGTTTTTAATGATCATTGGTTGGTTGACTTAGGATGCATATTTCATATGACTCTGCATAAGGAATGGTTCTCCTCATATGAAGAATATGATGAAAGTAATGTCTACCTTGGTGACAACTCTTCATATCCAATTATCAGGAAAGGAAAGGTATTATTGTGTTTTAGTGATGGGAGGATTAAAACCCTCCTAGGTGTTTTGCATGTTTTTGGATTAGCTAGAAATGTAATTTTAGTTTTGAAGTTGGATGATTTGGGAATGCATGTGACATTTGACAAGCATGGTTGTAGATTAGTGAGAGGGAACTTGGTGGTAGCAAAGGGGAAGAGATTCATAAGCCTATTCAAGCTTCAAGCCACTATAGTATATAATGCCTCCTATGTATCTGAGGCTAATACTAAAAATACATGTATGTTGTGGCACCGTAGATTGGGCCACACAAGCAATAATGTATTAAAAACTATTAAGAATAAAAATTTGTTGGATGGTTTCTCCTATTCTGATGACCACTTTGATTTCTACGAGCATTGTGTGTTTTGCAAACAAAACATAAAATCATTTCCTTCAGGAAGCAATAAAGCAAAAGAGAAGTTAGAAATTATTCATACGGATGTGTTTGGGCCTGTGGATAATGAATCTATCAGAAAATCTCATTATTTTGTAACCTTCATTGATGATGTATCCAGATTTACATGGATTTATTTTATGAAGCATAAATATGAAGTTTTCACTAAGTTTAAGGAATTCAAAGTCTTAGTAGAGAACCAATCATGTTTAAAGATAAAAAATATTAAGATCTGACAATGGAGGGGAATATTGCTCTAAGGAATTTGATGAGTTTTGCAAGCATGTAGGTATAATCAAACAAAAGACAACTCCGTATACACCACAACAGAATGGTGTTGCAGAAAGGATGAACTAAACAATTATGGAAAGAGCCAGAAGTATGCTTAGTGATGCACAGTTGGATAAATGCTTTTGGGCATAGGCTGTGTACTGCTTTCTACTTGATAAATAGATCTCCTTGTAAGGCTCTTGATTTGACACCTTATGAAGTGTGGACAGGTAAGAAACCTTTTGTTTCACATTTAATGGTTTTTGGTTGTGAGGCTTTTGTTCATGTGCCTAAGGAAAAGTGATCTAAGTTGGATCTAAAAGCTGAAAAGTGTACATTCATTGGATATGGTGATAATGTGAAATGTTATAAGCTTTGGAATCCACTAACCCGAAAGATTATATTTTCTAGAGATGTTATTTTCAGGGAACTTAGAGGTATTTCTGAACCTAAGCAGCCAAAAGAAAAAGATGAAAAGGTAAAGAAGGTGCACTTTGATTTAGAGCAGCAAGATGCACCTTAGGAAGAACATAATGATGGATTGGGGGTGAAGAGGAAGAAGAAGATTCAAATAGTTCTAATGAAGATGAATCTATTGTTATAGAAGAAGTTGGTGTAGATGGGTGAGTGTGAGATCATGATGGGCCAAACAGTGGCAATGGAGAAAAAACTTGTTGGATGAAAAAGTGCAAACATTTAGACTAATATTTAGATTTGGATGGAAAGGGTGTTAATATTTCTAGCTCAAATATGGATTACTTCCAAAAATGCCTTGAGATTACCTCATATTTAGGCAAGTTGGAGTCCTAAAACTTGCCAAAGAAGCTTGCAAAACCACCCATTTAGTGTTATCCTGAAATTTTCTAGAATTTCATCCTTGAAGCTAAGAGATTTTTTTGTAACTAAATTTAATCAAATGAAAAGGGTTTATAGAGGAAGCTATTTATATTCTAAAAATATAATATATGCCTCATAATAATTTTAATAGGCAATTATTATTAATTTTCTACATACTCTATGCCTGATTTCCTGATAGACATACATATTGAAAAAACATCCATAACTTTCAATATATTAATCCTTTTTTAAATCCAAAAGATGCTCACATTCTAGGGTTTATTGGGTATACATTAAAATTTAAAATTTTTTATTTTCATATATTTTTGACCAAGTTTGGTTGGATGGAAAATTATTTTTTAATATTTTGAAAAAGTTATAGTAAAAAATTCATAAATAATTATCTATTTACTTAAAAAATTCAAAAAAATATGCGTCACATCCACTCATGTGTCCTTTACTTAAAAAATATTATCTTTTTATGATACTTAGGTTGGCCGGAATGACACATACTTTTTACGTTCTAAAAAAATTAGTAGTGCATCATTGAAATATCCAATTTTCACCAAACTATTTTTAAAATTAAAAAAAAAAAAAAAACATAGTAGCCCATAAACTACATTGAATTTATTACAACTTTTATTACTACCTTATTTCTAGATTGTGTAGATAACTCATTCAAATTTTCACATAGAGTTACTTAAGTCTATTTTTAACATTTACATTGCCACTTAGGGGTAGTGTTTGGTCCATCATGATCCTGCACTCAATGAAGAATGAGTAGAGTCTCTTACTCCACCCTTGAGGAGATTTAAAAGACAACAAAATCTAGTTGATAGGTATAGCTCACCAGATTTCTGCTATGTATATACTTTATTGAATACTAATGATGAACCTAGATCCTATAGGGAAGCTACTTCTGCAGATGATAGTGAGTCTTGGTAGTTAGCCATGCAGGAGGAGATGATGACTTTAGACTCTTATAACACCTGGGATCATGTTCATTTGCCCAAAGAAAGGCCATAGGATGTAAGTGGGTCTTCAAGAAGAAGTTTGGAACAGATGGTTCATTGGAGAAGTACAAGGCTAGACTGGTAGGCAAGGGCTACTACTAGAGAGAGGGAGTTGATTTTGGTGAGATATTCTCTCCTATTGCTAAATTGACTTCTATTAGCTTTCTCTTATCCATTACTACAACTTATGGTTGGGAGATTGAGCAAATGGATGTTAAGACTACATTCTTACATGGAGATCTTGAAGAAGAAATTTATATGCAACAACCTACAAGTTTTGAGGTAAAAGGAAAAGAACATTGGGTTTGTAGGTTAAAGAGGTCTCTTTATGGTCTGAAACAATCCCCCAGAATGTGGTATCAAAAGTTTGAATCATTTGTTTTGAAATTGGGTTTGTTGGAAGTGAGGAGGATCATTTTGTTTACATTTATTGTGTTGATGATTCTATACTGGTTAATGCTTTGTATGTTGATGACATGTTTTTGAGCAATACTAACGGTATGATCAGTGAGCTTAAAGGCCAACTTTTAGGTGCATTTGAGATGAAGGATCTTGGTGCTACAAGGTATATTTTGGGAATGAATATCAAGAGGGATAGAGTTAACAGAAAACTTTGGTTGTCACAAAGTATGTGAATACTATTTTGCAAAGGTTTAGTTTGTAGGACTGTAACCCAGTTAGAGTTCATTTACCCATTAGTACTAAGCTTTCATTAGATGTGTCCAAAGACTGAGGATGATCTTGAGGATATGTCCAATGTGCCATATGCTAGTGCTATAGGGAGTTTGATGTATGCAATGGTTTGCACTAGACCAGATATTGCCTAAGTAGTGGGAGTTTTGAGCAGATTTATGTCTAACCCTGGTAGACAACATTGGAACTATGCGAAGATGGTGTTTAAATATCTTGCAAGTACTCCTGATTATTGTTTAGTTTATTCTGGTATGGGTAGTACTGACAGATCTTTGGACATACAAGGTTTTGTTGATGCAGATTGGGTAGGTGACTTAGATAGTCGAAGGTCCACTAGTGGCTATGTGTTTACTCTGTTGGGAGGAGTAGTGAGTTGGATGAGTAAGAGGTAGCCCACATTTTCTTTGTCCACCATAGAAGAAGAGTATGTGGTTGCTACTCATGTCTCTAAGGAGGTAGTTTGGTTGAGGAGACTATGTTCAGGTATTGGTTTTGATTATTGGATCATTCAGATTGGTTGTGATAGCAACAGTGCTATTTGTTTGGCCAAAATTCCCATGTATCATGCTCAGACTAAGCATGTTGATGTTCAGTATCACTTTGTTCGAGAGTTTGTTGCAAATGGAGAAATTAAGCTGAAGAAGATAGACACCCAGGAGAATGTTATAGATTCATTGACTAAGCCTATGAGCATAAAGAAGTTTGTATGGTGCAAAGAGGCCATGGGCCTTGTTTCTAGTGCCTGATTATTTTTCATTTGATTTCCAATGGGTTGATTTACAATGTATAATATCAAGTGGGAGAATGTTGGGATAAGGTGCCATTAACCTTGTAAATCCCATTATTGTATTATTCCATTTATTATTTGTAATTACCCTTAAGGGATGTACAAGTTTCACTGATAGAAGTAAAAATTATTTACTGTCCATGGTAATTACAGAGTTACTGCATGGTAAGTCCTAGAATTACTAGTGGTAGTTATGGGATGTCATTTACTATTGTAAATGGTAATTGGTTAAAGTGGGGTGTACATGTGGAAGAATAATCTATTTTTAGTGTTATGATGCACATTATAGATGTTGTAAGGTGTAAGAGATTCTATCAGAACTATAAATTGTCATAAGAATCTATGATAGTTATAATAGCATATGACATGTCATAAGATGTTGTAAGTGATTATTTTTGGCCCCAAGGTGTTCAAGCTTGCATGGGCACATTTTTCCAAGTGTAGGATGCATGTATGATAATAAAAATGACCTCGTAAGAGCCTATTCTTCGCCATGGATGCCCAATGTTGTATTGTTGACTCTTGACAAGTGTTATGGGATTGTAAGAAGTCATTTAATGTCTTGAGGTTGTGTAAATTCTATATAAACCATAGCATAGTAAATGAGATGCATAACAGTTTACAGGTACCTAGGTTCTACTAGAGTGAAGGTTGGAGGATAGAGGAAGTGAATGTATTTGTAATCTCCTTTTGTGAAGATAATACAACTTGACCTCTTTTCTTGGTGGATTTTTTTACCTGAAAGGGTTTTCTCCACATTAAACACTTGTGTTATGTGCTTCATTCTGCTTCTGGTTATATTTCTATATTGTGGGTTTATGGTTTGTTACAATCTCCATTAATAACACAATTAAATTTTGCTGAAATTTATCTCAAATCTGATTTCCATTGAAGTAGTGTTTCTTCCATTTCAAACATATTTCACATAATGTTTATATTCTGCAATCCATCCTTGTTACACTAGAGATTTTAAGTTTTCTTGTTTGTACTTTCACAACCATTCATGTTTCATTTGATGGGGCCTTCGGAGACTCATATGCTATTGGATAAAATATAAAGAGGTCACTATTGGAGGATGGAGGCACCATAGGTTGCAGGACTCTTCATCATCTCAAGTCATCTTCTTTCTTAGAGATGGTGTTTGCAAAAGAAACATATTTTTTCATGTTTTCTTATGTGTTCTTTTCTATTTTGACAAAATTGAAAGAATGCATATATTTTGATGTTTATTTTTGAAGACAAGTAGGGATTTGGTGAACTCAATATGGATTGTTGACCAGTTAGTTTGAAAGTTTGTGATCTAGGGAATTATACCCTTCCAAAGATCATGAGACAACTTGATGGTGCCTTGTGGAGCTCAACATGGATTGTTGTCTAATAATTCGAGGGGATTTGTGATTCAAGATTTTGGAGAGCTAGTAATCTGGGAACTTGGGAATTCATGCTTGGCTACACCTTTACCATAGTTAAGAGGCAGCTTGATGGAGTTCCACCTAATTTAGGATTTGTTTCTCCAAAGGAAAACCTTCTCAATAATGTGTATTTGTTTTCTTAATATGTTTTTTATTTGTTCTATTTGTGTAATGTAAAGATTAAGGGGGGTATGTTAGAATATTAAGGTTACTTAATAAAGTCACCTTGGTGACTTATAGTTTATTATTGTTAGTAAAATAATTAGTTGCATTCCCGTAAGATGGTAGCTGGGGAAGTTATATTGTAAAGGCTTTATAAAAGCCATATTGTGTATGTAACTAAATATCAACTCAATAATATGATCAATATTAGTGTTTTCTTCATCATGCGAATGTAGATGATCTTTCATTTTTCCAACATATGACATCCTAGACTAAGAAATGGTGTGATAAATTGTTGGTCCTTAATCACCCTGTTACCATGACATATACACCTACATCTATGACCAAACTCCTCCACCTAACCTTTCACAAAAGCAATGTAAATCCCATATCCAAATTGCAACCCATTTTCACCCTCTCCTATATGCATTATGATGGAGCTTTACTAAGATCTCTTGTATGGAAAACAAGCAAACCTAGAAATCAAAGAGGTTCATAATGGCATATATGGAGTGCACACAAATTCCATGGTCCTAGCTAAGCATTTCCTTAGGATAGCATATTATTGGCCTACTGTGGAGCATGATGCCTCCTAGTATGTCGAGAAGTGTCTAGCATGTTAGAAATATGGGAATTTGATCCATGCACCATCTCAAGCCTTGCAACCAATTAAAACTTCATGGTCATTCTCTACATGGGGACTCAACGTCATTGGAAAGATAATAGTGTCATCCTAAAATAGCCAAAAATTTATTATGACTACCACAAAATATTTTACTAAGTGGGTTAAAGTAGTTCCTCTCACTTACATTGTTGGCCAACAAATATCCAAGTTTATTCTCTACCAAATAATTTTCTATTATGGTATACCATTAGCCTTCATCACTAACAATAGTAAATAAAAAATAATGACGTTCACAACCTTTGTGAATAATTTCACATAAAGCACAAATGATCCACCCCTATTACCCACAAGGTAATGACCAAGTAGTGAAATATAACAAAATCCTCATCAAAATCGTAAGAAATATTATCACATGAAGGAATATCAAAATTGACTCTATCACAATTATAAAAAACACTTCATGATCTAGGAATTTCAAGTTGGTGACCTTGTGGTCAAGCAAAATTGTAAAAACACAACCTAGGTTCACAGGAAGAAACGTAAGTTTGAACCAAATTGGTCATATCCCTACATCATCATAGCTAAATATGGTTGAGAAGCATACAAACTAGCTACCTCAGATGGCTAAGAGATAGAAAAGCCAATTAATATTGTGTATCTCAAGTGGTTCCATGCCTAGTTTAGAAATAATGGTTTTATAAAAGTAGAAAATCTAAAAAAAATCAATAAATCAAAAAAATAAAAAAATAAAAAAAGTAAAGAGAAAAAGTGCTCTTTAGTGAAAACCATTTTTATGGTTCCTTGGAGAGTACAATCATGGAAGCCTACTTGTAGGTGTCATGTGTAACATTATACATCTATTATTTGTTAGCACTTAACACGTCCTCCCATATCATCACCATTATCCCCTCCCTATCCCCAACTTGGTTGAGTTGAAAGCTTGCTTTATTCGGATTTCTAAGCCTAGCTTCCTCCATTTCCACAAGCATCACAAGAAATTATCATGCTTTTTTTTATACTTGTGACCATAACTAGTCCAATTCATTCATCGTATTTATTCTCTCATCACCCCTTTTTTGGTTTTGCTATGGACTGGGGGAGAAATATTATGGTATCGTTTGGTAAAAACTCTTCAATCACTCTTATTTTTGACCTAACAAAATATGGTGCAATTCTTGCACAACATTTTTCATATAAAAAACACATCATCCCTAAATTGCAAGTACCAAAGGAACTATTTCTTTTAAGATAACCCAAACCCCATCCTATATTTTACTAATTGTAAATGGCACATTTCTATCCATCATCCAACAATACATAAAATAAGCCTCATGTCATGAACAAAATCTTTGAAAACACAATGAGATGTCCCTTTATCCATGAGGAGAGCCCTTGTATAGAATTATCCAAATAATCCTATCATTAGAAATACATCATTTTATTGATATATATCATTCCCAATCACTATCACTCGCATGCCATTCAATACCTTGGTTTTCATCTTAGGTAAATTTTTTTGTGTATTTCTTGATGTTTTTTCTTTCTTATGTGTGTTATAGTGCTAGAGTTCCAAAGCATATTCCATCAAGATCACCATGATTCCTAATATCATGGTGTGTCTTGACCATATGTCTGTTGAGGCATCTGACTATTTGTTTCCTTTTGATCCAATGGTCTATCCACTTGGCACAATGTATTCATGATTCCTTGTACCATGGTGCATAATGTCTAGTATTAAGAGGTTATAATTTGTTAGTGGATTTGATTTTTTTGACTCTATGTTGGTTGTTCCGTTGTTTCATCATCATGGGAATGTCTCTAGATGGTTGTGTGTTTGAGTAGTGTATGTTAATGTGAGTGTATGAAATATCTCAAACCATTTTTTAAATTTTTATAAACATTTGATGAAATGACCAATAGATATAATAATGTAAGAAACTCATTTATATTTGATAAGTCATTGGAAATACAACAACACAATAATAATGACAATAACTAGCCTTTGAAATTATATCACAATTTAGACAAATCCTTATCTATTGAAATCAGAAGCCACACACAATGAATTGAAAAATTGAAAACTCTATCTATTGAAATTGAAGGCAAAATCACAATGAATTGAAATCTAAAACCTGAAACAATGTTGAAACCCTCTAAAATGTTGCGTATAAATTGTATGACCTTCTATTGAGATGTATGACCTCATAATTTGTTGCTAGGGATACGATTCATACCTTAGATGGTAAAACAACTAGTGTAGATGGCACAATGACTATAGGAGGTGATACAACTGGGATTTAGGGCTAGAAAAAACCACTAGATATGCCATGACCTCCCAAATAATGTAAATTCCCCCTTAATGTAGTGAATAGCCTATTGCATTTGGTATGACTAGCATTGAATGGTCTTAAATGAAATGTACTTGACAAATATCTATGCCCTGATTAGCTACTTCACTAATAGAAGAGATGATTTTCAAGTTGACCTTTATTTTCCTACCAAGGACTTTAGAATGATTTCCATCAAAATTTTGTACAAATTCCTCTACAATTTTTAAATTATACCCTTCAAACTTCTTTAGGAACTACAACCACCACCCAACTTTAAAAATGGATGTCGTTGCTTCATCAACTAGCAATTTTTCCACTAAATCTAGATCAACCTTATGCTTTACCCCAATTGTTTTCTTCCTATTGGTTGCATTACTCTTCAATTTCATAGTTTGTTTGGTGTAGATTTTCTATGAAAGTTATGATTTTGGCTATGAATGGCTTCCTAGTGATTCATATGGTCTTTCCAAAGTTGTAGGAAAGGTTTATGTAGAATATTGATAACTTCATAGGAGAAAGTAGGAAAAATGGTAAACTATATGTGGTTGCAATTCATCTTATATTTATAGGAAAGGGTGATTGTACTTTTTAATTAATTAAAACTTTCCATTTGCACTTTCACCAGATATTGGTAATGATTAATCAATATAGTAGAGGAGGTAAAGTGACACGTGGCAATAGCTAAGGGCTTTCGTTCATGTGCAATAAATGTTTTAGAAACAAAGAGTTAATGTTACTCGAAACAAAATCAATTGTATACCTGATTATTTATTACCAATGTCACTTCAAGTGAGTAAATTGACATGTATTGGAGTTAGAGATGATGAAATCACTATTCCCAAGTGTGTTGTAGTCATCGTACTTTAGTTGAGATGTGATGCCAGCATTTATTGTGATATGGATGATGTGATGGCTCTTTATTATGGTGGTGGAGCTTGGTCAAGGTGAAGTGGGCCCAAGACATGTGATATCAAATTATCATAAGATCATTGATAATTAATAGCATCAATTCCAAGGTCTTTGGAAGGCTGTATGAATAGTGAGTGAAGAATGTAGAAAGACACTTCAAAGAGGATGAATGAAATACTTTGGAAACACTATTGAGGGAATATTTTAGAGGATGAATGGATGGTTCTAGGCACATTGCTAAAAAGATTTTTTGGATAGTGAACATGAATAGCTCCAGACACATCACTAAGGAGATGTTCTAAAGGGTAAACTAGAACAACTCCAAACACATCATTGAGGAGATGTTTTAGAGGATGAACAGGAATGACTCGAGACATGTCACTGAGTAGACATTTTGGGGCATGAAGCAGAATAGCTCCAAACACATCACTAAGGAGATGTTCTAGAGGGTGAAAACAAAAGGCTCTGGACATATCACTGAGGAGATGTTCCAAATAATGAATAGGAGAAATTTTGGAGATGACATGAAGGTTATGCTCCAAAATAGAAGAACATAAAATATTTTGGAGACATTATTGAAGGGCTTCTCTAGAGTGAGTGAATAACTCTAAAAACACTATTGAAAAAGTATTTTGTAGTAATTGTTGCTATACTATTTTGGATTTTTTTTACAATAGCTATGAAATAGTGATTTTTTTTAAAATAACAACTTCAAACTACTCATTAATTACCACAAGGATAGGCTCCTTGACACAACAAAGATCTAGTTGAGAGTTTATTGTCTTACCAAATTCCTCCTTACCGAGTGGTTTTTGATACAGATGAAATATGTGTCCATTCACTATGAAATTTCTATGGTCTCCATCAATAGGTGAAAAAATTACTACTCCATTGTTGAAGATTTCTCTCACTAAATAAAATCCTAACCATTTGATCTAAAATTTTCCTTGTAAATATTTATATCTTCTATCAAACAACAACTAGTCTTTACTTTGGAGCTACTTCCTTTTGATGTGTTAATCATGCCATGTCTTTCATTGCTACTACACTGACTCAATTTGTTGAATGGATTCTAGTCTGAATTCATCTAATTTATTGAGCTACAATACAATTTCCTATTGTGTATGATCTAGATCAAGACCCATACATGCATAGCTGTCCTAAGTGTCTGTAACTTAGACTCAATGGTAGAATTGGTCTTTTACTCAATACCAAATCATAAGGTGTGAATCCTATGGTTAATTTCTAGGTAGTATTATAATCCTATACTACTTCATGTAACATCCTTTCCCATTCTTTTCTACCAGATGGAACTATATCTATCAAAATGCTTTCTAATTTTTCCTTATTAGTAACTTCCACTTGACTATTTGCCTAAGGGTTGTATATGGTGAAGATTTCTTATGGATAACCTGGTAGTGATCTATGGAAGTTAACAATACCTTTGACACAAATTGAGGTCCTTGATTTGTGAAAATGGATCTTGGGGCTCCAAACCTTAGGAAGAATTTGTTGTAAAAGAAGTCAGGAACTTGTTCTTCTCTTTTAACTTTTAATGCTTGCACCTTGGCCCATTTTGTGATGTAATCTGTGCATACCAAAATATATTCTTTTCCTTGGGATGGTGGGTCAATAGCTCCAACAAAATCCAATCCCCATTTCTCAAATGGTTCTTGGACCACTTCAAGATGAAGAGGTAATTTAGTGGATGTTATTGGTCATCCCATCATTTGGCATTCATCACATTGTCTGACCTATCTCTTTATATCCTTGTGCATAGAAGACCAATAATATCTATCCAATATATTTTGTGAATTATTCTCTTGGTTGAATAATGTCCTCCAGTGGGTCCAACATGACAAGATTTCAAAATGGTGTAGACCTCATATTTTAAAATACACTTTGAGTAGAACATCATTAGGTCCACACTTGAATAAGATACCATTGAACCACTTAAAAGTTTCCTTGTTTTTGATGAGTTTCTTTCTTTCTTGAATAAAGAAGTAAGGTGGAAACTCCCCTATAGACAGGTAATTAGCTATGTCAGTGAATCAAGGTGTGTAAGCAAAGATGGCGAAGAATTGTTCATTTGGAAACTCATCCTTAACTAGTTGTGACTCATCATTTGTGCAGTGGATCCTATAGAAGAAATCAACTACCAAATTAAATTTCCTAGGCTTATCTACTATAGTTACATTGAAATCCTACAACAACAGTAACCATCTAATTATTCTACCACTAACCACTAGTTTATACATCATATACTTTATGTTGTAGTGGTTAGTTTACACAATCACCTTAGACCCTATAATGTAACATCAAAAATTTTTAATTGCATAAATTATTGCTAGGAATTCTCATTCTATGGTGGTATAGTTTTGTTCTATGGGGGCTAGGTTTTTGTTGATAAAATAAATGCCATATTTTCCTCCTTCATCATCTTCCTTACCTAAGACTGCCCCAATTGAATCATTAGAGGCATCTGTATAGATATACAACTGTAGTTTCCAATTAGGTCCTCTTAAGACTAGTGTAGTTGTAAGATTATTTTTATTGCTTCATTATATTCATGACACTCTTGCATCCAGGAAAACTCAACATCTTTATGGAGGAGGGAAAATAATGGGGCTACTATTTTATTGAAGCCTTCTATGAATGTCCAATAATATCCTACATGACCTAGGAAACTTTAGATGTTCGTTTGAGTCTTGGGAGACTAAAGTTGTTTTGTTGGGAATTAAGGTGTCTCAACTTTGATAATTCTTTGCATTATTTATGATTATATTTATTAATTCATTGCCTATGTTGTAAATTAATTGCAAATTCCATATTGTCATTTTATGGGATGTGGCATGGTGATGTGTCATCCTACATGGAAGATGACAACTTGTAATTTTGTCCTCACATGAGCAGACAGGCGTCCCACTTTGTGGTACGAGAATTTTTCCATGTGTCAGCATCTTGGATGTTGTGTAAGGGAATGTTTGACTGAAACAGTTATGACGGATTCCTATGACGAAGTTATGACATGTAAGAGTCACAAATAGAAGCTTGTAAAATAGGTGAAGACATGTGTCATGAAGCATATTTGAAAAAGGCATATTTGGGTGCCCCAAGGTGGACGATGACATGTTGTAAGAGAATATGCTATTTATAGCCTATGTATGATAGATTCTCTTATAGTTTAAGTTGTAACTGCTATGACAGATTCTATGACGGCCGTAAGAGCATCTATCATAGCCCATTTTGGAAATAGGCAACCTCTTTGGGATGGGAGTTGTGGACAAGTGTCAGATACATTCTACAATGTTGACAAGTGTCAGATACATTCTACAATGTTGACCAAGTGTCCATAGACATGGGTTTTGGGCCATGAGGCCAAGTTGGATGCCCATTCCAAGATAGAGCCAATTTTGCCTTGTATATTCTATATAAACAGGTGCTTGGAGGTGGAGATGTAGTATGTGATTGACAGGTATTGTTATGCTACCAGAATGACTCCAGACACGAGTTTTGAAGACTATTGAAGCTTGCATTGCAAGTGTATTGTAAACAACATTCAGTTTTGATAATACATTATGTATATTTCTGAGTGTGGTGTTTTTCACCCGATAATGGTTTTCCCCACATTATATCTTTGTCTCTCTTCTTCTGTCTTCTTTCTGGTTCTATGTGTATTGTGAATATCTCTGTTATATGTTTCATGTTGTTGTAATTGATGAGGATTAAATTGAATTCGTATAGCTCCCCCCTCATTAGATTAGTGTAGGAAGCAATTTTTGTACACCTAGCTTCCTTTCAGTTTAATGACTTCAATTTTCTTGGGGTCTACTTTAATTCCTTCAGCCAAAATCTAGTGTCCTAAGACAATCCCTTGTTCCACCATGATGAGGAATTTTTTGTGACTTAGCGACAACTGATGTTCCTCAGACCATTGTAAAAATTTGTATAGGTTATTGGGTGCTTCTTCAAAGGCAATTCTATGAACAAAAATGTTATACATATATACTTCCACATAGTTATTCATGAGTTCAACAAATATAGAAGCCCTTTGAAATGTAGCCAAAGCGTTACATAGTATGAAATGAAGTACTCTAGGGTAAAAGTACAAAGTTGTGTCACACTTTTATAAAGGAAAGGACCAACACTAATCCAACTTTTAAACTTGAATCACTAAAAAGTGACATATATGTTTTGAATTTTAAAATGATGTAAAATAGTAAAATATTTATATTTTAGTAGATTTTATGTTTGTATTTAAAAAAAATTAAAAAATTATTTGAATATAGTTTTTAATAAATTTACACTATAATTTAGTTGCTAATAAAATGCTGAAAAATGAAGTTACATGAGACGTCAATCTTTATATAGTAAATTTTATTTTTTTTCTTCCATTTTTTTTTGTGTATTTATAACTTGAAACTTTAGTGCATGGATATATTTTTAAATAAATATTAAAATGTGTGTATTAAAATGTAGTTGTTTCCATCCGACGTCAATTTTCATATTAACTATTTATCTAAAATAGAAAAAAATTATACCATCTTGATATAGATTCTTGTATCTAGTGCATCATAGTTTTTTCAATTTTTTTAATATGATGTCTGGTGCATAATGTCTAGTGCTAAAGTTTTGATCCTCCTGATGTTTTTGGCCAAGAAAGATAAGGGGCTGAGTACCACCTAAATTTTTGTAATCTTGTTGGACTTATCTTTTGCTTAGGAAGAATTGGGAAGGTCTGCTTGCAAGCTTCCTTTGAACATTGTAGGTTTGAATGCTAACTTTGTTGATGGTGCAGAGCACCCTTGTGTCTTGTGTTCTCATGTTCTAATGTGTCCTCATGATATGCATTCTTATTCTCATGTTTTATGCATTTTGAGTCCAATAAATTGTTGTCATCTCAAGCAATGTGATGCATTATAGTAAGGTCAATACATGACCAAAGCAGGAGTATAGGTGTATAGGTTGTCTAGTCACATGAGGTGAGTCAAATGGAAGCCTATGATGGCAATTTCTTATTTTTTTGTGGAAGTTATACAATGAAGGGAGAAGTGGTTTGGAGTTGGTGAATGATCCCAACTAATGAAAATTGAACAAAACATGTATAAAACTCCTCTGGTGCATTGAATAAATGATAATGACAAAGTTTTTGGTGAGCAAACTATTGAAACTCTGTTATTTTTTCCATTATACTCTTTCTTTCCATTTGCAGGTCGTACCATTTACCTGTATGGAACTGTCAAAGCTATACATGGTTGTGGGCCAATAGAGCAAAGAGTCTTCTTTCCATTGCATCTAATTTGAGGTCATAACACTAAATTGTAAGCAAGTTATACCTGTTTTCCTAAAATCTGCCTTAAACCCTGAAGTAGGGTTTTGCAGTCCAAATGGTAGGCATGTGAATCATTCCACCAACTTTGTAAGGCCAAAAATGGTGGTATGGACTTGAAAACAATAGTATTTCATGCCTTTATCCTCATTTTGTGCAAGTGTGTGAGTTTTATGGTTGTTTGGTGAAGTGGAGCCTAATAAACCCATGTATTAGGCTTGTATAGTGGAAGAACAATTTTAGTTTTTGTTTGTTTGGCCACAAAAGCCCATGAATCACAAAATCTCGTTTTTTTTCACTAATCCCACTTGTTGAAGTGATTAGATTGGGTTTGTAGGTCCCTTTTGGGGTAGTCCCTTTGTAAATGAGAGCTGATTGAGCCCTTGAACATAGTATCATTAAATTACTGGGGCACACTTTCCAAAGTAAAGTATAGTCCTTTTGAGATATGTGTTGTACCTTCCAAAAGGGTACTTAGAACTGGTATGGGTTTTGGGGATCAGTGCCACAGTCAAACATTATTTGGCAAAATCAATCAAAAGAGGGCTACAAGGAGTTTGCTAGGGTTGTGAAGAAACTAGTAACCCATTGCATTCAAGACCCCTACAAGTAGGTTTGATAGGTTTGTGTAAATGCCTCTAAAAGGTTTATATTACTTCTCCCTTGATTTGGAGTCCATAGATAGCTTTTCCCATAATGTGCTCCTTGGCCAAGTTCTAGAAAGACTAGAAAAGAAGAGCATTGGAGAGGTTTTATTCACTTTCATGCCAAGAGGCCTTAGAAACTCATTGGTCAAGTCATAAAGTCCTCATCACATCTACATCAGATTGGTATTAGAGCTTGTTCTGATTGGGAAGTAGTTGTGGGTTTGTATCAAGAAGTTGAAGGTTGTGAGAGAAATAAGGTGTCAAGATGCCTCCAAAAGGTGGATCAGTGGTTGCTAGGGAATTTAAAGCCCTAAGAGAGGAGATAGAAGCATTGAAAGATAGAGAGAGAAAGAGTAAGGATGGTGAAGAAGACAACACCACCTTTGAAGAAGAAGAAGAGGGAGATGGTGGAGACCTTCTAGAGAGACCTCAGGAAGAGGAGACAGCTCCTGAAGAGAGGAGGCTTATTAATGCTTTGAAGTCTGTAAGAGGGGAGACTTCTAATGTAAAAATGGACCTACCAATGTATGGGGGAAAGATAGATTCTAAGGAATTGGTTGAATGGATAGATGCTTTAAACAACTATTTTGAATATAAAGAGGTGGCAGAGGACAAGAAAGTGAAGTTTCCCAAGCTGAAGTTGAAAGGGTGTGCCTTGATATGGTGGAATTACCTTCAAGGAGAGAGGGTAAAGAATAAAAAATCCATGATTAGTTCATGGAGTAGAATGGTATCCAAGTTGAAGGTTTAATTCATGCTTGTTGATTATGAAGTACAAGTCTATAGAAAGTTGCAGAACTTGAAACAAAGAGATATGGATGTGGCTACCTACACTAAGGAGTTTCACAAATTTAGTCTGAAGACTGGTCATGTGGAGAATGAAAAAGAGAAGGTGGATAGGTATTTGAATGGTCTAAGATATGCTATCCAAGATGAGATGAGTCTTGTCACACCCAAGACAATAGAGGAGTGTTTCCAAATAGCCTGTAAGAATGAAGAAAAGTTGAAAAGGAAGCAAGAACAACAAGGTAGAGGAAGGGGCAGAAATCCAAGAGGAAAAGGAAACTTTGGTGGTAGAAATAAGTCACAAAAAATCTAGGAGAATCAAGTACAAGCCAAGAACCAGCCAAAGATGCTAGGGGAGGTTTTAGGGGCAAGAGACCTTTTGGAAGAGGAAGATCATATGGACAAGGAAGGGGATCAAACACTTTCTCTGGCAAGTGTTACAACTATAATCAATTTGGACATCCTACCTTTAAATGTCCAGAGAAGCATCCCTCTCATTCCCAAGGGGGAGAATGTAGAAATCAGATTGTGCAAGAGGATGAAGAGAGTGCAACCTCACCATTGGTGAATGTAACTTCACAAGTAGGAGAGTCCTTGATGATTAGAAGGACATTGCTCAAGGTACCAGTTGTCCAAGAGCCACCATAAAGAAAAGCACTATTCAGGATCAATTGCAATGTACAAGGTAAGGTGTGTAGGGTAGTAGTTGATTCTGGTTCAACTAATAATCTAGTGGCATTGGAGATAGTTGAGAAGTTAAAACTGAAAAGAATCCATCATCCTAACCCATACAAAGTTTCATGGCTTAATAAGGGGCAAAAATTACTTGTAAATTAACAATCATGGGTAGAGTTCCACATAGGCCCATATAAGGACAACGTTTTATGTGATACAATTCCCATGGATGTGTGTCATCTTTTTCTTCGTAGACCTTGGCAGTTTGATAGAAAAACTAAACATGATGGGAAGAAAAACACTTATGTGGTCACAAAGAATGGAGTGTCTTATAACCTCACACTTCTTCAAGAAGGAGACAAGGTAGAGCATGAAGGACCTAGTGTAATGCTGGTGAAAGAGAAGGTGTTTTTGAGGACCATGCATGAAGAAGGAGTGGGTTTTTCCATTATTTCTAAGGTTGTCTCAAATCATGCAGTAGCTGATAAGAATGAGATTCCTCATCAGGTGCAGTCCTTGTTGGATAAGTATGAGAATATTGTGGAAAAGGAGTTGCCAAGTGCGTTGCCTCTTGTGAGGCCTATTAGCCATCAAATTGACCTCATTCTTGGTGCAAGTTTGCCTAATAAGGTAGCTTACAAGATGGCCCCACAACAAAATGAGGAGGTCAAAAAGTATATTCAAGGATTATTGGATAAAGGGATGATAAGAGAGAGTTTGATCCCTTGTGTCGTGCCTATTGTTTTGGCACCAAAGAAAGGAGGAGAGTGGAGGTTATGTACTGATTCAAGAGCCCTCAATAAAACTACAATAAGGTGCAGGTTTACTATACCAAGGATAGAGGACCTCATGGATAGCCTTGCGGGGGCATGTTACTTTTAAAAAATTAATCTCAAGAGTGGTTATCATCAGATAAGGATAAGGGAAGGTGATGAATAGAAGACAACTTTGAAGATAAATGAAGGCCTATATGAGTGGTTGGTGATGCCTTTTAGCTTGTCCAATGCCCCTAGCACATTCATGAGACTCATGAATGAAGTACTCAAACATTTCATTGGTAAGTTTGTGGTAGTATACCTAGATGATATTATTGTGTTTAGTAAAACAAAAGATGATCATTTGCAGCATTTAGATAGAGTTTTCAAGAGGTTAGGTGAGGAGAAATTAGTGATCAATCTCAAAAAGTGTGATTTTTTAAAAGAAGAACTAGTTTACCTTGGGTTTGTAGTATCCAAAGGAACTCTAAAGATGGACCCTACCAAAGTTGAGGCCATACTCAATTGGCCAAGACCTAGATCAGTGGGAGAAGTGAAAAGCTTTCATGGATTGGCCACCTTTTATAGAAAGTTTATCAAAAACTTTAGTCATATATGTGCTCCTATTCTTGACACCATAAAAGGGGAAAAGAGAAATATATTTCAATAGACAAAAGCATCAGCTAAGAGTTTTGAATACCTCAAGTCAAGAGTGGCACAAAGACCCATCCTTGTTGTCCCTGACTTCAATAAAGTGTTTGTCATTGAGTGTGATGCTAGAAATCAAGCAATTGGTGCAGTACTCAGCCAAGAAGGCAAACCAGTGGCATTCTTTAGTGAAAAAATTAATGATGCTAAGAGAAAATGCTCCTCCTATGACCTTGAACTATATGCCATGGTGTAGGCCCTCACGAAATGGAGGGATTATCTTCTGCCCAAAGAGTTTATTGTCCACACGGATAAGCATGCTTTGAGTTATCTAAACAGTCAAGACAAGCTAAATCATAGGTATATGAAGTGGGTGGAGCAGCTGTAGGCCTACACATTTACAATTAAGCACAAGAAGAGTCAAGAGAATAAAGTTGCTGATGCACTCAGTAGGAGGGTGTTGATGGTACAAGAAGTCCAACTCCAAAGTGTGGGGATTGATTCCCTAAAGGGAATGTATAAAGAAGATGTTGACTTCAAGGAATCTTTTAAGGTATGCAATCAATTTTTTGATTCCTTTTATGGAGAATATGCTAAGTATGTTTTACAAGATGGTCCTTTATTTAAGATAGCCCAATTATGTGTCCCAAGATGTTATATGAGGGAGAACTTAGTGAAAGAGAAGCATAGTGGAGGCCTACGAGGACATTATGGTTATGATAAAATACTAGATCAGGTGAAGAGATTTTATTATTTGCCTAAGATGCGTTTGGATGTCAAAAAGTTTGTAGAAGAATGTGTCAACTATCAAAGAGCCAAAGGGACAAGTTCCAATGCTGGCTTGTATCAGCCCCTACCCATTCCAAGCAAGCCATGGGAAGCAATAAGTATGTATTTTGTCTTAGGTCTAGCTAGGACTGCAAGAGGATATGATAGCATGTATGTTGTTGTTGATAGGTTTAGTAAAATGGCACACTTCATTGCATGCAAGACAACTAATGATGCATCTCATATTGCACATTTGTTCTTTAAGGAGGTTGTAAGGATTCATGGACTGCAACTATCCATAATATCTGACAGAGATGCAAAGTTTCTTGGCAACTTTTGGCGAACATTGTGGAAAAAATTAGGCACAAATCTGACCTACAGTTCTACCTATCACCCTAAGATAGATGGGCAAACTAAGGTTGTCAATAGGTCCTTGGGAAACCTATTAAGATGCCTCACTAAGGAACATAATTAGGCTTGGGATTTAAACCTACCTCAGGCTAAATATGCCTATAATGATTTAGTGAATAGGACTACTGGTAAGACTCCTTTTGAGATTGTTTATGGGGCACATCCAAGAGTTGTTTAAGAACTCTAAGACTTGAGTGGGTTGGATAGAAGAAGTTGTCAAGGAGAGGACTTTGCAATAGCTATGTCTGATATACACCACGAAGTCAAACAAATTCTTGAAAAGAATGTGAACAAGTACAAGAATACTATAGACTTGAAGAGGAAGGAAGTACACTTCAAGGTGGGTGATCTTGTGTTGGCCCATTTGAAGAAGGATAGCTTACTAAAACGGAAATACACCAAGATCATGATGAAGCAAATAGGACCCTACAGAGTGCATCACAAGTATGGCAATAATGCCTATGAACTTGAACTCCCACAAGGAGTTTCCATTTCCCCAATTTTCAATGTCTCAGACCTCTATCCATTCAAGGGGCCTATTGGTGTAGGAAAAGAGACATGTGGTCCCGACATTACAGATGAAGAATGGGTCAGAGATCTACCACCAAATCAGCCTATGCAGCTTGAAACTGTCTTGGACACCAAGGAGGTTAAATGGACAAGAAGGAAGGTCTACAAGAAATACTTGGTCAAATGGGTTGGCCTACCACCTAAGGATGCCACTTGGATGGCTAAGGAAGATATTGCCCAACATGGGATCACTGTTATAGACCTCATTCCATCAAGAGATTAAATTTCTTTTACCCCCGGGTGTATGGCGTAGAGAACCCTTGTGTCTTGTGTTCTCATGTTCTAATGTGTCCTCATGATATGCATTCTTATTCTCTTGTTTTATGCATTTTGAGTCTAATAAATTGTTGTCATCTCAAGCAATGTAATGCATTGTAATAAGGTCAATACATGACCAAAGCAGGAGTATATGTGTATAGGTTGTCTCGTCACATGAGGTGAGTCAAATGGAAGCCTATGATGGTAATTTCTTGTTTTTGTGGAAGTTATACAGTGAAGGGAGAAGTGGTTTGCAATTGGTGAATGACCCCAACTAATGAAAACTGAACAAAACATGTACAAAAATCCTCTGGTGCATTGAATGAATGATGATGACAAAGTTTTTGATGAGCAAACTATTTAAACTCTGTTATTTTTTGTATTTTATTGTTTCTTTCCATTTGCAGACCATACCATTTACCTATATGGAACTATCAAAGCTACACATGGTCGTGGGCCGATAGAGGGAAGAGTCTTCTTTCCATTGCATCAAATTTGAGGTCATAACACTGAATTGTAGATGAGTTATACCAGTTTCCCTGAAATCTGTCTTAAACCCTGAAGTAGGGTTTTGCAGTCCAAACAGTAGGCATGTGAGTCATTCCACCAGCTTTGTAAGGCAACAAATGGTAGGATGGACTTGAAAACAATAATATTTCATGCCTTGATCCTCATTTTCTACAAGTGTGTGAGTTTTATGGTTGTTTGGTGAAGTGGAGCCTAATAAACCCATGTATTAGGCTTGTATAGTGGAGCAACAATTTTAGTTTTTGTTTGTTTGGCCACATGAGCTCATGAATCACAAAATCTTTTGTTTTGTCACTAACCCCACCTATCCAAGTGATTAGATTGGGTTTGTAGGTCCTTTTTGGGGTAGTCCCTCTGTAAATGAGGGCTAATTGAGCCCTTGAACAAAAATATCAGTCAATTACTAGGGCACACTTTCCAAAGTAAGGTATAGTCCTTTTGGGATATGTGTTGTACCTTCCAAAAAGGGTACTTAGAACTGGCATTGGTTTTGTTGATCAGTGGCACAGTCAAACGTTATTTGATAAAATCAGTCAAAAGAGGGCTACAATGAGTTTGTTGGGTTGTGAAGAAAGTAGTAACCCATTGCATTCAAGACCCTACAAGTAGGCTTGGGAGTTTTGTGTAGATGCCTCTAAAAGGTTTATATGAATGCCCCCTTGATTTTGATTCCATAGACAGCTTTTCCCATAATGTGCTCCTTGGCCAAGTTCTAGAAAGACTAGAAAAGAAGAGCATTGGAGAGGTTTTATTCACTTTCATACCAAGAGGCCTTAGAAACTCATTGGTCAAGTCATAAAGTCCCTATCACATCTGCATCCGTTTAGACCTAACATTTTGGCTCATTAATATTGGGATCAGTGTAAAGCTAAGAACTAGGCTTTGTTTAGAATCACTGGGAATGAAAATGGATATGGTGAGTGTGAAAATGGGGAATCTCTAGGTCCTAAAAGGATGACATATATCTAGGCAACATTAGACTCCTTATTGAAAAGAAATTAATATAAGAGCAAGTCATTAATAGTAGTTCAAAATGAACAGAATGATGCTAAAATGCAAAAAACAAATTGTTTTTGACATTTTGATTTTTTTATAATTTTTTTTTGTATTTTAATGTTTTATGATTTTTTTGGTTTTTAGACATAATATTTCTTGAGGTGAAAGGCATTGACTATTTCACAAACTCCTCTCCATCCATTGTGCACAAGAGATAGGTACCATTTCTGACACCTTCTTTAACCATATAAGGACATATCCAATTGGTTCTGAATTTGTGTCCTTTACCGGCTCTTTTATCGGTTAAGCTGTCTATCTTGAGCACTAGGTCTCCCACTTGAAAATGTGTCAGGACAACCTTTTTGTTGTATTTCTTTTTTATCCTTATGAGTTAGGAATCATGTCTTTGGAGAACTCTTAATCATGTTTTATCCATCATTTCTAATTCTAATCTCACTACTCGATATTTCTCGTTATCCAATAATCCTTTTAGTGACACTCTCAAACTAGGAAACTCTACTTCCAGTGGTAACACCTCCTTTGACCCAAAAGTTAGTGCTTAAGGGTTGGTTCCAATTAGAGTCCTTACGCTTGTTCTGTAGGCCGATAGAGCTAGATATAGTTGTAAGTTCTAGTCTCTTTTGGAGCCTTTTATAATTTTGACCAGTATTGATTTCAAAGTTTTGTTCGTGGTTTCGGCTTGTCTATTTCCTTGAGGATAATAGACTAATGGGGAGTTATAATTGATGTGGAACCTCTCACATAACTCTCTTACTTGCAGATTTTTAAATGATGAAGTGTTATCTATCACTATCACTTGGGGAATCTTGATCTGACATATAATTTGATTCGGTACGAATTTGGCAATTACAGTTCCTGACACTGTAGTGAGAGGTATGGCCTCCACTCATTTGGCAAAGTATTCTATTGCAGTGATGATGAAAAAATGTCCATCCATTGATGGGGGAGATATCTTCCCCACTAAATCCAAGCCACAAGTGGAAAAGGGCCAAGGGGTAACGATCGGTTGCAAATCTCTTGTTGTTGTGTGATGGACGTGAGCATAGGCTTGACATTTGGGACACCTTTTTACGAACTCAATTGCATCTCCTTGCAAACATGGCCAGAAAAGTATCCCATTATGTGTATTTTTCTTGCCATGGCCTGACCACAAAGTGTTCTCCACAGATCCCACTATGACATTCCTCTAGGATCTTGCATACCTCTTCCTTGTCGACACACCAAAGCAACATTCCGTCTAAGGCCCTTCAATAGAACACATCATCTATTAAAACATATCTCACAATGAGGATATGTAATCATCTTTTTACCAAAGGGGTCATGTTTTCAGGGTAACTCTTGTTTTCAAGCTAGTTCATAATATCTCTGTACCAATATGAAGCAACATATTTCTTGAGGGAAGTTACACAAATTTCTTCATCAGAAAAATCTTTGTTTACAGGCTCCTCTTGGGGAACCGGATTGTCTGCTAACCAATCTTCTATCACTTGTCCTTTGACTAATTTTTGATTGACATAAGTTAGCTCAAACTCACTCAATAAAGTTATGAATCGGCTAACTCTTCTTCAAAGCATTGGCGGATTTAAGAAAGTTATCAATTGCTTAGATCGTATCATAACCCTAGTTTCTTGATTCAAAATGTAATCTCTTAATCTCTGAGTCGTAAAGACTGTGGCTAGACATTCCTTTTTGGGTTGAGTGTAGTTCTTCTCATAGTCCAATAAGGTTCGACTTATGATATATATGGCTCTTTCTCTCACATCTTCATCTTCTTGATCTACCATGCATGCTACGAAGATATCAATTACTCTGAAGTATAAGATGAAGGGATCGTCATGTCTTGGTGGCATTAGCATGGGCAGTGTTACAAAGAATTTCTTCACTTGTTCAAATGTGATTTGATAGTCTACCATCCATGTTATACCAACTTGTTTCTTCAGTAATTGATTGATCAAATGAATCTTGAAAGTCATGTCTGGTCTGAAATGCCTGATTATGCCTAATTGTCCTAAAAATGTTCTTACTGTTGTCTCACTTGTTGGTGGAGTTGCGTTTAGGACTATTTTAACTTTTAGTGGATCAACATCAATTCCTCTTCGTGAAATGATGAAACCCAACAACTTACCTATCGTAACCCAAAAAACACATTTCTCAAGATTTAACCTTTGTATTCTTGAAGCCTGTTGAAGATTTTGTGAAGGTCTTGCACATGTGCTGACCTTTGTTCTAATTTAGCTAGAAAATCATCAATGTAAGTTTCCACTATTTTGTGAATGTAGTTGTGGAAGATATGTGTCATTTCCCTTTGGTATGTTGCTCCTACATTCTTTGGCCTGAATGGCATGACTACATAATAGAAGGTTCCCCAAGGGGTGGTGAACATTGTTTTATTTTGATCAACTTCTAGAATCTTGATCTGATTATATCAGAAAAATCCATCCATGAAAGAGAGGATCTCATATCCTGCAGTCGAATCGACAATTTGCTCAATGGATGGCAAGGGGAAATTGTCTTTTGGACAAGCTTGATTGATGTCTCTGAAATCAAGGCATATCCAAATTTTTCCATTCTTCTTCAAAACTGGGACAATGTTTGACACCCAACTTGAATAATCCACTGGTTTAATGAAACCTACATTCAACAATTTATTCAACTTTTCTTTTACCATTTTGACTACCTGTAGCTTTATGGGCCTTAGTTTTCGCTTCACTAGTTTTGCGTCTGGTTTTGTCAATAAATTATACGCTACGATTTTTGGATCTAATCCTGGCATGTCTGAATATGTCCAAGAGAATACATCAATGTATTCAATGAGAAACTCTGTGTATTCCTCCAGTTCTTCGTCACTTATTTCTCTTCCTAGTTTAAACATACTAGGCTTTTCAAGTGTTCTGATATTGATGTCAACAGTATCTCTGGTTAGGAATGGGTGTCCTTCCTCAGACTTTTGAGGAGTAGGTAGTAGATCCGAATTCATTTTGATCTAAAGGATTTCCTTCTCATATCCAAAATAGTCCTCTGGGTGAGGAAGGAGCATGTATCCTTTCTTGTGGTATACTCTTGGAAGTCCATCATAGACATGTAAATATTTGAGGATGGCTTCGTCATTCTTAGTGTAATCTCGGGTTGGTTTCTCTATTTAACCTATAACATACTTCAGGATGCTTGACAATTCTTCACTTTCTAAAAATGGCTCTCTCTGCACTGACATAATGTATTCTGAATTCTGCAGTTGAGCATGTGGTGAAAATAACACGGCTGACATAGCCATTAATTCTACCACTTGATTTTTCTTCTCTAGGTATGGCTTTTATGGAGAAGAAGTCAAAGAATTGGACCAATTTCTTGATGGTTTCTTTGTCAGGTCTTAATCATTCTAATTTTGTTTTGTAGTTTTCTACAATTGGTTGATTACTAATTAAGAATCTCCAAAGGCAGAGATCTTCTTGATCCCCATTCTCATGGCTAACATGATTCCTAGGGTTAAGGATTTGTACTTAGCGATATTGTCTGTGCAAAAGAAATCAAGTCTGAAAGAAAAGAGGATGGCTTTTCCTTTCAAGGATGTCAAGATTATTCCCGTCCCTTCCCTGGTTTGCAACTAGCTCCATCAAAATGTAGGGTCCACAAGTTTTGATGGCTTTGTGGTTGAGAAGTTTTTCTAAACTCATATGTGGAATTCCATTTTCCCTCTCTTTCCTCTCCTTCAATGATTTCTATTGTTCCAATCGAGAGGTTCTTTATGTCCCATTTGTCGTTACACTTAATGGTTACTAAGACAAATGGTGCATGGGATTTGGTGGTGTGAGGATCAAAGGGGAATTCTCTAAGATCATCCATTCTTTGATAAGATATGTTGTGAGTACTCGTTCTTTGTTTGGATCTCTTGAGCTTCTTCTTTTGGTTTCTCTTGTGCCTTTAACTTTATGTCTTTTTCCTCCTATTCCTTTCTGGAAATACTGAAAGGATTAGGGTCTGCTTTGATGATGCTGACTTTTCCCAAATGATGGAATTGGATTTCTTAAAATAAGGTGGAGTTGATGGCCTTCATGGCATGAATCCAAGGTCTCCCAAGGATCATATTATAATTGGTTTCTGTTGGGAAATGAGGTGTCTTAACCTTGCTGCACATTTCCTATAATAGTTATTTTTATTTAATATTTTCCTATAGTTGTTATGAATTATCAATGCTTTGAAAATTGGATTATTAGATGTCAAAAGATGCCAACATGGTAGTATATTATGCAAGGCCTATTTTTAGGCATATTATGAAAGATTCTATGACATATGTAAAGGTCAAAAACAGGGGATTTTATTTTGGACATGAGAGCTTATTTTTAGACTGGAATCTTGGCTGAGAAGCTTCGCACATGGTTTTGTAAAACCATATATGGTTTCTTGTATAGCCAGAAGTCTATAAATTGGAGGCTTGAGGAGTAGTTTTTATGTGTGAGTTTGTAGGTACTGTTATGCTGCTGGAAATCTTCTAGAATTGTTTACTGGTGATACTCATGTAATAAACTTGCTCTGTAAGTGTATGTAATCTTGTTGTTGGATTTGGAATGCATTAAGCAAGCTTTTGGAGTGTGGGGTTTTTCACCTGAAAGGTTTTTCCCCACGTATATCTGGTGTTTTGTCTCTTTGTTTATTTGATGATTTGAATGTGTTTCTAAAATTTTTGTAGCTATTAGATCAGTTTTAAAAAGATTTGCATAATGTTTCTCCTCAAGATTGGAATAGGAAGTTGTTTTCACTACTTTAAATTCCTTACAATCTCTGTTGATAACATAGAAATCCATGGAGATGGTTTTATCCATTAGAGTGAGTGGTAGGTTGATTTTCCCAACTATTTGAATGTCATGACTATCATATATCCTCAATGTGGCAGTCTGTTGCTTGATTCCTATTTTTCTATATCCCGTTCTCTATAGGAATGACATTGCCAAAAGATTGACGGCTGATCCTTCATCCACCAGTACTCTTTTTATACTGACCTCTTCAACTTGAATTTGTATGTATAGAGATGAATCCTTTTTCTTACATCCTTCATTTTAAGATAGCTTGGAAACATCAAACATGAGAGGAGGTAGTTCCTCATGTGTTGAACATCCCACTTCTAATACTTCCAAGAATGTTTTGCAGTGTGAGGGGGAAGCTCTCAATAAATTTATCACTTTCCAGAAGACATTTTTTGTTTGATCTATTTTCTCTTCCTCATGGATTACGAACACTTCTTGGTTTAATTCCACTTGATTGGAACTATTTTGGTTGGCCTTCCCTTTCTCGTTTTGAGGTTCCCTCTCCTTCCTTTGAGATTGAAGGAGTTTGAGGAAGTTTTGCTGTTGATCCAGAATAAGTTTGGAGATAGATTTATTGTATCCATAGTAGGTTTTTGTTTCATGGCCCTTTGTTCTGTGGAACCAACAATAAGCATTGGGGTCTTAGGAGGGTCAGTTTTACCCTTGATTTTCTTTCTATCACCACTTGTCATTAGTGGGATTGCCTCTCACTACATTTATATCCTTCTCCAGAGAAACATTGGATGTACTCTTTTCAGTTGTTTTAGCCATTTTGAGTCTTCCATTAGTATCATAAAACTTCCAACCACTATCGATGGCAGCTTGATCTATCCTCAAAGCACTTTCTAATGCTTCTTCATAGGATCTGTATGGTAATTTTTGAACATCTTCTCTCATATCCTTGTTCAAGGTGTGTAAGAAAAGGTCACATAGTTCATGATGGTCCATATTCGGGGCACTGGTTGAGGAATAGAGGACTTGCCTCCATTTGGTCACAAAATGGACTACAAATTCATTTGGTTCTTTCTTCATGGTGAGGAATTCTCTAATCCCTGTTTTGACAAGTTTTCTCATGTCTAATGCCATGACAAACTCTCTGATTAGTTGTCTAAATGAGTGAATTGAACCCTCTGACAAATGATAGTACTAATCCAGAGCTATTCCTTTGAGAGTTTTCAGGAAGATTTTGGTGACAACCCCATCCCAAGGGAGGATTTCTTTTATTGCAGTGGTGTAGGCTTTAATATGTGAGTTCATATCTCCCTCTCCTTTGAATTTTAGGAGATTAGGCAATGGTTGAGGTAATTGCACATTCCTTATGTTTTGACCAGGAGTTTCTTTCAAATACTCGAGATATGTTCCAAGAAAGGCACTTTGAGATTGTGGGGTTGATAACAATAACCCTGTGGGTGGGTTTTGATAACCCACTATTGGATTTGTTGGGTTTTTCTGAATAGGAGGGTTCCCATTCAAACATGTATCATTACTAGGATTTCATGATTAGTAATTGAGGTAGGGGCATTTTGAGATGCCCCATGGTCTTGTTCATGAGGATAAAATACCTTCTTTTAGGAGCAACCTGTTTTACTTAAATCAAGATTCTAATTGTTTGTACTAGAGAACTTGTGATTAAGTCTACAGGAGTAGTAGCTCTAGGAGTTTCCTTGTTTCTAGGATTTTCTCTTCAAGTATTTTCATGGTGGTATGGTTCTTCTCGTGTAGCATTTTCTCTTTGTTCTTCTCACAAGGCAATTCTCAATGCCTCTTGAGCATCTTTTGCTTCTTGTAGATGTTTTTCTAATGGATTAACTTCCTCATCAAGATGAGTACGTGATGTACTTGTGGAAGGTTGATCTTGTCGATGTATCTCTGATCTTACCCTCCTAGCTTGATGTGGCACATTTGGTATGACCGGATTGTTTTCCCAAGCTAGATTCTTGAAAGATAGAGAATGCCTGGATTATCTTTGATCTTGTTTGTAATAAAAATCTTCATAGTCATAGCAGTTGGTGATTGGTGCATCTAGATGTAGTGGCACATACCTATCAAAGGAAGGAGTTTCTAGTTCTCTTAAGGGAATATTCCCTTGGTTTAAATTAGGTTTTGTCATATTAAGGGGTGCCAAGACACCACAAAATAAATGGAATAGATGATGGCGAAGGCGATAGAAGCTAAAGCGATAGAAGATGCTATGAAGAATAAAGTGAAAATGTTTTGATTCTTTTACTAAATGTTTTGAAACATTGAAATGGGAACGCAAACTACAAAACTAAAAGATTTTGTAATTCATGTCGGGTTCACCAAAATATGTGGTGAAGCTGACAGTGTATGGTGATGAAAGAATATCCAAAGTTTGAAATACAAAACTACTCATCCTAGAAGGATTTGTAATTTCACGTCGGGCTCACCAAAATATGTATGCTCAAAATCATGACCTCAGTTGCTTGGGGCTATCAAGTCACAATTTGGAATGCACATGGACCCTTCCCTCCTTGCCACAAGACAATCCACCACATCACTCTCACTTTCCTGTAAATAGCTAGTCAAGAGGAGGCGAGACACAATAGGGGTTTGGCTCATTGGAGACGTGGACTTCGTGGAGAGGGATCGACATGTCCTAGGGCCTTTGTCATTGTGTGCTAATGTAAATGTTTGATCTGATAACGGTTGTTGTAGATATAACCCTATGACCCAAAGGGTTACTAGTTACTCTTCTCCTATTGGGGTTTCTATTGTTCCACCTCTGTGTGGGTAAGCTATTACTTTTGTTGATGGCTTCTTGTCTTTCAATTTGTTCAATGATTGCACGTTATATTTGAAGTTGTCTAAATGCATCTAGTTGTGGTCTCAGATGGATTTCCTCAATCTCACTAAGGATTGTCCTCACCCACTCACCTCTTAATCATAGGCACATTGTGAGCCAAGACAATGGATATGTGTATGTGGACTAACCTTGACTATACATTAGGGTTTGACCTAGGGTTTTGGTTGACCTAGGGTTTAGTTGTGTGTTTGACCTTTGTTGACCTTGTGATGTTATCAAGGTTTTGCAATGTATCTATATACAGGTCTAATGTTTTTGTTCTTTTCTATATTTTTATGCATGCAAAGCTATATGAAGTGCAAACTTGTTTTTGTACTTTTTTGATATTTATGGAAAATAAAGATACTTTTAATCTAGGAAACGAAATATGAATGCAATTTAGAATGAATCTAACCTAATGCAATTATTCTATGTTTTTTGGGTTTTTAAATGTTTTGAAACAATTAATCTAGAAAAGGAAATTGCATGTAATTGAATTAAACAAAGAATGCAAATTACTTCTAAGATGCTAGATCTGACCTTTCTATCAAGGAAAAATCAATAAATTACTAATCCCAAGAGCAATTTTGATTTTCTAATTACTACAAATTGACAAATGCATAGTGGAACCTAAAAATAGAGAAGATTTGTGTGACTCCACTACCCTAAGAAATACTTGATGGCAACCTTGTATCCTCTTGAAGTAGCAAGAAGACCTCTTGATGACAAGACAACACAAAGAAGCAAAAGAATCTTGTAGAAGCTTGATAAAGATCAATGGGAGATTTTGATGAGCACAATGGCTTTGATTGAAGCAGCATAATGATGCTTGAAGAGCTTTATGCAAAAGCTTGATGAACAATGAAAAAATAAAAGGCACCTTCATCCTGTGTGAGCAAGAAAATGCTGATTGGAGAGCAAAAACTTAGCAAGAGCTATGTGCACAATGAATTAGCCTCCCTTTGTGCTTGAGGGAGGGGGTATTTATAGGTTGGAAGAAGTGAATTGAATGAGAAGTTAACTCAATTTATTGAAGAGCTAACAAGGATTGATTACAGAGTGAACTAGATTGATTACTGAGTAAACGAAGTTAATTAGGGAGTGATAAATCAATAATAGCTTACCACTAAAGAGGAAATAGAATTGGAAGAATGCATGGAAGAGAATGGGTTTTTAATTTTACATCAAATGAAATTAATTATGCATGTGTGGGTACATGAAATGGTCAACTCTATATTAGGCATAAAAAATCATGCAAACTGGAAGAAAAATAGGCGAAAATAGAGCTATTTTGAGTGAGAAACTCAAGTTTTCCCATAGGTGGAAATGTGACACGGTCACCCCTTTCACCAGTAGGGTCATTCAGGGGTAGATCCTACTTTTTAAGGGTCACCCGGTGGGAGATTCGGAAAGAAAGGTTAGTATGAGAGGAAATGCATGATGGAAGATGGAAGAGAGGAGGAAAAGGAGGTGATCTGCCTCTAGAAACAAGTCAATCATATGCAACAATCCAAATCTCCACTTGCACAATCGGATCTCTTGGGGTGGGATCTAGAAATAATAGGGGAGATTTGGATTGGTTGAGTGAAACTAAAAACCGAAAGTGGGAGATGGATCCAGGGGACCTCTAGAAGCCTTCTAGGGGGTGGAGAGGATGAAAAACATAGGGTAAAGGTGAAAAATCACCTACAAGATGCTTACAAGGCTTAGGAACAAAGTCGAAAGCTCAGAAAATGCAAATCAACAAGTGTCACAAAAATGTTGAAAAAGCATCAACAACAAAGAGAGAGGGAAAATGACAAAGAAGAAACAATACAAAACAAAAAAAGAAGACACATCATCAATAGGTGTACTACTTAGAGGACATTATTTCACACTTACATGTATGTGCCAAGGATTACAATCATCATAGGGGTCCTCGTGGAGGCTGTGCATGATTCTTGTGCTTACAGTTACTAAACGGGAGGTATGTAGAGTGTTTAATTTTAAATTGGATTCCCTGCCTAGCAGATACTTAGGTATACCCCTCTTTAATGGTATACATAAAAAAGAGACGTGGAAAGGGGTGGTCCATAGTGTGGAGAAAATAATTGGCACTTGGAAGGATAGATGGTCAACACTAGCAAGCAAGCTAACATCGATCAAGGTCGTTTTGTCAGCAATTCCAGTTTACATGTTGTCCTCTCTCCAAATACCTAAAGGGATTTCTAATGAGCTAGGGAAGATTTATAGATGATTTATTTGGCAAGGTTCAAAAGAGGAAAGGAAAATCTATTTGATCTCGTGGGATACAGTATGCAAACCCACTACCCTTGGGGGGTTAGAGTTCTTAATCAAGAAATACAGAACATGCCTCTAGGAGCTAAATTACCATGAAAAATATATAAGAAGCCACATACAAAATGGGTCAAGTTGATGTAGGAGAAGTATTTGGATAACAAACTACCTAAGAGAATATTTACTATTGCTAACCCTCCTAAGGGCTTGTCAATGTGGAATATCATTGTCAAAAGCAGAGAAGTCATACTGCTAAGACTCTCATGGGTGATTCATAGGGACAAAAAAGCCAAATTCTAGAATGATTCTTGGAATGGTTGTTCCATCTTGGTGAACAAGAATGTCTTGGAAGATGCATATTTAACCCTTAAGGCATGTTGGGGTGACTATGTTTTAAGCTATTTCTGGATTGACTAGAAGTGTCTCCCACCCAAAGTGACATGGAAGGATTTTTCTAATTGTGATTTCCTAGAAGAGCAAAAAAAGACCCTAAGATCTATTCTGGAAGAAAGGATCATTCATCCATCTACCAAGGAGGATGAGTTAATCTGGATAGGTAATGGGTCAGGAAAATACAAGGCAAAGTATGGTTATAAATGGATATTGTCTAAGGGTCCTACATCTTTGTCGTTCCACCTCTGATGGTTAGACCCTCTTCTCCCCAAAGCTAGGGCTTTCACATGGATAGCTCTCAATAGGAAAATCCTTAATGGTGATAGGATTCAAAAACTAGCCATAGGAAAAAACTTTAATTGTGTCCTCTGAGGGTAGGAGGAAGAGACAATCAGACATCTCCTTATTAACTATAACTTCAGTAGAAGTGCTTGGAGTTGGCTCCTCAATAAACTAAAATGTTGCTCACCACTCCCAAAGACACTGCTTCAATTGTTCAAAGGATGGCCTACTCTCTTCCCAGACTCGAATTCAATAGTCTTTGGCTAGTATCTCTATCTTTGTTGGTATGGCATTTATGGAAAGAGAGAAACATTAGGATATTTAGACATAAGTCTTACATGATTTCCTAGCTGATTTGCAAGTAGTTATTATTGAAGTGGTGAACGTGAAGCTTAGAAGAATAGTGTCAAAAGAAAGCAAATGGACTTCTTGGGATGAATCCATGGTCAATAATTAGAAAGGGTTGGAAAGGCTTCCCTTGGATTCAATTGCCTAGAGTCCTAGCTCAAAGGTGGATAGACTTAATGTTAGATGGTGTCCTCTAGATCACCCATTTGTGAAGATTAATTTGATGGAGCTAGCCAGGGCAATCTAGGTCCATCAAGGATAAGTTGTGTATTAAGAGATCATACTGGAATGATGATAGTCACCAACAGTACAAAACTTCCTCAAGGATCTAATCATTTAGTAGAAGATTTTGCAATGCTTCATGGTCTGCAAGTAGCTTTACTTCATGATTTTAAGTACATATGGGTAGAAGGGGACTCACAAGTTATCATTTCATCTTCTTAGAAAAATAAGATGGACAATTGGCACCTCACTTATATTCTGCATTAGGTTTGGGTGCTATTAGACAGGTTTGAATCTGTTAAAATATCCCATTTCTATTGTGAGGGCAATAAGGTGGTAGATTGTTTAGCTAATAAGGTAATTGACCAATTGGAATAGGAAGCATTTTTTTTGCGAGATGAAACTTCTTGGCCTATGAGGTTGTCAGCATTACTTCCCAAAGATAAGGAGTTTCTATAGTAATGGGACGATCTATGTCATTTCTCAAAGGTATCTATCTCTGACATGAAAGTGGTCTTGGATCGCAAGTCCTCTTTTGAGTGTCAGGGAAGAAACGGCTGGGTGGTGGGTTTCAGTTTATAGTTTTCAATTTTTACTTTCTAATATTCTTTCTCCAGTACAGTTATGAGTAGTGCAGTGTAGTGGTGTGTGGCAGGAATCCCTAGCAGATTAGCTATTTCCATTGATAAGTTCTAGATGGGACACTTGGCATTTTTGTTTTGGCCATCTTGGCACTGCTTTTATTTTTAGTTCCGTTCTAGCCCCCTCTACACTGGCATCTTGAAGGGACGTGTCATTATGATGGGATTTGATGTACATGTTTGAAACATTATAACTCATCGTCACCCTTCTCAGGGTGGTGATGGATGAACATTTATTGAACCTAATGCTCTTGACGTCTTGGGACCTCCACATAAAGAAGGAATTTATTACAAGTGTCCTTAGCAAGTTTTTTGAATTAAGGGTTTAGCTGTTTTGAGATGATCTGGACCTCAAAAGGACTTGCCATGCTATGACTGGTGATCAGATTACATGTACAAGATTGGTGGTGATCAATTTGGTTCAGTGTTGGTGCCTAAAATATCTAATACCCACAACTTGCTCATTAATGTTTCATTTACTCCTTTCTATGCTCACCAAGGGGCATTTAAATTCAATTTTCTATATTGAAGCCTTACACCATAATTCAATGTGTCGACTACTTGCTTTTCTATCGCTGCAACTTGCTTTCTTCAGTTCTACATATCTTGCAATTTTGATGGTGCTCTTGATTCCAAATCAACGTATTTTCATTTTATAAGTGGAGGGAGACCCTATCTTTCATGGAGCCATCGATTCACTACAGCTTGAGCAGATTTTCTAGATGGATAGTGATGTGGTGGAGTTCACTATCTGCTGTGTTGGGATATTTCTTATTCCATCCAGTGAACAAGCAAGTTAAAGGCTCAGAGCTAGTGGCAATGTTCATCTGCAACATCTTTTACCTCACGCAGGAGCAGGATTACTCTTTCACCATTTGATCCATGTTTATCAAAGCCCCCTTCCTTAGTGCCTCTAAATGGCATTGGGTGGTAGCAGTCTATGATTCTTAAGAGGGCGATGCTCTTTTTGGAGGGCTTTTTTGATTGAGAGTATCTCTGTTCCTCCAATCATGTAGCATGTGTATATGTAGGTCTTCAATGGGGGCTCCATCTCGATTGCTTCAACAAATTCAATAGACATCTAAATGCACATAGGTTTCGACTGGCTAGAGGAGTGGCGGAGAGAGCCAAAGAGATTTTCAACTCAATCCACTTCCTTCAATCTTATGCTACAGATAGAGCTCTAGGTCTTCCTCGGGCCCCTGGAACCCCATTCCATGCCTTGCCCATTCCTCTCCCGCTGCTGGAAGAGGAGCATGATTCAAATTTGGGTTAGTCTATGGATTGGTGCACTGGATAGATGTGTTTTTTGACTTCTTTGGTCTTTTTGTTAATATTTTATGCTGTGAAACCAGATGATCTTTCCTAGTCTTTTATATAAAAACTCATATTTTATTTTGTTATATCAATATACATATGGGTGGTCCTTACACCTTTTTAAAATAAATAAATAAATAAATTTAATATGCATACAACTATATTAAATGGTTCAATAATTTATGATGCATTTTTCTAAATAGTATTTAACGATGGAGAGCATCCCCTTCGAAACTTGTATCTCAAAGTCTTTATTTCTAGTTTTTATATCGAGACTTTTACCTTTAACTTTGTTTTTATCTCGGAAATCTCATCTCAAATTAATTAATTAATTTATTTATTAATTTAATTATTTAGTTAATAATATTTATTCCTACTAATAATATTTTTAAAAAAAAATTAAATAAGATTTTTTTATTATAATATGAAAATAAAAATTTATTATTAATTTATAAATTAAAAATAAAATATTTTGTAACATAATTTCAACTACATTGTCAATTAATTATAGTCATTAATAATCTTTCTTAATATTCAATTTTAGAAGGAACCCACTATATCATACATCTTGTTATGATTATGATTATCAATTTATTTGTTAATCTTATCATGTTTAAGAACTCTATATATTGATAATAAGCAATATAACTAAATACATTGAGAGGGATATTAAGAGTTAAGAGTAGATATCCAAAGACACATACATTCTTCGATATATCAAAAACTAGTGCTTTAACTTCTTTTAAGTATTGATCTATGTTCTAGTATCTACATGTTCATATTCATACCGATCAATACAATTTTATCTAATTAATATATACGCCTTCACAATAAATAAACACTTTTATTAAATTTAATATATTTTATAATTACTTACATAAAATTATTTAAATTGGAGTGAGTTTAAAATTTCAAAAAAAAAAAAAAATAGGTAAATTATATTTAAATTTTTTAAAAGGCAAAAGAGTAAATCATATATAAGTTTTAAATACAATGATCAACCAAATACCCAAATACATGAAATTACCTTTCACATGAATTATTTATCATCTAATAATAGCTCTACCAACTAACAACTAATTTGGATCTTTCTTGATAATTGCATAAGGAAGTTGGTTTCTTTCATCTCATAATAATAGACAAGGAAAAGCAATTCATAGGTGAAAACAATTTTTTATAATTGTTCTTTGAAAGTGTAATTAATTAATCTTATTTACTTGTGTGGATAATAATCTACAAATGATTTTATGAATTGTTATTGTTTAGTGTATCTCATTCACAATGATTTACTTAAAAACAACTATTTATAAACTAGAATTTAATATTGTAATTAGTTTGATATATTTTTTTTATTAAAGGGGCAAAAAAGTAGGTTTTTAGGGGGACCTTGAAACTCTGTACAATAGGTGGATCATCGGCTAGAGAATAATTGACTCAGAAAAATCATAGACATGTGTGCATGTTTTGAAAGGACTTGAAACCTCTTACATCACTATCACCAAGTTGCCACCACAAAGATGGTTTTGAAGGTACAAAAAAACCCATACAAAGAGGTTGTAGCCTAGCTACCAAACAAAATAGAGCTAGATTGGCCTCCTGCACAATCCTAGGCGTTGTCCTATCATTTTGAGCACCCCTGACCTAGGTTTACGAAAAACATGCATGTTTAGGAATGTCTCTCTTCCTTCTTTGAACAATCTTTGATGAGACATCATCCTTGTGAGGCCTACCTTTTCACTCCCTTATTTTGATCGTTTCATATTATTGTTGGCGACACATTTTAGACCTTTGGGGACTGTTGATCCTGATATGCAGGATTATTAGACTATATGCTTTTATTTTGGTTAGCGTTGTTTAGTATGTTGTGATTAGACTAGATCCTAATTTTGATTCACTGACGAGCGTATTGACATGTAATTTGCATTATGATACTATTTGCGATACTAGTTGTTGATGCATGTTTTAGCACACAACAACGCAGGTGTGATTGTTGGTTTCACACCTCTCTTGAAAAGTATCCTACCCTAGGTAAGACTACTCCAAGGTTTCGACAGGTAGGTCTTAGCTTGCTTGGAATGACTCAGTTGTATGTCTAGCTGTGCCAACAAGGGGTCTTACATGAAATGGAAGGTTTATGGAAGATGGCAGCAAGGTAAATTCAAAAACCGTAGTGGTTCAGACTGTAAAGTCTAAAATTTTCTAGCAGATGGACAATGAAATGCTTCTTATAACCTAACCTAACAAACTTGATATAAATAAAATGCAAAAGGAAAAGGAGAGAGAGAAGGGACAAGAGATCCTAAGTGACAGTCATAATGGGGTAAAATGTTGTAGATAGACAAATACTTTTAATAAACCATTCCATGTTTCACCAGGATAGGAAACCCACAATGTTGCAAGAAATGATGCAATCTTCAAAGGATCCTTCTGATTTTCAAATTGGATTCACTCATTAAACACCTGGACAATGGCACAGCTTAACTAGTGGAATGTAACCGAACTATATTTAATGATAGGGCCCAGCCTAATTATACATAGCAACTTACCATCGGCAAGCACTAATAGTATGCACCAAAGCATTCATCAGATATTTTAAAATTTACCCATCATTGCAAAAGCACAACTAATTAAATTCAGACTGATATAAACCATGAAAACTAAAGAGGATAACACAATAACACAAATTCCCAGCAACCTGCAAAACTTTCTTTGTATTGATCACAATTTGGTAGAGCCTCAACAATTCATTATCAAATCTTACTTACAAATGAGAGAAAATGATGGCCCTTTTATAGGCAAGGCACCATACTAAGTTTTTCAATGGACGGTGGAGATTAACTTGACATCAACGATCTATATTACATGGCATTTAGTTAGATACATCAGTTAGTTACATTTTTGGATTTGCATTTGTCCTTTAGGAAACAAAAAAAATGCAGCTTGCAAATACATCAAATCTGGACATAATGGATACCCATTTGGCTGTACATGATGAAAAGTCAATTTTCAAGGCCTAATTGTAATGCCCTGCCATGAGCACCTTAGAGAACAACACATCTATGCTATGCAAAACAGAATAAATTTTTTTTTTTTAAGATAGAAATAACAAAGTAATGTTAACACATCATTAGAACTAATGACTTGTCCTCTAAGATTCATGGTTGCATTTCTTGACAAAACAATTAACATAATCTAACACACATCATAAGTTAACATCAGTAGATCATTCTAAACCTATTGCATTAAATCAATAAACATTTATATCTCCATAACATCAGATAAGTAATCATCAGGATCTAGTACATAGTTACAATTTCTCCCGACATATGAATACAACATTGGATTGTTACATTATCATCTTCTGAATACATATGAATACATACATAATAATTCATCTGATACATAGGCCAGTACATGAGCATAATAACCATCTCCATAAACAGGTATAGGATTTGATGTCTGATACACAAGCTATATCCTCTTCGCACATGAACATCGACAAGGAAAAGAGACCAATGGAATGAAAGCTCTTCCACCTAACCATGTGGAACCCTGAGGTCCACCCCCCGAGCTAGGAGTTAACAGGAGGTCCCAAACAATAACAGTCAGGTAGACAAGACTAACATGAACAAAGGATGACCAAACTCCAATACAACACGTGATAGATAACACAACACAATACAACTTCTAGAGGCAACACATAATGAATGGGGAGAGTACAACTAGGGAATGCTAGGCTGCAGTAGGGAGGAGTGTCATCACATGGATTGTCATGGGTTGTCCTGCTAAGCCTTCCTAGGCCCTGGCCCCCATCCTGGGTTGTCTTGGCAGCCTCTCCCGACTCCCGGCCCCCATACAACGCTCATGCGGAATCAACATACCTTTCATGAGGACAAGGCAGTTGATCTTGCCATTCCAGGCCTTCTCATCTCATCTCAAGCCTAAACGAGCACTTGAGCCATGAGTGAGGCATCCACTTATCTTTATTAGTGTGATTAACTACCCAAACCCCTAATTCATTATTTAGGTTTTCACTGAGTTATCCAACTCCCACATGGGTTGTCCTGGACACCACTTTGGGCTCCGGCCCCCATTGAGAGCCACTCCCCTACCTGCATCTAGAAACCCTAACCATCAAGCAAGACATATAGCATTATAACAATAATTATACATGAACTTTGCAAGGTATTTAGCATCTTGCAAACCAACTTAATCCCAAGGACAATTTCACAATACATTGTCCATATCTTCCAAGTGAGCAAAACATAAGCAAAACTCTCCTTTACAAATACCAATGTCTCCCCATTGTCCATTTCAGCACAACATCTTGACAAATAAATAAATCATAACATCCATGAAGGACCTTCTACACAGCTTCATGCATTTACAACATACCATATGAAATCAAGACATAACATTCTAGGCCTCTGGAAAACTAACCTCGGCAACGAGACCTTATTATGACCAATGACCAATTTATACAAATTACATTTAAAATTTATAATTAAACAAACCATTTGCCAAAGATTAACTTTTACGTCAAATCTCGAACACACACATTATAACCTAATTTCAACATTAATCTAATTTTATCTTAACAAAACAATTATACAAAAATCATATTAAAACGATGTTAGTTAAATTAAATTTCATCCACCATTAGTATAAAGTCACATAGATTTTCTCTTAATCAAATTAACTTAAATCATTCATTTCAATACAATATTCTAGGGTCAATACTAAAACTCCTTCTCAATACAATGTAGATACACCTAACTTTATACCTATATGTCAAGTTCTCATTGACAACCTTCGTAATAAAATCATTACCGAGTTACATCAACTCTCTAACCACATCATTTATCTTTTGATCAACAATTGTATTAATACTATAGAATCTAGATCATCTAATTTTTCTTTATTTTATTCCTCTCAACTATAGAAAAAACAAATGGTTTGACCAAATAAATTTCAATGGTTTAACCTAAATGAATTACTCAACTTAATTACAGTATTTAATTCACATTTGTCTTAAAATGATGATATGACACAAAATGTTTATGTACAACAAATTATCCTACCATAAAATTTAATCGTTCCTACAATGGAATTGCAATAACATTATTATAAAATTGGGTATTTGGCCATCATCTTCCCGTTTTGGATTAATAATAATAATAGTAAAAATAATAATTATTATTATTATCATAATAATAACAATAATGATAATAATAATAATTATAATTATAATAGTAATGATAATAATAATAATAATAATATATACTTTGGATCATTGGATAGAAAATAATTTCATTTACCTCTTATAATTAAATGTACAAGTTAAATTTCAAACATATTGGGTGCTAGTCTAATTTTTCCCACATGCTATACTCATAACCTCTATCTTCAAACAATGTTAATAAATCCGATAACTAAACTATTTAATCAAATTTCAATTAATAAATCTTCACAAGAATATTGTATTAGAATTGATATCAAAATTAAATTTAGTTACACAACAATAGCCACAATATTTTAACTTACACCATAGTAATTACTAATAATTATAATATTAATTTGCATGGGTCATTGGATAGTAAATATTTTCCATCCAACGAGAAATAACTAACATTGAAAATGGATTTATATGACAGTTATCTATTCAACAGAGCCTTTAATATAAATATATAAAACCTAATATATGTGTCATCATAATCCTATAATAGTTTAAACAAAATCTCTTCTATCATAATAAAGTCTCTTTTTCCTAAATTGTCAATTGCATAAATATTTAACTATAGCTAAAGCTAAAACTACCGGCAATGCTTGAAGATTTTAATTTCTGGAAAACAAAAAAAAAACCTAATTTATGAAAGCTGATGAATTTTGTATTAAATGTAATAACTTTCTAAAAAATTTATGGTTTGATTGTATTTCCTCCATAGATTATATAAATGTTCTCTTAATAGTGTCTGACAAAGACAAGGCCATCAATGTGAGATAAGATTCTTAGTTTATATGCAACACTGGTCAAACCGTGCAAGTATGCTGCAGAATAGAGAAGCAATTTGGTTCCAACGTGACTGCAGCAAATGTAATGACATTTCTAGGCTTGAACACGTTGGGATTAAATCTGTGCTGGTTGATAGGTTTATTTCCAAAGAGAATGTTGAACTAGAAAATACAATGGAGGTGCGATCTGCATAATGGAGCCCACACAGGATTGTGCACCCAACTAAGGGCTGACGTCACTAGGGAATAGTCGATAGGAGGGGTAAAACTTTGTGGAAATATAAACAAAGCCAAAACTAGAACTATCTTTCCCCCTTGACGGCTGATTTGACCAAGACTAAGGAAGTTTCCAACTCTACATCAATCACCCAAATCATGGTGCGATCTGCACTATAGGGATGGCGTTTGGCTTTAAATGATCACAAACAATAGCTTTGGTTTTAACTCTGTACTGCACTCGTTTTAAAGTATAATTCCGTTCTCTTTCAAAATGCGAGGATCTGGTTACTCCAAAAGTGCTCCACACAACATGGAATTGACACTGCATATCTAGGGGACCGCACAAAGCTGATTAAAGGGTTGTAGTGTGAAAAAGGAAACTATTGTTTGTTGTATACTTAATGGCTGAAAGAGAAGGTAACAGAAATACAGAAGGATACATCTACAATATAAAGGCAATTTATGGTGAAACTGCAACTTTAAGAATCTATTAAGTTTGATGTTGGGTTTGAGGATGTGTCCCCGAGGAAACTACAGACAGAGACACCCAGAAACATGTTGAAACCTCTGCAGATAATTACGACTAAGTGAAGATGTTGATGCAAGGAATTCATTGCTATACAAAGAAGGAAGATCAGTTAATATAGAGATCTGTGGCAATCTCATCTGGAAATAATCCCGGAGATAGAATACATTATTCAGTTTAAGAGTTTGGGGAAAGGTGGAAGGAATGTATGAATCATATCCATCAACTACAGACCCAACAAATCACATATAAAACTATCCTTTGGAAATGATCATTTTCAGAGTGATAGAATGATCTTGCACATGGAGTGGGAGAAATAATTAAACAACAATTCTTTGAGCAAAACTGAATTAAAAACCTAAGAATCATACTGCCTAAACATAGAGAAGGCAGACTATAGACATGATCAATTGATTTCGGTAGAGGAATGATCACTTGATTTCAGTAGAGGAACTCAAAATACAGATAATCACACATTGAAGTAACTATTGAAATAGAAATTCAACCAAGACAATCCATCAAGGAACAATCAACACCCAACCTATACAAATTTAGTTTCAGAGAAAAGGAATTAAGCATTTAAATGGAACCTGGCTGCGATGACGATCTGGCAAAAATCTGTTTCAAACACTGCCATTTCTAGCCTTCTTTTCCAGCCTCTCCTCCGCTCTCCTCCCAGTCATCCCCCCTTTCTTCTCCCCCTTTTTCCTTAAACCCTCCTCTTCTCAGATCCAGTAAAAGTTGGTTATTCCACTAAGAGGGTTTTAAATTAATTAATTAAATTAACCATAGCAACTACCTTCTAAACAATTCGGAAGGAAATAATTTTATTTTATTAAATCTTAAAATCTAATTTATTTATTTAAATATTCAAATAATATTATAATCAATAATACAAAGTTTCTAATAACTATTAATCCATAAATTTACTTCCCGTAACCCATAATTTATTTACCGCAATTATTACAATTATCGACATTAATTAATATGTTTAATTATCAACCTCATAATCTCCGTAAAATAATTCTATTTAATGCACAATCCTTCCTTACACACTAAAACACTTTCTGACCTAGTTAGACATCAGGGTGTAACATTACCTGCTTGCAAGTTATGATCAAATGATAGATAATGACCACAGGGTAAATTGACGACTAGACAACAATGACAGGAGACCTCACGTTAACTCCAAACAACTATTCCATTGGTGAAGGCACGCTTAGACCTGGTAAATCAGGTGGAGTCGGTGCCTAATACCTGCATCCTGTAGCGAACGCACGGTTAAACATAAAAAGATATATATCCAGATGCAGTCATTTTGTGAATAGAAATTGCAGTGGGGTAGGGTACTCGAGTGCGAGTAATACGACACTGTTCCATTCATGTTCATGTATAAACGAATCACTACGTTGAACAAGATTCCTAGTTACTTATCAATAACATAAAACAATCAATTATCTCACAATCAAATACAACAAATAACATCAAAACATCTATAACATCTAATATATTTATCAATTGTAAAGCATAAAATAATAGAATCCAACATCAACGACTGCTATCATAAAGATTAGTTCCATAATGAATTAACAAAACAACAAGGGATCCATCATTAGATAATCTAAGATACTGTCATAAAGTAGAATCCTACTAAGCAACCATCAATCTGACAGGAGACAAGGTGAGGGACACTACACTAATAAAGCCAAAATAGAGTCACATAACAATTGAAAACTTGAGTTGATGTGAATTCATGGGATTCCAAGTGCTGAGTGGACCAAAGGGAGCATGTGGCACTTTATCAGTGAAGATATATCCAACTGGATGCTTGTTGGACTAATTCTTGATGATTGGACTACTGGGACAGCTATATGCATGTCTTGGTGATCCAATCTAGGGTCATTTGAGTGGTATTTATAGGAAAATATCAAAAATATAGTTTTTGGTATTTTCTACATCGTAGTAAATTACATTTTTAGAGGCCTTCAGAGTGGAATGGGGGCCTAAAACTTTATTTAATGCAAGCAAGCAGGAAGGTCAAACTAGATAATTAGTTTATCTTTCCAATGTGTCTAAGAAGTTTAAATTCTAATAAAATACCAAGGAGTTATGACCGCCGGATTGGATCACTAGGACATTGGACTGGATCTACAGGAATAACAATGATGTAGGCATGATCTTCAGTGTCTTCAAGATCTGGGGACTTATTTCCATCATCTTGGACATCATACTAACATCCTCTTGCAGGTGCAGTAGAAATTTGGTTGATAAAATGTCAATTCTGTATTTCAGGGTCAGCACTGCATATCTATGTCTGTGTCCTTCCAAGACGGCTCCAATAAGCTCCTATGCCCTCCAAGACCTGAAATTCACAATGCAAAGCATCAATTTCCTCTTAAACAATCATTTTCCATCAATTTGGATTAAGATATATCCATTTGCAGCCATGGATTCATGAAAAATAGCATATTGTCAATGTCACTTTCTTATAACCAACCTCATAAATCTAGTAATTTTTGCATGATTTTCTGCATTTTTTACCATTTTCAAGTACCCATTTGACCAATATATTAATTTGGGAAGTTTTTGTGGTGATCAGAATCCATTTGTAGACTTTATTTCATGTTTTTCTAGCATTTTCTACAAAAAGTAAGATTTTTGGGGTCACAGACTTTTCATGTGCAGTGGCATTAATTATCGTAAAACGTGCCAAAAATCCACACAAACTTAATAAAATGTTCATCATGATGTAAAAAATAGATATGCAATTCAAATCCATCAAGAAAATCTAAGTTATACCTTGAAAAACTCAATGTTTGGGCCAAAATGTCAAAAAGCACAGGTTATGGGGTCAACCGACTAAAAGTTGGTGCAATGCAATTCTAGTGCAGGTCAGGGAGGTTCAATTTTAGCACAAAATACTTTTGCACTACTTTGGGGTCCAACTGACCTTAGTGCAGATTTTAGGTCTAACTAGTTAAAGTTAGCGAAGGCAGTTTTCAGCCCAGGTCCGTGAGGTGCATTTTTAGAGCTAACTTCATTGGCGGGGATTTTTAATGCAACCGACTAGCGCAGGTTTCTCTTTCTACCGACCAAGTGCAGTTAAGGAAAATATTAGCGCAAGTCGGTTGGAGCCCATTTTAGTGCTTTTATTCAAAATTGTCTCAGCAGGGATTTTTGGTCTGACTGACTTAGCAGCAACTTGGAGGGAGGTCGGTCGAAGGCATATTTAGCGCTAAGGTCAGTAGAAGGCATTTTAGCGCTTTTTATAGTTGGGGTCACTTTTAGTGCTAGATTTGGAAATGTCCAGGGTGAAAGTATATTTAAAAATATATTTAAGTATAAGTTTAGATATTATACTTTAAATATTTTTAAATATACTTTCAGGATGTTTGAGATGGGTTCCAGTTCCATAGGATTTCATATGCAGATTCTAGAATTTTGTGGTTCCACCAGATTTCAGACTTAGCCATTTTTCAGGATTTTCAAGGTTTCAGACTTAGCCAAATTAGGCTTCAGGACCATGTGTTATGATGAAAATATGTGAACCCCTTAATGAAATCTTGTGGAATTTAACACGATTTTGCTACCCTAAGACCTAGAAACTAGGAATTTCAACTTGCAAAAGCAATTTCAAGGCAATATCCAGTGACAGGAGATTTTGGAGCAAAGTGTAGTAACACCCAAATTTAGTGCAAAAGGCAACAAATGACTATCTTTTAAGCACATGACCACCCAAGACACCTCCAAATCAACCATGAAAGACATCAAATGACTCAAAACGTGCAAAATACTCAAATTTAGAACAAATCCTGTACTCTAAGTACAATTCACTTTCTCATCATTATAAGCAAGAGAGGTCAAGACTCCAAGCCAAAGCAAAAGAGGGGATCTCCATTTAGCAAAATGGGGTGTCTGTGCAAGGCACAACACTAGCTATGTGATTATTGTTATGGATTTATTATGCGATGTCATCTTGAGATGGATTATAGAAATGCAAAATTATGAATGTAATTATGATGTGATTTTATGATTGTTTTATATGATTATGTGATTGGTGAGTGTATGTTTCCCTTGCTTTGGCTATGATATACATGTTGGATTAATCTTTTTTTTAAATGCATGGGTGTTCTAACCAAGCCACGAATAATCAGAGATTATCCCACACATTTTGTGAATTCTCGTGTTAAGTCGATCTAGTTCCAAGAGAAACCAAGATCAACTATGTTATGCATGATGAAATTTCATAATGTTTATGTGTGGGGTTGTTTGAGATAGGTCTACCCCTTTTATATTTAATTGTATTTTGGTGTTGTAAAGGTGTAATGTTTAATTGATTTTATTTTTGAGTTTCTATTTTTGTGACCCATTTTTAGGTGATTTTACTCACCCTATGGTGCTCAAAATGGGTTAAAAGTGACACTGGGTTGTACCCCTAGGGTCTAGGGACCATTTGAGTTTGTCTAACCTTAGGTAAGCTCTCATTTGGTCACTTAAAATTCACCCTAAAGTAAAGTGACGAAACCGAAAGTTTGCGAATGAGTGGAAGGTTGAGTCAAACACTCAACCTCATCCATACCTATTTTCGAGGCTTGAGGGAGTCTTCAAGACCCCTAAATTGTGGAGGACTCAACTCCAAGGCTCTCTCACATTAGTGAGGGTATCTTGGGGTTTTGTGGGCTTTCATCGGAGGATATGATTGGGGCACTTGTAGTACCCACATCCTTCTTTAGCTCCACTCTTCTCTCCCACATGTGTGAGAGAGCACAAGTGGAGGGGGCAAGACTTGGTGGAATGGGAGGGTGACATGTGTCACCCCCACATTCCATGAAACTTTCAAGTGGATTTGAGGAGGAAGGAGAAGGTGACATGTGTCACCTTCTCATTCTTCAAGGCTCATGAGGAGAGCCTATTTTAATCCATCTTGAAGAGAGGGAGAGGGTTGTTGATTTGTTTTCAATTTTCTTTTTATTTGAATTTGGGAAGAGAGTTAGAGGAATATTTGGAGGCTCATTTGGAGAAGGACTTAGAGGTGGAGTTGGAAGGGATCTTCTTCAACTATATTCCTTCTGGGCTATTTAAGGTAGGATTCAATGCTAAATGCCTTTCCTTATGTAATTTACATTTCTTGTGTGATGGTTTTGTGTGTGTGTAATTTATATTTTTGTTGTTGTGGGAATTTTTATGGGTGTTGTGAGAGCCTCTCCACTTGGAGAAAATGCTCAACATGTGTGGGGTGGGGAAGGCGTGAACCTCCTCGAGGTCACCTCCTAGTTGTGGTATTTTGAACTTGAGGGCAAGTTGTGAGTTTGAGCATTTTTTAATGGCTTGAGAACCATGGATAAATATGTGAAATTTGTTATATATGTGATGGCTTGAGGCCTTGTGAAAATTGGTTTTTGAAACATTTGGAGTGGCACTCTTGAGTTGAGTCATGTCCACTCCCCTACCCCTTTAAACTCATTTTTATGAGTTCTGTTTTGTGCAAGCCATGGGAGTTCTTCATGTTCATTTGTTTTGTGTGTTTTAGAGTGAAATCGCCTTGTGTGTGGATGACCTCCAAACTCGGGGGTGACTCATAAGTTAGTCTATGGTAGGGAGGAGAGTGGTACTTTGTGGATTGTTTTCCCCTCCCTTGTTGTAAATGTTATTTGCAGGTTTGTTGTGGCATTGGAGCTTGGAGGAGAGGGCAATCTATAGTTGACGTTCATTGTCATTTTGGCTATTGTGGGCCATGGCCAAGTTTTGCCTTTTAGTGTTTTCAAGTTAAGAGAGAAGATCTTTTTCTCTCTTGATATATAAAATTACATGATATTATTTTTGTGTTGTATGTAATCTACTTTGAAGTTGTAAGAAAAAAAAAGTAAATATCTTCTTGATATATTGTTGTCTAAACGTACATTCTCTTAGTTCTGATTTATATATGTTTCAAAAAATATATATATAGTTGTTGGTTTATTTATGGGATTGTGAAATTTGTCAAATGAAGGAAAATATATGCATATGTTACTTTCTGTTATCCTTAAAATGTTGATCAAAAGAAAACAAAGTATATGTGTGTATCTTATTGTTTCCAATTAAATGTATAAAAAAGAGAGTATAGTTGTAGTAAATTCCTTTGTTAGAAAGAAAAATACATGGTTTTCATAGAAGAAAAAGAAAAAATATGTTCATTCTATTTGGGTAGTTGTTGTTTTAATATATATATATTAGGAGAAAGAAATGTATATATATATATATATATAATAATACACCTTAGTTGCTAGAAATGACCAGATATTTATTTAATTAAATGTAGATAGAAATATATATATATATAGATAAACAGTCTACCCGCAGCTTTCTTTAACATAGTCTGTTTAAAAAAAAAGGCTTTCTAGAAAATAAATATTATATAATATTGATTTTCTAGAAAGCCTATTTTTTTAAACAGACTGTGTTAAAGAAAGCTGTGGGCAGACTATATATATATATATAATGAGTATTCGCAGACCTGTGAAAGGGAAATACCACCAAATAAAAGGAAATCCACAGTGTTGGCGTTGAATGAAATAAGGGAAGGTCGAATGTGGTTTTGGGGATGACAGTGTCCACCGCCGCCCCTTTCTTTTTTGCCTGAGTGTTGTGTTTATTGTAAGATGGGGGGGGATTGAGTGGGTGATGGGTGGCGAGTTCACTCCTCACCCCACCCCTTCCTTCATTTACTGCTAACTACTGTGGTAAACATGGAACCCCCCAGCCATTGAATGATATGTGGCCTACGAACACCCAGGACCACCTTCCCATCCTCAGTCGTTCGACCTCCACTTGTATCCTGCATTGTATATTTAATAACAATAAAACATATATATATATGTTTTAAAAAGGGCTATTTTAAATGAGTATATACCCTGTGTGTATACCTCTGAAGCTTCTTTCATGGCTTCCTTATCTTCCAACCTGCAACACAAAAGCAAGGAAAATAAAGAGATGAGAGGAGAAAAAAAATAGAGAAGAGAAAACAAATGATAGGAAAATGTAAATAGGGTTAGGGATTTTCTTTCCATTCCATCAGGAAAGTATTTTTTATTAGGGAAGTTTTTAGGGCTTGAGTTTTAAAATAGCTTTTAATTTTTTTTCCCTCACTTTAGACTTGGGATTTTTGTTATTGTTTTATTACTTTGTTTTATTATTTTATAATGTCGTGACTTGATATGATGGGTTTAGGGGTAAGTTCATTTATAAGTGGGTAACTTTATTTTTACTAAGTATATTTCAAATGTTAGAGGTTAGGAATTATATTCTAGAATTTAAGTGTATGGGATCATTTAATGTTTAGTATATTGAGTTAGAGGATTTTATTGATTGAATTTAATTATTTTGACGTGGGGATTAATTATTACTATAAGTATCTTTTGAATTAACTATAGCCACCTTATTTTATTTTTAATTTTTAAATCAATTTAATTTAATTTATCGCATGTGGATATTAATCGAAGAGGTTAATTTTATTTTATTCAATTTAGTTGATTTAATTCATTTAATCTAGCGTGTAATAAATAATTAATTAATTAAGTCATTTAATCCAATTTAGTGACTTTAGGGAACCTTGATTTAAATTTTGTTATTAGAATAATCCCTATGCATGCCCGAGAGGCATTATGCTGCTAGATTTTTCTAGGATCTAGGGTTAAATTTACTTAGCAATTTTAGACCTTGCATAAAGTAATGTTTTGATGTTTCCACAAACTTGAGGATTACAATTAAGTGATTATTTAATTTTGTTATGATTTTAGAAGTAGGGTTTGGATTTCAACTCATATCAAAATCTGTCACTCACCTAGGACAACTTAGGGTTTTGATCTATCCTAACCCTAGTGGCGACACTTCTCATGTCACATTGACCCCCTTAGTCAGCCTTAATCATGTAGGAGAATGCACATGTGATCGTATTACCCCAAATTTGTTTGACATATCTACGCCTGATGCATATTGCCACCGAGCACGCTATCGCATGTTACGGGGTTTCTAGGAATGCATAAATATTTTTTGATATTTCATTTCATGACCACATGAGAAATGTGGACATGACATGTGTGTTGTGTGTCATGACCGCATAGGAAATATGGGCATGACATTTGGTATTAGAGCCTAAGTTTAAACACTAGACTTGTTTGGGTACATTACTTATTTCACAAATTCTTCTCATTCGTGACTCCCTGGTTATTGTAGGATGCCACCTAAAATGAGGTGAGTGCATTCATGCCACACTACATCCGTAGAGGTGCATAGCAACTCATCAATCAAGGGTCACAGACTCTCGACACCACAGGCACCATAGGCACCACTTGCACTTGATATCGGACCACAGATCTTATAGGCATTACAAGCAGTGCTAGATAGGTTAACACCAGCCATAGTTGAGCTGCGTATTGAGCCATGTGTTGAACCCTATGTTGATCCACGAGAGGAGACACGTGCTAAGTCATGTGTGGAGCCATGTGTAGAGCCTCGCGTCGATCCACAAGTGGTGCCACATGTAGAGCCTTATGTTGAGATACCCCACACGATAGCGGAGGAGGTTGGTTCGGCTGATAGAGCTCATAGCAGGAGCCCTCTGTATCATGCTAGGCGAGAGGAGGCAGTGAGAGTAGAGTAGGTTTTTCACGGGCCTTATGGTTATGGTGTGGATGAGCCAATCTAGGGACAGAGGGACCAAGGAGACCCCATCAGAGACTTACTTAGGCTGAATCCACCCACCTTCCTAGGGACCATAGAGGGAGCCGAGGTGGAGGCTTGGCTTATTAGCTTAGACAGGTGCTTTGTGTTGCGTCCTTATGAGGAAAATGCGAAGGCACGTATGGAAGTTGACCTATTAAGAGACGTAGCAGTGACTTGGTGGCACACTGAGGAGTGCAAGCACCACTTATCTTTAGATACACTTTGATGGGACACTTTTATTGAGCACTTTAATGTGCGTTATCTGTCAAACCATTACAGGCAGCATCATATTGACGAGTTCCATGATTTACAGTAGTGTGCTTCTACTATAGCACAGTATGAGGGAAGGTTCACAAAGTTGTCACGTTATGCGGAGTACCTCCATGATGAAAAACTTCTAGTTCATAAGTTTACCAGAGGTTTGAATCAAGGGATATCAAGGCCAGTGTCCATGGCAAACCCCTAGACCTTGAGTGAGGCTATCAAGAAGGCATACATAGCAGAGGAGATTCAGGGATGAGGTCAAAGTTCTTGCCCTCAGTTTCAGGATTGTATCCAGCAAGAGCAGCGAAATTTCCATAGACCACCACCACCACCTCAGAGAGGAGGGTTTAGTTTTGCACCTTTACCTCCTAGGCCTCAACAGCAGCAGAAGCAGTAGCAGTAGAGGTCTAGGCCCTAGCAGAGGGTAGAGGGAGAACAGAATCATGGTTGGTATCAGCAGGGCCCACGTAGAGATCAGACACATCAGGGAACACCTGCAGGACCCACTAGGTCACATCAGCCTTACAAGGGTTCTTAGGGGTCCATGAGTTAGACGGGACAATAGCAAAGTAGTAGGACATAGACTGCACAGGTATAGGCTTGGGGCCCTTGCTATGTTTGTGGTGGGGCAGGACATTTGGCCAGAGAGTGCCCACAGGGATTTACAACAGGGGGACAGCCTTGTGTAGGAGGTTCAGAGCAAATAGTTGGTGATGTGGGTAGATCCCATTATATGTTTGTAGCGGTTGATAACTGCCAAGCTGACTTCTAGGCCTCAGTTATTGAGATAGTAGGTATGATCGAGGATGTCCCCATTTCTATTTTATTTGACTCTGGTGCTACTAATTCATTTATATCTCCATCGTTAGTGGAGTGTTGCAGGTTGGTGGCCTCTAAGCAGGGCGATAGGTGGGAGGTAAAGTTGGCCACTAGGGCCAGGATATTAATAGATACTTTGGTTCACAACTATGAGATTTCTTTATAGGCCTTTACTACATTATGTGACCTTAGGGTTATGCCTTTAGGATCCTATGGTGTAGTTTTATGCATGGATTGACTTGTAGCTCATAGAGCCAAGCTAGATTGTCACCGAAAGGTGATTAGCTATTTAGATGATCATGGCACGTCAATCAAGGTAGGGGGCATTCAAAAGCCCATGACAATTCATATGATATCTTCTCAACAACTTAATTGCTACATGCGGAATGGGTGTCAGTTGTTTGCCATCATGGTTAGCGATAGATCAGAGGATGAGCCAGAGGCATCATTATATGACCATCCTATCTTGAGGCAATTTGTTGAGGTCTTTGCACCAGAGTTACTAGGTATGCCTCCACGCAGAGAGATAGAATTCCACATTGATCTAGTGCCAGGTGCCAAACTAGTGTCTCATGCACCCTACAGGATGACCACACATGAGCTCACGGAGCACAAGTTGTAGTTAGAGGAGTTTCTTGAGAAGGGGCACATCTGACCTAGCATTTCACCATGGGGCACACCAGTTATCTTCGTAAAGAAGGATGGGTATCTTTATCTATGGATGGACTATAGGAAGCTTAATAAGGTGATGGTGAAGAACCATTATCCTCTGCCTAGGATTGATATTTTTTTGGATCAGATGCAGGCAGTCAGAGTGTTCTCTAAGATTGAATTAAAGTCTGGTTACCATTAGTTGCATATCACAGAGGCGAGCATCCACAAGACAACCTTCCAGACTCATTATGGCCACTATGAGTTCACTATGGTACCCTTTAGCTTGCTAAATGCCCCTACAGTGTTCATGAGTCTCATGAATGGGGTGTTCTGCACTTACTTAGATCAGTTCGTGATCATTTTCCTTGATGATAATTTGATCTACTTGCAGACCAAGGAGGAGCATGAGGATCACTTACATCAGGTTTTGCAGTGCCTAAGAGAGCAACAGCTTTATGGCAACTTGGCGAAGTGTGCCTTTTTCAGAACCGAGGTACAATATTTAGAACACATCCTATCTAGCGATGGTATCTCTGTAGATCCATTGAAGATCAGGGCTATCAGAGATTGGCCAGCACCCATTAGTGTGACAGAGGTCAAGAGTTTCATGGGTTTAGTCAGTTACTACTGCAAATTCGTAGAGGGATTCTCTAGGTTAGCGCACCCTATCACTTCCCTTCAGTGAAAAGGGAAGAGCTTCACTTGGACTGAGTAGTGCGAGCCTTTGGGGTCTTCAAGGAGTGTCTTATTAGCATTCCCATCTTAGCGGTTCATGATCCAGCAAAGGATTTTATGGTTTGTATAGATGTATCACTTGAGGGTTTGGGAGCCGTGCTTATGCAGGGTGGTAGAACGATTGTGTATGAGTCACAAAAGCTCAAGACCCATGAGCTAAACTACCCCACTCATGACTTAGAGCTCATAGTAGTGGTTCATGCTCTTGTTCATTGGAGACACATTCTATTGGGTCATTGCTTTGAGCTTCATTTAGATCACCACAGTTTGCAGTACATATTCACACAGCTGAATTTGAATGTCCGCCAGTGACATTGGATGGAGTTTCTTTGCAAGTACAACTTTGATGTCCACTACATCAAAGGGAAGAAGAACGTGGTCACTGATGCATTGAGTTGAAGGCACCACGAGATCTTGAACTTGACCTTGAGTGTGGACTTGAAAGGATGCATCATTCAGCATCTACCTGAGGATGAGTGGTTCCTTGAGGTGCAGCAGGAGATCCAGTCATAGAGGGCCCTTGTGGGCAAATTTACAAGATATTCTCTTGAGGTAGATGAGCTTCTTAGACATCAACAATGCATCTATGTACCCCGGGTAGGTGACCTACATGCAGTAGTTCTTTTAGAGGCTTACAGAGCACCTTATGTAGCACACTCGAGGGTGAAGAAGATGCATGCCGACTTACGACAGTTGTACCATTGGGCAAGTATGAGATGAGATATTATAGAGTATGTTACTCGTTGCCTTGAGTGCCAGAGGGTCAAGGCCAAGCATCAGCATCGAGCAGGTCCTTTATACCCTCACAAGATACGTGAGTGGAAATGGGACACCATTTCCATGGATTTAATAGTTGGTCCTCCTATGTCATCTCGTCACCATGATGCCATCACGGTGATGGTTGACAAGTTGACCAAGGTGGCGCATTTCTCACCTGTACGCACGACATACAATGCACCATCAGTGGCAAGAGTATTCTTGGATGAGATTGTTAGATTACACGGAGTACCTCACTATATCATTTTTGACAGGGACTCAGTGTTCACATCAGCCTTTTGGAGGGCATTACAGCAGGGGTTGGGCAATCAACTCAACTTTAGTTCCACTTTTCATCCTAAGACAGATGGACAGATAGAGAGGGTGAATCAGGTTCCAAAGGATATGCTCTATATGTACATTATGGATCACTAGTCTAGATGGGAAGAGTATCTATATCTAGTTGAGTTTGCCTACAACAATGGGGATCATAGCTCGTTGGGTATGCCTCCTTTTCAGGCCTTGTACGACAGACCTTGCAAGACACCGTTGAGTTGGGATCGTATAGAGGACAGGATTTCTATTGGGCCAGAGTTGGTGCATGATATGGAGAAGCAGGTGACCTTGATTAGACAAAGACTTCATGAGACACAAGATCGACAGAAGAAGTATGCCAATGCTAAGAGATGAGATCAGAGCTTCTCGGTTTGGGACAGAGTATTTTTGAGAGTCCGACTACACAAGAGTCCAATCCATTATGGAAAGGGCTCTAAGCTCTCACCATGGTTTGTTGGGCCTTTTGATATCTTGGAGTGGATAGGACCCATAGCCTACCGTCAAGCCTTGCCACCTAGACTGTCGCGCATCCACGATATTGTTCATATATCTAATTTGTGGTGTTACATATCTAATTTATCTCATGTATTGGATTGGAGTGCTCTATAGGTAGAGGCAGATGGATAGTTGGCTTTGGAGACAATTCATATATTGGCTCGTCGGATGCTTGGCCTTCAAGGTTGAAAGCTAGACTAGGTTATGGTCCAATGGGATATGTATGTTAAGGTCACAGTGACTTGGGAGGATGCAACTAGATTGAGGGCACTTTATCCTCACCTCTTTGACAACTTTCAGGAGGAATATTAGTCTTAGGGGGGAGGATGTGAGGCCTACCTTTTCACTCCCTTATTTTGATCATTTCATATTACTATTGGGGACACATTTTACACGTTTGGGGACTGTTGATCCCGATATGCAGGATTATTAGACTATATGTTTTTATTTTGGTTAGCATTGTTTAGTATGTTGTCATTATACTAGATCCTGATTTTGATTCACTCATGAGGATATTAACATGTGATTTGCATTATGATACTATTTGAGATACTAGTTATGTGATTATTGTTATGGATTTATTATGCAATGTTATCCTGAGATCGATTATAGAAATATAAAATTATGAATATAATTGTGATTTGATTTTATGATTATTTTATATGATTATGTGATGGGTGAGTGTATGTTTCCCTTGCTTCAGCTATGATATACATGTTGGATTAATCTTTTGTTTAAGTGTGCAGGTGTTCTAACTAGGCCATGGATAATCAGAGATTATCCCACACATTTTGTGAATTCTCATGTTAAGCCAATCTAGTTTCAAGAGGAACCACAATCATCTATGTTATGCATGATGAAACTTTGTAATGTTTATGTGTGGTGTTGTTTGAGATAGGTCTGCCTCTTTTATATTTGATTGTATTTTGGTGTTGTAAAGGTGTAATGTTTAATTGATTTTATTTTTGAGTTTCTATTTTTGTGACCCCTTTTTAGGTGATTTTACTCACCCTATGGTGCTCAAAATGGGTTAAAAGTGACCTTGGGTTGCACCCCTAGGGTCTAGGGACCATTTGAGCTTGTCTAACCTTAGGTAAACTCCCATTTGGTTACTTAAACTTCACCCTAAAGTAAAGTGACGAAAATGGAAGTTTGGGAAGGAGTGGAAGGTTGGGTCAAACACTCAACCTCATCCACACCTATTTCCAAGGCTTGGGGGAGTCTTCAAGACCTCTAAATTATGGAGGACTCAACTCCAAGGTTCTCTCACATTGGTGGGGGTACGTTGGGGTTTTTTAGGCTTTCATGGGAGGATATGATTGGGGTACTTGTAGTACCCACATCCTTCTTTAGCTCCACTCTTCTCTCCCACATGTGTGAGAGAGCACAACTGGAGGGGGGAAAACTTGGTGGAATGGGAGGGTGACATGTGTCACCCCCACATTCCATGAAGCTTGCAAGTTGATTTGAGTAGGAAGGAGAAGGTGACATATGTGACCTTCTCATTCCTCAAGGCTCATGACGAGAGCCTATTTTAATCCCTCTTGAAGAGAGGGAGAGGGTTGTTGAGTTGTTTTCAATTTTATTTTTATTTGAATTTGGGGAGAGAGTTAGAGGAATTTTTGGAGGGTCATTTGGAGAAGAACTTGGAGGTGGAGTTGGAAGGGCTATTCTTCAACTATCTTCATTGTGGGCTATTTATGGTAGGATTCAAGGCTAAATACCTTTCCTTATGTAATTTACATTTCTTGTGTGATGGTTTTGTGTGTGTGTAATTTATGTTTTTGTTGGTGTGGAGATTTTTATGGGTGTTGTGAGAGCCTCTCAAACTTTGAGAAAATGCTCAACATGTATGGGGTGGGGGAGGAGTGAACCTCCTTGAGGTCACCTCCTAGTTTTGGCATTTTGGCCTTGAGGGAAAGTTGTGAGTTTGAGTATTTTTGGATGGCTTAAGAGTCATGGAGAAATATGTGAAACTTTTTATATATATGATGGCTTGAGGCCTTATGAAAATTGGTTTCTGAGACATTTGGAGTGGCACTCTTGAGTTGAGTGATATCCACTCCCCTACTCCTTTAGACTCTTTTTTATGAGTTTTGTTTTGTGCAAGCCATAGGAGTTCTTCATGTTCATTTTCTTTGTGTCTTTTGTTGTGTTGTGGAGTGAAAGTTCCTTGTGTGTGGATGACCTCCAAGCTCGCGGGTGACTCATGAGTGAGTCTATGGTAGGGAGGACAGTGGTACTTCATGGCTTGTTTTCCCCTCCCTTGTTGTAAATGTTATTTGCAGGTTTTTTGTGGCATTGGAGCTTGGAGGAGAGGGCAGTCTATAGTTGACGTTCATTGTCATTTTGGCTATTGTGAGCCATTGCTAAGGTTGGCCTTTGAGTAGTGTTTTCAAGTTAAGAGAGAAGATCTTTTTCTCTCTTGATATGTAAAGTTACATGATTTTATTTTTGTGTTGTATGTAATGTACTTTGAAGTTGTAAGGAAAAAAAGTAAATATCTTCTTGATATATTGCTGTCTAAACATACATTATCTTAGTTCTCATTTATATATGTCTCAAAAAAAATATATAGTTGCCAGTTTATTTATGGGATTATGAAATTTGTCAAATGAAGGAAAATATATGCATATGTTACTTTTTGTTATCCTTAAAATGTTGATCAAATGAAAACAAAATATATGCGTGTATCTTGTTGTTTCCAATTAAATGTATAAAAAAGAAGAGAGTATAGTTGTAGTAAATTCCTTTGTTAAAAAGAAAAATACATGGTTTGCATAGAAGAAAAAGAAAAAATATATTCATTATGTTTGGGTAGTTGCTGTTTTAAAAATATATATATTTTAGGAGAACAAAATGTGTGTGTGTGTATTCTTTTTTTATATTTAATATTTATTTTTTGGAAAGAATGTTTTTTTTAAATAGACTGTGTTAAATAAAGCTATGGGAAGACTGTATATATATTATTATTATATATATATAAATAACATGTATTTTTTTATAAGTATTCACGGACTTGTGAAAGAGAAATACAATCGAATAAAAGGAAATCCATAGTGTTGTCGTTGAATGAAACAAGGGAAGGTCGAATGTGGTTTTGGGGATGTGGCCCTTTCTTTTTTTTGTGAGTGTTGTGTTTATTGTAAGATGGGGGGATCGAACTCACCACCCATCTCCCACTTAGTGGTGGGAAATGGGTGGGAAGTTCGCTCCCCACCCCACCCCTTCCTCCATTTACTGCTAACTACTGTGGTAAACATGGAACCTTCAGTCGTCGAATGATATGCAGTCTGTGAACGCCCTAGAACCACTGTCCCATCCTTGGTCATTCGGCCTCCACATGTATCCTGCAATGTATATTTAATAACAATAAAACATATATATATATTTAAAAGGGGTGTTTGAAATGGGTATCTACCTTGTGTGTATACCTCTGAAGCTTCTTTCATGGCTTCCTTATCCTACAACCTGCAACACAAAAGCAAGGAAAAGAAAGAGATGAGAGGAGAAAAAAATAGAGAAGAGAAAACAAATGATAGGAAAATGCAAATAGGGTTAGGGCTTTTCTTTCCTTTCCATAAGGAAAGTATTTTTTTATTAGGGAAGTTTTCAGGGCTTGAGTTTTAAAATAGCTTTTAATTCTTTTTCCCTCACTTTAGACTTGGGATTTTTGTTATTGTTTTATTATTTTATAATGTGGTGACTTGATATCATGGGTTTAGGGGTAAATTCATTTATAAGTGGGTAACTTTATTTTTACTAAATATATTTCAAATGTTAGAGGTTAGGAATTATATTCTAGAATTTAATTGTATGGGATCATTTAAAATTTAGTATATTGAGTTAGAGGATTTTATTGATTGAATTTAATTATTTCGATGTGGGGATTAATTATTACTATAAGTATCTTTCAAATTAACTATAGCCACCTTATTTTATTTTTAATTTTTAAATCAATTTAATTTAATTTATCACATGTGGATATTAATCGAAGAGGTTAATTTTATTTTATTCAATTTAGTTGATTTAATTTATTTGATCTAGCGTGTAATAAATAATTAATTAATTAAGTCATTTAATCCAATTTAGTGAGTTAGGGAACCTTGATTTAAATTTTGTTATTAGAATAATCCCTATGCACACCCGAGAGGCGTTATGCTGTCGAATTTGTCTAGGATCTAGGGTTAAATTTACTTGTTGATTTTAAACCTTGCATAGAGTAATGTTTTGACGTTTCTGCAAACTTGAGGATTACAATTAAGTGGTTATTTAATTCTTTTATTCTTTTAGAAGTAGGTTTTGGATTTTGACTTGTATCAAAATCTGTCACTCACCTAGGACAACTTAGGGTTTTGATCTTTTGATCCTAACCATAGTGGCGACGATTCTCACATCACATTGACCCCATTAGTTAGCCTTCATCATGTAGGGGAATGTGCATGTGATCACATTACCCCGAATTTGATTGACATGTTTATGCCTGATGTGTATTGTCACTGATCACGTTGTCACGTGCAAGGGGGTTTCTAGGGATGCATGGAAATTTTTTGATATTTCGTGGCATGACTACATGACAATTGTGGACATGATACATGTGTTGCATGTTGTGACCACATGGGAAATGTGGGCATGACAATCCTCCAAAGTCTTAGAATGAGGGGAAAGGGAAGGGCTAGCCTTTTTAGAAGACTTGAACCAAGCCCGCACAATGACAAAAAGAGGTGTTGAATGCTATACCAATACCTCCAGTGGAGTAGGATCAATAGACTCAACACCCAACAGTAATAGGTTCAAAGGTGAACTTGCCAAAATTGGGCCCTTAGAAGATAGTCCATAAGGAGAAATCTTTAGAATCTCAACAACCCTATGGAGAACCAACTCAAGAACAAGGGCCACCATGGACCCACCTTCCTCGGTATTAAATCACTGACAGTCAAATGATCCTGGAGGGAATTAATCCACCAAGTCGCCTCACCTTTCTTGCAGAGAATCAGTGCACTCCAAAAAAAACTATCTAATAACAAAGCATCTCCTGCATCAAAAAGGATGTATCTTATAGTTGTTTGTTTGATTATGCAATATATCCTCAACAAGTAGGATAATATCCCCAAGTAGATCGTTAGAGGTGTTACTGTCCATGACAATGTGGGCAAAGATAGTATGACTGAAGTTTGAAGACACTTCATCCTCCTATAAAAAAATGGCCAAGAGCATTACCAATACATCCAAAGCATCAAACTTCCCAAATTTGGAGAGGGAGATTGGGTAGTCTGACCCAAACAAGCATGATACTTAAGGATTTTGTTAAAGGGTTGAATGATGGAGACCACAATTTGAGTGAGAGAGATTGTTGTCCCCACATCCAAACCCCACCTTCCAACACCTACTCCCTATCATCTTCTGATCAGAAAGACACAATTAAAAATCCCCTAGCATAGGGATATAGTTCGATCCTACCCTCAGTGAGAGGCCTCAAAAATTCCATAACCCATTTATTCATTTTCAGGGGACGGGGATAGAAATTATTGAACCTGTAGATAAGGGTATGACATTTAAAATATTCTTCATTATCCAACACCTATTGTCCATAGATAATGAAATGGGGAGACGGAGAACATCTATTTTCTATAGTTAATGGTTAGTTCATTTTTATATTAATTTTATTAATATTAAGTGGGAGTAATAGATAAGAATAAGGAATCAATGTGTAACCACGTAGTTAATGTTCTACATAATTCTTCCATATATTTATCATGTAAAAGTTGATAGATTTTCTTTATAAAAGTCAATTAGACAAAATGTTTTAAGATTGAAGTATTTATCTACTTAGTATTTTAGTACAAAATGAAACAATAATTACAAGTAACAACTCAATTTGTTAATTTCTATTTTATTTTAGTTAAGAGCTATTTTATTATAGAAATTAATGCACTATAAATACTAAACACAAGCATTGAAATGAAATTAAACATTCAAAACTACATTATTTTCTTAATAAAAATTATATCCTCCCATTAAATGAAATTAAACATTTAAAACTACATTATTTTCACCTATGTGAGGTAAATTGATTAAAAAATAGATGCCTCGAGAAGGATATCTCTCAGTGTACTTTAGATATATTTTTTAAATATAGGTTTACTAGTAGTTAAGAGCTATTTTATTATAGAAATTAATGCACTATAAATACTAAACTCAAGCATTCAAATGAAATTAAACATTGAAAACTATATTATTTTCTTAACAAAAATTATATCCTCCCATTAAATGAAAGTAAACATTCAAAACTACATTATTTTCTTTAACAAAAAATATATCCTCCCATTAACTATTTTTATCTCATTTGTAATGTTAATAGTCTCTTGTTTTTTCATGGGAATAAAATAATGTTTATTTTTTCTTTTTTAATAAAAAGGTGGTATACACCCATAATATATTAATTTGGCCAATAGGCCATTTTATATGTGCACACATCTTGTATCTACCAAAATAATTTGGTAGTCCTAATAAAAAATAATTTTTTTTGGTAGTCCTTCCTTTTTTCGTGGTCCAAAAAATTGTGTGGAGAATTAAATGCATGGCTATTTTGAGTAGTGACAATTTGTGTGGAGAGTTAAATGCATCACTATTTTGAGTAGCCACAATTTGTGTGGAGAGTTAAATGAATCGCTATAACACTTAGTTTTGTAGATTATAAGTATGGCTTTCACTCCATATTTCAGAAGAGGCATGAGCACATTCTATTCGGTGCCTGTGCAGATGAAACCACACAAAAACAATAGCCCCATTTCCTCCTTCAACACCACATTTGTTTTTTCCATGCATAAAATTCAAGAGATGGAAATATAAGCAAACAAACACTGGTATCCTTGATTCATTCTTTATTTCCATGGAAGATGTGAATGTAGTAAGTTGGGGTGTTGCTCTATAGGTTTTTCAAACAGTGCCCACATGGGAGAAGAGAATGCCGGAGGCCATGGCATTGCCTTTCTCATGACGCCCTTGTCCACACTCTCTGGTGCTCACTCTGTAGAGTACATTGGCCTCCTCAACTTTAACAGCAACAGCGAAGACTCACCAACAACAACTTAGAATTTCAGGACCAGCATGAGTGCCATTCTCCATGAATGAAAAATATTATTTATGAGTTTTAAATTTTTAAATCATTTAATATGAAATACTAAGTATTATGTAATGATTTTGTTGATTTTTTTTGCATGGGTGAAATGAGATTTGATTTTATTCTTTTAAACTTCCAACTTGGAAATTAAAAACTTAGAGATTCATTAGAATAGAAACTAAATCCATTTCCCTTTAAAATGGTATCTTTCTTTTTTAGAATTTTATTTAATAAGAATTTTATCTACTTAATTAAAGGAAATATCTAATAAGTCTTAAAAATAAAGAAATGGATTATATTTTATATACAATGATTTTATAGAAAGAATATTTAATGTTTTGCCTAACTAAGATAAATTGTTTATATTTGATCTTGAATGAAATTTAATTTTGTTAAATAATTCCAAGCCTTCGGTTATGGATAGCATTTCTCACGTTTATATGATTTTTTACCAACATTTCAAAGCTTAGCTTTATACAATAGGTTAAATTGACAGCCTCATGGTGCATACACTTATTTCTTCAATCTTGAGTAAGATTTATATTTGTTATATGTGTAGTGTTTCCTACCTAATATAATTTTTTAGGGACATTTTCCATCTTGAGTTAAATCTATTAGAGTATCAAATGATAAAAGAAAAACATATTTCATTCCAAATAAATGTGAAACTTTTTTTTTGGCGTTGCTAAAATCTAGCTATTGTTCTTAGCTAAAGAGACAAAGTTAAATAGAATATGCACAATTTTTATTTTTATTTTAACTTGGATTTTAATGGTGAAGTATAATTTGATTTTAGTGGAAATAAAACTAATTAACTATTAAAATGAAAAATCAAATTCATTCCAAATAAATGTGAAACTTACTTTTTTTTTTACTGCTAAAATATAATTATTGTTCTTACATAAATTGACAAAGTTAAATAGAATATGCACAATTTTTATTTTTATTTTAACTTGGATTCTAATGGTAAAGCATAATTTGATTTTAGTGGAAATACAATTAATTAACTATTAAAAATATATAGTTCTTATTTCTTTTAAAATTAACCTTTATAATGATTAGTTTGGATTTTTAATGGTTTAGCTTTAATTCTTATATAAACAACCAAAAATCATAAAATTTAAAAAACAAAAAAAAATCAAATTAAATCAAATCAAATTCAATGCATGGGGGTAGCAGAATGAGAGAATGAATGAACATAATTAAATGGCTTGCAGTGTAGTGAGTGACCAAAAATAAAACAAAATGAAACAGTTGAAAATATAAATATGAAAAATCAAGAATGAAAAATCTACAGGTGCATGGGTTCATGAAAATAATCTTGGGGCATGCATTTTGCAATATTGACAGGCTTTTCACTAAATTTAATTTTCTCTCCATGTTTTTGGTTAAAAGAAATAATGAGGGACCAAAAGTAGGGTTTTTTTAAGGGAAATCTCTAGAAAATTTATTTATTTTTATTTATTTAGAATCTAAAAATAATTGTAGAGAATTAATGATCTTTCCCTTTTTTTTTCTGAAAGAACCCCTAACTCTTCCAATCCTTTGCTCCTTCTAGCTCTAGAAATCCTACATGCATAATGCTTGAAAAATCCTTAAATTATTATAGAACTCATTTGCAACATAAAAGAATTAAATAAATAAATATATTTTAAGTTAAATAAATAAGTATATTTTAAGATAGTACTTAGAAGATGGGAGAGAATGATATATTCAAATCTTCTTTAACTTCTCTTTAGACCTTCACCCCTCAAACCTACAAAAGAAAAGGAAAAAGAAAAATAAAAAAAAAAATGATACAATTTAAGGAATAAATTTATTTTAGTAAGTTCTAGAAATTTTTTTTTATAATGTATAAATCTACTCCTTAAAAGTAGCCAACAATTTTCCATTGGTGGATTGATTTATTATAACATTCCTTTTTAAATTAATTTAAAAGTGAGTGATAACATTTAAATTTATATTTTAAAATGATTTAAAAAAAATAATCTCAATATGCAATCATATCCCTAAATTTTAATTATTATAACATACTTTTTAAAATTAATTTAAGAGTGAGTGATAACATTTAAATTTATATTTAAAAACAATTTTTTTAAAAAAAATCAATATGCAATCATATCTCTAATTTTTGTTTATGGATTCCTTAATTAGAGGATGAATTATTATGACATTTTGTTTTAAATAATTTTAATTTAATGAAAACACTATTATGGGTAAGTCACCATTGAGAACAAATAAAATGAGCGTTGGTTGATGTAATAAATTTAGTTCATACACATCTTACACACATAAAGTGAATGCCAAAGTTCATTCACATAAACATGTGCACACACAGTGAATACCAAAGCTAACTTTCAAACCTACCCACCCACACACAATGAACACCATAGTTAATTCACACACACATACATTTGACAGAAAGTGGACGTCATTATTTTTGTACACACATAGACTAAGGTCTAAAGCTCATTCATAGACACATGCATGCACACACAGAGTGTGACAAATTTTATTCAAATACATAGGCACATACTTCACACAAACTGAATGACAAAACTAAATAAATTTCACACACACACACACACTTCACATGAAGTGAATTCCAAAGTTAATTTTCAAACATGCACACAATGAATGCCAAAGTTTATTCACACACACATACACAATGAAAGTCCAAATTTATTCAAACACACAAAGACTCACAATAAACATCATTGAAGTTTGTTTGTAGACACATTTCATAAAAATTGAAAATCAAAGTTTATTCATACATCACACAAAATGATATCCAAAGTTCATTCATGCACACACACAAAAAATGAATGTTAGTTCTTTCAAGCACATTCCAGATAAAAGTGAACATCAAAATTCATTCATACACTCTACACAAAATGATATCCAAGGCTCATTTGTGCACACACGAAATAAAGAATTTCAAATCTTTCAATTGCATTCTACACAAAGTGAACATCAAAGTTTGTTCATACACTCCACAAAATGTGATAGTTGAAGTTCATTCACTCCACAGAATGTGTTTGTTTAAGTTCATTCATAAATAAAGAAAAACTAAATGTAAAAGTTCTTTTAAGCTCACATAGATACACAACAAATTCCAAAGTTGGTTCAAACACATATACCACACAAAGTGAATACCATAATTATTTTTTAAAAACACACACGACAAAGTGAATGCCTAAATTAACTTTCCCACACACACAATTTACATAAACAAAAAGTTAATATGCCAATGTTCAAACATAATTCATTCACATACATTTAGTACAAGCGTCCATTGACACTTAAGTTCAAACATTCCAAACTCCGAACACACTCATAAAGTGGGTGCCAAATTTATAAAACACAGTAAAGTTCAAATACACACACTAAACAAAGTGAATGCCAAAATTAAATTTCACATACACAATTCACACAAAATGAATGTCAAAGTTAAAACACACACTTCACACATAGAAAGTGAACATGTGTCAAATTTTAAACATGCTTCATTCACAAGTTTAGTTCAATCACACACTTGAGTTCAAATATGCCAAAGAACAAACACACAGAAAGTGAATGCCAAAGTTAAAGCACTCTTCACACAATGTTAGTTCAATCACTTCACACATAGTTGATTCAAACACACACTTCATACATATATGTTTTTAAAAGTTATTTTGTGCAATGCTTGGTCGATAGGAAATTAGTAACATAGATTTTTATTATCCTACATTATTTAGGTACTGCACGGTTCAGCTAATATTTTGATTGCTTAGAATTTATTTAGTTCATTCATTTAATACCACTCAATTGTTTTTATTTGCAAAAAAAATAATTGAATTTCTTATTGTATTTATACCCTTGTCTACCAACAACTACATGTAATGACTTTCCATAAAAATAAAAATATAAACTATTTAGTGATAGGCCTATAAATATTTGTGCCTATTGGCCATTTGATAGCACCTTTGGTGCTTTTACTAGTATAATAAAAAGTCTAAGCAGATCACAAGCAGTTGAAAAACAAAAATCATGGCGGTGTTGATAATACATTTAGTAGGCCCGATAGTGCTAGCACAACGGAAATATAGAACATAAGAGAATGCATTACTGAGAGCTAGAGTCACTTTTTTCATCCTCGGGTGTGGTGGGACCAGTTGGAGTCAGAGCTGGAGTAGGTGCGTGTAGGGGGCCCAGTGTCAAGTCAGGAGTGTGGAGTCATAGAAAATGAATGGCAAGGAACAAATTCTAGACCCTAATAGCCAACCCATCTGAAAAATAAAATGTGTGAATGTTGATAGCATGATCCATTGATACACCCATTTCTGAGACCCTTTTGCATAGCATTGTACACGCATGCAACTGTCAGGGAGGAATGGAGGAGATCCATATCAAATAAACCACCAACAAATGCCGCACCAACCTGCAAATTGTAGCCTTTGAGTGCAATTTCCAACTTTCCGCTAAGAAGATAAATGTAGATGTGACCAAAACCTATGGCCTGCATGAAGTCAGCATTCTGAAAAATATCCATGATGTTCGAGAGAAGAGTTGAAGCCACCTCCAACCATTGTAATTCCCTATCCTATGATAGTCCAGACCGCAAATTCAACATTGTGGCAGTCAATGTTGAAGATTTGCCTAATCTACAAGGAATTGAAAGCTCCACGCACCATCAGCTCCCAATTCATAGGCAGAAGGTAGATTCACTCGTTCTTTATTTAGTTCTCCATCAGAGGTGAAGGGAATGTCCTACAAGCACAGAGAACAATAGACGGGATGGGAGAGAATTGAAGTGCAAGAAAACCCAAATCGGGGTATGAAATGGCATCTTCATCCTAAATGTATTCATTAATACTACTCCATTTGATGGACATCCAATGGCTACGATAGTACAAAACAATCCATATACATTCCCATCAAAGAGAAAGAATGATGTCATGAAATCGGCAAATCAAGCTTTCAAATATGGAGGTGGCCGCTGCTCCATAGAATAAAAGCTCATAAATGGCATAAGAGGAATTTCCATCAATGCCATCCTAGAGCCCACGCTTTGAAATGACGGAACATTCAAAATTTTTATGTAATTCTGATCTCTGCAAAATATTGTAAAGCAAGTGGTCGTAGATGGAAATTTTGAAATTTAAACTCGGGGTATCAATGGTTATCCCATACAACTCTTATTGAAGATGTTTTCCGAGCCCAATACCTTCATATGAGGAAAAAACTCATGACTGTGTTCGGGGAATGTGGCCGTGGATGTCAAGGTTCCCGTCCGTCACCAGCATACTCTTGAAAAATCTCGAGGTATCTAAACCCCATCAAAATGAGCCTAAAATTTCCTATGGAGAAGAGAAGAACCAAATCTAGCCCAGGGATCGATTGTAATGATGTGATATGGGCTTGACAAGTTCCACCACATGTAACATGATCCCTACGTGCAGAATTTCTAGTGTGACCACCAGTTGGATGATAACTGTTGAGATTAACGTGTCTCAACCTGTTAGTTCACCGTGAGTAAACTATGACTATGGAGCGCATATGATGGAGGCACCTTCACATACAAGGCATTTGCATGCATGCAGACTTGCTGCATGTGTGATGGTGGTTCCTTTCATGGAGGTGGTTGCGTGGTTGCGTAGTTTGTAACTGCATAAAGTAATGAGTCGTAGCTATGCCACCATGCATTAGTTTTGACTCATGTTTACACTTAGGTTTTGTTTCAGATATTTCATGTTTGGATGCTATCTCTTCATAGGTGATTATTATAAATACTTTGTGGCTTAGTGTATTTAGTTGTGAACTTGAGAATTTTCTAAGACACCGTTATTCTATCGAAATTATCCCAAATTCTTGTTGTAGTTAGAGGACACGTGGAGAAGCTTAGTGTTGTTATTGCATTGTAATTTTTGTTACTGATAATACAAAGTACTATGCTTTTCGTGTGTGGGGTTTTTTACTTGGAAAGGTTTTCCCCACATAAATCTGTGCATTATGGTAATATTGTTTTATGCATGTATTTGAATGTGTTTCTTTTTTATAACCGTTTAATGATTTGTATGAGTTTTTCACTATCTTTCCCACATAGATTAGAGTTGGAAGCATTGTTCCACACCTTTGCTTCCTTTTAATTGGTATTAGAGCTTGCCCAGTTTTGCTCCCATTGTTGGGTAGGGGGTTTTTTGTATTGATCTTTGTTTGAGTGGGAGTCTTTGCATAAGTATTTCAAAATCTTGTTGCAATAAAAAAGATGGCAAACACATTCAGTAGAATCAAGATAGATAAGTTTAATGGAAACAACATCAAGTTATGGAAGTTGAGATGGAGGATATTCTTATGGATAGAGATCTATGGCCTGCAATATCTAAAACAAAACCAATCAGTATGACTTAGGAAGAGTGGGATCTAAAGGATCGAAAAGCCAAGGGTTTGGTTAGACTCGGTTTGGCCAATTCAGTGCTCCTGAATGTCCATAAAGAGAAGACTACAAAATCTCTTTGGAAGAAGCCTGGAAATGTTTATCTAACTAAATTCCTTGTAAACAAGTTATTCATATGAAAGAAACTGTATTCTCTGAATATGGAAGATGGAGGGTCTATTGTAGATCACCTGAATGCATTTCACATGTTGATTGCTCAGTTGGGTTTTGTTGGTGACAAGATTGAGGACAAGGATCATTGCATGCTTCTATTATGTTCTTTGTCAGACTCATGAGATCACCGAGTTATGGCTATTCAAAGTACCACCACTAGTTTCAAAATGAATGAGGTGGTTGCAATGTTGTTCTCTAATGATATGTGGAGGAAATCTTTCAAGATGGCCAAGAATGCCCTTGTTGTTCATGGAAGACCTAAAGAGAAAGGTGATAAAAAGGACAAGAAGTCAAGATCAAAATCTTCGAGGAGATCTAAGTCTCCTAGCAAGTCCAAGGTGAAATGTTGGAACTGTGGCAAATCTGGTCATTTCTTTAAACATTGTAAGGAGAAGTAAAAGAAAGGTAAAAAAAATTCTCTGATTTTGACTCTGATAAATCATCTCAGCATGATGTAAATGCTTTTCTTGCACCTTTGGAAACACATGCATTAGAAGATGTGTGGTTAATAGACTCATGTGCTTCTTTCCACATGACCTCACATAGGGGTTGGTTTTCAAAGTATGAAGAGTATGATGGTGGGAAGGTATAACTAGGTGACAATTCTCATCTAAAGATTGTTGGCCATGGAAAAATCAATATTAGATTACCTGATGGTAGAATGAAGAGGATTGATGGTGTACTGTATATCCCAGGTTTGGCACGAAACCTTATTTCTATGAGTAAGTTGATTGATGCGGGTGTGCAGGTTGTTTTCTCAAGTGGAGGATGTAAGATGACTAGAGGAGCTATGGTGTTGGCTAAGGGTGTTCGGATCAGCACTCAATACAAGTTGGATGCATGCACTATTCAGTGCAATAGTTCTTCTGATATGCCAAAGAAAAGGCCTTTGGATTCGTCATCTTCACCATGAGATCCAACAATGAAGAAGTCTATTGTTGTACATCTAATGGTCATGCTTTCTAGGTACCTAATGGTGTAGATACTTTGTAGATGAAGCTTCCAATGGCGAAGACAATGTTATGGTACCAAAGACTTGGTCATATTGGTGAGAAGGGTCTTAGAGCCTTAAAAAATAAAAGCCTTGTTGAAGGCGTTTATGATTGTAATCTTGAGTTCAACTTTTGTGAACATTATGTATATGGAAAACAAAACCGTGTTTCTTTTTATTCTTGTTCTTATAAGTCTTCTAGGGTTTTGGACTATATTCATGCAGATGTGTTTAGTCATATGAATGTTCCTTTGTTAAGAAAATATGTATATTTTATGTCTTTCATAGATGACTACAATAGACTTGGACATTTGTTTATTTCCTCAAGAGTAAATGTGAAGTCTTTAATCAATTTAAGGCCTTGGTTGAAAATTAGATTGATAGAAAGATTAAATGTTTGAGGATTGACAACGGTGGTGAGTTTTGATCAACATAATTAGACAAATTATGTGAGAAGCATGATATTTAAAGACATAAAATAACTCCATACACCCCACTACAAACTAGAGTTGCAAAGAGGATGAATAGGACATTGATGGAGAGAGCTAGGAGTATGTTAAGTGGTGCTGGCCTTGAGTAGAAGTTTTGGGTCAAATCTATAGGCACTACCTGTTATCTGATCAATAGATCTCCTACATCATCTCTTGTTGAAAAGAAACCCTTGGAGGTGTGGTTTTGTAAGAAGCCTTTGATGAGACATATTAGAGTTTTTGGTTGTGAAGCTTATGCTCATGTTTTGAGTGTAAAGAGGTCTAAGTTGGAGAGAAAGGAAATTAAGTGTATCTTCATCGGCTATGGTGTCAGTGTGAAGGGGTACAAGCTTTGGGATTTAGTGGCCAAGAAGGTTCTCTACAACAAAAGTGTAATATTTTGGGAGATGAAACCTTCCACAGTTGAGATGCAACCAGAGAAAGGGGAGAAGCAGATGAAGGAGACAGTTTAGATTCTACTTACTGCGATGAAAGGTGAACTACATACTCCTGTTGGACCCAATGTTGAGGAGAGCTCGAGTAGCTCTAAAATTTCTAAAGAATAAGAACCTTAACTTCAGCAATTGAGGAGGTCTATACGTGTTAGGGGGGCACCAAAAAGGTTTGATTATTCATCAGAAAGATTTGGTCATTCATTGTTGGATTCCATATATGTTTTTTCTTTGATTGCTAAGACTGATGAGCCTAGGACTATTAGAGAGGCTATGAGTATGACTGATACAGATTCCTGGATGAAATCCATCGATGAAGAAATGGTTGCTTTGAAGAAAAATAGTACATGGGATCTAGTACCTTTTCTTAAAGGATGGAAACATGTTGGATGTAAATAGGTGTTCAAGAAGAAATGTGGTCTTGATGAAAATGTTGAAAATCAAAAGGCACAGTTGGTCACGAAGGGGTATTCTCAGGTGGATGGAATTGACTATGTTGAGATATTCTCTCCTTTTGTGAAACTAACGTCTATTTGGTTCCTATTATCATTTGCAGCAATGTGTGGTCTAGAAGTGGAACAAATGGATGCAAAGGCAATGTTCCTTTATGGTGATTTGGAGGAAGAGATCTATATGTCATAGCTAGATCATTTCATGGTAAAAGGAAAAGAAAATCTAGTTAGCAAGTTGAAGAAGTATTTATATGGTCTTAAGCAATCTCCTAGAATGTGGTACCAACAATTTGACACCTTTGTGTTGTCTTTGGGATTTATGAGATCTAAATCTAACCATTGTGTATATTACAAATCTGATAATGGTCGTATTCTCTTAATTGCATTGTACGTAGATGATATGTTGCTTTTTGGGAATTGTAAGAGTTTGATTTCAGATCTAAAGTCTCAATTGTCAGCATAGCTCGAGATGAAGGATCTAGGTACAAAAAGGTATATTCTGCAGATGGAGATCAAAAGAGATAGAGCTAGCAGAAAGCATTGGTTAAACTAGAGCAAGTATGTGAATTCAGTGTTGGAGAGATTCAACATGGAAGCTTGTAGACAGTTAGTTGTTCCAGTGATGCAGGGGATGAAGCTTTCTATGGAGGATTGTCCAAAATCTCCTACTAAGTTGGAGGACATGACCAAAGTACCATATGTGAGTGTTGTTGGCAGTCTAATGTATGTGATGGTTTGTACAAGGCTAGACATTGTCCAAGTAGTGGGAGTCCTTAGTCGGTATATGGCTAATCCTGGACAGGTACATTGGGATGTGGTAAAGAGTGTTCAGATATATGTGGTGTACTTCCAATTATTTTTAATGAAAGCATGGTTATCCTAGTGGTTCTCAGCATTCTGTAAGTATTCATGGATATGTGGATTCAGATTGTGTAGGTGACATTGACAGTAGAAGATCCACAAATGGATATGTGTTCACGATCTTTGCTGGTGCTATAAGTTGAATGAGTAAGTGGTAGGCTATAGTAGCTTTGTCAATGACAAAAGAAGAGTACATGGTAGCTACTCATACTTGTAAGGAAGCCATTTGGCTTAAGAGGTTGTGTTTAGATATTGGTTTCGATGCAAGATAGATTACTATCTGTTCCGATAGTTAGAGTGCCATTTTCTTATCAAAGAATCCCACTTTCCATGAGAGAAAAAAGCACACTGATATTCAGTTTCATTTTGTTCATGATATGGTGGAGGATAGAAAGGTGATATTAGAGAAGGATGACACTTTGAGAAATGTTCCAAATGCACTGACAAAGCTAGTAAGCACAAAGAAGTTTATATGGAGTGTCATTTCGATGGGCCTTGGGGCCCTAAGTGGTTGATTATAGATGACTCATAGCAGGTCTTCGAAAAGTGGGAGAATGTTGAGATTAATGTGTCTCAACCTATTAGTTCACCATGAGTAAACAATGATTATGGAGTACATATGATGGAGGCACCTTCACATGCAAGGCATTTACATGCATGCATGCTTGTTGCATGTGCGATGGTGGCTCCTTATCACAAAGGTGGTTTCGTATTTAGAAACTGCATAAAGTAATGAGTCATGGCTATGTCACCATGCATTAGTTTTGACTCATGTTTACTCTTAGGTTTTGTTTTAGATATTGCATGTTTAGATTCCATCTCTTCATTGGTGATTATTATAAATACTATGTGCCTTAGTGTATTCAACAATGAAGTTGAGAATTTTCTAAGACACCATTATGCTGCTGAAATTATCCCAAATTCTTGTTGTAGTTGGAGGGCAACTAGAGAATCTTAGTGATGTTATTGTATTATAATTTTTGTTACTGATAATACAATGTATTGTGCTTTTGGTGTGTGGGGTTTTCAACCTGGAAAGGTTTTCCCCATGTAAATCTATGCATTATGATAATATTGTTTTATGCATGGATTTGAATGTGTTTCTTTTTTTGTAACAGTTTAAGGATTTGTATGAGTTTTGCTCTATCTCCCCACATAGATTAGTGTTGGAAGCATTGTTTCGCACCTTTTCTTTCCTTTAATAACATGTCGTCATTTGAATTTTTACGCGCATGAAATTGTACACATCATCCCTCTTCAAGAAAGAGGTTGCTAGCTTATCCAACCTTGTCACCATGAAAGGATAAACCATAGAAGAGTGACCTGAAAAACCATACTTAGTGCCAACTCAAAATTGATTACCATGATACATAATGCAAAAATATATACAAGTTCAGATTTTGAATAAATGGAGGATAGAAGCTAAACGTTGCCAAAAATATGAATATCTTGAAGAAAATCAAATGCCCAATTTGCAAAACACACAACAAAATTGTAGGCCTCTCTATGCCACTAAGAACAGACAAATGATGTAATCAAATACATTATCCTCCTTGTTGAACTAGAGAGAAATATGTGAATCTCTAGTTATGAACACCAAAAGACTGGCCTAGCTAAGCACATATGTATATCAAATAACCACCCTCCCTCATCAAATGCCTCTTGATGATTTGTCTTCTATTAGGGGCATTAATGCCCCTTATAAGCTGTAAATTGATTTTTATTTTATCCAAGGAGAGAACTCCACTCTCTTTGATCTTAAAGTTTCTTCAATTGCGGTTTGAATACAAACAACTATCTCCTCATCTGTCTTAACTTTCTTAGATCTATGACTCTTCTTGGCTTGTACTGGTGTATTAATTTCTTTTTTCTATGCCAAATTTGTCTAAAAGATGTCAAGTTGAAGTATTTGTCATGTGTCCATTTTCTCCTATTGTACCTCCCCTCCGATGTCATCACAAATGTTATTCCCTACTCTAGAAATAACTTCTTCTAGAATGGCTCTCATGTAATATCTCAGGCTTCTATCTCTTCTGTGTCAATATTTCTGATAAAATCTAATTTTTTTGTCAACTCTACATCAATATCTCTAGCAAAACCATTTTCTATGTTTAAAACTATTGGGAATTAAGGTGTCTCAACCTTGGTAATTCCTTGCATTATTTATGTTTGTATATATTAATTAATTACCTATGTTATAAATATTTGTAAATTCCATATTGTCATATTGTGGGATGTGGCACGGTGATGTGTCAATCCTACATGGAATATGACAACTTATAATTTTGTCCTCACATGAGGAGATAGGGGTCCCACTTTGTAGTAGAAGCATTTTGCCATGTGTCGGCATCTGTCATGTTCTGTAAGGGAATGCTTAACCAAAACGGTTATGACAGATTGTTATGACGAAGCTATGACATGTAAGAGTCAGAAATAGAAGAATGTAAGACAGGTGAAGACATGTGTCATGAAGCATCTTTGAAAAAGATATATTTGGGCACCCCAAGGTGGACTATGACATGTTGTAAGAGAATATGCTATTTATAGCCTGTGTATGACAGATTCTATGATGGTCGTAAGTTTCGTAAGAGCATCTGTCATAGCCCATTTTTTAAATAGGTGACCTCTTTGGGATGGGAACTGTGGACAAGTGTCAGGTACATTCTACAATGTTGACCAAGTGTCCTTAGGCATGGGTTTTGGGCCATGAGGCCAAGTTGGATGCCCATCCCAAGATAGGACCAATATTACCATGTATTTTCTATTGTAATGTTCCAAACTGATATTTTAACATAAAATCATATCTGAAAATAAATTTTGATAATCTCCACTAAAAATTGCAACAAAAACATCAAGACTAGCTAACTAGTCAAAAAAGAAATTACACCAAATATGCTGGAAACACCACAAACTGAATTTTATTGGATTTTCTGATGTAAATAACATATGATTAGTTCTTAAACACTGATTACAATAGAAAAAACATCTGCAACACTAATCTCCTCAAATCCACTGCAAACTACACTGCTAAAAATTGCTGAAAATAATGCAAAATCAAACCCCAACTAAAAAGAATCACCCCTGGATGCTTGGAATGGATTCAAAATGACCATGGAAAAGAAAAACACTCCACAACACTACAGAAACACTGCACAACACACTAGAAATCACCAAAACTGCAACAAAACAACCTACAAACACAATACTGCAAAATTGCTAAAACTGCACAATCCTTTGAAGCCTAATGCAATCCCCGTATGGAATTACTCTCTGTAACCAAAGGGTTTTCATCCTTTGATCACTTGAGACTGATGGATTTTCTTCCACAAGCTTCCAATTCCAATGGGTTTTCATCCACTAAAGAAAATCCAAGCACAAGTGCTCAAGTTCAAAAATTTGGGTTGTAAAATGATCAAAAAACCCTCTTGAAAGAAAATACTTGCATATTTATAATGGATCCAAATACAAAAGTCCCTCTCTTGGAAAATAAATTAAAATAATTTAATTTCCAATAAATCCCATCCAAAAATGCTCACAAAAATAGCCCATGCAAGGTTCTTCTCTAAAAATAGAAAATAACTCCCACTATGACATCCTGTCATAGATGTTGTCATAGAATCTTGTCATAACTATCATAAAATCTCTTAAATTCTCTCTTGGGAGTTATAATTACACCTCATTAAACCTATTTCCCCACTTGTACAATTAAATAAAAATAGTTAATATTTAATTGCTCCCAAAAATAATAAATCCTTAATTTGCGAGATTACAATTAAAATATTAAATAAAATATTTTTCCTTTTGATTTACATTAGCCCATGGGAAAATAGGAATGGACTAATACTTTCACCAATTTAATTTTACTATAAAGGGGACATGACAAATCTCCCCTCCTTAAAATTTCTTGTCCTCAAGCAATTAAAACCATGATGCTTCCAAAGTATGTTATATTGCACAGAAAGCCTTGGTCTTGTACCTGTGAGATGTTGCAATTCTTGCCATAGAACACTGTGAAAACCTGAGAACTCAGATTCATTTCTACCAATGCCATGAATCAAAAAATAATATCTATGCAATTTGATCTCTTGGATATGTAAGTATTTGATGCATTCTTTCTCATACTCCAACTGATCCACATATTCCCATAAAGATTTAATAAGCTTGCCAAATGCACTAGCATGAGATTAGACAAACTTGAAACTCCTACAACTTCTCCCAATGATATAAATATGTTTTTTTTTCTGCTTGTAGGACTGATATAATTTTGAATCCACTCTCCATTATAGAAAATATGAAACTAAGAAATAGTTACTACTCTTACCTCCAATGTACTGAAATATACATTACACGAATGTGTAACCAAAAGCCCATACTTTACCTCAGTTTCAAAGATATTACTTTTAACTTCATGGACTGATATATAGCAGCCAATGTTTAGTAGAGGAATGTAAAATAACATCATACACCAACAACATATACAACATAATTCTTCAAAAACTTAATCTATAAACAACAACTCATCTAAAAAGAAGATGATGTCCTTCCTGAGACCATCTGCAAACACAACCTTGTCTCCCCATTTCTGTGACTCATCACTTTGAATATTTTTGAAAGGAATACTATAACTTTTTAGGTACACCCATGCAAGCAACATATTATAATTATCATAACATATAAATCCCATCAAATACTCACAGAAATTCCAAATCACACAATATTGCCAACATTGTTTTGCTCCAAACTGAAAGACTAAAACCACAAATTCTAAATCTGATATGAGTGGGGAAAATAACAATATGAAATAATCTACAGCAGCACAAAATTTATCTACAATAGAAAAATATTCCCCAATACACAAAACCAACGAATCTTCACACAACTTCATTGGAAACCTGCAAGCAACCCTCACATACTGCACTACTGGAACAACTTCCCTGAATCTTCTCCAAATTAGTGTTATGATGGATTGATTAGTGTTCGCTAATATTGTAGACCTTATTGTCACATCATCATGCAAGGATACTTCCTCCAAACACATCAATCTACAATTGTTCATAACTAAATTTATCAAAATTAACAACATGCAAATGATGTAACAACTACAAAAATGGCAAACCTGTGTAATAATCATCAATGTGACTGATGTAGGATTGGTGGAAAACCATGAAAGGACTGAAAGTCTCTCCACAAATATTTGTATACATATTAAATTCCATTTTTATTTCTGATCATACAAGACAAGTGGATTTGAGAATTTGAGACTATCTCCTGAATCTTTGTGCTTAGTGCTTTCAAATTTTATGGAGTTTCTCCTTTGCATTATAACCAAAACAGCTCCTTTTCCTAAATCATCACATCCTATAGACAATTCTTGTAAGAAATCTAAAATTATAAGTACATAACATGAGTTGTTTACCTTTTCAATCTCTTCCAATGCTTCTTGTCTTGCATCCTCATGTATGCCCTGAGCACTAGTGACATGGCCCAAGTATGTGACATCATTCTTCCTCAATTTTTTATGATGAAAATCAATTTCCATCTCTATGACATGTTGGAATATTCTTTGTAATCATGATCTTGGGAACATATTACCAAGCACCATTCTTTGTGGATTTGGAAACAATTGAATAACATAAAGTAGATTGTGTTTCTTACCAGAACTCTCGATTGCTCCATTACCATATTCATATCAGAAGTGACATCCTACGGCTCCTTGCATTTGACTCTTAGGCTACAACCATACAACCATGTGATCCTTCGCATCATTTTCCTCATGCTCATGTATGATTAAATTGATATTTCCTGCATAGGTTGTTAATTTGAAACTTCTAGCAAGCTGAAATTTTACATCTATATCTAGCAAGATGTCCATTTCATGTACATATTTTTCAATAGGGTCATCTTAGCACTCCCCATAAACACATAGTGCAGCAAGTATGAAGCACAAATATTCAATTCAACCCATAGAAAACTCTAAAACATACTAGAATCTTCTACCATAAATAGAAAACCCATTTTCTACAGTTGTCAACTTCTTGTTCTCGATTTGAATGAAGCCACACCTTTGCACTAATGAAGCCCAATCAACTCCCTTTGAAACACCATACCCTTCCACAAAAGGATGTGAGAAATCTAAAATGAAAAAAATAAGATAAGAGTCGGTTACCTTCATTGGCTCATCAAATACTTCTTACATTCCATTCTCCTTCATGTTTGAAGTTCCGTTGATATGATCCAAGCACGATAACTTTGCAACCTTCTTGATGCTAGTAAAAATGAGGCCATCTTTTCAAATCTTATCCTTCTTGTAAACTCCTCCATACATCCAATGGTAGAAAACCTATATGAAGCTTGGTCCTAAAAGTACCATGCCATGCTTAGTAATAAAATTGACAACATCAAATTGACACCTTCTTTCCTTACCACATTGCCATGATAAGTATCTCAATTTGCCTATTTCCATTTGACCATTACCCAAAATATTTTCTTCAAGTGTGGTATTTGGATTGCATAAGTAATCCATAAAATGTGAACATTGATCCTTCATAATGTTGTTAGAAAGCACAACAAACCCTATATGAATCCTCATAAAATTCATTTCATTCCAAATGGAAGAGATGGAGAACTCAAAAATGCCTCTAACTACTTTAATCCTCAAGAGATTACCTAGATCCAATATGAAAACATAAATTTGGACTTGACTCAAGGAGTCCTCATGCCCTATACTGCGAGTTGCATCCCTCACTCTGTCACCTTTTATAGCATGCTTTCCATGATGACAAGAATTTTGTAGTGACACAAAAGGAGACAATTCTGAAATATTTTCATACCTTGGGCTGCAAATAAGATGTTCATCCTTATTTGCTAAAAGAGAGTTCATTGAGATAGCCTCAACAACTCCATTTTTGTGACTCAAAACCCTTGAATTAGGACTAACCAAAACATTCTTCTCAGATGCATACCCATCTACAATGCTACTATACAAATCAAACAATGGCTCACCATTTGGAAGTTTAGAAGATAGTGCATGAATTGGTGCATGTCCATCCATCTTGGGCTTTTCACAACTAACAATAGATGACTTTTCCTCCTCAACTTCATCAATATTTTCCTAACATGTACAATCATTAGAAGTAAAATAAACATCTTCTATTTCCAAACAATTTTTACCTTTAAATTGTATGGTGGATTTCTCCAAGTTTTGCTTCCTTTTAATTTCTTACAAATTTGATTTTTCTTTATGATTCACAATCACCATTTTTGGTTCTATGTCTTTTTCTGGCTCTTTTGGTTCTACTATTGTGACTGTTGAACCTTCCTTTGTATCATGCTCCTTAGCATTTTCTTGATTTTTGGTATTTATAGTCTTTTCCATCTTAACTTCTTCCTTTCTTCTTCTCATGAAATAATCTTCAAATGATACTTCAAATTTCCCTCTAAAAGGTACTCTTCAAAAGTTTTGAGAACCACTCCTCTTTAGGCAAATCTTTCCCAGTAATTTCTGCATATTCATAAAAAGTGAGGGCTGCCTTTAAAATTATACATTTCATATAATATTCATCAAACCATACTGATATTTTGGAAACTAAAACATTATTTTATAAATTCCTCAAAATAGATTTGAAGAATCCTCCTATTATTAACAACTTAGTACCCTACAGGCTGGAAAGATCATGCTCTGATACCACTGTAATGTTCCAAACTGAGATTTTAACATAAAATCATATCTGAAAATAAATTTTGATAAGCTCCACTAAAAGTTGCAACAAAAACATCAAGACTAGCTAACTAGTCAAAAGAGAAATTACACCAAATATGCTAGAAACACCACAAACTAATTTTTATTGATTTTTCTGACGTAAATAACATATGATCAGGTCTAGAACACTTATTACAATAGTAAAAACATCTACAACACAAATCTCCTCAAATCCACTGCAAACAACACAAACTATGGAAAACTACACTGCTGAAAATTGCTGAAAACAATGCCAAATCAAACCCCAACTAAAAAGAATCACCCTGGATGCTTGGAATGGATTCCAAATGACCATGGAAAAGAAAAACACTCCACAAAACTACAGTAACACTATACAACACACTAGAAATTACCAAAACTGCAACAAAACAACTTGCAAACACAATACTGCAAAACTGTTGAAACTGCACAATCCTTTGAAGCCTAATGCAATCCCTGTATGGAATTACTCTCTGTAACCAAAGGATTTTTTTCCTTTGATCACTTGAGACTGATGGGTTTTCATCCACAAGCCTCCAATTCCAATGGGTTTTCATCCACTGAAGAAAATCCAAGCACAAGTGCTCAAGTTCAGAAATTTGGGGTGTAAAATGATCAAAATGTCCTCCTAAAAGAAAATACTTGCATATTTATAATGGATCCAAATACAAATTTCCCTCTCTTGGAAAATAAATTAAAATAATTTAATTTGCAACAAATCCCCTCCAAAGATGCTCACAAAAATAGCCCATGCAAGGTTCTTCTCTAAAAATAGAAAATAACTCCCACTATGACAACTTGTCATAGATGTTGTCATAGAATCTTGTCACAACTGTCATAAAATCTTCTAAATTCTCTCTTGGAACTTATAATTACACCTCATTAAACCCCATTCCCCCACTTGTATAATTAAATAAAAATATTTAATATTTAATTGCTCCCAAAAATAATAAATCCTTAATTTGCGGGATTACAATTAAAATATTAAATAAAATATTTTTCCTTTTGATTTACATTAGCCCATGGGAAAATATGAATGGACTAATACTTTCACCAATTAAATTTTACTACAAAGGGGACATGACATCTATATAATCAGATGCTTGGAGAGGGAGTTGTATCACATGTTTACAAGTACTGTTATGCTATCGTATTGACTCCAGACATGAGTGTCGAAGACCATTAAAGATTGCATTGCAAGTGTATTGTAAACATTCTTTCAGATTTGTTAATACATTGTGCAGGTTTCTAAGTGTGGGGTTTTTCACCCGATAAGGGTTTTCCCCACCGTAAATCTTTGTCTCTCTTCTTCTATCTTCATTCCAGTTCTTGTGTATTGCTGCAATATCTCATTTACATGTTCTATGTTGCTGTAGTTATAAGGATTAATTTGAATTTGTATAGCCCTCTCCTCATTAGATTAGTGTAGGAAGCATTTTCCGCACACTTAGCTTCCTTTTAGTTGGTATCAGAGCCTGGCTAGTTTTGGTCTTAGCTGTTGGGTAGGGTTTTTTGAGCTAATCTTAAGTTGAGTGGGAGTCTATGCAGAGTATTCTGATTTATATTACAGCAAGGAGATGGCAAGCACATCAGGAAGGTTTGAAGTGGAGAAGTTCAATGGCACTAATTTTGAGCTGTGGAAGCTCAAGATGGAAGACATTCTTGTTGACCGAGACCTTTGCGAAAGTGTTAATGGAACTAAACTAGCTGCAATGTCACAAGATGATTGGGATCTCAAGGATTGGAAGGCTAAGGGTCTCATAAGACTTAGTCTTGTTGATTATGTCTTGTTAAATGTCCATGAGAAGAAGACTGCAACCTTGCTTTGGAAGAAGTTGGGAGATGTGTATCAAGCCAAATCCCTTGTTAATAAACTTTTTCCGAGAAAGAAGCTGTATTATCTTCGAATGGAGGACATAGGATCCATTGCCAAGCATATGAATGCTTTTAACATGCTGGTTGCACAGTTGACATCTATTGATGTAAAGATAGAGAAGGAGGATCAGTGTATGACCTTTCTTTGTTCTTTGCCAAACTCATGAGATCACCTTGTCATGGCTATTGGAAGCACCACATCCACATTCAAGATGGAAGATGTGGTATTTGCATTGTTATTTGAAGAGATGCGGAGAAAGTCTTCTGATGCAGCTAAAGAGGCACTTGTAGTTCATGGATGACCCAAGGAGAAAGGGAAAAAGAAGGATAAGAAAGATGAGAAGGGTAGATCCAAATCCCGTGGGAGATCAAAATCTCCTAGAAAGTCTAAGGCTATTTGTTGGAACTATGGTAAATCTAGGCATTTCTGAAAAAAAAAAAAAGGAAAAGAAAAAGAAGAAAAAGACCCCTGATTTAGATTCTGACAAATCACAAGATGATGGTGATGCTTTCATCGTAGTCCTAGAAACCCATGCATCTGATGATGTGTGGCTGATCGACTTTGGTGCATCATTCCACATGACCTCACATCGAGACTGCTTCACTAAGTATGAGGAGTTCGATGGTGGAAAGGTGTACTTAGGTGACGACTCTCATCTGAAGATTTTTAGTCATGGAAGAGTCTCTATCTGATTCTTTGATGGTCAAGTGAAGGGGATCTCTGGGGTTATGCATATCCTAGGCTTAGCATGGAACCTACTTTTTGTAAGTAGTTTGAATGATGCAGGTGTGCAGGTTGTCTTTTCGAAAGAAGGATGCAAGATGACTAGAGGAGCTATGGTGCTTGCTAAGGGTGCTAGGAGAGGTACTCTATTTCAGTTGGAGGCATGCATTTCACAATGCAATAGTTCTTTTGATTCAAGGAACAGGGAAGTGGTCACTTCATCCCCAGCATCTGAATGAGCAATTAAGAGATCTGTTGTTTCTACTTCTGATGTTTGTAATCATGCCTTGGAAGTTAAACTTCGTGATGAAAAGACAAGGTTATGGCATAAAAGATTTGGCCACATTGGTGAGAAGGGTCTATGTACCCTAAAAAAAACACCTCATTGAGGGGTTAGATGATTGTAATCTTAAGCTTGAATTTTGCAAACATTGCATTTATGGGAAACAAAACCATGTTCAATTTTATTCGAGTTCTCACAAGTCTTCTGGTTTGTTGGACTTTGTTCATTCTGATGTATTTGGTCCAGTTAATGTTCCTTCATTATCAAAATCGATATATTTTGTATCTTTCATAGATGATTATAGTAGAAGGACATGGATTTCTTTTCTTAGAAGCAAATCTAAAGTCTATAGTAAGTTTAAAGAGTTTAAGGCCTTTGTTGAAAATCAGACTTGTAAAAAGATTAAGTATTTGAGAACTGACAATGGTGGTGAGTTTTGTTCTACATAATTCGATAAATATTGCAAGGAACTTGGGATTGAAAGACATATGACAACTCCATACACCCCACAACAAAATGGAGTTGTAGAAAGGATGAACAGGACACTAATGAAGAAGGCTAGGAGTATGCTTAATAGATCTAGCCTAGAAAAAAAGTTTTGGGCTGAAGCTATTGCCACTGCTTGCTATCTTGTTAATAGATCTCCTACATCAACTCTTTTTAGAAAGACACCCATGGAGGTGTGGTCTGGTAGAAATCCTTCAATAAGGCATCTTCGTGTTTTTGGTTGTGAGACATATGCACATGTGCCTAGGGAGAAGCAGTCCAAATTGGAGAACAAGGTTGTTAAGTGTATCTTCATTGGCTATGGTGTCAGTGTGAAAGGATACAAGCTTTGGGACCCTATGGCTGAAAAAGTGTTGTATAGAAAAAGTGTCATCTTCATAGAGCTTACACCTTCTTCAATTATTTTACAGCTAGAAGAAAAAGAAAAGAAAGAGGATGTTGTTCAGTTTCCTGCAACCCATAAGACAACTGAATAGAAAGATAATGTTGGACCTGATGATGAGGAGAGCTCTAGCAGCTCTGAAAGCTCAGATGAAGAAGCTAATCCTCATCCTTAGCCCTTGAGGAGGTCCACACAGATAAGAAAGCAACCTGAAAGGTTTGGTTTTACATTGCTTGATTCTAGTTGTGCTTTTGCTTTGCTTACTAACAATGATGAACCTAGAACTGTATCAAAGGTCATGGACATGAAAGATTTAGGTTCCTAGAAGGAGGCCAGGGAGGATGAAATGGCTTCTTTGGAAAAGAATCAAACTTGGGACTTGGTTCCTTTGCCTCCTGGATCGAAACCCATTGGATGCAAATGGGTGTTCAAGAAGAAATTTGGTGTAGATGGTAGTGTTGAGAAGTATAAGGCCAGATTGGTTGCAAAGGGGTATTCACAAGTAGAGGGTATTGATTATGGTGAAATCTTCTCTCCTGTTGCAAAACTGACATCCATTTGATTCCTCTTGTCTCTTATAGCAGCTTATGACTTAGAGGTAGAACAGATGGATGTGAATATAGTTTTCCTTCATGGTGATTTGGAGTAAGAAATCTACATGTCACAGCCAGAGCATTACATGGTGCAAGCTAAAGAAAATTTGGTTTGTAAACTTAAGATGTCTTTGTATGGTTTGAAGAAACCCCCTAGGAGATGATACTTGAAGTTTGATGTCTTTGTGTTGTCAATTAGATTTGTGAGATGAAAATCAGATCACTATGTATATTATAAGTTTGATGATGATCATATTTTCATTGTTGCATTGTATGTTGATGATATGTTGCTCATTAGGAAGGGTAAGAATATGGTTTTTGATTTTAAATCTTAGTTGTCAGCACAATTTGAAATGAAATATTTAGGGGAAGACCATGTTGGATAGGTTCAGCATGGTAGATTGTAGACCATTGTGTGTTCCCATTTCTTTAGGGACAAAGTTGTCTATTGAGGATTGTCCAAAATCTCCTAGTGAGGTAGAGGACATAAGCAGAGTACCTTATGTTAGTGTTGTTGGTAGTTTGATGTATACTATGTCTGCACAAGGCTAGACATTGCCCAAGCAGTGGGAGTCCTTAGTCGATTTATGGCTAATCCTCGACAGGTTCATTGGGATGTAGTTAAGATAGTTTTTAGATATTTGAGGGGTACTTCTGAGTATTCCATATGCTATCATGGTAATGTTACAGGACCTCTACATTTCGTTGACATTCGTGGATTTGTGGATTTAGATTGGGTAGGTGACATTGACAGCAAGAGATCCACCAGTTCTTATGTGTTTGCACTGTTTGGTGGTGCTATTAGTTGGATGAGTAAGCAACAACCTATTGTTTCTTTGTCCATGACTGAAGCTGAGTATATGGCAGAAACTCATGCTTGTAAGGAAGCCATTTGGCTTAAGAGATTGTGCTCAAATATTGGTGTTGATCCAGGTCAGAACATGATCAGTTGTGATAGTTAGAGTGCAATTTGTCTTGCAAAGAATCTAACTTTCCATGCTAGAAAAAAGTAAATTAATGTTCAATTTCACTTTGTGTGAGATATGGTTGAGGATGGAAAGGTAAATTTGGAGAAGGTAGATACTCTGAAGAACATTCCAGATGCATTGACAAAATCAGTGGGCACAGAGAAGTTCAGATGGTGTTTGGAGTCTATGGGCCTCTTGGCCTATAGCAGTTAAATCTTGTTATTCTATTGGCTCTTACAAGGTGTTCGACAAGTGGGAGAATGTTGGGAATTAAGGTGTCTCAACCTTGGTAATTCCTTGCATTATTTATGTTTGTATATATTAATTAATTGCCTATGTTGTAAATATTTATAAATTCCATAATGTCATATTGTGGGATGTGGAATGATGATGTGTTAATCCTACATGGAATATGACAACTTGTAATTTTGTCCTCACATGAGGAGATAGGCATCCCACTTTGTGTTAGGAGTATTTTGCCATGTGTCGACATCTTTCATGTTGTGTAAGGGAATGTTTGACCGAAATGGTTATGATGGATTCCTATGATGAAGCTATGACATGTAAGAGTCAGAAATAGAAGCATGTAAAATAGGTTAAGACATGTGTCATGAAGCATCTTTGAAAAAGGCATATTTGGGCACCCCAAGGTGGACTATGACATGTTGTAAGAGAATATGCTATTTATATCTCATGTATGATAGATTCTCTTACAACTATAAGTTGTAACCTCTATGACAGATTCTATGACGGTCGTAAGTGTCGTAAGAGCATCTGTCATAGCCCATTTTGGAAATAGACAACCTCTTTGGGATTAGAACTATGGACAAATGTCAGGCACATTTTACAATGTTGACCAAGTGTCCTTCGGCATGGGTTTTGGGCCATGAGGCCAAGTTGGACGACCATCCCAAGATAGGTCCAATATTGCCTTGTATTTTCTTTATAATTAGGTGCTTGGAGAGGAAGTTGTATCATAGGTTTACAGGTACTGTTATGCTACCAGATTGACTCTAGACATGAGTGTCGAAGACCATTGAAGCTTGCATTTCAAGTATATTGCAAACATTCTTTCAGATTTGTTAATACATTGTGTAGGTTTCTAAGTGTGGGGTTTTTCACCTAATAAGGGTTTTCCCCACTGTAAATCTATGTCTCTCTTCTTTTGTCTTCTTTCTAGTTCTTGTGTATTGCTATAATATCTCATTTAGATGTTCTATGTTGTTGTAGTTGTAAGTATTAATTTGAATTTGCATAGCCCTCTCCTTGTTAGATTAGTGTAGGAAGCATTTTCCGCACACCTAGCTTCCTTTCAAAAACTTCCTCTATGGTAGAGGTTGGGTTTAGTACTAGGAGATCTACTGATTTTCCCAGATCTTTCTCTACCTCATAGTTAAGAAATCCTCCAATGTGAATTATACTAAGATGTGGGTATTGATTTGTGCAAGAGTTTGTGGACTCTATTATGTACATATATTACCATTCTTGGAATTCCCCTCTAATGTGTTCACATTTCTAATCAGCTTGTCCTTGTCATAGCCCTCGTCCATATTATTGTTTTTTTTCTGATAAATTTTCTTCCATCATCTAAAAAAACTTATTGCACACAATGTGGCCAAAACCTTTGCAATTGGAGAATTTGAGCTTAGGTCCATAATATATTTTGTGTTTCGAAGTGCTTACAGATGTTTGTAATTTGACTAATTTTGGAAAATCCCACTTAGTATTTATGAGAATACACATTATGATACTTCCTTAGGACCATTTAGATCATTTTCCTCAATCCTTTGACATTTCCCTATGGAGTCCCCTATTAATCTTAATATTTGTGTGTAATGTCCCCTTCTAGTGAGTCCAAATTTTTCCTTTGACCTTGCACAATTCAACTCACAAAAGAGAACATTAGAGTTCCATTTTATTTTCATTTCATCATATTAACAATATAATCATTATTCATCCATATTCAAGTTGTATATTCATGTCCTTATATAATGTTTCCAACTTATCATTTGTTCATACACTTCCCACACTCCACCTTGATTGGGTTCTTGGTTGCCTTCTCATTAATCATCCTTGTCTTCCACCTAAGTACGGATGTATTAGGGCACATTTCATCCCTACGGAGGCCCAAAGGCTTCGCACTACACATGGTGTTCCTCACCATTTGGCTCAATGGAACTTCATGCAACACGCGGCATTCTTCATTCCATCGAGAGTCACCTCATGTCAGGCACAATTATTATGAGCTCATAAATTATAATAGGCCCAAGAGCTTCACACTACATGCAGTGTTCTTCATCTCTTGGCCCAAGGGACTTCACACAACACATGGTGTTCTTCATCCACTTGGGGTCCCCTACGCTCCATATACATCCCTAATTCACCCTACTACGATGGATGAAAAGGTGATTAATAAGGAGGCTCGAACACCTCTCTTGGATGGATCATGAGTTGTGTCCTAACGTTGACCAATGTTTCTCATCTCGTGATCCACCATGGATCACAAGATGGCATGATTTCATAATGAGGCTTTACATATGCCTTCTTTCATAGTTTTCATGTTTATTCATGTGCCTCATGGTTCCATATCTTTCACAATTACATACACTTAATTGTTTAAGGATTTTAACTATCATATTCATTGAATTACAACATTCATTTCAAGTTAAATCTTTTCTCATATCCATGCACATAAGGAATCTATATTATTCATTAAATTCATGTATAATCATTAGACTAATACAAAATCAATTACTCCCAAAATTCATGATATTATTTAATGGATTCATTCCTTAACTGATAACAGCTATAATACTACTTGCTTATACGATTGTTCATCAAAAACATACTGAAATGTAAATGCAAAGCATGCATATTAACATTATGAAGTTGAGAGATAGATATACCTTTTTGGCTCTCTACTGTAGTATGACAGTCTTAAGATATCAAAATGTTTATGACTGATTTGAATGTTTCGATGGTGATTTCTAACTGCTTCAACAAAGCTTGAGTGGACTGCTATAATGATTTTATGGATGTTGATCGCCTATTAATTTATCCCTCCTCATTGCCTCCTCTTGAGACTTGCTCGATGCCTCTTATAGATACTAATGGGTCTTCTTCCAAGGGACGTCTCCCTTCCAACCACATCCGTTCAATACTAAATTGATCCTCATTAAGGATCGACGCCCCTCATATGTGTCTTTATTCTTATTTAATGCTTGTCTTTTTGTAACAAGTCGTCTGCTTCCTTTAACAAATATAGGCTAACTCTAGAGTACTTTCAAGAGTATAGAATATTATAAATGGACTAATCTTCATGAAAGTATAAAGTTATGACATTGTGTCTCTATATTCTAGGGCAAATTTTTAAGTTTTATCCAAAAGGGGAAAAAGTGAGTTCAAATTTAGCTACCATGAAATTTGGTTGCCATGGTTGGTAGTAAAGCCCTGTTCCCTTAAAAATGTTGCAAGTATGGGCCTAATCAGTGTTGTCATTGATGTCAACATACTTCTATTGCATTGATGATAAGGATTGCATGAGCTATGTGCTGATGATATTGAGAAAATTAGTCATATCAGGAACAGAGAAGAACAGTGAAGAAAGTAAGGTAAAGATCCAAGATAAGATGACTTTCAGAGGATGCGGTTAAAAGGGTTTGTACATATGAGTCTTAAGATGATCTAGTAAAGATTTCAAAGGTCCACATGTAGATCTGAAGAAGTTGTGGCCGCTCAAGTAAAATTGGTTCTGGCAGGTGTTCAGAGGTGACAGAGTGACACAAATAGGTCCGGTGTGATCCAAAAATGCAATATCATATTTTGTGGATTTGGTGGAGTGTTTGGGAAGTCCATGTGAAGTTATAACTCAATTGGTTAGTGGTCAGGAGGTCTGTAAGCATCTATTCCATTGTGACAGTGATGACAAACTGTGTTCTTGAGGTTCTAGATGAAGGAGATAAGGATTTCAGTAAGCAGATGAAGTGTGGATGTTCTTGGTGATTCAGGCAAGCTTGTGGAGGTCTTTGGATCATGTCCAGTTCTTGTTGGTGGTCCGCATTAGAGTTTGAGCTTACAATTGAAGAATAACTTCCGGATGATGGTGTTATTCCTAAGTTTGGTCGATCAGATGAATTACACATCTTATGGATGTCCTTGTAGATGTTTGCCGACTTAGATGATTATTCCTAAGTTGATGTCTTGTATAAATAAAGAGTTGTAAAGTCATGTCAAAGTGTCTGGTGGAGATGAGAGTGTGTTAGCGAGGAAGAAAGTGAAAGGTAGAGCAGAAGTCTTTGGGCTTAAATGGAACTGATTCAGCCATGGTGAAGGTGCTATTCTCCAGTTCAAGTATGTGATACTTATTATTTTGTAGATAGTGTGTCTCTTGTAGGCAGTGATCCTCTTGTGACCAGTGTACTTGGGCAGCGAGCCCTAATTGGCATGTGCCATTTTATTCTTTCTATTCTTCTAATAGAGAATACAATCTTAGGTTAATCACCCTGTGGATTTTCCCTTAACCAGGTTCTCCATGTCAAAATCTTGGTGTCTTATGTGTTGATGTGTTTCTGCTCTTGATTTAATGCATTATATTTTCATGATTGATTTATTAATATGCTGCTAAATCACAAAGAGAATTTAAGTGTTTAATTGGAAGAAGGTTTTTACAACTAATTCACCCCCCCTCTCAGTTGTCTGTCCTGAATCTAACAATTGGTATCAGAGCCAAGTTCCTCTAAAAAGAGCTTAACCAGTTGAGGAGATTTGGGATGCAATCCTACAAGAAGGATAGTCCAAAGTTTGATGGAACCAATTTTAATCTTTGGAAAAGTCGCATGCAATGTCACTTGCAATGTATGGGAATGCAGTATTGGACCATGGCTACAACAAAGTATACGCCTCCTCGGAATGGCCCGAAATTCACAAGTAAAATCACAGATGCTGAAAATATTTTGCAAACTAAAGAAGCCCTTCTAAGCACCTTGTTCAGAGCTTACAAATGTTGTTGACCTATAAACTACTTTTGAGATTTGGGAAAAACTAGAACCTTTGCACGAAGGAGATAAGTATGTTAAATGTGCAAGGCTACAGAGTTTCAAAGGGAAATTTGAAAATTTGAAGATGAGAGAAGATGAAAATATCACTACCTTTATACCAAGGGTAAATGAGCTTGTTTGTGGCATTAGATGTGCTAGTGGAGTCTTGGATGAAGATGAGATTGTTGGCAAAGTTCTCAAATCCCTTCCTGCTTCTTATAAAATCAAGGTTGATGCCATTGAAGAATTCAGAGCCCATTTAAGTGTCACAAGAGATCAATTGTTTGGTAAATTGGCCGCATTTGAAATGACTGAGTTTGGAGATGTCCCCCCAAGACTGAATTTGCATTCAAAGCTAGTGCTTCTGTAAAAGGAAAACACAGATTTGATCCGGGAGAGAACTCTTTAAGGAAACTATCATGTTATGAAAAAGCAAGAAAAGACCTGGAAGAAGAAGAAGCTAAAACTGCTCAGCTTGAAGCCCTTATTGTAAAAGGACTGCCAAGAGGATCTAGTAAGTATGAAGGGAAATTGCCTTTTAAGTGCTTTAATTGCAATAAGATTGGTCATTTTGCCTCGAAGTGTCTGGAAAGATTTTCAAGGGCAAGTCCTAACAGATCAAGGTTCCAAAAGAATTGTTACTATGTTCATGAAGAGGATAATAATGAAGGATTAACAGATGATGAATCAGAGATAGGAAAAATTTTTGGAAGTGATTGGGTGTTTATTGCCATCAAGGAAGAAGATCCAATGCCCTTTGAATTTGTCAATCATAAAGTTGTAGAAAGAGCTCTAGCTGCCCAAGTTGAAGAAAATGATGATTGGGTCAATGATAGTGGATGCTCTCACCATATGACAGGTGACAAAAATAAGTTCTTAGATTTAGAAAGGTATGAAAGAGGAGTGGTAAAGCTTGGTGATAATTCTATAGGTAGAATCAGAGGTAGAGGAACTATTTCTTTTTATGGAAAGAACAAAATCGGTATTGTATTGTATGTTGAAGGATTGAAGCACAATCGTCTCAGTGTTGGACAGTTCATGGACAAATGCTATGATCTCCAATTCAAGAATAGAAAATTCTAGATCTTTGAAAGTTCTAGAACAGATATTGCATCTGGTACTAAGACAAAAGGTAATATCTTCCATTTAGCTGGTACTGGTAAAAGTTGTCTATTTGTGTAAATTAATTAGAGTTGGCTATGGCATAGGAGGATGTGTCATGTGAATTTTGATAATATCATCAAGATAACCAACACTCAGGTTGTAAGAGATCTTCCAAAACTGGTTAAACCTACAAATAGCTTGTGCAAAGAATTTCAGTTGGGGAAACAAAGCAGAGTCTCATTCAAAAGCAAGGAACAATCTTCTACCAGATTATTGGACTTAGTTCATACTGATCTATGTGGTCTGGCAAGAATAAGGAGTGTGCAAGGTGATAGATACTTCATTTTATTGATTGATGATCATTCCTAGATGATGTGGGTTACTTTCCTCAAAGAGAAATCAGAAGCTCTTGAGAAATTCAAAATATTCAAGGCTACGGTAGAGAATGAAACTGAATTAAAATTAAAATGTCTAAGGTCTAATAGAGGTGGAGAATTCACATTTGGTGAGTTCATAGAGTTCTATAAGGAACATGGAATAAAGAGACAGTTATCTACTCCTATGACTCCACAACATAATGGAGTAGTGGAAAGAAAGAACTGAACCATCCAGGAAGCATCTAGGAGCATTATGATGGAAGCAAATGTTCCTCAGATCTATTGGAGAGAAGCTATCAGCATTGCAGTCTATACTCTCAATCGAGTTCAAATTAGAAGCAATACTGGTAAGACTGCTTATGAATTTTGGTTTGGCATCACTCCTACTATGAGGTATTTCAGAGTCTTTGGTAGTAAATGTTGTATTAAAAGAGATGAAGATATAGGTAAGTTTGATGCTAGAAGTGATGAAGGAATATTTTTGGGTTACTCTACTTAGAGAAAAGCATACTGGTGTTATAACAAGAGACTAAGAAAGGTTATAGAAAGTACAAAAGTGAAGGTTGATGAAGGAATTGAAAAACCTTCAAGGTTTTATGAATATGATGAAGATGATCAAAATGGTGTTCTGATTCAAGGAGCCCAAGCCCCTTCTGAAATTTAGATTCAAACTAATCTGGTAAATCAGGAAGAAGAGATGAATTATAATGAGCCTGGTCAAGAATTAGAAGTGCAATAAACTCCCAAAGTTCCCAGGTATGTAAGACTAAACCACTCTGAAGATCAGATCATAGGTGATAAAAGAAAAGGTGTACAAACAAGAAGGAGGATTTCTCAAGATTCAAATGAATATTGCCTGATTTCAAAGATTGCACCTAAGACAGTGAATGAAGCTTGTAATGATGAAAACTAGACTAAAGCAATGAAGGAAGAGCTGATACAAATTGAGAAGAATCACACTTGGGATCTTGTTCCCAAACCTAGAAACAAGAATGTGATTGGAACCAAATGGACCTTCCAGAACAATGTGAATGAAGTTGGTGAAGTAATCAGAAATAAAGCCAGATTGGTCTACAAGGGTTACTCTCAAATAGAAGGAGTTGATTTTAAAGAAACTTTTGCACTGGTGGCAAGAATTGAAGCAGTCAGATTATTTCTTGCTTTTGTTACCTTCAAGGATTTCAAAGTATATCAAATGGATGTCAAGTTTGCCTTTCTGAATGGTGACTTGGAAGAAGAAGTATACATTGAGTAACCGAATGGATTTCAATTGTCTGATCATAGTGATATGGTTTGCAAGTTGAAAAAAGCATTGTATGGACTAAAGCAAGCCCCAAGAGCCTGGTATGAAAGATTGGATAAGCATATTCTAAATATTGGTTTCAACAAAGGTACTGCTGATAGTAATTTGTACTTCAAAATTGATCATGAAAATATCTTGACTGTTGAAGTGTTTGTTGATGACATCATTTTTGGAGGAAGAGATAATGTGTAAAACTTTTGCAAATCAAATGAAAAGTGAATTGAGATGTCCATGCTTGGGGAAATGAATTTCTTCTTGGGTCTACAAATCACTCAAACAAAGAAAGGAATCTTCATTTCTCAAACCAAATATGTGAAAGAATTGTTGAAGAAATTTGGGATGGATGAGTCAAAACCAATGAGTACTCCCATGGAAAATGGATGTAAATTAAGCAAAGATGATGACTCTCCTAAGACTGATCAGAAAAAGTACAGGTCAATAATTGGAGGATTGTTGTATCTCACTCAAACTAGACCTAATATTATGAATGTTCTTGGTCTTGTTGCTAGATTCCAAGATGATCCTAGAGAATCTCATGTTATGGCTATCAAGAGGATTTTTAGGTATCTGAAAGGGACAGTTTAGTATGGTTTGTGGTATCCTAGAGATCATAATTTCTCTCTTCATGCATATACAGATGCGGATTGAGCAGGAGATGTGGATGATCAGAAGAGTACCAGTGGTGGAGCATTGTTTTTGGGGAAGAGATTGGTTTCTTGGCTGAACAAGAAACAAGAGGCAATATCTCTGTCCACTATAGAAGTAGAATATATTACAGCAGCAGGTAGTTGCACTCAAGTTTTGTGGATGAATCAAATCCTAAGAGACATAAGAGTAGAATATGATGAGCCTATCACAATCTTCTGTGATAGTTCAAGTGTAATAAATATATCTAAGAATCCGTTGTTGCATTCAAAGACCAAGCACATATCTATCAAGTTTCACTTTCTTAGAGAGCAAGTGAACAAGAATGAAGTCAGATTGGAGTTTGTGCCTTCTAAGGATCAGATTGCAGATATCTTTACTAAACCTCTACCTAAGGACTCTTTTGAGTATCTCAAGGAGAAGTTAGGGGTTATTACCCCTCTGGTGATGAACTAAGGTGCACTAATGTGCATCAGTCTGGTGGATATCACAGTCATATCTTGTGGTCCAGATTGATGATGGGGATCTGCTACTCAAGGGGAGTAGTTGGTATGATTCTGAAATGGTGGAATTGCAAGTATGTGCCCTTTGCCATTGATGTCAAAGGGGGAGAGAAGACATGTGAAAAATAAATGGTAGCTGATCAAAGGGGGAGCAGTAAAGGAAGAGAAGACAAGTGAATGGTTGTTGGTGATAGGGGGAGTTATGTCAATAAAGAAAAGTTCTTGTCTTGATGGTCAAAATAGTTTTTCACATCATATGTTGCCATCAATGACAAAGGGGGAGATTGTTGCAAGTATGGGCCTAACCGGTGTTGTCATTGATGTCAAAATACTCCTATTGTATTGATGATAAGGATTGGATGAGCTATGTGTTGATAATATTGAGAAAATTAGTCATATCAGGAACAAAGAAGAACAGTGAAGACAATAAGGTAAAGATCCAAGATAAGATGACTATCAGAGGATGCAGTTAAAAGGCTTTGTAGATATGAGTCTTAAGATGATCTAGTAAAGATTTTAGAGGTTTGCATGAAGATCTGAAGAAGTTGTGGTTGCTCAAGTAAAACCGGTTCCGGCAGGTGTTTAGAGGTGACAGAGTGACACAGATAGGTCTGGTGGGATCCGGAAATGTAATATCCTATTCTGTAGATTTGGTGGAGTGTTTAGGAAGTCCATGTGAAGTTAAAACTCAATTGGTCAGTGGTCTGGAGGTCTGCAAGCATCTATTCCATTGTGACAGTGATGACAGACTATGTTCTTGAGGTTCCAGATGAAGGAGATAAGGATTTTAGTAAGCAGATGAAGTGTGGATGTTCTTCGTGATTCAGGCAAGCTTGTGGAGGAGTTTGGATCATGTCTAGTTCATGTTGGTGGCCCACATTAGAGTTTGAGCTTGCAATTGAAGAATAACTTCTGGATGATGGTGTTCTTCCTAAGTTTCGCTGACTGGATGAATTACACATCTTGCAGATGTTCTTGTAGATGTTTTCTGACTTAGATGATTATTCCTAAGTCGATGTCTTGTATAAATAAAGAGTTGTAAAGTCATTTCGAAGTGTCTAGTGGAGATGAGAGTGTGTTAGTGAGGAAGAGATCGAAAGGCAAAGTAGAAGTTTTCAGGCATGGTGAAGATGCCATTCTCCAGTTCAAGTATGGGATACTTAATATTTTGTAGACAGTGTATCTCTTGTAGGCAGTGAGCCTCTTGTGAGCAGTATGCTTGGGAAGTGAGCCCTAATTGGCATGTGCCATTTTGTTCTTTCTATTCTTCTAACAGAGAATACAATCTTGGGTTAATGACCCTGTGGTTTTTCCTTTAACCAAGTTTTCCACATCAAAATCTTGGTGTCTTATGTGTTGATGTGTTTCTACTCTTGATTTAATGTATTATGTTTTCATGATTGATTTATTAATATGCTTCTAAATCACAAAGAGGATTTAATTGTTTAATTAGAAGAAAGTTTTTACAACTGATTCACCCCCTCCCTCTCAGTTGTCTATCCTGAATCTAACAAAAAAACAAATCATTTTTTTTAAACACAATATCTTCATCTTCCTTAGAAGGAAATATTACTACAAAAGAACCCCTATCTAACTCCACAAACTACTCAAGTCAAGGCTAGTTTTGGTCTATCCACTCAATAAATTCTAACGCAACGATAAGTTTTTTATTTCAAAACTTATCGATTAATGTCGTTTCCTTTTCTTTTTTTGAGTCTTCCTTAAAAAATAAGGTTTGGGATTTGGATTTGTACCTCCTTGATCTATTTATGAGTGAGGGGAATTTTTTTTTTGGAGAAAAGAGTGTGGAGCACTCAAATGTATATTAATATAAAATATGTACAAAAGTGGCCTATGAAAGGTGGATCTGAAAATACAAAGTATATATACAGAAGAGCCCACTGAACCCCAGGGCTATCTAGACAAAAAAAGGCATATACCAGCTGTGAAAACCAAAAAAGAAACAAATGACCAATCCCATAGACATGAAAAATATAGACGACTATTTTTCGGTTACAATACATCTTGAAAAGACAAGCACATATATAAATAAACCCCTAGTCTTCACAATCTTTTGTCAGTGTTAAGAAGGAGTGGCCCATAATTTATTATAGACAAGACTTCCCTTAACCTTTTAGATATCAAATCTTACTACCCTTGTGAGTTCATTGCCCTCCGACTAATACAATCTTATCTACCATTAAAAGTTCATTGATATCCCGCGTTACCATTTTCTATCAAGATGCAACTCAGGAACCGAGGCAATTAGAGGGGGACATGTCATCAGCCTCCATATGTACTACCATGTAAAGTAGATCACCAAATAGATCTACCCACATAAAACATACACCATGAGAGTTTTTTTTAAATATATATTATAAAATACATAGCCACTACTTTGGATTGGATATATCACTAGTATCAATATCTTAAATACATCTATCTAAAAAATCCTAAGAGATATTAGTACTGTAGTGTCCCTCACCTTGTCACCTATCAGATTGATGGTTGCTTAGTAGGATTCGACTTTATGACAGTATCTTAGATTATCTGATGATGGATCCCTTGTTGTTTTGTTAATTCATTATGGAACTAATCTTTATGATAGTAGTTGTTGATGTTGGGTTCTATTTTTTATGCTTTACAATTGATAAATATATTACATGTTATAGATGCTTTGATGTTATTTGTTGTATTTGATTGTGAGATAATTGATTGTTTTATGTTGTTGATAAGTAACTAGGAATCTTGTTCAACGTAGTGATTCATTTATACATGAACATGAATGGAACAGTGTCGTATTACTCGCACTCTAGTACCCTACCCCACTGCAATTCCTATTCACAAAATGACTACATCTGGATATATATCTTGTTATGTTTAATCATGCGTTTGCTACAGGATGTAGTTACTAGGCACCGACTCCACCTAATTTACCAGGTCTGAGCGTGCCTTCGCCAATGGAATAGTTGTTTGGAGTTAACGTGAGGTCCCCTGTCATTGTTGTCTAGTCGTCAATTTATCCTGTGGTCATTATCTATCATTTGATCGTAACTTGCAAGCAAGTAATGTTACACCCTGATGTCTATCTAGGTCAGAAGGTGTTTTTGTGTGTAAGGAAGGATTGTGCATTAAATAGAATTATTTTACAGAGATTATGAGGTTGATAAGTAAACATATTAATTAATGTCGATAATTGTAATAATTGCGGTAAATAAATTATGGGTTATGGGAAGTAAATTTATGGATTAATAGTTATTAGAAACTTTGTATTATTGATTATAATATTATTTGAATATTCAAATAAATAAATTAGATTTTAAGATTTAATAAAATAAAATTATTTCCTTCTGAATTGTTTAGAGGGTAGTTGCTATGGTTAATTTAATTAATTAATTTAAAACCCTCTCGGTGGAATAACCAACTTTTACCGGATCTGAGAAGAGGAGGGTTTAAGGAAAGAGGGGGGGAAGAAAGGGGGGATGACTGGGAGGAGAGCGGAGGAGAGGCAGGAAAAGAAGGCTGGAAATGGCAGTGTTTGAAACAGATTTTTGCCAGATCGTCATCGTAGCCAGGTTTAATTTAAATGCTTAATTCCTTTTCTCTGAATCTAAATTTGTATAGGTTGGGTGTTGATTGTTCCTTGATGGATTGTCTTGGTTGAATTTCCATTTCAATAGTTACTTCAATGTGTGATTATCTATATTTTGAGTTCCTCTACCGAAACCGAGTGATCATTTCTATAGTCTACCTTCTCTATGTTTAGGCAGTACGATTCTTAGGTTCTTAATTTAGTTCTGCTCAAAGAATTGTTGTTTAATTATTTCTCCCACTCCATGTGCAAGATCATTCTATCACTCTGCAAACGATCATTTCCAAAGGATAGTTTTATATGTGATTTATTGGGTCTGTAGCCGATGGATAGGATTCATACATTCCTTCCACCTTTCCCCAAACTCGTAAACTGAATAATGTATTCTATCTCCGGGATTATTTCCAGATGAGATTGCCATAGATCTCTATAGTAACCGATCTTCCTTCTTTGTATAGCAATGAATTCCTTGCATCAACATCTTCACTCAGTCGTAAATATCTGCGGAGGTTTCAACATGTTTCTGGGTGTCTCTGTCTGTAGTTTCCTCGGGGACACATCCTCAAACCCAACATCGAACTTAATAGCTTCTTAAAGTTGTAGTTTCACCATAAATCGCCTTTATATTGTAGATGTATCCTTATGTATTTCTTTTACCTTATCTTTCAGCCATTAAGTATACAGCAAACAATAGTTTCCTTTTTCACACTGCAACACTTTAATCAGCTTTGTGCGGTCCACTAGATATGCAGTATCAATTCCATGTTGTGTGGAGCGCTTTTGGAGTAACCAGATCCTCACATTTAGAAAGAGAATGGAATTAGACTTTAAAATGAGTGCAATATAGAGTTAAAACCAAAGCTATTGTTTGTGATCATTTAAAGCCAGACGCCATCCTTGTAGTGCAGATCGCACCATGATTTGGGCGATTGCTGTAGAGCTGGAAACATCCTTACTCTTGGTCAAATCAGCTGTCAAGGGGGAAAGACAGTTCTAGTTTTGGCTTTGTTTATATTTCCACAAAGTTTTACCCCTCCTTTCAACTATTCCCTAGTGATGTCAGCCCTTAGCTGGGCACACAATCCTGTGTGGGCTCCATTACACAGATGGCACCTCTATTATATTTTCTAGTTCAACATTCTCTTTAGAAATAAACCTATCAACCAGCACAGATTTAATCCCAACGAGTTCAAGCCTGGAAATGTCATTACATTTGCTGCAGTCACGTTGGAACCAAACTGCTTCTCTATTCTGCAGCGTACTTGCATGGGTTTGACCAGTGTTGCATATAAACTAAGAATCTTATCTCACATTGATGGCCTTGTCTCTCTCACACACTATTAAGAGAACATTTATATAATCTATGGAGGAAATACAATCAAACCACAAATTTTTCAGAAAGTTATTACATTTAATACAAAATTCATCAGCTTTCATAAATTAGGTTTTTTTTTGTTTTCCAGAAATTAAAATCTTCAAGCATTGCCGGTAGTTTTAGCTTTAGCTGTAGTTAAATATTTATGCAACTGACGATTTAGGAAAAAGAGACTTTATTATGATAGAAGAGATTTTGTTTAAACTATTATAGGATTATGATGACACATATATTAGGTTTTATATATTTATATTAAAGGCTCTGTTGAATAGATAACTATCATATAAATCCATTTTTCAATGTTAGTTATTTCTCGTTGGATGGAAAATATTTACTATCCAATGACCCATGTAAATTAATATTATAATTATTAGTAGCTACTATGGTGTAAGTTAAAATATTGTGGCTATTGTTGTGTAACTAAATTTAATTTTGATATCAATTCTAATACAATATTCTTGTGAAGATTTATTAATTGAAATTTGATTAAATAGTTTAGTTATCAGATTTTTTAACATTGTTTGAAGATAGAGGTTATGAGTATAGCATGTGGGAAAAATTAGACTAGCACCCAATATGTTTGAAATTTAACTTGTACGTTTAATTATAAGAGGTAAATGAAATTATTTGCTATCCAATGATCCAAAGTATATATTATTATTATTATTATTATCATTACTATTATAATTATAGTTCTTATTATTATCATTATTTTTATTATTATGATAATAATAATAATTATTATTTTTACTATTATTATTATTAATCCAAAACGGGAAAATGATGGCCAAATACCCAATTTTATAATAATGTTATTGCAATTCCATTGTAGGAACGATTAAATTTTATGGTAGAATAATTTGTTGTACATAAACATTTTGTGTCATATCATCATTTTAAGACAAATGTGAATTAAATACTGTAATTAAGTTGAGTAATTCATTTAGGTTAAACCGTTGAAATTTATTTGGTCAAACCATTTGATTTGTCTATAGTTGAGAGGAATAAAATAAAGAAAAATTAGATGATCTGGATTCTATAGTATTAATACAATTGTTGATCAAAAGATAAAAGATGTGGTTAAAGAGTTGATGTAACTCGGTAATGATTTTATTACGAAGGTTGTCAATGAGAATTCGATATATAGGTATAAAGTTAGGTGTATCTACATTGTATTGAGAAGGAGTTTTAGTATCGACCCTAGAATATTGTATTGAAATGAATGATTTAAGTTAATTTGATTAAGAGAAAATCTATGTGACTTTATACTAATGGTGGATGAAATTTAATTTAACTAACATCGTTTTAATATGATTTTTGTATAATGGTTTTGTTAAGATAAAATTAGATTAATGTGTTGAAATTAGGTTATAATGTGTGTGTTCGAGATTTGACGTAAAAGTTATTCTTTGGCAAACGGTTTGTTTAATTATAAATTGTAAATGTAATTTGTATAAATTGGTCATTGGTCATAATAAGGTCTTGTTGCCGAGGTTAGTTTTCCAGAGGCCTAGAATGTTATGCCTTGATTTCATATGGTATGTTGTAAATGCATGAAGCTGTGTAAAAGGTCCTTCATGGATGTTATGATTTATTTATTTGTCGAGATGTTGTACTCAAATGGACAATGGGGAGACATCAGTATCTGTAAAGGAGAGTTTTGCTTATGTTTTGGTCCCTTGGAAGATATGGACAATGTATTGTGAAATTGTCCTTGGGATTAAGTTGGTTTTTAAGATGGTAAATACCTTGCAAAGTTCATGTATAATTATTGTTATAATGCTATATGTCTTGCTTGATGGTTAGGGTTTCTAGATGCAGGTAAGGGAGTGGCTCTCAATGGGGGTCGGAGCCCAAAGTGGTGTCTAGGACAACCCATGTGGGAGTTGGATAACTCAGTGAAAACCTAAATAATGAATTAGAGGTTTGGGTAGTTAATCACACTAATAAAGATAAGTGGATGCCTCACTCATGGCTCAAGTGCTCGTTTAGGCTTGAGATGAGATGAGAAGGCCTGGAATGGCAAGATCAACTACATTGTCCTCATGAAAGGTATGTTTATTCCGCATGAGCGTTGTATGGGGGCCAGGAGTCGGGAAAGGCTACCAGGACAACCCAAGATGGGGGCCGGGGCCTAGGAAGGCTTACCAGGACAACCCATGACAATCTATGTGATGACACTCCTCCCTACTGTAGCCTAGCATTCCCTAGTTGTACTTTCCCCATTGTGTATGTGTTGCCTCTAGAAGTTGTATTGTGTTGTTGTGTTATCTATCACGTGTTGTATTGGAGTTTGGTCATCCTTAGTTCATGTTAGTCTGGTCTACTTGACTGTTATTATTTGGGACCTCCTGTTAACTCCTAGCTTGGGGGTTGGACCTCAGGGTTCCACATGGTTGGGTGGAAGAGCTTTCGTTCCATTGGTCTCTTTTCCTTGCCGATGTTCATGTGCGAAGAGGATATAGCTTGTGTATCAGACATTAGATCCTGTACCTATTTATGGAGATGGTTATTATGCTCATGTACTAGCCTATGTATCAGATGAATCATTATGTATGTATTCATATGTATTCAGAAGATGATAATGTAACAATGCAATGTTGTATTCATATGTCAGGAGAAATTGTAACTATGTACTAGATCCTGATGATTACTTATCTGATGTTATGGAGACGTAAATGTTTATTGATTTAATGCAATAGGTTTAGAATGATCTACTAATGTTAACTTATGATGTGTGTTAGATTATGTTAATTGTTTTGTCGAGAAATGCAATCATGAATCTTAGAGGACAAGTCGTTAGTTCTAATGATGTGTTAACATTACTTTGTTATTTCTATCTTTAAAAAAAAAAGTATTTTGTTTTGCATAGCATAGATGTGTTGTTCTCTAAGGTGCTCATGGTGGGGCATTACATCTGGTATCAGAGCCAAGTTTAAACACTTGGTACTCTGGGTTTGAATAAGTCCGTTATGTTGTCTTGGGTTCTGAAGAGTATGTTTTCTCTTTTGACATCATCGCCTAGCAACTTTAGATTTATCCTTTGTTGGTATAGTGTAGGAAGATGCCTAGAGGTCGAGGTTGAGGTCATGGCCGAGGAAGGGGATGTGGAAGAGGTGGTGATAGTAGTTCTTCTCATAGTTCCCTGCATGAGAGTGCTCAGGAAGGAGGTAGTGAGAATGCAAAGAATCAGGGTCAACCTGAAGGACCTCAGTTGTGTCAATTGCTTGAGGAAGTCCTAGCTCATCTAGGTCCTAGGCAAGAGGTTGATTAGTCAGAGGTGAGGGAGAGAGAAAGGTCACCTAGAAGGAGAGAGATGACAACGGAACAAGAAGCTATCCTAGCAAGTCACATGAGGGACCTTATGAGAGCACATCCCCCCACTTTTGATGGTTCTGGTAGCAGTATGGAAGCGGAGACATGGCTAATTGATTTGGAGAGGTGTTTTGCCTTGCATCCATATGGTAGCAACACCAAGGCAAGATGTGCCATCATGCATCTCAGAGGTTTCCCCTCTACATGGTGGCAACTAGAGGAATAGAAGTTGCACCTAGATATTGGCATAGTATCTTGGGAACTATTTCTAGAAAGGTTCAGAGCACGATTTCTGTCAGACCACTGGAGGCAAAGGCGAGCTGACGAGTTCCATGTATTGAGACAGATGGCCATGACAGTGGAACAGTATGAGCGCAGGTTTTATGAACTCAAGCAGTATGCAGGCATTGGGAATGATGAGGCCATGTTAGTCCAACATTTTATTAGAGGTCTAAATGCACGCATCAGTGGAGGAGTTTAGGTTTTTGAGCTGAAGACCATGGAGGTAGCAGTTGAGAAGGCTCGACTGGTGGAGGAGAACCTAACCATGGCCCTAGGGGGTCATACAGGTGGGCAAATTGGGAGTGCACCCTTAGCAGGCTTTGGTTCTCGAAGTGGTCAATCTTAGGAAGCAAGCTCTTCTAAAGGCCATCATGCACCTGCTAAGGGTGAACAGTAGCAGCAATATTCTCAGTTAAAACCAAAGGATTCCCAACCTCTCCAAGATGGTGGTCCTCAGTTTGGGAAAAATCGTAATTGGTTGTAGGCCAAGAATTATCATCCCAACCAACCTGTTCATAGCTCACAACCTACAGCTAATAGGGAAAGTTTTCAGCATTCTAAAGCACCTGTAGTTGGTAGAGGTTTTGGTAGGGGAATAGGATGTTTCTCTTGCGGTCAACAGGGCCATATTGCTAGGCAGTGTCCACAGAAGAACACCGTAGGATTTAGTCAGAGGTTGACAGTTTCAAAACCAATAGTGGGCGATGCAAGGAGGTCTCATAGAGTGTTTGTAGCAGTTGATCACCACCAAGTAGAGCATCAGGGGACAGGTAGAGGATAGGCAGCTTTCTTTGGAGCCCGTGCGCGTTCTGCAGCATCAGGGGCTAACACTCATAGGTAGGGGTCCAATGGGATCCTAATGACATGGCTTCAGTTACCTAGGGAGATACATCCCAAATGTGAGAGTTATATCCATATTTATTTGTAGGCTTCCAAGAGTATGCCTGATCCTAGGGGGGAGGATGTAGTGTCCCTCACCTTGTTGCCTGTCAGATTGATGGTTGCTGAGTAGGATTTGACTTTATGACAGTATCTTAGATTATCTGATGATGGATCCCTTGTTGTTTTGTTAATTCATTATGGAACTAATCTTTATGATAGTAGTTGTTGATGCTGGATTCTGTTATTTTATGCTTTACAATTGATAAATATATTAGATGTTATAGATGCTTGGATGTTATTTGTTGTATTTGATTGTGAGATAATTGATTGTTTTATGTTGTTGATAACTAACTAGGAATCTTGTTCAATGTAGTGATTCGTTTATACATGAACATGAAAGGAACAGTGTCGTATTACTCGCAATCGAGTACCCTACCCCACTACGATTTCTATTCACAAAATGACTGCATCTGGATATATATCTTGTTATGTTTAACCGTGCGTTTGCTGTAGGATGCAGGTAATAGGCATCGACTCCACCTGATTTACCAGGTCTAAGCGTGCCTTCGCCAATGGAATAGTTGTTTGGAGTTAATGTGAGGTCCCCTGTCATTGTTGTCTAGTCGTCAATTTACCCTGTGGTCATTATCTGTCATTTGATCATAACTTGCAAGAAGGTAACGTTACACCCTGATGTCTAACTAGGTCAGAAGGTGTTTTTGTGTAAGGAAGGATTGTGCATTAAATACAATTATTTTACGGAGATTATGAGGTTGATAATTAAACATATTAATTAATCTCGATAATTGTAATAATTGCGGTAAATAAATTATGGGTTACGAGAAGTAAATTTATGGATTAATACTTATTAGAAACTTTGTATTATTGATTATAATATTATTTGAATATTTAAATAAATAAATTAGATTTTAAGATTTAATAAAATAAAATTATTTCCTTCCGAATTGTTTAGAGGGTAGTTGCTATGGTTAATTTAATTAATTAATTTAAAACCCTCTCGGTGCAATAACCAACTTTTACCAGATCTAAGAAGAGGAGGGTTTAAGGAAAGAGGGGGAGAAGAAAGGGGGGATGACTGGGAGAAGAGCGGAGGAGAGGCTATAAAAGAAGGATGGAAACGGCAATGTTTGAAACAAATTTTCGCCAGATTGTCATCGCAGCCAAGTTCCATTTAAATGCTTAATTCCTTTTCTCAGAATCTAAATTTGTATAGGTTGGGTGTTGATTGTTCCTTGATGGATTGTCTTGGTTGAATTTCCATTTCAATAGTTACTTCAATGTGTGATTATCTATATTTTGAGTTCCTCTACCGAAACCGAGTGATCATTTCTATAGTCTGCCTTCTCTATGTTTAGGCAGTACGATTCTTAGGTTTTTAATTCAGTTCTACTCAAAGAATTATTGTTTAGCTGTTTCTCCCACTCCATGTGCAAGATCATCCTATCACTCTGCAAATGATCATTTCCAAAGGATAGTTTTATATGTGATTTGTTGGGTCTGTAGCTGATGGATAGGATTCATACATTCCTTCCACCTTTCCCCAAACTCATAAACTGAATAATGTATTCTATCTCTGGGATTATTTCCATATGAGATTGCCACAGATCTCTATAGTAACCGATCTTCCTTCTTTGTATAGCAATGAATTCCTTGCATCAACATCTTCACTCAGTCGTAATTATCTGCGGAGGTTTCAACATGTTTCTGGGTGTCTCTGTCTGCAGTTTCCTCGGGGACACATCCTCAAACCCAACATTGAACTTAATATATTCTTAAAGTTGCAGTTTCACCATAAATCACCTTTATATTGTAGATGTATCCTTCTGTATTTCTGTTACCTTTTCTTTCAGCCATTAAGTATATAGCAAAAAATAGTTTCCTTTTTCACACTGCAACCCTTTAATCAGCTTTGTGCGGTCCACTAGATATGCAGTATCAATTCCATGTTGTGTGGAGTGCTTTTGGAGTAACCAGATCCTTGCATTTAGAAAGAGAACAAAATTAGACTTTAAAATGAGTGCAGTACAGAGTTAAAACCAAAGCTATTGTTTGTGATCATTTAAAGCCAGACACCATCCCTGTAGTGCAGATCACACCATGATTTGGGCGATTGATGTAGAGCTGGAAACTTCCTTAGTCTTGGTCAAATCAGTCATCAAGGGGGAAATACAGTTCTAGTTTTGGCTTTGTTTATATTTCCACAAAGTTTTACCCCTCCTATCAACTATTCCCTAGTGACGTCAGCCCTTAGCTGGGCGCACAATCCTGTGTGGGCTCCATTACGCAGATCACACCTCCATTGTATTTTCTAGTTCAACATTCTCTTTGGAAATAAACCTATCAACCAGCATAGATTTAATCCCAACATGTTCAAGCCTGGAAATGTCATTACATTTGCTGCAGTCACGTTGGAACCCAACTTCTTCTCTATTCTGCAGCGTACTTGCACGGGTTTGACCAGTGTTGCATATAAACTAAGAATCTTATCTCACATTGATGGCCTTGTCTTTCTCACACACTATTAAGAGAACATTTATATAATCTATGGAGGAAATACAATCAAACCACAAATTTTTTAGAAAGTTATTACATTTAATACAAAATTCATCAACTTTCATAAATTAGGTTTTTTTTTGTTTTCCAGAAATTAAAATCTTCAAGCATTGCCTGTAGTTTTAGCTTTAGCTGTAGTTAAATATTTATGCAACTGACAATTTAGGAAAAAGAGACTTTATTATGATAGAAGAGATTTTGTTTAAACTATTATAGGATTATGATGACACATATATTAGGTTTTATATATTTATATTAAAGGCTCTGTTGAATAGATAACTGTCATATAAATCCATTTTCAATGTTAGTTATTTCTCGTTGGATGGAAAATATTTACTATCCAATGACCCATGTAAATTAATATTATAATTATTAGTAGTTACTATGGTGTAAGTTAAAATATTGTGGCTATTGTTGTGTAACTAAATTTAATTTTGATATCAATTCTAATACAATATTCTTGTGAAGATTTATTAATTGAAATTTGATTAAATAGTTTAGTTATCGGATTTATTAACATTGTTTGAAGATAGAGGTTATGAGTACAGCATGTGGGAAAAATTAGACTAGCACCCACTATGTTTGAAATTTAACTTGTACATTTAATTAGAAGAGGTAAATGAAATTATTTGCTATCCAATGATCCAAAGTATATATTATTATTATTATTATCATTACTATTATAATTATAATTATTATTATTATCATTATTGTTATTACTATGATAATAATAATAATTATTATTTTTACTATTATTATTATTAATCCAAAATGGGAAGATGATGGCCAAATACCCAATTTTATAATAATGTTATTGCAATTCCATTGTAGGAACGATTAAATTTTATGGTAGGATAATTTGTTGTACATAAACATTTTGTGTCATATCATTGTTTTAAGACAAATGTGAATTAAATACTGTAATTAAGTTGAGTAATTCATTAAGTTGACTAATTCATTTAGGTTAAACCGTTGAAATTTATTTGGTCAAACCATTTGATTTGTCTATAGTTGAGAGGAATAAAATAAAGAAAAATTAGATGATCTAGATTCTATAGTATTAATAAAATTGTTGATCAAAAGATAAATGATGTGGTTAGAGAGTTGATGTAACTCGGTAATGATTTTATTATGAAGGTTGTCAATGAGAATTCGACATATAGGTATAAAGTTAGGTGTATCTACATTATATTGAGAAGGAGTTCTAGTATTGACCCTAGAATATTGTATTGAAATGAATGATTTAAGTTAATTTGATTAAGAGAAAATCTATGTGACTTTATACTAATGGTGGATGAAATTTAATTTAACTGACATCGTTTTAATATGATTTTAGCATAATGGTTTTGTTAAGATAAAATTAGATTGATGTGTTGAAATTAGGTTATAATGTGTGTGTTCGAGATTTGATGTAAAAGTTATTCTTTGGCAAATGGTTTGTTTAATTATAAGTTGTAAATGTAATTTGTATAAATTGGTCATTGGTCATAATAAGGTCTTGTTGCCGAGGTTAGTTTTCCAGAGGCCTAGAATGTTATGTCTTGATTTCATATGGTATGTTGTAAATGCATGAAGCTGTGTAAAAGGTCCTTCATGGATGTTATGATTTATTTATTTGTCGAGATGTTGTGCTGAAATGGACAATGGGGAGACATTAGTATCTGTAAAGGAGAGTTTTGCTTATGTTTTGCTCGCTTGGAAGATATGGACAATGTATTGTGAAATTGTCCTTAGGATTAAGTTGGTTTGCAAGATGGGAAATACCTTGCAAAGTTCATGTATAATTATTTTTATAATGCTATATGTCTTGCTTGATGGTTAGGGTTTCTAGATGCAGGTAGGGGAGTGGCTCTCAATGGGGGCCGGAGCCCAAAGTGGTGTCCAGGACAACCCATGTGGGAGTTGGATAACTCAGTGAAAACCTAAATAATGAATAAGGGGTTTGGGTAGTTAATCACACTAATAAAGATAAGTGGATGCCTCACTCATGGCTCAAGTGCTCGTTTAGGCTTGAGATGAGATGAGAAGACCTGGAATGGCAAGATCAACTGCCTTGTCCTCATGAAAGGTATGTTGATTCTGCATGAGCATTGTATGGGGGCCGGGAATCAGGAGGGGCTGCCAGGACAACCCAGGATGGGGGCCGGGGCCTAGGAAGGCTTACCAGGACAACCCATGACAATCCATGTGATGACACTCCTCCCTACTGCAGCCTAGCATTCCCTAGTTGTACTCTACCCATTCATTATGTGTTGCCTCTGGAAGTGTTTTTGTGTTATCTGTCATGTGTTGTAATGGAGTTTGGTCATCCTTTGTTCATGTTAGTCTTGTCTACCTGACTGTTATTGTTTGGGACCTCCTGTTAACTCCTAGCTCGGGGGGTGGACCTCAGGGTTCCACATGGTTGGGTGGAAGAACTTTCATTCCATTGGTCTCTTTTCCTTGCCGATGTTCATGTGCGAAGAGGATATAGCTTGTTTATTAGACATCAGATCCTATACCTATTTATGGAGATGGTTATTATGCTCATGTACTGGCCTATGTATCAGATGAATCATTATGTATGTATTCATATGTATTCAGAAGATGATAATGTAACAATGTAATGTTGTATTCATATGTCGGGAGAAATTGTAACTATGTACTAGATCCTGATGATTACTTATCTGATGTTATGGAGATGTAAATGTTTATTGATTTAATGCAATAGGTTTAGAATGATCTACTGATGTTAACTTATGATGTGTGTTAGATTATGTTAATTGTTTTGTCAAGAAATGCAACCATGAATCTTAGAAGACAAGTCGTTAGTTCTAATGATGTGTTAACATTACTTTGTTATTTCTATCTTTAAAAAAAAAAAATTATTCTGTTCTGCATAGCATAGATGTGTTGTTCTCTAAGGTGCTCATGGCGGGGCATTACAAGTACGAGTTATTTTATTTACTTAAGAGTTTGTTTATTTTACTTTAGGGCTATTTAAAAATTGTTTTATTTTATTTATGTTGTTCAATTTATTTTTATTCAAAAATATATTTTTCTTTAGTTAAGAGTTATTTTATTTTATTTACATAAAAGTTATTTTATTTATATAGAAGTTATTTTATAGTTTTAGTTTTTATTTACACGGTCATACCTTGCTACCACTTTTTAATTTTACATGGTTAAGCTATCCTACCATTGCAAAATACCTATTGATATAATTATCTTCATTCTCTTAATAATATATGTTTTCTTTTCAATTGACTACAATATTATAAAGTCTATTCTGAATCCCAACTTAAAGATTGTTATTTTTATCTTTATTTCACTCCACCCTATCACAATTTTGTTCCATGTAATCAATAAATAAGGGCCGCATGATTTTCACCATCCATTGTATTAGACAATGAGCTTATAATTGTGACCATCCATTATATTTGTACTTGTACCACCAAATCTTATAACTTTGATTTAAAATATCTAAGTTTTGTTGTATAACTAACTTTATAACATTATAACATGATCCTAGCCTTTTTTCTTTACTTCATATAATTTTATTTTTAACATTTGGTTGAACCATACCTCTAGTATTCTCTAATATTGAATTAGTTTTGCATTGTTTTCTATCATGTAAATTGTTATTATAAACATTCTCGAAAAGATTCTACTAATCACTCTTTTGTATAACTCAACCTCAAGTCATAAAGTTATGGGTATTGTCTACAACAAATTCATTTTCACTAATTATTAAACCTTTTGTAAAGATTATAAACACTACCCTTTTTTTGTTAAAATATATTTTACTCTTAATTCCACACATAACTTTAACCTACTAAGAACTACCCATATTCTTTATGTTGGAAAGTTACACTATAAATTCCAATTGAATTCTACATTCTATTTGTAAACATGTGGCATTGTATTTCACATTCCTTCACTTTTTTTAAATTATAATAGATTTTCATTTTAATATTATTTATAACCTACCTACAATAGATATAAAATTTATGTATTACATCTATTTTTCATCGTTTACTCTTCCTTGTGGATTTCATTTTTTGTTTTAATTGGCTAATAAAAAAAATAACATATTCTAAAAGATTCAACTTTGAAGCATCTTTCCTATTTGATAATACGACAAATATATTTAATCATAAATTTTTTATAAGCCCCTCTCCATTGGCATTTTGGTTTTGACACTCCAACTTTGAAGGCTCATATCTTGCTTATTTTTTCTCTTTTTTTAAGAAATGTTTTTTTATTTGGGCTAAAATTTCTCAAGCTTCGTAGTGGTACAGTCAGATTTTGATTTTGATGCCTGGGTTTTCTAGAAATTGTAGTTTTTCATTGTTGTTGCTGAGTAGAACTTCCCATTTTTAGAAATTCAAAGGCTTCGCTTAGGCTTATACTGTAACTATTTTTGGTGGCTTTTTTTTTGAAAATGCAGGTGAGTGCGAGATCATGATGGGCCAAATAATGGCAATGGAGAAAAAAATTGTTGGATGAAAAAATGTTGACATTTAGACTAATATTTTGATTTGGATGGAAAGGGTGTTAATATTTCTAGCTCAAATATGGATTCCGTCCAAAATTTCCTTGGGATTACCCCATATTTAGGTAAGTGGGAATCCAAAAACTTGCCAAGAAACTTGCAAAACCACCCATTTAGTGGTATGCTAAAATTTTGCACAATTACATCGTTGAAGCTGGAAAAAAAAAATTGTAACTAAATTTTATCAAATGAAAAAGGTTTATAGAGGAAGCTATTAAGATTCTAAAAATATAATATATGCCTCATAATAATTTTAATAGGCAATTATTATTAATTTTCTACATACGCTATGTTTGATTTCCTCATAGATATACATATTAAAAAACATCCATAACATTCAACATATTAATCCTTTTTTAAATTCAAAAGATGCATCCCATTCTAGGATTTATTGGGTATACATTAAAATTTAAAAGTTTTAAGTTTCATATATTTTTTACCAAGTTAGGTTGCATAGAAAAATATTTTTTTATATTTTAAAAAAGTCACAGTAAAAAATTCATAAATAATTATTTATTTACTTAAAAAATTCAATAAAATATGTGCCGCATCCTCTCATGTGTCCTTTACTTAAATCGAAATCATGGAGGAATTTTTTTTTTCTCATACTTAGGTTGGCTGGAATGACACCTACTTTTTACATTTTTCTAAAAATTTTAGTAGTGCTTCATTGAAATATCTAATTTTCACCAAACTATTCTTAAAATTTTCAAAAAATAGTATCCCATAAACTACATCAATTTATTACAACTTTTATTACTACCTTATTTATAGATTGTGTAGATAACTCATTCAATTTTGACATGAAGGTACTTAAGTCCTTTTTTCACATTTACATCATCACTTAGGGGTAGGATTTTTCCCATCATGATCCTACACTCACCAGTGCATAATTTTTCAAGTAATTTCTAGATCTACTATATATTTGATCTAGTTTTGCTCAAAAATTATACTTTCAATTTAGCCCAATTTTGGTTTTTCCATTGTACCAAAATCAAAGACCACTTTGTTGTTTTGGCTTGTGGCAATTGTAATTGGATTGAATATAAAGTCCCACAATCATTTTTTGTTGTGGAGTACTCTCTTGATTGAGTAAAATTTGGGGGGTTCTTTGAGTTTTATGGGGTTATTGTAATCATGAACCGAGATAAAGTTTCATTTTGGCGAGGATTCATCATGGATCTTGGAATTAAATTCCATCCTTCTATTGTCAAGATAACTTCAAAGAACTATTTGTTTCAGGAACAAGGGATAAAGAAGCAGTGCCTTATGGAGGATATATTGCCTTATCTCCTTGGACTCGTTCCTGAGCCAACTAAGAATGATCAGAAGAATGCACGGTTCAACAATAATTACATGGTCTATGGACTAATATATCTTACTATTTCTGAGGATATTATACATCACATAGAGCACACTGAGTGCCCTTTCACTACTCGGACCATCATCTAATAGTTGTATGGAGACTTTGGATCTTCATTTGATAGTGATGCTTCCTTAGATGATCAGGCTCTTATGGATGATACTGAGACTTCTGTTACCTCATCTTGTGTGGACACATTCTCATGTAATGATCAGTCTATTTGGTTGGCGTACATCCATACCCATCTACAGCTCTTGTTGCTACTTCTAAGTTTAGAGTTGCTTCTTCGAGAGCTTCCAATGATTATTTATAGTAGGATCATTTTAGTCTTCCTGAGTGGGATTCCTATTTATTAGCCATTGCATCTTTCTTTTTGGAGTCTCACATTGCTGATTTGGAGGACACATTTGAGGGATTATCTCTCCTCTTTGATGACAGTATACATACACCTGCTATTTCTCTAGAGTTTAGAGAGGCTTCATTGAGGGATTCCAGTGATTCTTTCCAGGACATCTCATGGGATTTGAATTTATCCACATGGAATGCATTAACATTCCACACCTATACATCAGTTCTTTGGATCTTGCTCTTCATTAGTTTTCACATGATTTTGAGAGGTCACTTGTTTCAATTAGGCCTAGGACTCTTGATTTGATTGTGGCTCATTTTGACATCAGCATGGAGACACTTGAGTAGAGTTTCAAGACAAGGTACACCATGAGACTTCCTTCCTCACCTTGTTTCTTTGAATGGGAGTTACTTCAACATTCACCATTAGAGTTTTATCTTCCTAAGGGGATAAATGTCATTTTCCACAAATGGATCAACTTCAATATTCATATATGGGCATGCTCTTTTGGAGTAGGAGATACTTCATTGTGGGGGGGTTTCATAGTCTCTTTCACTCTCTCTATTATGAGGGGGTGTCTTCTTTGTTATGGAGGAACTTTTTCCTCACAAGTGGTTTTGTTCTTCTCATACTGTAGAGTACATTTTGTGTTTTCTCTCTTTTGGGGAGGAGTTTTGACCCACTAGGTTTTCTTCTTTTCTCCGTTTGTGAGAGATTTGTGTACATGGGTACCTATCATGGCCTTGTTGCCAGGACCCATTCTTGCATTTTGCATCCTCACATTAGTTATCTTCTCCCTAAGTTACACTTAAGGGGTGTTATTGTGAATAGGGATATTTCCTAGCTACTTTCCCCTTGTGTGAATAATTTATATTATTTAACTATTTATTAGCTAAATAACACTTACACACATATTCACATGTTAACTTGACATAGTGAGCATTCTAGATGTTTCTAGTTGTTTCTAGTTGATTGGTAGTTGTTGATAGCTGTCGTATAGTTGTCTTATCCTACACATCAACTAGCTGGCATCTTTCCCTCTAGTTGTCACATGTAATAGGAATATGACACTTGTCACGTGACTATAATTTCTTATCTTTCAACCTTGCCTTTATAAGCAAGGTGTGTCTCTTTATTTTGTAAAGGTTGGAGCTATAGTTCTCTCTTAATGCTATTGTGCCATTTGAGCAATTACATTATTCTCTCATAGTACTGTTATGTTGTTCATTTATTTTTACATTACAATTTATTGATTCTAACTCTTTCAATTTGATTTTGGGTTATTATTCTTTTTCAAGATTCTAACAATCCCAATCCTAACTTAAAGATTGTTATTTTTATAACGTTATTTTACTCCATCCTATCACAATTTTGTTCCTTACAATCTATAAATAATGACCTCATGATTTTCACCATCCACTATATTAGACAATGAGCTTATAATTGTGACCATCCATTATAATTGTACTTGTAGCACAAAATCTTATAACTTTGACTTAAAATATCTAAATTGTATTGTATACCTAACTTTATAACATTATAACATGATCCTAGCCTCTTTTCATTACTGAAGATAATTTTATTTTTAACATTTGGTTGAACCATTTTTTTCTAATATTCTCTAATATTGAATAGTTTTGCATTGTTTTCTATCATGTAAATTGTTATTATAAAAATTTTCTAAAAGATTCTACTAGTTAATCTTTTGTATAGCTCAACCTCAAGTCATAAAGTTATGGGTGTTGTCTACAACAAATTTAAATTTTCACTAATTATTAAAACTTTTGTAATGATTATAAATCCTCCCCCTTTTGTTTCTTAAAGTCTATTTAACTCTTGATTTCACACATAACTTTAACCGCCTAAGAACTACCCATATTCTTTATGTTGGAAAGTTACACTATAAATTCCAATTCAATTCTACATTCTATTTGTAAACATGTGGTGTTCTACGTCACATTCCCTCACTTCTTTTAAATTATAATAAACTTTCATTTAAATATTATTTGTAACCTACCTACAATAGGTATAAAATTTATGTAGCACATCTATTTTTCATCTTTTACTTTTCCTTGTGGATTTCAATTTTTATTTTAATTGGCCCATGAAGAGATTAGCATATTCCTAAAGATTCAACTTTGAAGCATTTTTCCTATTCAACAATATGACAAATATATTTGTCAAATTCCTCTTATCTATGCTAGCCTCTCTGAGAATTAATTGTTGGACTGCACCGGACAACTGAGAGGGGGGATGAATCAGTTGTCCTAAAACTTTTAACCAATTACGAACATCAACTTATCAATTACTTGTATTCAGATTTAATCATGAAAGCATAAAATGAGAAGCCCAACACAATAACATAATTAACATAGAAGACACCAAATTATTATGTGAAAAACCCTAAAAGGGAAAAACCACGGTGGGTGTTAGCCCACAGAAATATATAAGTTATATCAATACCCAAAAATAGAGGCTCACTGCCCAAATTGCTCACTGCAAAGAATGGCTCACTACCTATGGGTGGCTCACTACCAAAAGGGTGAACTAATTTAGCAGCATCTATTCCATGCTAGGGTTCAGTTCCATTAAAGCATAATAAAACAACTCTGCTCTGCTCTTTCGCACCTTCGCACTTATCTCTTCATATTCGCAACACACACATTTTCATAGCTTCATTACATGCTTCTATACAATTCATCAACCTTGGAATGTGCATCAATGTTGGCATTACATTCATCAACCATTAGATCAATCTCCAAGGTCGGCATTACAATTATACATAAAAATAGGTCTAGACCTAATACAAATTAATTTAAGGAAAAGATGTAAAGATGTATATGGATCATACTACGCCTTAGCTGGGACTCAAACACAATCTTCCACACTACAATATGCTATTACAATCTTCAAAGTATAATCAGAAGACGTGTCAACAAGCAAGTTAGCTAAAACTGATTTTAACGCAAGTATTCTCAAGAACATGCTTCATGCACGATCTGAATTACACCTTGCGAACTGATATAAATGTAGGAACATGATCAAGTGACATCGACAAGCACACTGTAATCACCGAGAATAACCACATGATCTCTAATCACTCTATCAATAAGATTCTTCAAACCAGAGTACAGGAACAACACTGTTAGCCATTGTCGTGAGTAAAAGATAGCTTACAAACCACCAAATCATGAACCATTAAATTTGAAGGAACTTAACATCATCACTAACTTAATTCCAAAGCTACATACCAAAATACTTCAATGCGAAGGAATGCAGAGCAAAACACTTCCTCCCTATCATTACCAAACATACAAGAAAAATAGTTTTCACACTGGTGAACACAACTTACTCAAATCTTCATTCTGGAGACTCAACCTTGGAATATAACATCTTTAGATGGGCTTCTAAATAACTTCCAATCTAGGGGAAAAGATATTTATTCTATAGGAAATGTGGAGCATTCTTCTAGACTATTCTTCTGCATGTAATGCACTGTTTCTACTGCAACACATTGTTATCACTAGAGGGGCTAATTTTCTCAATATCCTCAACAAAGTAAGAGTATAGTTGACACAAATGACAACATAGATATGTTGACATCAATGAAAACACCCATTAGGCACATACTTGCAACAATCTCCCCCTTTGTCATTGATGGCAGCATATAATGTGAAAAACTAAAAAAGAACATCAAGACAAGATTCTCCCCCTTTCTCATTACACATCTACATTATTTCTCCCCCTAAGTTTTTCACATGATTTCTCTCCCCCTTTAACATCAATGGCAAAGGGAACATACTTGCATTTTTTGTTCTAATCCACTTACTTTATCAAAAACATTTAGCAACTCCCCATGAGAGGTAGCCTTCAGAACATCAATCCAAATCAAAGAATGATACTTTGAGCTCCACTGGATTGATGCAGTCCTATGCATCTTAGTTCAAGACAGAAGGGGTAATGACCCCTAACTTTTCTCTGAGATACTCAAAGGTATCTTTAGGTAGAGGCTTAGTTAAAATGTCTACGATCTAATCCTTTGTGGATACATATTCCAACTTTACTTCATTCACTGTCACTTTTTCTCTCAAAAACTGATACCTTATTGATATGTGCTTTGTTCTTGAGTGCATCACTAGATTCTTTGAAATGTTTATGGCACTTGTATTGTCACAAAAGATTGCAATTAGATCTTCATACACAACTCTTATGTCCTTCAAAGTCTGCTTCATTCATAACACTTGAGTGCAACAACATGATGCTACAATATACTCTTCTTCTGTAGTTGACAAAGAGATTGAATCTTGTTTCTTTCTCAGCCATGAAACCAATCCATTGCCTAAGAAGAAATCACCTCCACTTGTACTCTTTCTATCATCAACATCTCCGGCCCAATCTGCATCTATATAAGGACTGAGAGTGAAATCATTATCCTTTGGGTACCATAAGCCATGATCTGGAGTACCTTTCAAATACCTCAGGATTCTCTTAATTGCCATCACATGTGATTCTCTTGGATAATCTTAAAACCTTGCAACAAGACAAACTACATGCATAATATTAGGTCTAGTTTGAGTTAGATAATGCAATCCTCCAATCATGGATCTATATTTTTTCTGATCAACCTTAGGTGATTCATCAATCTTGCTCAACTTGCAGCCAGTCACCATGGGAGTACATACCAATTTAGAGTCTTCCATCCCAAACTTATTCAACAACTCTTTCACATACTTAGACTGAGATATGAAGATTCCCTTATCTAATTGATTAATTTACAAACCCAAAAAGAAATTTATTTCACCAAACAAGGACATTTCAAATTCACTTTTCATCTCATCGGCAAACTTTATGCACATACCTTCATTTCCTCCAAAAATAATGTCATCAACAAAGACTTCAACAATAAAGATTTGATCATTATTGATATTGAAATATAGATTGCCATCTGTAATACCTTTACTAAATCCTAATTGCAATAAATACTTGTCTAACCTTGCATACTAGGCTCTAGGAGCTTGTTTGAGTCCACACAATGTTTTCTTCAACCATCATACCATATCACTTTGATTTGCAAATTGGAATCCCTCTAGTTTCTCAATGTATACTTCCTCTTCTAACTTACCATTCACAAATACAGAGTTCACATCCATCTGATATACCTTAAAATGTAAAGTCTCACAAGTCATGTAAAAGCATTTAAACCAACTCAAATGTAAATAAAGTAAATTGTAGTGCCCCCTCCTCATTGGCTTGTGATAGCAGTGGTTTCACATTGCTCTCTGTCAAATTGGTGACAGTTGTTAGTCGTTCATTGCATTGATTCAGTCTGAGCCAAATGATTAGTAGGTCATGATTTATGTTTATTTTGATGAACTACGTTTGACTGGTATAATTAGACAGGTATTATGAGTTTATGATGGCACTACTATTATTTTAGTTATGATGTGAATTAATATCATCATGTGTTATTTGAATTGTGGTGGTTGAATTCAGATAAAAGTTGTTATGATATTGTTTCAAGAGCAGAGACAGTGTACTACTACTCGCTTCGAGTACCCTACTATGCCACGATTCTCTGACTCTCTGTGTGTGTTGGCATATATGTGTTTGATTTTATACAACCAATTGCTCGGATGCAGGCTGCAGGTACCGAACCTTAACTCCACCTGATATAGCAGGTTCGAGCGGGTTCTTACACCAATGGGTATTAATGATGGGAGATAATGCAAGGTCTATTCCACTAGGTCAGTCCTTGTTTTCTGTTGTTGTCTCGAGTCATGGTCTTGCCTTGTTATGTTGGGTATCTCGTGTTGTGATGTATAGTCAAGTCATGTTAATAATGTTTATTTGTGGTTGGAAAAATACTTTTATGATCTATTATTAACTAATAATGCTTCTATTATGATTATTACATAATATTTGGTTGGTTTAGAATTTGGATTGATTCCTTGGTTGGATTTTAAAATAGACTAGAGTTGATTATCTGTTGTTCAAGAGCATTTATGTCATTAATTTGGAATTATGGATTATCAATTTATATTGGCTCAGAATAATTTTGATATGGGAAATAAATGCCTTGAGTTGTCGTATATGAGTCTCTTTGTTCTATAGAGTGTTATCATTGGAAATGTTCGGTATGTAATTTTGAGTTGCTTATTGTTGGTTTAATTGTTTCATTTAATAGGGATTATTAATCTATTTTGTAAATAAATAATATTAATTTTGTGAAATATTAAATATTTGATAGAAATTTAATTAATAATTTTAATAGTAATAATAGATAAATTATAAATATTTACTATCATATTAAATGAGTAAATATCCTTTGTTAGATACTATTTTATATTGTATTTATAAGTTTAATTTTATTAATAGTGAGTTGTCGTATGAGTGGTTATAAATTATAAGATTGGAAGAATCTTTCTGGTGGTGGAAAATTTAATGAAATTTAATGTATTTAATTTTTGAGGAAGTGGATTCCAGTAACGGGAGAGTTATGGGATGGAAATTATGGTTTTGGCTATTTTTATGATAGTAGGAATATTTGAAGGGATCATGGAAAATTTTAGGGGAGAGACAAGATTTGGGGGTTTTTGGCAGAAGAGGAATAGGAAGAAGGAAGGAAAGCAAAAGGGTAGAGGATTCAGAGACTCAAGGATAAAATTCCAGGTATGTCACTCGAATCAATGGATTAGATATTGTTTGTGATAGTTATGTATTCAAATGTGTATCTCCCTCACTCTTTAGTCATTGGTCTGTAGCAACTCTTTTGATCTTTTTAGAACTGCACCTCAACAATTCCTTCCTGCTGAGTGTAACAAAGCACATTCTTTATCATCCATGATGAGTTTATAAATACCTTGATGATAAAATTTATCTTGGCTCAAGCATCAACCCTTACTCTCATTCTACCATCTCATTCCTTTAATTCTTTCCACTTGTTCTCTTTCCTTTATTTTTGTGAAGTTTGATATGAGGACTCAGGGCCATTTTATGGAAGACATTTTTCCATGCTCACCTAAGTTTAATGCTTTGACTGTAACTCCTAAACCTTTTTGAATTGGAGAAAACGGCCCGCGTAACTACTCAATATAGGCCATTCTGCACAAAACCCATGTCCCATAATTTTGAGATTCGTCTTCATTTGCGTGCAGTTTGAGACAGAAGTTGGCTGCCTGGAAACTACTAAAAAAAATGGGTTTGACTATAACTATGTTAAATCTGCATTTTGACCATTCCATAGAAGCATTGAACCTCAACTTTAAATCTACATTTTGATCATTCCATAGAAGCATTGAACCTCAGATTTAAATCTGCATTTTGGTCATTCCATAGAAGCATTGAACCTTGATTTTAAATCTACATTTTGATCATGCTATGGAGGCATCTAGTCTCAGTTTAAACCTGCATGTTAGCAATATTATCAAATCTTTGTGCCATCCACTCATTAAATTTGCCTCTGCATGACAATCCATTCTTTTATTTCCTCTGCTTGTCAATGGTATTATACCATAATCTCTATACACTTGCTGGGTGTGAATCTCTGTATATAATTTTAATATCATTCTACGAACATAAACTTGTAGATAGAAAAATATTTCTTCTTGCCAAGCAATAATTAGATTTGTATAATGGCAGATGCCTTTGTGAATATTCAGTTATGTTTTAAAATCATCATTTGAGGCATCTCCATTTTAGCTTAAAAGCTTGATTACTTAAGAAAAGTTGCCTTTTCTCTTAACCTACATAGAATTAGGAAAGGTAACATTCTATTATATTTTCCTTACTTTCTTATAAGGGAGTGGAAACTAGTTTAGAGAGAAAATAGAAATATAGTATGTTATCTTTTATATATATATATATATATATATATATATATATATCCTTATCTTTTAAGAGATTTCTCTCATTATTATGGAATGTTAATTTGTTTAGTAAATTAATAAAATAAGGTTTTGATTTAGTAAGTTGTTAGACAGAGAGAGAGAGTTGTGGAAATTATGAAGAATACTTAGGGAAGATGTTTTTAGAAATTTGGTTAAACTTCTTGTTAGATAAAAGAATTTGGAGATATTTTATTCTTTAAATTTAATTTCTTTTATTATTTAATTGAGTAAAGTAACTATTTATTATTCATTAGGTATTGTATTTAATTTTATTTATTTATTTTATCCAAAGTACAATATAGAAATGAATTCGATATTGTGTTTTATTTATTTCATAGTTATTTATCTTATCTGAAATAAGTTAAAATCTCTTAAGTGATGCATAGTAGTATTATCCTTGGTACTCAAGTATTGCTAAGTTCTTGAAATTACATTGTTCATTTGGGTATACAACCTAATGGTGTGTTTTGCTAGATATGGTTAATTATTAGATAAAAGTTATGCTTGGGATATAAGTATATTTGTTGTAGGTGTTTTATGTCAATGGGAGTTTATTTATTTAGTGAATTTGTGGCAGTTGGAAAAGGTAATGGAAGTTGTGCGTTTAGGAAAGTCATAGATTCATGAGGTCATAGTTGGTTATATATGAATGGAAGTTTTTGCTCTTGGTAACAAAGATATGTATTTCAGTAGGAACTGGTAGATGATTTATTATTAGATAGGAAATTAAATTGGAAGTTGGTTTTCTTAGCGAATCTGTTACATATGGATAGTGTGAAATTTATAATCATTTATAGTGTTTCTGATTTGAAATGATATTTGGTAAAAAGGTTAGTTGGGCATCTATGCCTATAGGAAATTGTATAGGTTTATAATGGTTGTTTTATAATGTTTGTAATTGAAGTTGTGATTCGTATAATGGTTTTGGCACGTGATCATTCTTGTGAAATAGGAATGTAATCTTAAGAAAATCTATTTATGAATGATGTTGTAGAGCTTGTAGTTTAAGCCTGTAAGGGTATATATAAAAGTTTAAATTAGTAGATTGTGGTAAATAGTCTATTGCGATAGTAAATTATGCTTTTAAAGATATTTATCCTATTTTCATGAATGTGCTCGTAGAGTTAGTAGATTGGAAGGTGCTTATTGGAGAAATATTTATGTTAGAGTTGTTTTGATTTTGGTTGTAATTGTTTTAACGTCAGAGAAAGATTTTGCTTATTATAAATAAAGTACTTATAGATGTTTATTTAGAAATGATAAGTGGCAGATCTTAAATGGTAAGTTAAATTAATTAGGGTTGTAATGATTTGAAAATTATAGTAGGGTAGTTAGTAGATGGCATGTAAAGGGAATTATGAGTATTGTTGTGGTTCTACAATTGGTAATTGTTAGGAAATGGACTTAAGGGAATGTATTTACTTTTAGTTGTCTTTGGAAATTGTAGAAGTAATTCGTATTAATGTTCCTGATTCATGAGGTAACAATATTGTGCTTCAGGTATTAATTACCTTGTTAAATATTAATCTTTTGGTTAGGCTTGTAATATTCTATTTCGTACTTTGTGAATAGAGGATATCATCGTATATGTAGTTTCTTCATTTTAGATACTTTTATTTTGGAAATCAAGGAATTGTGTTTTGTTATATTAAGGGTAATTAGAGTGTCTTTGACTTGGGATTGATTTATTAATGGAATTATTTTATGAGCTTTCTTTGACCTTTGTTTAAGTAAGGATGTTTAGTTTATGGTTCACCATTCTTGCCCTATTAACTCCTAAAGTTTTGAAGTTTTGCTATTTGTGATAACTTGATGTAAGTTGATTTCTTGATTGAATCTAGAGTCCTTTGAAACTCTTACTCGATCTCCTCCTTGGTCATAGCTTATGTTTGTATTGGAGTATTATGTTACCTTGGGGTGGAGCTTGGTCTATGTTGGTTTGTAGTGAAGTAGGAATCTTGTGTGATGTCATGGTCGCTTGTTGTCAATGTGGAAGGTTGACCTTGTCTGATTATGGTTTCTTTATCTTTGGTTGGACCTGACTCCAGAGGTGAGGTGTCTTGATCGTTGGTCCAGATAGTGGCATGTCAATGTAATGGGATATCTAGATTTTTATATCTTGTAATGAATGAGAATGGTCTCTTGAATATAGTTCTTGGTTTCTTGATGGTATTGCGTCAAAATTTGATGGGTTTCTATGGTCTTATTGTTGTGGCCTAGTGAATGGTGTAAGTTATGGCTTGGATATGATTGGTGATTATTACCTGTATGTGTGGTATGTATGTTTGATCAGCAAACGCTAAGGGAGTGGCTTTCATGGTGGGGCCGGTGCCTAGTGAGAGGTCGCCTGGGTAACCCCATGGAAGTTGTAAGCATGTGGAAAACTTAATAACTTAATCAAGAGGGTTGGGGTATTAAAACACTTAACAAGATAAGTAAGAGACCTCACCCATGCCTCGAGTGCTCTCACAGGCTAAGGATGGGATGAGAAGGCCTGGTTGGCAAGGCCGACCTCCTTGTCTCCATGAGAGGACCTGTCGGCTCCGCATGTGTCACCCTATGGGGCCGGCACCTAGAGAGAGGCTACCAGGGTAACCATAGATGGGGGCCAGCTTCTGGGGATAGATAGCCTAGGTAACCCATGTTAGGACCATGCGATGACACTCTCCTTACACAGTTCTGTTGTTTCTTGGTAGTACCTCTGGAGTGATGTCTTGTCTTGTGCAGCTTTGATGGTATGGTCAGTTGTGTCAAGTCAGTTTCGTTCTTTTATTTTTGGATGTTGTTTCTTGGCTTAGTAGAATCCTCATCTTTATCTCCTAGCTCGAAGGGGTGGACCTCAGGGTTCCACATGGTTGGGTGGTAAGAGCTATCCATTGGTCTTTTTTTGGAGATGTGGTTCGAGTTCTGCGCAGAGGTGTTCCAGTTCTAGTTTGCTTCCTACCTTCGGTGGTGTTGTATACTTTCTTATGCATTCTTTTGTAAACCGACAAGATCAGTCTTGTAATCTTGTAATCTTGTAATCTTGTAATCTTGTACTAAGACCTTGATAAATTAACTATCTTGCTAATGTAAAAGTTGATTTGATTTATAGCAGTAGTAAAATGGTTATCACTTGCGTGGTTTATACTTTTTATTCTCTAATGCCGTTATGTTTCCCTAGAGGAGTTAGAAGTGCACTTTTCTTCATGTCGTGTATTATGACATCTTTGGTTACTCTTATTGCATTTACTTGCTTCAAAAAAAAAAATTAGTTCTGTAATTTTGTACTTTTAGCCTTGCACTCTAGGGTTGCATGATGGGGCATTACATAAATAATCCATTTAAATACAACATTGGAATAACCAAAATGAAAAGATGTAAATAATCCACTTAGATACAACATTTTAAAGATAAAACATGTAATTAATCCGCTTAATCACAATATCTCAAATAAAATATAATATCATAAATATAAATCTCAATGTCATTAAATCTTGCATAATCCTATGCTTAATCCAAGTAAAAAGCACTATAAAATAATATACATAAATCCATTGGAAAGAATGGTATAATACATCCAATATAGTCTACAATCAACTTGTACAACAATAATAAATAAATCAATACACTCTCCAATTGCAAGAACCAAGTGGTCCACCACCTGTAAGCCGAGAGATGAGAACATGGCTCAAGTACTTTTCCACCCAACCGTGAAGTATTTACACTTCCTCGGATCCCTTCATGAAATGAAGGAAACCCAGCCCTGCATGAAATGTCTAGCTACCTGGTAACAACTGGTAGGAGGGATCACCCGATGCAACCCTAATGTCTGAATGTGCAATTCTAAGTAATGAAAAGAAAATTGTCTCACAACAAGATGTGGCAAAGATATCAATAAATAAGTTTGCTAGACAATAAACATCTATTTCAATGTCATTCCAATTAGATCTAATCATTTATAACCTAATTCAATTCCAAGAAAAAGGAAAAGTCATTTCTGAATAACCACATTCGGCATCCTTGTCCCAAAAGTAACCCAATAACATTTCCTAGATTAAAAATCTACTTTTTTCCCCAAGAAGCAAGAAAATAATAGAAAAAAGCATCAAATTTCATCAATAAATCAATAATAGTCCCTTTCCCAAAACATCATTCAAGGAATTACGCTTTTCTAATCGAATCATTCATCTTTGCTTACACTATTGTACTCATAAGTACATCAAATAGGTACATTTTATCTAATCCAAAGTTTGATCAAAATATTAATACAAAAGTCATTCTAAGCTATAATTTCATCTTGCTATCATAATAGTGACAAGAAATATAAAACAATAAAATAGTCTATAGGTTTGTCAAATTGACATAAATCTCAAGTCCATATTACAATCATATTTCCTAATGAATATGCATCCAAATTGCTTTTAGCAATCAATGACAGGAACTATCTAACTAAAAGTTCATGATGCAATCAAAAATAATTTTTTGTCCAAAATATGACAGGAAGTCCCAAAACAGCTGGACACAATCTTCCTGTCACACTACGACATGAACTGTTGCATAAAAATAAAGAAAAAAATGAGAAAAGAACATAGTTTAATCCAATTTCAGTTTTGATTATAATGCAATAGGTTTTCCGCATCATCATTATTAGGAAAGTAATAATGTAGTCTACTATCTCTATTTCGAATCGACATACTGTTTTAACGAGTTTTAAACAAAGCTACATGAACAATTTATTTAGCTACAGGAACATCAAATATGTTGCTACAGGAAAATAATAAGTTTTGGATAGTAATAAAGGATAGCTACATAAGCTAATTTTTTAGTACACAGAGATAGCAATGGATTTGCTACAGCAAAATAAGACTAAAAATGAATCTACAAGAAAGGTAATAGTTTTGTCTACCTTAAGAGGTCAAATTGTTAAATGAACACCAATTCAGTCGGTAAGATAGAATACAGTCATAAAATATTTTGACGAGAAATTTATATCAATGGTTTGGGGGTTTTAATTTATACTTTTCATTTAGTTTAACATTCCAAACTTGAGAATACACTTACTTATACGTAGCATAGAGGAAATCACCAGATCTCAGACAAGCAATATTTATAACAAAGAACTGATTTTTATGTTCTAAAACCATCGATCAATCAAGAAGAATAGCAGGTGACAACAAGAAATTCAAGGATTGATCTATACAAGATCGTCCAAGAAGTGGCTAAACGGCCATAAAAAAGTATGACAACCAGAATAGGGGTTGACATCCCAAGAAAGTAAAGGAGGACCAGCATAATTATAGGTGGCCAAGAAGTCAAGCAACCAACAGAAAAGAATGGCCTGAGTAACAGATCAGCCAGTATCAGGTAAAAATGACCCAAACCAAGGTCAACTAAGCATAACACAAATGCCAAAAAAATTCAAATGATTTTAAAACCACCAAAACATGATTTCCAGAATGCATAAGAATGGATAAAAACCTAGTAATAAGTAAGTCATTTGAAGAAGAATTAGTAGCTGTTGTTGCTACCTTACTCTCCTTTTCCTTCCTTGCTACTGTTCCCCCCATAATAAGATACCTCTACTACACAGAAAAACATGGGTATTTCTGTTGAGCGATCTCTCCTATTTTAATCCAATTCCTCTCCTCTATTTCTAGCGATCTCTTCTTAGGTTTAGGACCAAAGTTGTATTTTCAGTTTGCATGAGAATTAATAATATTTAAAAGGCTCTCCATTCCACTTAATATAAAATAAAACTATTTACTTAAACCTACTGTTGCATGAATGACAATAACTAATTTTAATTCCTTCATTCTTTTTCTAAATATAATTATGCTATTTTAATATAATTTAACTATTTTAGTTAAAATAAAACCATTTAAATAATTAAGAAGACAAATACAATACAATATTGCATATTTATATATATAATTTAATATTTTTATTTATTTTTAAGGACATACTGTCTTCCAAACATCTATAAACAATATTTTATCATTTATTTAAGTAACAACTATACATCTTTTAAATATATTTTGAAAAGACATTAAATTTAAGTAATCACATCATGCATTAATGTAATAAAATCCTTTCAATAATGCATATGCAACTACGTGATGTGTGTGATTGCATCGGGGTAATACACCCATCAGTTCTTACCAAGTGGCTAGAACACCTCTACCTCAACCATCCTCTCATCTTTGATGAGTACCTGCATCCATTTGCACTCAACTCAACATCAATAGGTTAGTGTCTCCAAAAAGATAGCCAAGGCAAATCATTGTAATCATGTCTACAATATTTAATATTTAAAGCAATTTCTAATTTTCATCAATATAACTCATAATAATTACCTCTACGTATGCAAAATTACTTAAAGTAAAGTCAATCACAGTAATTGTTCACCAAACTAGAATGATCATATTGTTCATAAAAATGAGATGTGACATCCTTACCCACTTGGAAGAGACATTGTCCCGATGTCTTATTAAACATCAAAACAATAAAGTGTCCATCAACCACCAATAAAGTATCGAGGTGTCATAAAACAATAACATCAACTCAAGTATCAAAAGATCATAACAATAAATCAAAGTATCAAAACAATAATTGAAATCAAAGTATCATAATCCATGCATAAATAAGAAATCTATGCTATATCCTCAAATGAGGAAAAGATCTATCAATCTCCTCTGCATCCTCCGAGGTGCCACTGTCCTCAGAATACTGATCCTATTGGACCTTATATTGCACCATATCTCTGTTATGCAACTTAATGTTGCACTTCCCTAGAATTTGAGTGGGCTCCACCAGCACCACTCTTGGATCATGAACCTTTAAAGAATGCCAATCAAGAATATGTGACGCGTTAGGATGATAAAGCTTAAGTAAAGACACATGAAAAATATTATGGATTCTGGCAAGTGTAGGTGGGAGAAAAAGTCTGTAAGCTATAGGATTAATCACTTCCAAAATTTTGAATGGTCCTACAAAATGCGGAGCAAGTTTAGATGCTTTGCAAAACGATACCGAACTCTTATGAGGTCTGACCCTCAAAAAGACTTTGTCACCAACTAAAAATTGTCCAGGAGTTCTATTCTTATCTTCATAACTCTTTTGATGATCTGAAGCTTGCTTCAAGTTCTCCTTGATCAACTTCATCTGATCATCCATTTCTCTTAACTTTTAGGACCAATCACGATTCTGTCCTCCATCTTATCCCAACAGATAGGTGTTTGACACCTATGCCCATTAAGAGCTTCAAAAGGTGACATTCCCAAAGATGAATGGTATGAATTGTTGTATGCAAACTCTACAAATGGAAGATACTCCTCCCATTTATATTGTTGATCCATACAATACATTCTAAGAAGGTCTTCTACCACCTGATTTACACTTTCTGTTTGACCATCCATTTGAGGATGATAAGCCAAAGTAAAATTCAACTTTGTACCCAAAGTTGCGTTAAGAGTTGTCCAAAATCTAGATGTCATGTGAGTGTCTCGATCTAAAATGATTGTCTCAGGTACTCCATGTAATCAAAAAATCTCCTAAACAAACTTATTAGCTAAGACCATAGAACCATCAGAAAGATTTCGTAGAATGAAATGTGCTACCTTTGTCAACTTGTCAACAATCACTAAGATGACATCATGCCTATTCTTATACATAGGTAACCCTTGAATAATATCCATGCTTATCACTTGCCACTTGTGCTCAGCAATACTATGGAGATACAACAAACCTACTGGATGTACATGCTTAGCCTTAACTCGCTAACATTCCAAACATCGAGCCACAAATTCCCTCACATCCCTCTTAAGTCTAGGCCAAAAGTATAAAGGTTTCAAACCTTCGACCATATTTGTCACTCCAGGATGACCTGAATAAGGTGCATTGTGAATCTCTTCAAGCACTAACTTCCTCAACTCTCCGAGTTAGGAATATATATCCTTCCCTGAACTCTCAAAAGTCCATCTGATTCAATCACATAACCATCAAACCTGTGATCTAAGGGATCTACTTCAAAAGGTTGCTTTACTCTTTTATAATGCTCATCCCCTTGAAGATTCTGAATCACTTTCTGCTTCAAATTAGATCTCATGGTGACTATGGCAGCCAAATGTGATCTCCTACTAAGACCATCTGCTACTTTATTCTCCTTTCCTTTTATATACTCAATTCCAAAGTCATACTCGCTAAGGAATTCTAACCATCTTATCTATTGTGCATTAAGGTTAGGTTGAGTAAATATATACTTGAGCCCTAGATGATTTGCTGTAACTCAAAGGGCTTACCTAGAAGATAATGCCTCCACATCTGAAGTGCATGAACTATGAAAGCTAACTCAAGATCATGTAGTGCATAGTTGAATTCATGTTGCTTTAACTTTCTTGACTCATATGCACCCACTTGCTCATTCTACATCAGTACTCCTCCTAATCCTTCCCCTGAAGCCTCTATTATAACTATAAAGTGCACATTAGGATCTGGTATGGTCAGGATAGGAACATTTGTGAGCTTTTCCTTTAACACTTGGAAAGCTTTCTCACACCTTTCTATCCATTACCCTTCTTTTGTAGTGTGGTAATAGGTGCTACTATGGTTGAAAAACCCCCAACCCAATTTTTTGTGATTGCAGGTTACAGGTTTTAGAAGTGAAATAAGTGGAGTTGTAGGAGAGCAGTACAGGATTGTCAGAATTACAGATCTGAGAAGGAAACTAGGGCTTTGAATTAGGTGCCCGCTCATTAGTCCTCCAGATTCTGAAGCAATGAAATCTTTGTGACGACAGGAATAGATTGCAGACATTCTTCAAAGATCCCAACAAAAGTAGGTACATTGGACTAGGGCACCCTCTCATTAGTGCCTAAATTTTTTGCACGCCAAACTTTGAAATTTGGTATGTACTTGGTTGTCATTTGATATCTTTGTGTGTGATCATTTTCTGTAATTTGTCTATTTGTTTACGATTTCACAAAATTAGGATTTTAAGCATGATTAGACTTAATTAAACAAAAAATTCAGACAATTCCAATCTTTCCCTATGTTCTAAGTGATAGGAGATATGTATTAGAGTTCTTTACTCGGTTGAATGTCCTTGAATTTTTAGTGGTGAAAGGAGGATCATGATAAACCCTTAAAATCAACCTTTTCCCCCTTTTTCTATTAAACATTTTGGTGAACATGTGTTTTTAATGAATTTTGTACCTTTCTAAGTTCTCTACTTTAGATTTACATTCATTTATTTCATTTTCATCTTATTGCATTTGAAAAATTACAAAAAATTTGAAAACTTTGAAAATTTTGAAAATTTTGAAAAAATTGGCATTTTTAGCTTGCATTTTCAAATAATTTGAATTAATTGGCATTTAATTTCAATAAATTTCTGTCATTATCATCAGATCTAATTTAATTTACAAAAATTAATCATTCATCATTCATCATGATTAAATTGTTAAAAATTGCTTGAAATTGTGCATTTTTTCATATGACCTAGTTTTGCATTAGCTAGGGTTTGTAGTCAAAATCTTGTTTCAGATTTTACTACCCTTTCAAAACACTCATTGGGACTAATTTCTAACTGTAGTGATTCATCATAGTAGCTTCGTTGCAAAATTTCATGTCTAAGGTTTGAAAACCTTGCATTTTCACTAGATTTGGCCTTATTGTCTCTCTAGAATTGCATCACAAGCATGTTGTGAAGGATTTTTCTACATTAATTAGCTATTACTATGGTTATAAACTTCTGCCTCTCCTCAAATTCCTTACAACACCCTTTCTATTGGGCCTTTACATTGAAAATTTGTGAAAATTTGCATATTTAAGGTGTATTTTCACTAGGCTTTGACTTGTCATCATTATAGGATTGCATCAAAGGTGTGTTGTGAAGAATATTATTGGTTTATTGGACTGATAATAGACATACTATTTTCTACCCCTCATTAATTTAATTACAACACCTTTTATGTCAGTGATTTGCATTGAAAATTTGTGAAAAAAGTAAACATTTTAGGTGCATAAACAAGCATTATTTGTGTTATTTCATTGCATTCAATTTAAATACATAAAATCATAAATTTGACCTTGTTGTGTTGTACTCTTTTCGTCCTATCCATTATATTTTTTGTGAACTTGGTGCATCCTTTTAGCCCTTTCCCTCAAACAAGTGTTTAGGAGTGAAATAGTCACACATCTAGGGTGCCTTAATCATCATAAAACTTTGCATGTCTTGTCTTATTAGACTTTATTGGACATTGATGTTACAAGACATTTCATCATGGCATCTTCATCTCATTTCTCTTTGGTACCTCTACATGCATATATGAAAAACTTAGAGAAAATCTACAGATTTCTTAATATGAATCCTCATGTTCTCACTTACATACAAGCTATGTATCACATGTTTATATTTAAACGCTCTTCATTTGAAATCCTTGACTATGTATCTAATTTTGACAACTTCACATATCTCATGAATACATACCCTTGGGTAGTAGAAGATTTAACAAAACACATTGAGAATGATGAGTGTCAAGTTTATCTTAATCCTTTGGAATTAATAGCTCAAACATATGATGATGATGATGAAGATGATTCCATAAGTTATCCTACTTCTCCTATAATTGAATGTCCAAGGGCCTTAGATGGGAAGACTATGGATAACTCTATTAATGTTACAACACCTAACCTTCATAACAACACTATACCTTCCTCTCATTCTATTTCTCTCCATGGCCATGATGTAGCATTAGTGGATGAGGGAAGGTCTCTCACATTAAATCCTTTAGGGATAGATGCTAGGTATAATCAAGAGGGAAACAATGTTAATTCAATCTTCACTAATAGACTTTGTAGTAATATTCCTAAGATGATTGTGCAGGGGGCACCTAGTGTACTTTCTTTCTTAAAGCTAGTGATTACAATTCAAGGTACTCAACAACCATCTAGACACCCCGATCACATCTACAACGATGCAAAGAAAATTACTCAAAGAAATCAAGGTGTTCAAAATGTGTCACAACACCCCATGATTGCTCAGACATACAACACCCATAATAACAAGCAAAGTAAACAAGCATCTCATGTGCCTATCTCTCTTCCAAGTTCTCAACCTATACTTCCTCCACCACCTCATCTTACTCCTAAAAGAGGTCAAGAATATGATCTAGTCGAGCATCTTCACACTACTCCGGATAAGATCTCTCTATGGGATTTAATACAAACATCACCTACATACCATGGAATTCTCCAAGAAGCTTTACAAAAGGTGATTGTACCACCTACTGTTAAGCCGAATGATGTAGCAGCTCTGTTAGATTGTATGCATGTAACAAAAATGGATATTCTCTTTCAACCGCATGAAATACCATCGATAAAAGAAGAATTAGACCCATTTATGATCTTTGTCACAATAAATAAAACTTTGATAAAGTGAGTTATGATTGTCAATGGATCGGCTCTTAATGTTTGTGGTATTGACCTACTACAGAAAATCAAGGTTGAGAAATCTTTAATCAAACCCGATAGGACTAGCATTCATGGTTTTGATAATGTTGCAAAACAAACTATGGGAATGATAACCTTACCCATAATGGTTGGACCCATGACATTGGATACTCTTTTTCATGTTATGCTAGGTTCTCTCTCATATAATATGATTCTAGGTAGACTGTGGATTCATGCCATGGGGGTAGTTCCGTCTACCCTACATAGGTCAATAAAATTTATTTATAAAGACAAACTCCACACTATAGACGCTAATCCTGAACTAGATAAATGTTTACATATTGAAATTCAAAAACAAGTTTACAAACATGAGTATAAATAACTTACAAGTTGATTCATCAAAACTTCTTGCCACAGATAATGTTGTACAAGACTCTAAAACATTGAATGCACTCTTTGGTGATGATTGGGGTTTATTAGATTTTAATCCTTACAGTATAGGGAAATATAAACTTAATAACCCTGACACATCCAAAGTCACATCGATCTCATCAATGCAATCTTTTGAAACACCTAGGGGACATGAAGCCTCCTTGGTAGAAAAAAAAGATAATACACTTACTTATACTAGAAATTATGAAACATGTGAGGCTTCACCATCTTCTAAAGAAATGACATCCCTCTATGGTCAAGGATTTAAAATACTTTATAACAATTGTGACTATGTAGGTAAGGGATGTAGCGTAAATCAACAAGGGATTTGAGTACCTATAGAATCCACTTCTAGACATTACTCAAGTGGCATTGAATATAATCCTTTTAAGGAAAAGAAAGCCTCTTGTCATCCTAAACTCAATGTTAATGCAATTTCAGCAAGACCAAATCAATATGTACAATATCCTGGGATGGTAGATAAGAATTGTCCGCCAGGAGCTATCCCTTTGAATCAACTAAACATCCTTCCATCTTTAAGTCACACTCATTGTAGCAAGTGTTATATTTTCTCTAAAGGGTGGCCTCTTCCTAGAAGTGTAAGTTCTTAACATTGGGATGAAACAAGTAAGTATTTCTAACCTTGGTGGTCACCTATGTCATACCATTACTGGCTCGTTTATGTAACCTATTCTCTCATGTTGTGTTTCCCCTATGATGTGTTATGTGTTGTTTAGGCCTCCTAGGATGACCCTTGATAGTTTCATAAGGCCAAGGTGTTGCAAGTATGAGGTGAGCCAGTGTTGTCATTGATGTCAACATACTCATATTGCATTGACAAGAAGGATTGGATGAGCTGTGTGCTGAGGATATTGAGAAAATTAGCCTCAGTCAGGAACAGTGAAGAACCGTGATGAGAAGAAGGCAAATGTATTGTATAGGTTGAGAACCGGAGGATGCGGATTAAAGGGTTTGTAGATATGAGTCTTGAGATGCTTCAGTTAAAATTTTAGAGGTCCGCATGAAGATCTGAAGGAGTTGTGGCTGTCGGTGTAGAACCGGTTCCGGCAAGTATTCAGAGGTGACAGAGGATCACAAAAAGGTCCGGTGAGGTCCGGAACTGTATAATCCTAATCTACGGATTGGAAGGAGTCTTTGGGATGTCCTTGTGATATGCCATCTCAAGTTGTGTATGATTTGGAGGTCCGGAAGTACCTCTTGCATTATGACAGTGGCGACAGACAGTGTTCTTGAAGTTCCAGATAAGGAAGAGAAGAGATTCCAGTAAGTAAAGAAAGTGCGGATGTACCTGGTCATTCAGGCAGGCTTGTGAAGGTTCTTGGATCATGTTGAGGTTGTGTTGTTGGTCCGCATTGATAGTAGAGCCCAAAATTGAAGTTATTCTTCCAGATGAAGTTCTTGCTCTGTTTAGCCGACCGGATGAGTTGTTCATCCTGCGAATGTTCTTGTGGTGGCCGACCGGATGTGTTATTCATCTTGCGGATACTCTTATGGTTGTTTGCCGACTTAGATGTTTGTTCCTAAGTCAATGTCTTGTATAAATAACAGCTTGTGAGTTCATTTCGTAGTGTGGATTGTGTGGATGAGTGTGGCATAGCGAAGTGAAGTGCGAAAGGCAGAGCAAAGGTTTTTGGGCTTAAATGGAACTGATCCAGACATGGTAGAGATGTCATTCTCCAGTTCAAGATTGTGATTCTTATCACTTTGTAGACAGTGTGTCTCCTTGTAGGCAGTGGGCCTCTTGTGAGCAGTGTGCTCGGGCAGTGAGCCCTAATTGGCAAGTGCCATTCTTTTTCTTATTCTTTTAACAGAGAATAATCCTTGGGTTAATCACCCCGTGGTTTTTCCCTTAACCGGGTTTTCCACGTCAAAATCTTGGTGTTCAATGTGTTGATGTTTATCTGCTCTTGTGTTTATGTATTATGCTTTCATGGATGATTAATTGATATGCTGTTAACTAACAACGAAGAATCAAGTGTTTGAAAGAACAAGAAGTTTTATACAACTGATTCACCCCCCTCTCAGTTGTATGCCTTAAATCCAACAATTGGTATCAGAGCCAAGTTCCTCTGAAGGGAGCTTAACCGCTTGAGGAGATCCAGGATGTTGTCATACAAGAAGGATAGTCCGAAGTTCGATGGAACCAACTTCACTCTTTGGAAAGGTCGCGTGAAATGTCACTTGGAATATATGGGAAAAGCATACTTGGCTATGGTCTCAAAACCATATGTACCTCCACAAGATGGTCCGACAACTCTGAATGAAATCACAGATGCTGAAAATAATTTGCGGACCAAGGAAGCCCTACTAAGCGCATTGAATGATTCAGATCTCTCAAATGTTATTGACCTACCAACTGCATATGAGATCCTGACTAAACTGGAACTTCTGTATGAAGGAGATGAGTTTGTCAAAAGTGCAAGGTTGCAAAGTCTGAAAGGGAAATTTGAAAGATTGAAGATGAGAGATGATGAAAACATCACTACCTTTATGCCAAGAGTGAATGAGCTGGTATGTGGAATTAGAAATGTTGGTGGAACTCTAGATGAAAATGAGATTGTCTGCAAAATCCTAAGATCCCTTCCTGCTGCCTACAAAATCAAGGTTGCTGCCATTGATGAATTCAGAGCCCACACAACTGTCACAAGAGAACAACTGGCTGGCAAACTAGCTGCATTTGAAATGACCGAGTTTGGAGATGATCCTCCCAAGACTGAATCTGCTTTCAAAGCCAGTGCCTATGTGAAAGGCAAACAGAGATTTGATCCGGGAGAAAACTCATCAAGGAAGATGTCATGGTATGATCAAGCAAGAAGAGACATGGAAGAAGAAGAAGCCGAAACAGCTCAACTTGAAGCCCTCATTGCAAAGAGACTTCCAAGAGGATCCGGTAAGTATGAAGGAAAACTACCCTTTAAGTGTTTCAACTGCAATAAGATTGGTCATTTTGCTTCAAGATGTCCGGAAAGATCTGCAAGGTCTAATACTAACAGACAAAGGTTTCAAAAGAACTGCTATTATGTTCATGAAGAAGATGACAATGAAGGAGTAACAGATGATGAATCAGAACTAGAAAGCAAATCCAGAAATGAATGGGTGTTTATTGCCATCAAGGAAGAAGATTCAATATCCTCTAAATCTGTCAATCACAAGGTTGTGGAAAGAGCTTTGGCTGCTCAAGTGGAAGAAAAGGATGATTGGGTTATTGATAGTTGATGTTCTCACCATATGACTGGTGACAAGAATAAGTTCTTAGATTTGGAAAGGTATGAAGGAGGAATGGTAAAGTTTGGTGACAATTCTGCTGGCAGAATCAGAGGTAGGGGAACTATTTCATTTGATGGAAAGAGCAAAATAGGTAATGTACTATATGTTGAAGGATTGAAGCACAATCTTCTCAGTGTTGGTCAGTTAGTGGACAAAGGCTATGATCTCCGGTTCAAGAATGGAAAATGCAGAATCTTTACAAGCTCCAGAACTGAAATTGCATCCGGTGCTCAAACAAAAGGTAATATCTTTCATCTGGTTGGTTCAAACAAAAGTTGTCTGTTTGCTCAAGTTGATCAGAGTTGGTTATGACATAGAAGAATGTGTCATGTGAATTTTGATAACATTATTAAGATAAGCAATATTCAGGCTGTAAGAGACCTTCCAAAATTGGTGAAACCTACAAATAGTTTGTGCAAAGAATGTCAGCTAGGTAAACAGAGCAGAGTCTCTTTCAAAAGCAAAGATCAGTCTTCTACCGGATTGTTGGAATTAGTACATACTGATCTCTGTGGTCCAACAAGAATCAAGAGTCTGCAAGGTGATAGATATTTCATGTTGTTAATTGATGATCATTCCCAGATGATGTGGGTTACCTTTCTAAAAGAAAAATCAGAAGCATTTGAGAAGTTCAAAATCTTCAAAGCTATGGTAGAGAATCAAACTGGATTGAAACTAAAGTGTCTAAGTTCTGATAGAGGTGGTGAATTTACATCTGGTGAGTTCATTGACTTTTGTGAGAAGCAGGGTATAAGGAGACAATTGTCTGCTCCTAGGACTCCACAGCAGAATGGAGTAGTTGAAAGAAAGAACTGGACCATCCAGGAAGCTGCCAGGACAATGATGTTGGAAGAAAATGTTCCTCAGATGTTTTGGAAAGAAGCTATCAGCACTGCAGTCTACACTCTCAATCGAGTTCAAATCAGAAACAACACCGGTAAGACCCCCTATGAACTCTGGTTTGGCATCACTCCTACTGTGAAATATTTCAGAGTATTTGGTAGCAAGTGTTATATTAAAAGAGATGAAGATCTAGGAAAGTTTGATGCTAGAAGTGATGAAGGAATTTTCTTGGGCTACTCCACTCAAAGCAAAGCATACCGGTGTTACAATAAGAGATTGAGGAAGATGATAGAAAGCACCAATGTGAAAGTTGATGAAGGAATTAAGAAGCCTTCAAGATTTTATGAGTTTGATGAAGATGATCAAGATGGTGTTCAGGTTCAAGGGACTCAATCCCCTCCGGTAAGTCAGAATCAACTTGATCCAGTAAATCAGGAAGAAGAAATAGGTCAGAATAAACCTGATCAAGGAGCAACAGTGCAGGATATTCCCAAAACTCCAAGGTATGTAAGACTAAACCACTCTGAAGATCAGATCATAGGTGACAGAAGCAAAGGTGTGCAAACTAGAAGGAATGTTGCTCAAAATCAGGATGAATGCTGTCTAATTTCAAAGATTGAACCTAAAATAGTAAATGAAGCCTGCAATGATGAAAACTGGACTAAAGCAATGAAAGATGAATTAATGCAAATTGAGAAAAATCATACTTGGGATCTTGTTCCCAGACCTAGAGACAGGAATGTGATTGGAACCAAATGGGTCTTCCGGAACAAACTAAATGAAGCTGGTGAAGTTATCAGAAACAAAGCTAGATTAGTCTGCAAAGGCTACTCTCAAATAGAAGGAATTGACTTTGAAGAGACCTTTGCTCTGGTGGCAAGAATTGAAGCAGTCAGATTATTTCTTGCATTTGCTGCCTTCAAAGACTTCAAGGTATATCAGATGGATGTCAAGTCTGCTTTCCTAAATGGTGATCTGGAAGAAGAAGTTTACATTGAACAACCGGATGGATTTCAATTGTCTGATAATGATGATATGGTCTGCAAGTTGAAGAAAGCATTGTATGGACTAAAGCAAGCCCTAAGAGCATGGTATGAAAGGTTGGATAAGCATCTTGTGCAGATTGGATTCAACAAAGGTACTGCTGACAGTAACCTATATTTCAAAATTGTTCATGAAAACATTTTGATTGTTGAAGTGTTTGTGGATGATATCATTTTTGGAGGAAGAGATAGTATGTGCAAAACTTTTGCAAATCAGATGAAAAGTGAGTTTGAAATGTCTATGCTTGGTGAAATGAATTTCTTCTTGGGTCTGCAAATTACTCAAACAAAGAAAGGAATCTTCATTTCTCAGACCAAATATGTGAAAGAATTGTTAAGGAAATATGGTATGGAAGATTCAAAACCAATGAACACTCCCATGGCAACCGGATGTAAGTTGAGCAAAGATGATGACTCCCCAAAGGCAAATTAGACAAAGTATAGATCAATGATTGGTGGATTGTTGTATCTCACTCAGACTAGACCAGATATAATGCAGGCTGTTGGTCTTGTGGCAAGATTCCAGGCTGATCCTAGAGAATCTCATGTTATGGAAATCAAAAGAATTTTTAAGTACCTGAAAGGAACAGTTGAGTATGGTCTATGGTACCCTAGAGATCCGGATTTCTCTCTTCATGCTTACACAGATGCAGATTGGGCAGGAGATGTGGATGACCGGATGAGCACTAGTGGTGGAGCATTCTTTTTGGGGAAGAGATTGGTTTCTTGGCTAAGCAAGAAACAAGATGCAATATCTCTGTCTACAACTGAAGCAGAATACATTGCAGCAGCAGGTAGTTGCACTCAAATCTTATGGATGAAGCAGATGCTAAGAGACATTAAAGTTGAATATGAGGAGCCTATCACAATTTTTTGTGACAATTCAAGTGCAATTAATATTTCTAAGAATCCGGTATTGCATTCTAAGACTAAGCACATATCTATCAAGTTTCACTTTTTGAGAGAACAAGTGAACAAGGAAGAAGTCAGATTGGAGTATGTTCCCTCAAAGGATCAGATTGCAGATATCTTTACTAAACCTCTTCCCAAGGACTCTTTTGAATATCTCAGGGAGAAGTTAGGGGTCATGGCCCCTCCGGTGATGAACTAGGATGCACTGATGTGCATCAGTCCGGTGGATATCACAGTCATATCTTATGATCCGGATTGATGATGGGGAGCTGCAACTAAGGGGGAGCAGCTGACATGATTCTGATGTATGAGAATTGCAAGTGTGAGCCCTTTGCCATTGATGTCAAAGGGGGAGAGAAGACATGTGAAAAACAAGTGGTTGATGATCAAAGGGGGAGCAGTAAAGGAAGAGAAGACATGTGAAAAGTTGTTGTTGATAGGGGGAGTTGTGACAGAAAGGAGAAGTTCTTGTCTTGATGGTTTTTCACATTATATGTTGCCATCAATGACAAAGGGGGAGATTGTTGCAAGTATGAGGTGAGCCAGTGTTGTCATTGATGTCAACATACTCATATTGCATTGACAAGAAGGATTGGATGAGCTGTGTGCTGAGGATATTGAGAAAATTAGCCTTAGTCAGGAACAGTGAAGAACCGCGATGAGAAGAAGGCAAATGTATTGTATAGGTTGAGAACCGGAGGATGCAGATTAAAGGGTTTGTAGATATGAGTCTTGAGATGCTTCAGTTAAAATTTCAGAGGTCCGCATGAAGATCTGAAGGAGTTGTGGCTGTCGGTGTAGAACTAGTTCCGGCAAGTATTCAGAGGTGACAGAGGATCACAAAAAGGTTCGGTGAGGTCCGGAACTGTATAATCCTAATCTATGGATTGGAAGGAGTCTTTGGGATGTCCTTGTGATATGCCATCTCAAGTTGTGTATGATTTGGAGGTCCGGAAGTACCTCTTACATTATGACAGTGGCGACAAATAGTGTTCTTGAAGTTCCGGATAAGGAAGAGAAGAGATTCCAGTAAGTAAAGAAAGTGCGGATGTACCTGGTCATTCAGGCAGGCTTGTGAAGGTTCTTGGATCATGTTGAGGTTGTGTTGTTGGTCCGCATTGATAGTAGAGCCCGAAATTGAAGTTATTCTTCTAGATGAAGTTCTTGCTCTGTTTAGCCGACCGGATGAGTTGTTCATCCTGCGAATGTTCTTGTGGTGGCCGACCGGATGTGTTATTCATCTTGCGGATACTCTTATGGTTGTTTGCCGACTTAGATGTTTGTTCCTAAGTTGATGTCTTGTATAAATAACGGTTTGTGAGTTCATTTCGTAGTGTGGATTGTGTGGATGAGTGTGGCATAGCGAAGTGAAGTGCGAAAGGCAGAGCAGAGGTTTTTGGGTTTAAATGGAACTGATCCAGACATGGTAGAGATGTCATTCTCTAGTTCAAGATTGTGATTCTTATCACTTTGTAGACAGTGTGTCTCCTTGTAGGCAGTGGGCCTCTTGTGAGCAGTGTGCTCAGGCAGTGAGCCCTAATTGGCAAGTGCCATTCTTTTTCTTATTCTTCTAACAGAGAATAATCCTTGGGTTAATCACCCCGTGGTTTTTCCCTTAACCGGGTTTTCCACGTCAAAATCTTGGTGTTCAATGTGTTGATGTTTATCTGCTCTTGTGTTTATGTATTATGCTTTCATGCATGATTAATTGATATGTTGTTAACTAACAACGAAGAATCAAGTGTTTGAAAGAACAAGAAGTTTTATACAACTGATTCACCCCCCCTCTCAGTTGTATGCCTTAAATCCAACACAAGGATATCAGGAGACAACCTCCGTTGTGACCCTTCTTCTGTTTGTATCATCATGCTTTTATATTACTTCACCTCTATTTTCATTGTTGTGTGTTGTGTCTTAAGGACATAACATTGCAGTTGGTGACTTGGGGGCACCCTGCTACATGATTGTCCCTAAGGCACTTGTTTCTCCTCTCTCGAGTTATTGTTTACCTTCCTCTAGTGGTTCTATCTAGTGGGCGGATGATGAAAAAACATATTATACTGATATGAACCTAGTGTCCCTTCAATGAGAAATCAAAAAATGGACCTAGTCCATACATGATGATGGGGTTGTTTTATATTATCTGATGCTTGGCTAGTAGAGTCACTCCATGTGATCTTGATGTTGTCTTATCGCACTTACAAAACATAACAATACTACTACTCTGTGCACTTTGCCTATCTGGAATCTATCTTTGCATTGTTGTTTATAATGATTATATGGATGCTAACACCTTTTCTTGTAGGAAATTGTGTGTTTGTGGGAACATTTGGCAATCGTAAAGTACATGCCACCTCTGGGAGCATGGGCTTTGTGAGAGCTCATGTGTTCCCTTGTGTGTTTTTCTTCCTACCTTAATGTGCTTGATATCAGTACATGATATCAACCACCTTAAGGTGGGGGCATATATCAGGTAAGCTGTCTAATTTAGATGCTAGCAAAGTGTGTTTGTAAAGATTGAAAACTACTAGAATCACTTAAGACCTCTGCGGAGGCAAGATATTGTGCATATCTTTTTTATTTTAAGCCCTCCATGCAAGGCAGGGATGGTGTATTTCTTAAGGAGATTGTACATCTTGTCATTTTAAAAAAGTCCTCCAAGAAGGCTGGGACTGGATCTGAGACTATCCTAACCCTTAAGCGTGTCTTCGGTGATTGTTGTGGCAAAGCGCAATCATTGGTGTGTGTCTGTAATGTGCCTAAGATGGCTGTGAACCTAGTAATAGGTTTCTTCCATCGCTTGTCTGTCATGTTCTCTCTGTGTCTTCCATGTGTGTGTATGGTGTGTTTGTTTCCAAGCATAGTCTACAGACGGGTGGTGATGAGTCCCTCCTATGCTTTGGGATTTTGTATTGTGTGTTTGGTTTCAAGTGTAGTCTAAAGACTAGTGGCGATGAGTTCCTCTTGCACTCTGAGATTTGTTTTGCATGTCTATTTCCCCATATGCAGTCTAAAGACTAGTGGCGATGAGTCCCTCCTGCATTTTTGGTTGTGTGTTTACTTTCCTTACACTTGCATTTGCATTTCATATATATGAGAAAATGAAAAAAAGAAATAATAACTGCATTCACTGTATTCATTGTGTTTTGCATGTTTTCACTATTGTATTTTCCATGTTTTGTGTGACTGTAATTATCTTCTCTGTGTTTTGTGTGCATGTTACTGTCTTCATTGTGATTGGTGTGTCTTCTTCGTGCTTGGTGTGTTTACTGTTCTTGTTGACCATACTTTAATGCATGTATTGGCCTTGTGTTTATACATACATTAAAGTGGGGGATAAATGTTACGTTAGAAAATGTCCCCTGGGGGGCTTTTCCCTCCTAAGGTTTAGCTCCTGAGTCCTTTAGAATGCATTTAGGTCATCTTGCATGTTAATGGTGACTCCCGATGAGAAAACCTTGAAGTTTCATGGCAAATGGGACATAGGGGGTGTGCTTAGCATGAACCCTACCTAAAATAGTGGGGGAGGAGCACTCACGCCCTAGTTGTTAGGGATTGCATGCAGAAGATATCAATTAAATGCAAATAAAGATTAAACAGAAAAATGAAAATACATAGAAATAATAATAGCGAGAGACAAGTTTTAACGTGGTTCACCCAAACTCGGGCTACATCCACCAACAGAGAGTCCAATATTATTATCCAGTAAATCAAACTAATTACAACCAACAATCCTTCCAACTCAATACCGCTATAAAATGCTACAATACATCAATGGAAAACCTAACCCTTAGTTGCTTTTATCAAGACTTATGTTAGTTACAAAATAGGGCTTTTTATGTTGTCTTGGAATAGAAAAATAACTCCTGACGCCTTTATAAAATAATAAAAATTGTTTGAGGTTTTGGGGGTAATGCCCATGAGCCCCCACCCTATATTGTGACAGGGAGCGTGCCACAGGTGCTTCCCCTAGACCCTGCAAGGGGCACTACCCCTTGACCCAATTAAATAATTTGGGGGGAAACCATGTAGATAAAAGTGGGGTAAATTAAACCTCAGAGTCTGATTAGGCTCCATGTAAAAACAATCTCCCACTTATAGACTGATCAGACTCCACACCATATCATCTCCCACTTGGAGACTAATCAGACTCCAAACCATATCATCTCCCACTTGGATACTGATTATAACATCGCTAACCGTGTAGATCCCACTGGAAATAAGCACCCTAGACTTTGTTGTTCTGATTTTATTATTTTCAATTTTAAAGACCAACCGAAGCTAAAGAGGATCTCAGCTTCTCCCTTGTCACTGCCCTTGTAAACATATCCATTGGATTATTATCTATATGTATCTTTTCCAGCCATAACTATCCATCATCCAACACCGACCAGATGAAGTGATACCTTAGCTATATGTGTTTGGTCTTTGAATGCAAGGCAGAATTATTTGCATGTATGACACTCTGACCATATGTAAACAAATAATTGTTAGCCTGTTGTTTTCCCAATTCTTCCATAAAAGATTATAGCCATATCATCTACTTGCTTGCCTCTGTTGTAGCTACATACTCTACCTTTGCGGTGGATAAAGCAAGCACCTTTTGCAACCGTGAGATCCAACTCACTGATGTCCCACCTATAGTAAACACATAACCTATAGTACTCTGCCTAGTATTAATATCCCCTACCAAATCTGAGTCCACATAACCTATAGTATTCCACCTGGTATTAATATCCCCTACCAAATCTGAGTCCACATAACCTACTAAATCAGTATTAGATCCCTTAAAACATAAGTGTTTATTGGATGTACTTTTAAATATCTAAGAATCCGTGTTACTGCATTCCAATGTTCCAATTTGGGATGACTCGTATAACTGCTTACGACTCCTACCATATGTATAGAATCTGGTCTTGTGCATACCATGGCATACATTAAACTTCCTACAGCTGAAGTATATGGTACCTTGGACATTTTTTCTTCCTCCTCTTGTGTCTTAGGACACATCTCCTTAGTCAATTTTAAATGACTAGGCAAAGGTGTGCTGACAGCTTTTGCATTCTCCATATGGAATCTCTACAACACCTTTTCAATATAATTAGCCTGAGATAGAGTCAATTTTTTTTTCTTCCTATCTCTATGAATTTTCATACCAAGGATTTGTTTTGCTGCCCCCAAATCCTTCATAGCAAATGATTGTGCTAACTGTTGTTTTAACTCTCTTATGTGATCCATGTTAGACCCTCCTACGAGCATGTCATCAACATATAAACATAAAATAATGTAGTTGTCATTATCCAACCTCTTAAAATAAACACAATGGTTAGAATTACACCGGTTGTAGCCTTTCTCAGCCATAAAACTATCAAATTTTAAATACCATTGCCGAGGTGATTATTTCAAGCCATACAAACTCTTCTTCAATCTGCACACTAGTTTCTCCTTACTGTTGAGATCAAATCCTTGGGGTTGTTCCATATATATCTCGTCCTCCAAGTCACCATGGAGAAAGGCAGTTTTCACATCTAGCTGTTCTAAATGCAAATCTTTAGCAGCCACAATACTTAAAATAGTACGAATAGAAGTCATCTTAACAACCGAAGAAAAAATCTCATCAAAATCAATACCTTTTTTCTATGCAAATCCTTTTAGAACTAACCTGGCTTTAAATCTTTTCTTACCTCCATCTTCCTCTTTCATCCTATAAACCCATTTATCTGGTAAAGCCTTTTTTCCTACATGCAACTTACATAATTCCCAAGTCTGATTTGTTAGCAAGGAGTCCATTTCTTCTTTCATTGCAAGCTCCCACTAAACCTTTGTATCCACCTACATAGCTTCGTCATATCCTTTTGGTTTACCAGCATCTATTAACAAAATAGAATACAAAGAGGGGGAAAACCTTTTAGGAGGTCTACTTAGCCTTGTTGACCATCTAACATTCATTGGAGTTTGTGGTATTTCTTGTTGATGTTGTGGAGCATGAGGAACCACTAGAACATCATTATCTAGAGTATCATCCAACACCACATAATCCTTTTCTTTCTTCTCATGCTATTGCAACTAATCTTTGTACAACACCTTCTCATTGAATACAACATCCCTGCTTCTCACAATTTTTTTATTTTTAAAATCTAAAAGCCTATAACCAAATTCATCAATACCATATCCAATGAAGGTACACTTTTTTGATCTTGCATCCTGCTTGGTTCTATTTTCAGAATCTACATGTGCAAATGCTTCGCATCCAAAGGTTTTGAGAAAAGAATAATTCACCTTCTTACGTGTCCATGTTTCCTCTAGAATACCACAGCCCAAAGGAACTGAAGGACCTCTATTAATTAAATATACAATGGTATTGATAGCCTCTGCCCACATGTTTAAAGGCAGCCCAACATGCAATCTCATGGTCCTTGTATGCTTCATTATTGTCCTATTCATGCATTTAGCCACTCAACTTTCCTGTGGAGTCCCTGGAACCATTTTTTGCTTATGAATTCCATTAAAGGAATAATAATCCTCAAATTCTTTGATGTAATACTCACCACCATTATCATATCTAAGACATTTCAATCTTTTATCCGTCTCATTCTCAACCAAGCTTCTCCATTTCTTAAATGTTTTAAATACATCAAATTTCTGCCTAAGGAAATAAATTCAGACCTTCCTAGTTGCACCATCTATGAATGTAACATAATATTGAGAGCCACCAAGAGAAGATACCTAAGCCAGTCCCCATACATATGTATGCACAAGCTCCAACTTTTCATCTTTCTTTTGCTTCCCATCCTTGAGAAAACTAACTCTCTTTTGTTTGTCATACACACAACTTTCATAGAAATCCTTATTAATACATTTCAGACCTGGTAAAACTTTCTTAGAATGAAGTATCTTTGTACTTTTTTCACTCATATGCCCAAGTTTGTTATGCCATAGTGTTGTCTTAGAACCTGCAGCAATTGTTTCAGTCTCTTCCTGTGAACTTGCATCAACTATTCCTAAACTTGTTTATTTTTTCTCTGCAACAACTAAAGTAAAATGAATAGTATGACTTGTACAAAGATATAAGGTGCCTACTTTCATAAGTTTTTCTACTATTAAGGCACCTTTTCAAACCTTTCAATTTTTATCACTAAAAGTAACCATGCAACCTTCATTAGCTAGCTACCCTGCTGAACTTAAATTCCTACTCAACCTTGGAACATGCCTTACTTCTTGTAGTAGCCAATGATTCCCATTCTACAACTTAATCTTGATTCTTCCCTTTCCAACAATTTGACAGGGTTAGTTATCTCCCAAATAAACTAGACCAAAATCCCCTTTGACATAATCAAGAAAATAACTTCTATGGGACATAGCATGAAATGAGGCCCTTGAATCTAAAACCCATGAATCATCAACATTATCTAGGGAAAGAACCAAAGCATCATCTTTAGATTTATTACTTACCACATTTGCCTCCTTATTGCCTTCTTGTTTTTCTCCTTCTTTATTCTTCCGAGACCAACAATCTTTCTTCAAACGCCCTGGTTTCCCACTCTACCAACAATCCTTCTATCCTCTAGATTGGGACCTCTTGTCCTTCAATTTTCCTCGTGACTTCCCGTGACCTCCAGAACCTTTTCCTCTCTCCTTTGATCTACCCCTGCTTTCTGCATTCAAAACACTACCTAATGTGGACCCTCCTGAGTTTTTCCATTGCATTTCTTTGCTAAGGATAACACCAACAACATCATTAAATTTCAAAGTATTTGAACCAGAGACAGAGTTACTTACATCCATTACCAAGCTATTCCAACTTTTTGGCAAAGAACATAATATCAAGAGAGCCCTCACCTCTTCATCAAAACTTACTTTTATAGAAGTTAACTGACTGATAATTGTATTAAACTCATTTAAATGATCTATCACAGATCCACCTTCAATCATTTTCAGATTAAATAAATGCTTCATGAGAAATACCTTATTTGAGGCTGAGGGTTTTTTATACAATTTACCCAAAGCTTTCATCAGACCATCTGTTGTCTTCGCTTATGTTATATTGAATGCCACAGATGGTGCCACACACAACCAAATGCTTCCCAGTGCCTTTTTGTCAAGAAGATTCCAATCCTCATTAGTCATTGTTGCCAATTTCTTGGCTATTGCTTCCAATGGTCTCCATAAATCCTTCTGGTAGAGATAATCCTCCATCTGCATCTTCCATTACTGATAGTTCTACCCATTGAATTTATCTACCTTCAATTTACCCTCCTCCGCCATTGCTCCCACTCAACTGTTAGACTCCCACTCAACCATGAGACCTTCCTACAAACGATAATTGAACACAACCCTGTCTGATACCACTTTTTAGGGATTGCATGCAGAAGATATCAATAAAATGTAAATAAAGATTAAACAAAGGAATGAAAATACATAGAAATAATAACAGCGAGAGACAAGTTTTAACATGGTTCACCCAAACTCGGGCTACATCCACCAATAGAGAGTCCAATATTATTATCTAGTAAATCAAGATGATTACAACCAGCAATCCTTGCAACTCAATCTCACTGCAAAATGCTACAATACATCAATAGAAACCCTAACCCTTTGCTTATATTATCAAGACTTATGTCAGTTACAAAATAGGGTTTTTTTTATGTCAACCAATAGAAAAATAACTCCTGATACCTTTATAAAATAATAAAAATTGTTTGAGGTTTCAGGGGTGCTGCCTACGAGCCCCCATCCTGTATCACGACAAGGAGTGCACTAGGGGTGCTACCCCTAGAACCTGTCTTGGGGGCACTACCCCCAAACCCTCGCAAGGGGTGCTGCCCCTTGACCCCATTAAATAATTTGGGGGGATACCACACCGTTAAAAGTGGGGTAAATTTAACCTCCAAGTCTGATTAGGCTCCATATAACAACACTAGTCTTTCCCTATTTTAGGTCAGGACCTATTTTTGGGTGTTAGTTTTATGACCCTTATTAGGTCCTATGCTGACATCTCAAGTTTGATTTACAAAATTCTTAGCGGGAATGTTTGTAGTTGCATATATAAGCATGATTAGTGATTCATTTAAAAATTAGATGGACATTGTGAGCTTGTGGCTTTATGTGAAAGTGATTCAAGGCATTCATTGTGTTGCAGAGTAGTATTTTGTTGTTGTTATTGTGTTTGTATTTGCAGATTTAACTCCATCTCCTCATGGCATGAAGAACATCTTCCTTCCATGAGATCTACACTACAAGGTGATATCTATTATGTTTTCTATCATTTATCATTTAAATTTTAACTCTATCCCATAGAGATATGCACTCTTTATCTAGCAACAGCATTTGGAAGACTTGAATGTCTCTCTGGGGCTTGACCGAGGTAAGCCTCTAAACACCACAACCCCTAACCCACTTTTTTCTGATTGCAAGTTACTGGTTTTGGAAGTGAAAGAAGTGGAGTTGCAAGAGAGCAGTGCAGACTCTTAGAATTGCATATATGAGAAGAAAACTAGGGCTTCGACTTGGGCCCCAGCTTATTAGTCCTTCAAATTGTGAAGCGATGTAATCTTTGTGACAACAAGAACAGGTTGCAGACATTCTTCAGAGATCCCGACAAAAGTAGGTACATTGGACTATGGTGCCTACTCATTAGTCCCTAACTTTTCCACACACTAAACCTTGAAATCTGATATGTACTTAGTTGTCATTTGATATCTCTATGTGTGATCATTTTCTGTAATTTGTCTGTTTGTTTACGATTTCATGAATTTAGGGTTTTGAGTGTAATTAGACTTAATTGAGTAACAAATTCACACAATTCTAATCTTCCCCTATGCTCCAAATAATAGGAGATCTATAGTAGAGTTCTCTACCTGGTTGAATGTCCTTGAATGTTTAGCAGCTAAAGGAGGATCATGATAAACCCTTAAAATCAACCTCTTCCCCCTTTTCCTATTAAATAGAAGCAAACACCAAGAACATTAGAATTTCCAAGGATAGTATGCACAACCAAGATGAACATGCATGGGAATATTCCTAGAATGATTTGGGATCCTAGTATTTGAAAAGAGTTGGTGAGGAGAAGTTGGAGAGTTGAATTAACATTGCTTGAGGACAAGTTGTAAGATGGGAAAAGAGATCTAATCAATTATGAACTAACTAGATCAATATTCCCAATCAAACATTAGAATAGAAGCCGGTGAAGACTTTTATGCTTGGCTACTATTCTCAAGGGAGAGCCAAGCTATCTATATTTTATTCCTTTATTGTGATTGTATAGATTAATTTGAGGATAGCAAGATCTAGGATTACAAGTGATCAAATTGACTAAATGAACAACTTAAAGGTGTTGTTGATTAAGTATACAGAAACAAAAAATAAGATCAGGAATAAGAAAGACAAATGAAACCTTTCACCAAAAGTGGGGAAGATTTGGCAGAACTCTAGCACTAGGTGCTAGGGTCCTTAGGGTTTGGCTTGAATTTGCATCTGAAAGTCTATATCACAGATATTTTATCCTCCTATCATTCATCGATGTCAGAAACTCTCAATTCATATTTGCACATAGAAAGGAGGGAAAGTGGTTGTATTGTATAGGGTCTTGCCTCAGTCAAACCCTGAGTAAGTGTTCTCACCTCCACAATAGTGGTGATAATTATTATAGAGAGTGCATGTTTGCAATGAACAAAGCCAAAACTAATAATAAAGACCACAATAAGCAAATATCATGAAATAGAGTTACTATAAGTGTGAAACCCTTGTGGGAGTGATGTCACATCATGGATCACCTACAAGGAGTTGATGGAGGAAGAAGATTCCTCAAATACCTACAAGGGTTAGTGTATACAATAGTAATCTTCACAAATAGAAAGCATGTAGAGAGATAGAGATAGAGAGAGAGAGAACTTGTTAAAGAGAATCATCATGTGTGTAAATGAGGGAGATAGAGTTGTTTATATATGGACCCAAATTACTTTTAGAGGGCCCAATTGGGTTGAGGCCGACAAGGTGCACCACATAAGGTAACAAGGCGAACATTTAAATAAGATCTTTCAGGGATAAACTAACAGAACCCTAGCACTAGGCACTGGTGTCCTAGTGATTTGGACTCCTGAAATGCCAGGTGTCAGAGGGTTTATCCATATTTCTCAAAAAATTGGTAAAGTATGCACACATCAGATTTCATCAAGAAGAGACAAACATCTATGCTAAACCGAGGGCCAAACCAAATGTGAAATTGTAGGTGATGATAATTTACGACTAGTTACATTTAGCCCTTACTTTAGTGATGGTATGAACTTATGTTCATACACACACTAAAGTATGGAGAAGACAAATATTTTTGCCAAAAAGTTGAATCCGTAGAGTGTCACTAAGTTGAGAGATGCGCTAGCCTCCAACCTTAGGATTCTATGAGTCTACAATGCTTAGATAAAGAGGTTACACATGCAAGAAAGATAGCATGAATCACACATATATACACAAAGTATACATGGAGAATACATGAAGCATACATGGAAAGCATGAAGTATACATGGAAAACACTAAGAATAGATTGGAAAGCATGAAGCATACATGGAAAGTTACATGAAGAATACATTGCAAGGCATGAAGCATACAATAACAAAGTTGGTAAGCAAAAACACATAAGAAAAAAAAAGGAAGATTTTGAGTCAGCAAGGTAAGGAGACCTTGGTAGAAAAGGTTGTCTCAATACCATGTGTCATCCCCAAAATATAATGAAAATAAAAGAAAACCAAAAGTGGAGGAATTCTAAAAAGGAAATAGAGAAATATAGTGAGTTGATTGATTGCTTCAAAGGAGAGAAGACATAAAAATAGACATGGAAGAAATCAATATGAATGAAGAAGACATGAATCAGGCACTATCTTTCTCTATCGCTAGGGGTCATGTAGATCAAAACATGCTCATGGATCAGGGTCTACCAATTTGTGTTATGCTACGTGAGTGTGAGTGTAGCAAGGTTGTATGAAGCACATGGGCAAAAAAGTTGTGTTATGCTAGGTGGTACATATACTACAAGGATCATAGGCTAGCAAGTTGTGTTATGCTAGGTGACCATTTTTTCTTAACACCTCTGGAAGCACATCAAATATGAACACCATAGGGGGTGAACACTTCAAGGATCGTAAAAATAAACAAATCCTTAGGGGGTAAATTAATAAGCTACACCTCAGGGGGTACGAATAAAGCAAGGTGCATGTAAGGATGCACATGTGAGCAACATATATGCCCTCTTAAAATAATTAAATAAAGTAATGTATGTAATTGATTTTAAGTTAAGTAAGAGGTATTCGAGAAATGGTGTTCACAAGAAGGAACAAGTTATCATTGCCCCATAGCATAGGAGTTGTTGGTTCCCAAAATAGCAGAAACCCAAAACTCTAAAACATTCCTAAATCACCTAGGCTAGAGAATATCGTCAAGGTGGTAGGAAGAGGTTTATCAACATGTTGAGGGGGATTTTGGCCAACTAAAGGAGTGGGTATACTCCTCTGCACTTCAGGCTAAGCTAAACCTAGGACGGATATTCCTAGAGGCATGAAATGAAATACAAATAAACAAACACATCCATACTCAATGTACACTTGACCCAAAGAGTTGTCACTAGCTCAAGACAAGCTGGTTGCACACGTCTCTATATTAAGTTTATTCAACTGTGTAAATGTACATGCACAGGAAAGATGGTTTCTTCCCCTAAACCATAGGTGAATTATTCAAGTTTGATTTTAAAGAGTGTTTAATCCCTCTCTAATATGGACCAATGTATATTCCATTGGGCAATAGAGTCATAGAATGCAAGGAGGAAAGAAATCATGCAACAAAGGATCAACAAAACTAGGCATAAATCTACATATATGACTTTCAAATAGATCTTCATACAATGGACATACTTAATGATCCAAAAGAGAACTTCAACGATTCATATGCAACAAAGAAATGGCAAATACAAAGCCTTGTATTAAAATAGATGTTGTCACACATCTCCAATCCTCTATGACAATCATACCAACAAATGTGGCAAGGGAAAATACATAACTGTGATTATATATTCAGCAAAATCAATACAAACTTCTGTGGAGACATACCATTATATTCAAATCTGCACTACATAATCTTCCTACTCTATGCTGAATGTATCCCTTCATTAACATACCAGACAGATCATGTGTTGATGCCAAAGAAACAAATTAGGTGCTCCTAGACCAGACAATTGGCTCAACAACCAAACCTAAGAATGCCAAAAATTGATGTATATAGCAATTTAGCACATGCAGTGCAACACAGGGCACTGGAAGATTGGTCAACAAGCAACCATTGCATTGAATGTGGGGCATTGTCTAGTCAAAGAAATCAGTGGATAATTTGGGTGCCCATGCCCTACAAACTAATTGGCATCCTTTGAAGGACTTGCAAAAAAATACCCACTAAAACACTGCATCCTACATTAAATTTGGGGTACCTACAGATTGATGGCAAACACTATTCCAACAACCACCCACTTTGCATTAATGGCATTCTGAGAAGTTGTAAGTGCATAGAGAAACATTGCTTGCTCAAGAAACAATTTGAAACACTAAGACTGCGAAGCATAAGGAGGCATAGAGAAAACATACAGAACACTCAAAAATTGTAGAAACTTGGACAATACTAAGAAACTAGAACAATGAGCTGCAACCAATATAAAATGAAACGTAGAGGTAGACTCTATAGAGATCTTTCTATTCACTTTGTTTTGGCTTCAATGTGATAGAAGAAGACTTAGTTTCTCTAAAAATATTACTTCTACTATATATATTACCTTATGTGTCCCAAAGCTTGTACCCTTTCACACCATAACTATACCCAATGAAGATACATTTCATAGTCTTCTTCTCCAACTTTGTTTATTTCTCCTTTGGCACATGTGAATATGCTTCACAATGAAAAACTCTAAGATGTCTTAATGAAGGCTTGTGCCCTAACCATGCCTCCATAAGAATTTTATTGACAAGAGATCATGTAGGAGGGCTAAAGCAAGAAACTGGGTCCACATATAGGGGAAGTCGCGCAGGAAAAAAAATGCCGCTAGGAGCAGGTACCCATTTTCAAAGAAATGGGTGCCCGTTTAGGAATGGGTGCCCGAACCTAAACGGGTACCCATTTAGTAATGGGTACCCATTTAGTAACATGCACCCGAGCCTAAATGGGTACCCGTTTAGCTTCAGGTACCCATTACTAAACGGGTACCCATTTTCAAAAAATTATATATTTTTAAAAAAGAGCCCTGCGGGCTCATTTTCTACCACTCCGACCGATAGTGATAGCGGAAGCTTCAGAACGGGCACACGTTACTGAAGGCTAAACAAGCACAACACCAGAGATTTTTTTTCCCTCTCACCTCCTCCTGCCACCTCATCACCACTGAGCTCCTCCAAGTTGGTTCTCTACTAATTTTTAGCTTGTTTTAGATGTTTTTTTTCTGATTGTAGGATTAAAATGAAAATTAGGGTTTTATTTGTTATTAGGGTTTTACTTGTTATTAGAGTTTTGTGATTGTCTATTACTGTAAACCTTAAAACTATGTTACTGCAAACCCTAAAACCATGTTACTGCAAACCCTAAAACCATGTTACTGCAAACTCTAAAAAACTTAAACTATAAACCCTAAAACCATGTTGTACTGCAAACCCTAAAAACCTAAACTATAAACCCTAAAAAACCAAATTATAAACCCTAAAACCATGTTTTATTGCAAACTCTAAAAACCTAAACTATAAACCCTAAAAAACCAAATTATAAAGCCTAAAACCATGTTGTACTGCAAACCCTAAAAACCTAAACTATAAACTCTAAAAAACCAAATTATAAAGATTTAATTTTGTGTGAGTATGATTCGAATGCATTTGACTTTTCAATGACTTCTAATGAGAACGTAATAGCATTCAAAAGAAGCTTTATGAATTGAATTGTTGTGGTCAAACAAAATTTTATATTGAATTGACTAGAAATTCCAAACAAGCCACTCTTCCATCCTCCTAAAAATGCAAACTACTAATAAAAATATCTTATAATTACTTTACTATATATATCTTCATCATCATTTACTAGTATTCCATTTATGACCACTATGTAACTATTATTGCTTTTGAGGATCCCATAGTTTCATTTGAATCCCATGTCATGCCCATTGACTACACAGTTCTCCATTGTTTAGATTCTCTCCGCTTTAAGAATTCTTTTCCTCCTATTAATTCCATTGCAACCACTTTCATTATCCACATTTCTATTATCATTATTCTTACTAGCATTATTTGTATTTATTACCTTATGTTATGTAGAATTCCTTGATTTGTCCATGCTTGTATTTCTCATCTCACTTTCCTAATATCAAATCCCACTTTTGATTCCTATAGGCTTGTAGGTGGATCTTTCATGTTTTCATTCATCAAGTGTTGAGTTCCAAAGAGTTAGCTTACCATGAGCCACATTGAAAACAAATACATTCTTCAAAAGTTATTAACTCATCTGCATGCATACCCATCTATCATGTCATTACTAGCCTAGTCTAATCTTTAGTGATGAGCCCTTGTATATTACTCTAGTTGCATGGGGTTATCTACCTAGGGGGTTGTTGGCCCATGCCCCAAAGTGCAAATTTTTATGTTTCTAATGTGCCTTATTGCTCTAGTAAACCCTACATTGACAAGTGATTGGGAATATTATAATAGAGAAATGTGAAGAATACACTTGGCATGGGCTATCATGCAGTTTTAAATTGTGATAAATAAGGTGATAAATGATCAAAGGAAATAATCAATGATAGTTAATCAAACAAGACAATGGAAATAGAAATTGACACCGGATTAGGAAAAGTAAACTATAAATACAAGGGTTTAGATGCACTTGTAGGAGATGGTTACCACTACAATTGGACTCAAAATAAACATTAACTAATAAATTTTTGGGTGTGTTTAGAATAGTTTACTAATAACTTCTCTATCTAGAAACCAATCAAGACAAAAAGTAGAAGATGGTGTAAAATAGTAAAATATGTCACAATTGAGATTAACTAAGCTAGAAGTAGGATAATAGAGAAATGGGAAGAATACACTTGGCATGCACTATCATGCACTTTTAAATTGTGACAAATAATGTGATAAATGATCAAAGGAAATAATCAATGATAGTTAAACAAACAAAACAATGGAAATAGAAATTGACACTGGATTAGGAAAAAATAAACTATAAATACAAGGGTTTAGATGCACTTGTAGGAGATGATTACCACTACAAATGGACTCAAAATAAACAATAACTAATAAATTTTTGGGCGCGTTTAGAATAGTTTACTAATAACTTCTCTATCTAGAAACTGGAATCAAGACAAAAAGTAGAAGATGGTGTAGAATAGTAAAATATGTCACAATTTAGCTTAACTTAGAAGCTAGAAGTAGCTTGATTAATAGAGAAATGGGAATCTAATACACTTGGCATGGGCTATCATGCACTTTTAAATTTGGACTATATAAGGTGTCAAAATGTTTCCATTATAATTTTGAGAAAAATGATGATAGGACAAGGTTGTTAGGTAGAGTGACAGGTCTTGGGTGTCACATGGCTCTCTCCTAGTACCTTGGTGTATGACTAGGACCTAGAACCTACAACCTTGTCCACTATGTGAAAATGATCTAAAAATTTAGAAATATCTTCATCTTGTAATTTTTTGCATAACTTCCTCTTGGTAATTTGTGAGATCTTTTTTCTAATTATTCCATATTTTCTCTATAAATACCAATTCTATAGTTAGAAACCCTCTAAAAAATGGTTAAAGAGGACATTTGAAGTAGGAAGGTGAATATAATATATTTTAGGGAAATGTTGGATTCATTTAAGGAGACATTGGTATGAAAAACTAAAGCTAGGTTTAAACCAAGGTTTGAAGGAGAAAGAGGGAATTTAGGAGATGGAAAAATAAGACTCAATGAAAAAAAGTAAAGGGGAATAATATGGATATAGAGAGGACTAATATAGGAGAAGAAAAGAAATAATATGAAAGATACTTGATGAAAAATAAAGTAGAAATGAGAATCTAAAATGAAAAATTGAGGAAAGAAAATGGTTTAGAAAGAGGTAAGTCCAGAAGGAATGTGGGTTTGAAAAGGAAGATAAAATGTATAATAAAGGAAAAATGGAGTTAAAACAAACAAATATAGTAAACACTAACATTCCTACACTTATTCAAGAAAGATGGCTCCAAAATAGCAATCAAGTGGAAACTTCACAATTTTTCTATGTTCAAATGGGGAGAGGGAGGCCTATTTTATATATTTTCATACAAAATAGAAGTCCAAATAATGTGATAAGTGATCAAAGGTAATAATCAATCAATAGTTAAACAAACAAGACAATGGAAATAGAAATTGACATCAGATTAGGAAAAAGTAAACTATAAATACAAGGGTTTACATGCACTTGTAGGAGATGGTTACCACTACAAATGGACTCAAAATAAACATTAACTAATAAATTATTGGGTGTGTTTAGAATAACTTTTACTAATTTAACTTCTCTATCTATCTAAACCAATCAAGACAAAAAGTAGAAGATGGTGCAAAATAGTAAAATATGTCACAATTGAGCTTAACTTAGAAGCTAGAAGTAGCCTGATTAATAGAGAAATGGGAATCTAATACACTTGGCATGGGCTATCATGCACTTTTAAATTTGGACTATATAAGGTGTCGAAATGTAACTTCCATTATATTTTTGAGAAAAATGATGATAGGACAAGGTTGTTAGATAGAGTGACACCTTGGTGTATGACTAGGACCTAGAACCTGCAACCTTGTCCACTATGTGAAAATGATCTAAAAATTTAGACATAGCTTCATCTTGTGATTTTTTGTATAACCTTCTCTTGGTAATTTGTGAGATTTTTTGTAATTATTCCATATTTTATCTATAAATACCAATTCTATAGTTTAGAAACCCTCTAAAAATGGTTAAAGAGGAATGAAGTAGGAAAGAGAATATAATATTTTAGGGAAATGTTAGATTAATTTAAGGAGACATTGGTATGAGGCATCATCATTTGATCATATTATATGATAAACTTGTACATGTTTAATTTTCAAGTATTACTTGCTCTCTAAATTCATGGATATTTTAAACTAAATCATTTATAGATCTATTAGATTAAGTTTAAATTTATAGATATTTGTTTGTAAGTTTTCAATATGTATATATATTTGTGAAATTATACATTTGTAAGTTTTTTATATGAATTTACATATTTGGAAATTTGCAGGAGACATCTAATGGATGACCAAAGTCTAGATGAATTTTTAATAGATGACATTCTTTATGAAAACCCCCCACCCCCTCCATTTGATGAGGCCCAATTGCAGAAAAACATTAATGAAAATATTAATGCAATTGAGGAGAACATTAATTTGATTAATAATCAACCTCACTTGATGCCTCCTCATGTGGTTTGGTTTGCATCATCGATGCAAACCATTATTGATTCTATTAGGTCTATCAATGCAGACCTAAATAGATTTCAGCTTTGGTGGGAGGAGAGGAGGCAATTCTATGTGGATGGTCTTTCATATAAAGACATCCATGACCTCCACATTACAAAACAAACATTAGCCCCATTTTTTCATCACCCAAAAACTAATCAACCTATAGCTGCAACAAAAAAAAGAATATCAATTAAGTGGTGTACGCATGAGGGGATTTCGAAACATTTTTGGGATCGGTGGTGGATGGTGTTTGATCACCCACCACATGCTAATTGTGACGTGCCGTTATATTTTTTAAGAAACTTATGGGTGGAGTTTCAATTGGGTCAAAAACCCAATTATTTTGATATGAGAGAATTTCAGGGTGTTGGTTGTGGCATGCCACAACATAGACTAGGGGCACGATTTGACCCTAATTGACCCATTCCTCCTGCTCCTATGGTTGCTCCTATTTTGCCCACGATTCCTGCACCTATTCAGTAGCAGATAGTTTTGTCGACATTAGGAGCATTGAGTAGACTCTCAAGCAATCTCACTGAATAAGCTACCCACATGGCAGCTGAATTCAGTGGTGGAGAGCATCATGGAGGAGTCGATGCATCTCATCATAGAGCCTCAGGCATGTCAAGGGCACATTTGTGTACAAATTGCAATCAACCGTGTTATGGTCTTGCTCCTACATCCACATCAGATGCAACTATAGCAGGAGTGGAGTCATACTTGGATCTACTATATTCAGATGATAATCCTACATAGGTACATTGACCACATTTTATTAAATATTTCAAGTGCATAATTTAAACGTAGATCAAAATTTATATAAATAATTTAATGAATTAATATATAATTGTGAACTATTTGTTGTATAGATCTCAAGTCGCTCTAGGGCCACATCACGATTTGATACATTGAGTTTTGCATCGACAGCTGTAGAGATTGGCACACCTTACGGGGTAAACCAATATATCTTAACCCTAAAACCATATGTATCTAATTCTAGTTTAGATTTTCTTTTGAAACTTATCAATATTATATTTTAAATTAACAAGTGTATAAATAAATAAATAACTATATGTACATGTATGTGAAACACTACTATTGCAGCGAGGCTCAGGTCATGTGGCAGTTCCCATGTCTGACCGACCACATGGCTCGGGTGTTTCTTCCATTGATCCTCCATCGTCTGCTATTATGCCTGAGTATTCCCTGGTGTGTGTTTTAAAAAATTGTACTAAATTTGTACTAAGTTTCTTTTTGAGTTTATATAAATTTATATATGCACCCATATATATGTAAGTGCAGGATGGCAGGAGTGAGACTATTGGTCAAGTTGCTAATCAGGGACAAATTCATGAGCCATCTACACATTTTGAGGTCCTAAACTTTACTAAATTTTCTATGTGCAATTTATAGGTCTTTATATGCTAAATAAATTCTAACTTATTTCAAACTTGCTTTATTTGAAATTCTAGCAATTAGCAGGTCAAACTTTTGGTCTAGAAGATGAAACAATTATACCACCTGCACAACAAAATGTGGGACTACATGAGCATGATTGCATGGTAATTTAAATGCACACTTTAAAGCCTACATGTATCTAAATCACATAAATTTGTGCATGCATACATATATAATTAATTATATATAGATGTACAAAAAAATGACAATAAAAAAAATGAAAACAAAAGTACCTTCTTATACAAGGTCTGAAAACACGATCATAGTCATCTGATGCAAACATTTGATTATCATCTTCAATTGTTGTTTCAAGTTGATCTTGTGTTTCTGTAGGTGTCAATGATCTTTGTTTCCATTCTTCAACCCATTCTGTATTTTCACATGCTCCCCAATCACCTGTAATACAAAATTGACAAAAACATGCAAGCTCCCTAGTCCATATAGTCCATGTGCTTGCATTTGAACTCTTAAATAAATGTCATTTTGTTGATCCAGTTATTGTCTCACAATCAAGTCAAGTAGGAAATATTCTCTTCTTCAACTAAACAAAAGAATCATCGAATTGTAGAGTTCTTACTTGATCCCGTAGATAATTTTTCATTACACCAATCCACAATTGCACATGCATCTCTAAATTTGGTTGTATCCTCAAATTTTAGTTGCTCTCTAGCAAGAGCTCTTTTCACACATGCTCCAGCTCCATCATGTTCTCCTTTACCATGTCCAGCTTCAAAAAAAACTCCACATATGTTGGATATTGATTTCTTTGTGAGCCCTACATAGCCAATAAAATATTCTTGCATTTTTGAATTGCCCTGTACAATTATCTGACCATATTAAATGTTGTGTCATCTGGATTCCTCTTTCTTTTAAACTTCATAAGAAACAATATTGCACAAACTCTAAAGAGTGTAACCAGTTATCACTCAAATAGAAATGATACTCCCTCAAAAATTTTCTATTATCTTCTATACTATCATCTGCATGTCTGTATACAATATGAACAAATATGGCCAGTTGCACTGAATTATAATACTGAGATTGAATTTCCTCTTGTGGAGCAAAAGTATAGTTTTATGCAAAATCAACCACTGATAGGATAGTTCCAATTGGAAAGGTGTTTTTAAATGAATGGAATTGTCCATTAATCCACCAAACATATTGGGAGTGTGACATATTTGGATACAATATTATCCTTAAAATCTTTGATCAATGCATGCACACAAATTTTTTCAGTGACTAACTCACAACGCTTTCCAATTTTTCCATCCTTTAAAGAATATTCAACATTCTTGAATCTTTTCACATCCACTAAAATTGTTGTCCAAATTCATATGAAATATTTTCATACATACATTCTCCTAACAATGAAAAGTTGCCACATCTATTGCATTGTCCAGAAATACATGCTTCTGAATAAAATAAGTATCCAGTAGATGTTTCACAAAACAAACCTGCTACAAACTCCTTAATTGTTTGAGGTGGCATATTAATACCACATTCCTGCATAATTTCATCAGTATGCAAAGAAGAACGTATATATCGAAAAACATCATAATAATAATGAAATTGCACATGAGTTTTACAACAACAAGAGATTCGATGTTTTATTAATTTTCACATACCAAGGTTTACATTTCTCAAAAGGTCTTTGGCTTATGGTAATATTAAATGGTTCTAACACTAAATCATCTAAGAATTTTCTATATAATTCAGTTTGAGTCATGTCTAATAGATTTTTTGGATGAGGATCACAAATTTTAGACCCCACTCATAATTTTAAAACATCTCTAACATTAGATGATACCCTTGTATTATCATGACAATATTTTTCAATTAAAGATTTGATTTCACTATTTAATTTCATGTCATACCTTGGGAGTGTTAGAATCTGAAAAGATTATTAACCAAGAAAACTAGTGAAAGAATAGATATCTAAACTATGAATGCAAATGATACGAAATCAAAATAGCAACACTGAGTTAGTCTCCAAGAGAGTAATGCAAATGCTAGAAGCAAAATAGCATTAAGAGGATGTAAAAGCAAAAGATACAAAATACAAGCCAGGTAGCATGCTTATATAGACCAAGGAGAGAGAGGAGGTGGCAACACCGACCAATGAGGAGCAACCATCTATTAGACTAAGATAGCAAAGTATCTTCCCAAGATAGCTAATGGATGCTCACATGTAGGAAGGTGACACCTCGCAACCACTCACCTAATAAGACATGCTTTATTAACCTAAGCAAGATTAATAAAAGTGTAGGAAAAACCTAGGAATATAGGAAAAATAAATAACCCATCTAGGAAATAAAAACCTACACTAACACCCCCCCATAAGCGAAGCTTAGGTGGATGTAGAAATGGGTCCCGACAAATCAAGCCTAATGAGGTACCCATGTACATAAAATTCCCCCCCAAAGAGAGAGAAAAGAGACCCCCCCAAAAGTAGAGAGAGTCAGGACTCTGAGTGAGGAAGAAGCCCCCCAGAAGATGAAGCATCTCGCACCCCCAGCAAAGCTCGCAAATAAAGGAACTTGCTCTCAGTGAAGGGTTTGGTGAAGATATCAGCAACCTGCTCAGAAGTCAGATAGTAGCGAAGGTCGATGATGTGGCCATGGATGAGCTCCCGGATGTAGTGCATGTGAACCTCTATGTGTTTGGTCTGCTGATGATGGACCACATTCTGTGAGGTCTGAATGACACTCTGGTTGTCACAAAATATGACTGATGGCCATCTGATCTGGATGCCAAACTCAGTGAAAAGATTCTGAAGCCAAATGGCCTTAGTAGAGGCATTCACAGCCCCCCGATACTCAGCCTCAGTAGAAGATAGAGCAATAGCAGATTACTTCTTGCTCAACCAACAAACAGGACCTGAACCAAGTGAGAAGCTATAACCTAAAGTAGACTTGTGATCCTGAGAATCACCCGCCCAATCTGAATCTGTGTAGCCCACCAAGTCAAGCTCAATGCCCGCTGCATAGTGAATCCCAAAACTATGAGTACCCTGAATGTAGTGAAGGATCCACTTGGCTACTTTCCAGTGTAGCTCATGAGGCTCCTGCATGAATCGAGAGACCATGCCTACAGCATATGAAATGTCAGGTCTCGTATGAGTCAGATAAATGAGACTCCCAACAAGATGTCGGTACAAAGTGCCATCAACAAGTGGAGAAGAACACTGAGCCTCAAGTTTGACTCCAGAAAGAAAGGGAGTCAGGATAGGCTTACAGTCAGCCATATGAAACCTCGAGAGCAAATCTAGAGCATACTTGGACTATGTGATGGTGATCCCAGAAGAAGACTGGTAGATCTCAATCCCGAGAAAGTAATGCAACAAGCCCAGGTCAGTCATCAAAAACCTGTCATGAAGGGCAATTTTGACAGCCCCAATGGTGGATGAAGAACTCCCTGTGATCAGTAAGTCATCAACATACAGAACCAAAAATAGGAGTGAATCAGCCTGCTGTAGAATGTAGACATTAGGATCAGAATGGCACTGAGTGAACCCAACTGATAGAAGGAAGGAGTCTATCTTGGCATACCAGGCCCGAGGAGCCTGTTTGAGGCCATAGAGAGACTTCCAAAGACAACACACAAGTGAAGAATCCTGAAGGAACCCCTATGGCTGCTCCATGTAGATCTCCTCCTGAAGGTCACCGTGAAGAAAAGTACTCTTCACATCCATCTAGTGTACTTCCCAACGATTAGCTGCAGCAATGGCAAGAACAAGTCGGATGGAATTCATTCGGGCAACTGGTGCAAAAGTCTCAGAGTAGTCAATCCCAAGAACCTGGGAGAATCCTTTGGCGACCAAGCGAGCCTTATACTTGTCAACTGACCCATCTGGTACAAATTTTGTCTGATAGATCCACTTACATTGAACAAGTTTTCTTCCCTTAGGAAGAGGGACAAGATCCCAAGTGTGGTTCCTCATCAAGGAACTATACTCCTCCTGCATAGCTGTATCCCACTCAGGAATACCATAAGCCTCATGAAAAGAGTGTGGATTTGAGGCAGTAGGAATGAAGACATGTGGAGCATCTTGGAACTATGAACAAGTTTGCCTGGTGTCTGATGGATCCCCAACCCAATCACCTGCAGACTGCAAGGTCTGTCTAGCCCAAAGTGGACCAGAAGATGGAGAATCTGGAGGAGAATCATCGATCTCTGAATGATGACTAAGAGAGGAAGGAGGTGAGTCCTCTGAATCGCTCTCTGCATCAGAAGTGGATGTAGAAGACTGCTCAGGTGAATCTGACTCATCAGAAGATTTGTCATGTATGCCAAGTGACTCCAATGTCAAAGTAGAAGGAGTTGGAGAAGTGATAGAAAGTGAGCTCGAAGAGCCCTCCTCAAACTGAACACTCCTCTTAATGAACAACTCATGTGTAGTAGGGTGGAGCAACTGATAACCCTTCACACCATCAGGATAACCTACAAATATGCAAGGTCTGCTCTGTGGATCCAAGGCATTGCATTTCTCTATAGGAATGTGGGCCCATGTAGGAGAACCAAAAACTCGAAAGTGCTTAATTGATGGTTTCCAACCGCTCCAAGCTTCAAAAGGAGTGACTCCCTTCAAGGCTCGGTGAGGAACATGATTCTGGATATAACAAGCACAATTAATGGCCTCTACCTAATACTGTGGTGCAAGAGATCTGGAGTGAATCATGCAGTTCGCCATTTCCTTCAAGGACCTATTCTTCCATTATGCAACACCGTTCTACTGAGGATTGTATGGAACTGAATGCTGCAAATCAATCCCCTCTGAAGTGCAAAACCTCTCAAACTGATGGTTGACATACTCACCACCATTGTCAGTGCGCAAAACTTTGATGGCTGGCTTTCCTGGATTGCTTCTCTACAAAAGTCTTGAAGTCCTAAAAATGATCAAATACCTCTGACTTCTATTTGAGAAAGTACACCCAAGTATTTCGAGAAAAGTCATCAATGAATGTGAGGACATATCTAGCCCTGCTAAAGGAAGGATGCTAAAATGGACCAGCCAAATCACTGTGAACTAACTCCAGTATCTATGAAGCTCTCCATGCCTTACCTTTGTCAAACTTTTCCTTAGAATGCTTACCAAGAATGCAACCTTGGCAAACACCACCTGAAAACTGAACTAAAGGCAACCTTGTGACCATGCTCTGCTGGTTGAGCTACTACAAGTAGCAGAAGTTAAGATGGCCAAACCGCTTATGCCATAATCTACTCACATCATTAGAATGAGTGAGCAAAACAGTCGAAGGAGGATCAGGAACAAAGTGAGAAAATAGATAGAGCCGTGACTGATGATTTGTTCTCCCAACTGCAACTGTAGAACCACTGTGCAACTCACGAATCTCCACTGAATCAGGAGTGAACTCAACCCGCTTGCCTAAACCTGTGTGAGTGATCTGGTATACCGATAGGAGATTAGTTGATAATGAGGGCACACAAAGAACATCATGGAATGTGCCATTCCCCACATCAACAGACCCTCTCCCACACACCTCAACAGGAGTGTTATCACCCATCAAAATAGAAGGCATAGTACACAGCTCCAAGGATACAAGTTCTTCCTTAGATGAAGCCATGTGGTGCGAAGCACCCAAATCAAGAACCCAAGTGGATGGTGAAGAAGCAACTGCAACAAGGGCCTTGCCCTTTCCTTTTCCCTTGCTATTTTCTTTTGCCTTATTAGACCCCTCATTAGAACTCTGTTTGACAGACTCAGGAACACTGATATTATTCTTCTCAAGAATGTGTGTCAAGTGATCAATTTGTTTCTTCAGACATTTATGTTCATCATGACTGGGTCTTTTACAATAGGCACATTAGACCCTCTCTTTCTTAGGCTTGTCGCCCTTGGAATATTGGGTCTCATTAGTTGCTTTTGAAGCAACCGTTATCTGATCCTTCTTCTCCTTGCTATTCTTTTGTTTCTTATCCTTACTATTGTTGTTACTACTTTGTCCTTTCTATTCTTTTGTGCCTTGGTTGGCAGGCAAGGCATGTGACTTAGAGGACTTAAGAGTGCCCATCTGAATTAGCTTGTCCTTTTCCTGAGATTGACAACAAAATCATCTAAAGATGGCATGGTGAATTGAGTACCAAGTGCACCCTTAGTAGCATAGAAAGTAGAAACAAACATAGAATATTTTGAACTTAGCTTAGAGAGAATACTAAGAATCAGTTGTTCATCTTTCATTTCAATTCCACATTGTTTTAACTACAGCCTTAGTGATTTCAATTTGGTGAAGAAATCCTGGATTGTGTTGAAATTGCCTGGACTTAAACTAATTAGTTCATTTTCCAACATATGACCCCTCATTGAATCTTGTGTGCCAAATAGTGTTTCTAACTTTGTCTAGATTTTATTTGGTGTATTCAAAGACTCAATGTGAAGGAACAAATCAGGAGAGACAAATAAACACAATGTTCCATATGCCTCATCACATTTGTTAAACCACTTAGGCTTATCTTCATCTTTAGTAGGTTCAGTTTCAAGTCCCATAGTTATCTTTTTTAATCCAACTTTCCTTAAGTGAATTGTCATGCATGATTTCCACTCAAAGTAATTGTATGGAGTTAGGATAGGTAGATTTGTTTGATCTATGATGAAGAAATGTAGAGAAGAAGTGTCAAAAAGAAGAGAACCCAACCAAGACAACCCCCCCCCCTTTTCACTCAATCAAAGAACCCCCCCAAGAAAATATGATTTGGCACTCTATATTAGTGCGTTTACAACTACCACTAGTAATAAATACTAAGTGGTCTTGATTTCAATGCATTACAAAACCCTCATGAAGAGCATATGCTGAAAATACAGCTTTGGCATAATATCTAAAGAAATAAACAGCGCCACTGCGATCTACTTAAAAAATCATGCACTTTCAAAACAAGAATCACCTCGATACGAGGTCATATGTGAAAGTTATGATCCTCTGAAGTTCCCAAAATGAGAACCGTGCAATGTCATGACTGAGAATCTGCAATTTCTAAAAAATCTTTGCATCAAAATCAAAAAATGACTACACTAGTGCATAGAGCACGAAAAAATAGCCAAAATCAAAAAAAAATCATGGGAAAAGGAGTCCGTATGAGCAAGAACGGAGCATTTGAAAACTGTCTTCAAAACTGCAGCTGCCAACGGAGAGGGGTCCTGTTGTAGCTTTCTAAGTGCATTTCTGCAAAATATATAGACTGCATGCAAAAATAGAAAGATACCCAGATAGTTTTTCTATGCTCCGAACAAAACCCAGAAGGCATTTTTCTTGCAAATACACAGACGATGTTGCTCCAGTGTAAAGTAAACACCTTTAGCTATAAAAAACGACCCCAACAACCAAAAAATGACATGTAAAGGATGAATCAGATGCTGAAACCTACAATATTGATTCAAAAGACTAAATATGCAAGCTGGTTGTCAGATTTGAGCTCGAAACCCTGGTTCCGCAACTGTGTATGACGATCTCTGATTTCGGTGAAATGAAAGCCAAATCTAACTTTCTCAAGCCTCTTGGATGTATTGGAATAGTCGGAAATGCTACCAGTATAACCAAAAAAGCTGCAATCACCTAGATTTCACAAAACACATGTGCAACCCCTGAGATTTAAAAAAATTCTGTCAAACTTTTTCTGATTCTCAAGATCATCCGAAGATGCAAGAGAAGAGCATACTGGGTTTTTTTAAAACCTACAATAAGATTTATTACCCCCCCTAAATCTCTCAAATATGGAAACTAAAATCTACTCTTATACATAGAATAGCTCTGATACCATGTTAGAATCTGAAAAGATTATTAACCTAGAAAACTAGTGCAAAGAATAGATATCTAAACTATGAATGCAAATGATACGAAATCAAAATAGCAACACAGAGTTAATCTCTAAGAGAGTAATGCAAATACTAGAAGTAAAATAGCATTAAGAGGATGTAAAAGCAAAAGATACAAAATACAAGCCAGGTAGCATGTTTATATAGACCAAGGAGAGAGAGGAGGTGGCAACACTGACCAATGAGGAGCAACCATCTATTGGACTAAAGATAGCAAAGTATCTTCCCAAGATAGCTAATGGATGCTCACATGTAAGAAGGTGACACGTCGCAACCACTCACCTAATAAGACATACTTTATTAACCTAAGCGAGATTAATAGAAGTGTAGGAAAAACCTAGGAATATAGGAAAAATAAATAACCCATCTAGGAAATAAAAACCTACACTAACAAGGAGTCTACCACTAAAACTCCAACATTGGTTAATTAGATCTTTTTCAATAGATTCTCTTCTCTTTGCTGCACTTCTCAAAGTTTTAGGATTTATCTTTAGAATTTCACTTGTCTTACTTATCATTCTTTATTAGAAGATGATTTATTGACTAAATCTGTTGTTATAGCTCTTTGTGTTGCATTGCTATCTTTAGATTGACTCTTTTTACCAATAGAATCAATAGCATTAGCAACACTAGATAAAACTTGTTTTATTGATTCATTTTTTTTTAGGTTTTACAAAGATGCCTAAATTTTTCATTACTTTTCATAATTTCCACATCTTCATCAATTGCATCATAAGTTGACATTGAAATCCAAGACTTTTTCTATAAATTTTTTTTATATATAATCTATTTGCATGAGTTCTCATTTGCCTCCAAGAAATCTTACCAGGAAGATTATCTAACACATTTCTTTCAATCTCAAATAAAACATTTGCATTTTCACTCCTAAAAGGGATATCATTCTCATTCATATCATCAATATGTGGGTTTGAAGACATACCTGGATTTGTTTCTATAGTCGTGGTTTTCATATCATTGAAAGTTGGCTCCGAAGACACACCTGGATTTGTTTCTATAGTCATGTTTCCTATATCATTGAAAGTTGGCTCCAAAGACACACCTGGGTTTGTTTCTATAGTCCTGTTTTCCATATCATTGAAAGTTGGCTCTAAAGACATACTTGAATTTGTTTGTATAGTCGCATTTTCCATATCTTCAAAAGTTGGGTTTGAAGACATACATGCATTTGTTTCTATAGACACATTTTCTTCTAAATTCACCATTTCCACATTTGCTTCATCTACATTCATCCCATCATTTATACTCTCTTGAATGTCTTTCTCTTCAATACTCATGGAACTAGATGCTTCAATATTCTTCATCTCTTAAATCCTTTCTCTTCTATCTCTTTGCCTTTTTGCTTCCTTCTCTCTATTTGTTTCAATTTTTTGAGGTGTCATTACCCTCCTTTATTTTTTTCTTTGACGTTGATTTGATCCCATAATTACCAAACCCTCCTGATAAAATAACAATTGATACTTAATCTAATTTCATAATTGATGTCCTTATTTGAACTTTTGAAGTAGAATTAGATGTAGATCCTTTGTTCCATAGATTTTGAAGTAAAAGGTAGATGTATAAACAAAAACCTTCTTTCTTTATTCCTCTTGAAAATAGCTCATGCACTTGATTTCACTTCAGAATTGTTCATATGATTGACTCCTTTCAAAATTTGAATAGAATATGACCTGTTAAGAGATTCCACAAAACACTTGTAAGTAAAAAAATGTAGAAATTATTGTTGTCGCGCTGTACTGATCAGACTTGCAAGTTGCGGGATATAGTAATAGTACATTTTTCCCTAATATGGGAAATAACAAGTATAATAGAAATGGGTACCCATTATAAAATGGGTACCCATTATTAAAAACATAATGGGTACCCGTTTTATAACGCGTACCTGTTTTATAACGGGTACCCGTTATTTGAAATTGGAAATCTCCGCTCACCTTTTCCCTTCCCTTTGCTTAGGTTTTAGGCTCGGGATAGGCATGGTTGACCGACCTTGAGCCTTAGACCTACAAGTTTTTTTCTAAGTACAAAACAAGAAGAAACACTAAGTTTACGTATATGGCTGAGGACCTTTTTTTCTGAATTTTTTTACGAAATGAAAACCCATTACAGATGACATTGTCTAGTTTTCAAATATGTAATTTTTTTGTTATCGGACATGTTCTTCTATTTATTATTTAATTTATAAGAAAACTAGTCCAAAAACTTCAAATGATAGGTGTTTGTACTTTTTTAATAACTTTTAATTTTTAAATTTTTTTTTTTTTAAATTATGTCATCAATCTACACATCATTCTTTACACAATGAAAAAAAAAATTTAATTTTATGATTTTTTTTGCTCAAATAATGTTGGCCATACATGAGGGGTTTTCAAAAGTAGCAATTGGGCCTAATAAAAAATTAATTAAAAACATTAATTGGAAAAAAATTATAAAAAATATCCTCATCAAACTTCATTGTACTACACATCTTTTTCCAAAAGAATTTTCAAAAATAATTTTATTTAGGTCAAATTACGTTGGCCGTACACGTGCATGGTACGGTAAAAAAAAAGTGATTTTTAAATAGTGGTTTTTAGAAATGCCTATTGAAAATCAATTTGTATCATCTGGGTATTGAAAAAAATTACATATTTAGAAACTAGACTCTGAGTACTACATTCTATATTTAGTGACTTTTTTAAAGATTCCATCTCTAAGTGCTTCAAATTTGAAGGTCAAATGTGACAAATTCTTAAAATTAGGGAAAACACTTCCACTTTTTGGCCAAAAAGTGGACCCAACTTCTTGCATTGACCCAGGATACCTATTAATAAAACTTAGCAAGTAGTGGCAACAGCTTCAACCCAAAACCTTTGTTCTAGACCAACACCACTAAGTATACTCCTATCCTTCTCCATCAATGTCCTATTCTTTCTACAACTCCATTATGTTTTGGAGAATATATAGTTGTCTTTTGTCTTTGAATGCCACAATCTTTATAGAACATATCAAAATCATTAGAGAAAAATTCATGACCATTGTTAGTCCTCAACCATTCTATTTTCTTTCTAGTCTGCAACTCAACCATTTCTTTAAATTGTATAAATTAAATAAAAACTTTATATTTACTCTTTAAAAAATATACCCATGTCCTTTTGTTGTAATCATCAATAAATAAAACATAATATGTGGAATTTCCAATGGAAGGAACATCTACATGACCTAGAACATTAGAATGAATAACATCCAATACACCACAAGATTTATGAGAACTCAAGTAAAAATGGACGTAGTTTTGTTTACCATAAATGTAATGCTCACAGAAATCAAAATCAAGATTACAATCAGTCAACCCTTCAACAAGGTTTTTATTTTTCAAGGTCCCTAGACAATTTTCTCCTATGTGTCCTAAACTTTGTTACCATAACATAGTCTTCTCTATAGGCAATTTTGATTCAGAAGAAAGAGTACCCTTAGGTACCCACAAGCCACGACCATCCACTAAAAATGAAACCCTCTTCTTTTCCAATGAAGTAGTCATATATTTTATTTTCACAAAGGTACTATTGCACTCAAAAGTGCATGCATTAAGCTTATATAGTGTGCCAAGTCTAACACCTCTAGCGATCACCATAGCACCTCTAACCATCTTGCATCTTGTATCAAACAAGACTACCTGCACACCTGCATCTATTAGTTTTCTCACAAGTACTAAACTTTGTGCTAATCCAGGGACATACAACACACCATTAATCCTTTTTTTCTACCATCAGGAAATTTGAGTTTAACTTTACCACAACCAACAATATTTAAATCTGAATCATAACCCAAGTACAACTTACCTCCATCAAATTCTTCATATTCAAAAAACCAATCTCTATTATGGGTCATATGAAAAGATGCAATTGAGTCAATTAATTATGCATCATTACCTACACGTGTGGCCAAAGCTGCAATGAATGCATCACCGTCTTCCTTCTCAAACTCAAAATCAGAATAAAATTTCTTCTTTTTCTTCTCCTATTCTTCTTTACAGTCCTTACAAAAGTGTCTAGGCTTACTGCAATTCCAGCAAATAACTTTGGACTTGGATTTGTCATGCTTCTCACTCTTCTTGCCTTTCTCTTTAGGTCTTCCATGAAGACTTAAGGCTTCTTTGGCATTGATGGACACCTTCCTCCTCATTTCTTGAGAAAGAAAAGGACCCATGACATCTTCAACTTTCAAGACAATAGAACTGTTCCCAATCGCCATAACAAGAGAATCCCACGAATCATGCAAAGAACAAAGCAGGATCTGACATCTCTCCTCCTCATCCATTATTACATAAATGGATGTCAATTGAGCCATAATCATATTAAATGCTTCTAGGTGGTCTAAATTTGTCCACCCTCTTCCATTCTCAAGAAATACAATTTATTCCTCAAGAAAATCTTTTTGACTAAAGATTTGGCTTGATTTATTTCACTGAGTTTCTTCCATAGTTTCTTTGTAGAGGGCTCTTCATGGACATTGATTAAAATAGAGTCTATCAGACACAATCTGATTAAACCCCTAGATTTATGGTCCATAACATCATATTTAGTAGCCAAAGTAGCATTTGTGTGCCTTGAAACTTTGTCATCAATAGCATTCCATAGGTCTTGATCAATTAACAGATCCTCCATCTTCAACTTCCACATGTCAAAATTGTTACCAGAAAATTTTTCTGCCTCTTTTCTCCTTGATGTGCTCACCATCTAGAAATAGTTGCAACAAGATCATAAAGTATCTTCTATATAATCTCCCACTCAAAACTAGATTAGTTCAAAAAACCCAACAACCCATGACTAAAACTAAAGGTGATCAAGTTCTGATACCACTTGTAAGGAAGCTAAGGTAGTGGAACAACTTCCTACACTAAGCTTGAGGGGAGAGATATGCAGAACTTTTTAGATCTTTACAACAGTTACAAAAATAAACACAAATAGCAATCATACCATGACACAGTAATTATGGGGTGAAACCCTTTCAGGAGAAAAACCCCACACTCCAATGTCACCCAATATATTATTCAAGAATCAAGAAGATTACAATATACTTGCAGAACAAGATTTCACAAGAGTATAATGAACTAGAGATCCAAAGGCAACTCAACATCTATAAGACTCTCAGACACAACCTCTATCTCAAGCTCCTGATATATAGGAGATACAATACAATAAACTGCCAACAAAAATTACAAAACCATGAGCCAAAACCACCCAAAAGTGGCACCCAAATTATCTCCAATCAAGGATGCCTTCTGATGTGCCAAATCACACACCAACATGTGTAACTCTCCCCTTTATAGATATTTTAAGTGTCCAACACATTTTCACATTTCCCAAAATTGTAGGCCCAATTTCTAGAGGTCATAAAATTTTATTCGGGGTCCAATTGATGAACCGTTTAATGTGTCAGAAAGCTCATGAAGAGATATATCAATATATAATTGTCTTCATTGGTTATGACAACTTCTAGAGCATTTAGGGACCTCTAAGTCCCTCAAATCTAAGTTTGAAACTTCTTCTAGGAGTTTCAAAAATAGAAACTTTAATATCTTGCAATCTAAGTATGAGCTTGAGTCAAAACTCACCTGAGATGTTTACTTGGTAGTTCCGCACCTTTTGGGGAAATTTTGGGTCCATCCAAGCTCAAATGTAGAGTTACTAAAAATAGTAAGCCCTGTCATTTTTAGTCCCTTTTGGAAACTTTGAAAGTTCTAAACCATTCCTCAAGATAAAGGGTATTTAGAAAGAACAAAACTAGAAATAATAGTAACCCTTTGTAGTTACAAGGTTGAGACACCTTTCCTAACAATAAGTGGATAAAGATGCTAAATGATTTTGAATTCTTTCTTTCTCCTTGAATATGTTTTTGAAGTGAGTGTGGTTCCATTTTTTAATCTGAGTTTTAATAAACCTTATTTTATGTGTCAAATGAAACATTCTTGACCCCTTAATAAAAGGTAAGCATTCCCACCACTATTGTAGCTATGGTAAAAAACTATCATCCTTGAACCACATGTCCTCAAATTTAAAAATGCTACCTCTTTTGGTTGTTTTAGACTTGAATTACAGACATATGGGAAAATGGTATGACCTAGCCATTGGAAGAATGTTACTAGAGAGACTTGTGTACTATCTAATAGCCATTTGTGTGAGAGAAGAAATCTGTCTAGTTGTTCAACAATGTGGTTTGCATCTTTCCTTCTATTATTCCATACATGTTGATGATCCCCAAGTTTAAATTATTATGACATTTAGGAAATTTTCCTAGAATCAGATTTTCTCCCTTATGTATTGTCTCCATGTTAGGAAATTATTTCCTCTAGAAAGTCACTAGACCTCTAGAAGCACTGTTAGCCTCCATTGAAGCATCTTCCCATTGGTTCCAACTTTGAAAAAATGATCCCCCATGGATCTTTAGATAATATGGTTACCTGCAACAATACCACGCCCACCTTTGAGTCCTCCATTTGATGCCTAATTACATGCCTTTTTTTAGGGGATTTAATGCCCCTAATATTCCATGTGAGGATCTTCATTATCCCTGAGGAGAGATATATTCTCTCATCCTTCTGAGTGTCTTTTTTAGAGTATATTGTATGCTTGTAGCTATTTCTTCTTCAGTCTTTTTTCATCTAATTTTCTGTGACTTTTTGCTAAGACTTGGAGTGCATAACTCTGTCTTCTCTCCAAAACTAAATAAGAGATGTAAAGATGCTCTATCACCCTTTCTTCTAAATCTTCCTACATAACTTCTTTAGCTATTTCATCACATAACTCATTTTTGACCTTCAAAAGAAGTTCATCAATAAATGAGTTTTGTATTATCTCCCTGGCTTCGACCTAATTCTTGAGGCTTCTCCCCTACTAAAAATTCTTTAAAATCTCACTACATGGCGAGGTTGTTAGAAGAAGGATGTGAAGCCCAACCTCATTGAGGGTGTCTTTTCTAATTTCTTATTGCATCTCTTTCCCATCTTCCTCCATCTAAATATCAATCCTTCATGTATCATATTGTGTTTTTTTGTTTCCATGTTCCTCTCTGACTGAGAAAAATATTTAAAATCTAGTGTAAAATCTGGTGTCATATATGTTCTCATCCAAAGGTGTATGATCACAAGTTCCTCTTGAGTTTTATATGTTTTAAATTTTCATTTGATATGACCATACCCTTTACAAGACATGTACCTACGTTTAGGGCCCTCATAAAGAAAGTCTTGCATCCAAGTTCCTTCTTGTAATTGTAATTTTATTTTTTTTGGAAAGCCCTCATTGGCCTCCATCATGATGCACATCCTATGTTCACAATCCTCCTATGATGTTGATTTTGTTGGGAATTAAGGTATCTCAACCTTGTAAATTCCTTACATTTATTATTGTAATGTAAATTTATTTTTTTTATTATTGTAATGTAAATTTATTTTTTCTTAGCCTATGTTGTAATTTGTTGCACATCATGTTTTGTTATCTAGTGTGAAGTGGCACGATGAGTTGTCACTCCACTTGTAAGGTGACTAGGATGGTCAACTCACTCCATTTGGAGATAGGCATCCCTTTGGTGTGGTAGAGGTTTTCTGCCATGTGTTGGCATCTTGATTAGTGTGTAAGTGAATCTTGATCGAAACAGTTATGACAGATTCCTATGATAGAATCTATGACATGTAAGAGTAAAAAATAGAAGGTTGTAAGATAGATGAAGACATGTGTCATGAAGAATCTTTGAAAAAGGCATATTTAGGCACCCCAAGATGGACTATGACATGTTGTAAGAGAATATGCTATTTATAGCCTGTGTATGACAGATTCTCTTACAGTTGTAAGTTGTAACTATTATGACAGATTCTATGACGGTCGTAAGAGTCGTAAGAGCATCTGTCATAGCCCATTTTGGAAATAGGTGACCCCTTTGGGATGGGAGTTGTGGACAAGTGTCAGGAACATTCTACAATGTTGACCAAGTGTCCTTAGAAATGGGTTTTAGGCCATAAGGCCAAGTTGGACACCCATTCCAAGAAAGGTCCAATATTGCCTAGTATATTCTATATAAACAGGTGCTTGGAGAGGGAGTTGTATTACAGGTTCTATAGGTACTGTTATGCTACCAGTTTGACTCCAAACATGAGTGTTAAAGACCATTGAAGCTTACATTGTAAGTGTATTGTAAACATTCTTTCAGATTTGTTAATACATTGTGCAAGTTTCTAAGTGTGAGGTTTTTCACCCAATAAGGGTTTTCACCACTGTAAATCTTTGTCTCTCTTCTTTTGTCTACTTTATAATTCTTGTGTTTTATTGCAATATCTCATGTTAATGGTTTAACATTGTAATAATAGTTAGGATAAAATTGAATTTTCATAGCCCTCTCCTCATTAGATTAGTGTAGGAAGCGATTTCCGCACACCTAGCTTCCTTTAAGTTAGTATCAGAGCTTGATCGCCTTTGGTCCTAGTTGTTGGCTAGGGGTTTTTTGAGCTGATCTTAGGTTGAGTGGGAGTTTGTGAAGAGTATTATGTATCTTATTGCAGCAAGGAGATGGCAAGCACATCCGAAAGATTTGAAGTGGAGAAATTCAATGGCACTAATTTCAAGCTGTGGAAGCTCAAGATAGAAGATATGCTTGTAGACCGAGACCTTTGGGAAAGTGTTAATAGAACTAAACCATCTGTAATGTCACAATATGAGTGGGATCTCAAGGATCGGAAGGATAAGGGTCTCATAAGACTTAGTCTTGCTAATTCTGTTCTGTTAAATGTCCATGAGGAGACTACTGCAAAACTACTTTGGAAGAAGTTGGGGGATGTGTATCAAGCCAAATCCCTGGTTAATAAAATTTTCTTGAGAAAGAAGTTGTATTCTCTTCGAATGGAGGATAAAGGATCCATCACGGAACATATGAATACTTTTAACATGTTGGTTGTACAATTGACATCTATTGGTGTGAAGATGGAGGAGGAGAATCAGTGTATGACCCTGATTTGTTCTCTGCCGGACTCATGGGATCATATTGTCATGGCTATTGGAAGCACCACATCCACATTCAAAATGGAAGAAGTGGTTTCTTCGCTGTTGTCTGAAGAGATGCGAAGAAAGTCTTCTGAGGTAGCCAAAGAGGCTATTGCAGTTTGTAGAAGACCCAAGGAGAAAGGGAAGAAGGACAAGAAAGCTGAGAAGGGTAGATCCAAATCCTGTGGGAGATCCAAATCTCCTGGAAAGTCCAAGGCTCTTTGTTGGAACTGTGGAAAAACTGGGCATTTCTAAAAGGAATGCAAAGAGTAGAAGAAAAAGAAGAAGAAAGCTCCTGATTCAGATTCTGACAAGTCACAAGATGATGGTGATGCTTTCATCGCAGCCCTGGCAACCCATGCATCTGATGATGTGTGGTTGATCAACTCTGGTACATCATTCCACATGACCTCACATTGAGACTGGTTTACCAAGTATGAGGAGTTGGGTGGTGGAAAGGTGTATTCGGGTGATGACTCTCATCTAAAAATTGTTAGTCATGGAAGAGTCTCTATCTGATTCCCTGACAAATGAGTGAAGAGGATCTCTGGGGTTATGCACATCCTAGGCCTAGCATGGAACCTATTTTCTATAAGTATGTTGAATGATGTAGGTGTGCAAGTTGTCTTTTCGAAAGAAGGATGCAAGATGACTAGAGGAGCTATGGTGCTTGCTAAGTGTACTAGGAGAGGTACTTTGTTTCAAATGGAGGCATGCATTTCACAATACAATAGTTCTTCAGACTCAAGGAAGAGGGCAGCAGTCACTTCATCCCCACCATATGAATGAGTAGTGAAGAAATCTATTGTTTCTAATCTTGATGGTTGTAATCATGCATTGGAAGTTAAACTTGCTGCTGAAAAGACAATGTGATGGCATAAGAGATTTGGCCACATTGGTGAGAAGGGTCTGCATACCCTAAAAAATAAGAACTTCATTGAGGGGTTAGATGATTGTAATCTTGAGTTTAACTTTTGTGAAATTGCATTTATGGAAAATAAAACCATATTTAGTTTTACTCGAGTTCTCATAAGTCTTCTGGTGTGTTGGACCTTATTCATTCTGATGTGTTTCATCCTGTTAATGTTCCTTCATTATCAAAGTTTGTATATTTTGTATCTTTTATAGATAATTAGAGTAGAAAGAAAATGGATTTATTTTCTTAGAAGCAAATCTGAAGTCTATATCAAGTTTAAGGAGTTTAAGGCCTTTGCTAAAAATTAGACTGGTAAAAAGATTAAATGTTTGAGAACTGACAATGGTGGTAAGTTCTATTTTATAGAATTTGATAAATATTGCAAGGAACTTGGGATTGAAAGACATAAGACAACACCATACACCCCACAGTAAAATGGAGTTGCAGAGAGGATGAATAGGACACTGATGGAGAAGGCTAGGAGTATGGTTAGTGGAGCTGGCCTAGAACAAAAGTTTTGGACTGAAGCTATTGCCACTATTTGCCATCTGGTAAATAGATCTCCTACATCATCTCTTTTTGGTAAGACACCCATGGAGGTGTGGTCTGGTAGAAAGCCTTCAATAAGGCATCTTCATGTTTTTGGTTGTGAGGCATATGCACATGTGCCTAGGGAGAAGCAGTCAAAGTTGGAGAACAAGGTTGTTAAGTGTATCTTCATTGGCTATGGTGTCAGTGTAAAAGGATACAAGCTTTGGGACCCTATGGCTGAAAAAGTGTTGTATAGTAGAAGTGTCATCTTTAGAGAGATTACACCTTCTTCCACTATTTTACAGCTAGAAGAAAAAGTAAAGAAAGAGGATGTTGTTTAGTTTCCTACTACCCCTAAGAAGACTAAACAAAAAGACAATGTTGGACTTGATGATGAGGAGAACCTTGGCATCTCTGAAAGCTCAGATGAAGAAGCTAAACCTCAACCTCAGCCATTAAGGAGGTCTACATGTATAAGAAAGTAACCTGAAAGGTTTGGTTTTGCATTGCTTGATTCTAGTTGTTCTTATGCTTTAATCACTAACAGTGATGAACCTAGAACTATGTCAGAGGCTTTGGATATAAAAGATGCAAGTTCCTGGAAGGAGGTCATGGAAGAAGAAATGCCTTCTTTGGAAAAGAATCAAACTTGGGACTTGGTGTCTTTGCCTCTTGGACGAAAACTCGTTGGATGCAAATGGGTGTTCAAGAAGAAAACTAGTGTAGATGGCAATGTTGAGAAGTATAAGACCAAATTGGTTGCAAAGGGGTATTCACAAGTGGAGGGTATAGATTATGGTGAGATCTTCTCTCCCATTGCAAAGCTGACATCCATTCAATTTCTATTGTCTCTCGCAGTAGCTTATGACTTGGAGGTAGAACCGATGGATGTGAAGACAACTTTCCTTCATGGTGATTTGGAGGAAGAAATCTACATGTCACAGCCAGAGAATTACATGGTGAAAGGTAAAGAAAATTTGGTTTGCAAATTAAAGAAGTCTTTGTATGGTTCGAAGCAATCCCCTAGGAGATGATACTTGAAATTTGATGCCTTTGTGTTGTCAATTGGATTTGTGAGATTGAAATTGGATCACTATGTGTACTTTAAGTTTGATGGTGATCATATTCTCATTGTTGCATTATATGTTGATGATATGTTGCTCATTGGGAAGAGTAAGAATATGATTTATGATCAGTTGTCAGCACAGTTTGAAATGAAAGATTTAGGGGCAGGCAAGTACATTCTAGGAATGGAAATTAGAAGAGATAGAGCTAATAGAAAACTTTGGTTAAGCCAGAGTAAGTATGTGAAGACTATGTTGGATAGGTTTAGCATGGTAGATTGTAGACCATTGTGTGTTCCTATTTCTTTGGGAACAAAGTTATCTATTGAAGATTATCCAAAATCTCCTAGTGAGGTGGAGGACATGAGCAGAGTACCTTATGCTAGTGTTGTTGGCAATTTGATGTATGCTATGGTCTGCACAAGACCAAACATTGCCCAAGTAGTGGGAGTCCTTAGTCAATTTATGGCTAATCCTGGATAGGTTCATTGGGATGAAGTTAAGTGAGTGTTCTGATATTTGAGGGGTACTTACAAGTATTTCATTCACTATCATGGTAATGTTACAGCACCTCCGCATTCTATTGACATTCAGGGATTTGTGGATTTAGATTGGGCAAGTGACATTGACAGTAGGAGATCCATCGGTGCTTATGTGTTTACACTGTTTGGTGGTGCTATTAGTTGGATGAGCAAGTGACAAACTGTGGTTTCTTTTTCCACGACAGAAGCTAAGTATATGGTAGAAACTCATGCTTGTAAGGAATCTATTTGTCTTAAGAGATTGTGTTCAAATATCGGTGTTGATGTAGGTCAGATAATGATCAGTTGTGATAGTCAGAGTGTGATTTGCCTTGCAAAGAATCTAACTTTCCATGCCAAAACAAAGCACATTGATGTTCAGTTTCAATTCGTACGAGATATGGTAGAGGATGGGAAGGTAAATTTGGAGAAGGTAGATACTTTGAAGAATATTGCAGATGCATTGACGAAGCCACTGAGCACAAAGAAGTTTAGATGGTGTTCAGAGTCTATCGGCCTCTCATCCTATAGCAGTTAAATCTTGTTATTCTATTCTCTCTTATAAGGTGTTTGACAAGTGGGAGAATGTTGGGAATTAAGGTGTCTCAACCTTGTAAATTTATTTTTTCTTAGCCTATGTTGTAATTTGTTGCACATCATGTTTTGTTATCTAGTGTGAAGTCGCACAATGAGTTGTCACTCCACTTGTAAGGTTACTAGGATGGTCAACTCATTCCATGTGGAGATAGATGTCCCTTTTGTGTGGTAGAGGTTTTCTACCATGTGTCAGCATCTTGACTAGTGTGTAAGTGAATCTTGACTGAAACAATTATGACAGATTCCTATGATAGAATCTATGACATGTAAGAGTTGGAAATAGAAGGTTGTAAGACAGGTGAAGACACGTGTCATGAAGCATCTTTGAAAAAGGCATGTTTGGGTGCCCCAAGGTGGACTATGACATGTTGTAAGAGAATATGCTATTTATAGCCTGTGTATGACAGATTCTCTTATAGCTGTAAGTTGTAACTGCTATAACAGATTCTATGACAGTCATTGTATACACCTAAAAATGACATGACTCTACCTAAATAAATATTTTAAATATTTATTTCATTTTAATATTCCTCTATCAATAAATAAATAAAACAATTTATTTATTTGATTCATTTTCTCCCATTAATTATTACATTTATTTAATTAATTCCATCAATATCAACTTTATTCTTCGAAACAATTAAATAATTTTAATTATTTAATTAAATCTTTCATTCTTCCAAATTTAAATAAATTACAAATTTATTTAAATTAAATCTGTCTCCAAAAATAAAATAAAATTAAATATTTTATTTATTCTTCCAAATCATGTGCAAGTAATTAAATAAATTTATTTATTTAATTTTTCTTTCTTATCTTCCACATCTTCTAAAAATAAACTCTTCTTGTCATACAAAAGCAAAAGCTGACTTAATTGATTTAAAGCTATCAACAAACTCTTAAATTAGAAAAATATATTCTAATTTAATAAATAAAAGCTCATCCTCATCAAGAAAGCAGTTAACTCAACAAAACATCTTTTTGAATGACACATGTCCTTCTATTCGCGCACGTTCTCTTGAACACCCTCTACCATTGGTCTTCTTATTTCTTCTACACCATTGATCTTCTCTCACACAATCCTATAAATACCCCTCTATTCTTCCATTCTCATATGAAGATTTCAAGTAAACTTATGCTACAGAATCCATAGTGCGCCATTGGCACCCCCACTTTCACATCTACCATCTATTATCCATTTCACATTGTGTAGAAGCTCATCTTCAACACAAGTTTCTGAGCCATTTCTCCTTGTCATTTTGAGGAATCGAAGCAAGGAAGCAAGCTTCCTGAGGGCCATCTTCATCACCAAAAGATCAAAAGAGAATAGGCGAACAATAGAAATCACAACGTAAAAAGGTTATGAGTATCATTTCTTCTTCTATTAAATCCTTATTTACTTGCACATTCCATTGATGTTTTGGGTTTTTATTATTCATTTTGATTATCGCATTTTACCCATTACATATATGGCACCCATCGTGGGGCCTTTGCCCCAAATCTAACCAAAAAATTGAGTTTTTGAGTGACAGGTTTAGTACATATTCCATACAGGCTTCAAACAAGTTTAGAACATTGCTATCTCACAAACGGAATGAACCATTGCTATCTTTAACCACTTCAAAGTTAACAAATGGGTGAGTGCACAAGTAGATAACACATTTAGTTTTTTTTTTCCCTTTTAAATAGGATTGGATTAATCATTGTTTTCTGTGTCTGTTGAATGACAATAGGCTTATGCTCTCCCCTTTACTGGGTGACCAGAACGCCAGACTTGTTATTCCTTCTGTATAACCTTTAGAGGGGCCTGCCCTTGGATGCCCACCTATCCAAGTGGGAATGACCCTGGGTGGAAATAGGCTAAAGCCAAGCCCTACCAATCCACTTTAAATAAATTGTGCTTGAGACGAAAGCTTTCTGTAACGAGTGTCGTTGTGTTACACCGATAACCAACCTCCCCCAAAACCCTCCAAGGTGTAACCCTTGGAGGCTAGGAGACTCCATAACAGAGAGTAGCGCTGCTGCATGTGTAACCACTTGAACGGTTGCCTTGACTACTTAGCCATTGTTTAGTATACCAAAAACTCCTATTTGTTGGCTCAAAAGGTGGAACCTTTGAAGCGGCCCCGATTCATGTGATTCTTAGTAGAGGTAGCATGGATAATCCTATGGTTTGGTGGGGGTACAAGCCTAAGGAAACCTAGATCTGGTATGCGTGAGAAGTGAGTGCCATAGAGGGGAGCTGGTGCTACCAAATCCTGGAGCTACACGCTTTGAATATGCATAGCTAGGGGACTCAACAAATAATGTCCTTTCCAGCCTAGGTTGTAATTGTTATTGTGTTAAAAAGTCCAAAAATACAAAAAAATAATAAAAGATAAAAATCATGAAAACTTCTATGCGCTTGTTGTGTCTTTATTTTGCGATAAATTGAACATCAGAATTCAAAAAGACCAAGTTTTCAACCAAAAATAGAATTTTTTTGCAAAAATATGCCAAAAACTCTGTAAAATCAAATTGAAAACTAGAACGGCACATCTGTTATGACCTATAGCACATATACTTAGACTTGTTGCGCATCTAATCACTATTGCTATGCATATAAAAATTACCAGATTTGCGCATTTGCTTCGACGTGTGGCACTTTCACCTCCTGTTCCAGCACATTTATTTCTATACATCCAATCCAGAGAGTTATTCCACACTTCCTAGGAGAAAATTTTTTAAGTTTTCAGAAGCGCATTTCAAAAACTTGTCTCAGTTTTCCCAAAAATCTGATTAGAATCTTGCAAGTCAACCATTTCGCTCTTCTTCTACACCATAGTTGCTTTTCCCACACTGTATCATCCAAAACTTCGTAAAAATTCTTCCAAAATCCAACAAGGTTAGAACCAAGCTATTCTTGATTGCATCAAACCTCAAACAAATCTAGTGAGTCTCCACTATCAAGGATCGATCATCCTTTTCTCTCGGAACTCCACTAGTGGCTTGTGCATGACTAGTCTAACATCAAGTAAACAAATTTCTATCATCCTTACTTTGACTATCATTTTGTGCACCCAACTTGTTTGACACCAATTGATCTAAGGAAAACCTTGTTCAAATCTTGGCATCTTATCGCTTCTTTCTCAAATCTTTCAAACTCACTCCATCCCATCTCAAGTCACCTTGCATGGTCTTAACGAGGTCTCAAAAACAAAAATAGATTGAAATGGCTGAGAAAACTATTCCATCCTCTCACGACAGTGATGAGGAAATTTCTCTAGAAGAAATTCTCCGAACACAACAAGACTGAAGGTTTCAATGCATAACGGATAAGGTACTTACCCAAGACCCTACTAAATTCTTTCTTCACTTAGTGCAACTAGGAGTCAAGCTTCCTAAAGATTTCCATGTGGAAGCTCTAAAAGAACCTGAGGAAGAAACAAACCTTGAGGGAAGCTCACGAGAGGAAACACCCATAGACAAAAGCAAAGCAACCATTGATTCTACAAACACCTTAAGCTTAATGACTCAACAGATCCAAGCTTTACAACAACAATTCACAGACATGCAAACAGGAACATCAACTAAGCATTATTCCCTAGAGGATATTTCACCATATCCTTTTGATGGGACCTTGATCACGATACCTTTCCCCTCTAAATTTGAAGTGCCAAAATTTGATAAATATCGAGAAAAGGGTGATCCAAGAGACCACATCAGGGAATTCAACATTGCATGTCTTGAAGTTGCCCACAATGATACTTATCTTATGCGACTATTTCCAAGAAGCTTAGGAGGAAAAGCCATGGAGTGGTTTTCTAGACTACCACCTGACATTAGAACCTTTAACGAACTTGTGGACAAATTTGTCACACACTTCTCCTATAATATTGAGCATGACACCTCAATCTTAGACCTTTGTAACACCAAGGAAAAAGGTGGAGAATCTTTCGCCACCTTCCTACAAAGATGGAGACAACTAGCAAGTAAGTGCCCACATCAAATGCCTGAAAAACAAATACTAGAAATGTTTGTCCATAACCTACAAACTGACCTAAGCTATCAGATACAGGTCCAATGTCCTACTTCCTTTAGTAAGGTTATTGAGATGGGTCTAATCATCAAAAAGGCTTTAATAGCCAAAGGTCAAATAAAGCTTTATAAGGACACTCCTAGTACCAACACCAACGTAGATAAACCAAGATTTTGGATAAAAAAACAAAAACATTGTGATTGATGGGGTGGTAGATGCCAAGAATGTGGCACCAAAATAACCAATCTTCAACTTATCGAATCCACAAAACAACCCCCCGCAAAACAAACCAAGAAACACTAAATCACGGTTTACAAATTTTCAACCTAGGAGAAAATTTACACCTTTGGGAGAATCATTAGAAACTGCCCTATGGAAGTTAATCACAAGTAAGATCATAACACTTCCAATAGTGTGGGAATATGAACCAAAAGTCAAACCTCCTTGGTGGAATGACAATGATTTCTGTGAGTACCACTGAAATAAGGGGCACAAAACCAACAACTATATTGCGCTCAAGCACACTATCCAAGATTTGATCAAACAAAACAAAGTGTCACTTGACGGACATACCTTCAATAATGATCATCAAGCATTCAAGGATCCTCTTCCCAACTATGAGCAGGGAGGGTCTTCCAACCAAAACAACAGTGGAACTAACAACGTGATTTACACAAACATCTCCTTTGACTATGTTGTTAACCACATCTCAGAAAGTGATTCATACATCAATGTGATCACTATAAACAAAGATTCAAATTGTAACATTACCACCTACAGTAATAGAGTCACTCTTAGAGGAGCCCCCGCCTCTATGGCTAATTAGTACAGTATCAACTTCATAAGACACTAGCACATATCTCCATTCTGGAACTTTTGCGTCTATCCCCATCCCATAGGGCCACACTTGACAAAACTCTTTCCAAAGCCTCCGTTCCAACGAACCTTGCTGAAGAATAGTTTCAAACCATGGTAGGTCACATTACCTCACCCCACTCCCTATCATTCACTGAAAAGGATGATATGTCAATTACTCAACCTCATAACACCTCTCTTCATATTGAAGCCTTCATCCACAAACATAATATAAAAAGGGTTCTAATCAATGGAGGAGATGGTTTGAATATTTACACCTTGAAGATAATCCTTGCTTTGGGTTTTGCAGAGAAAACTATAGATCCAAAAAAGAAATCACTATCAAATCCTATGATGAGGAGGAGAGAACTTCCAAAGGAACTGTTACTTTACCAATCAAAGTGGGACCTATAGTAAAAGATGTGTCTTGCCATGTCCTCGATATGGAGCTAGCATATAACATTCTTCTTGGGAGACCATGGATACATACTCTGAAAGAAGTGCCATCAACATACCACCAGTGTATCAAATTCCCCTACGAAGGTCAAGAGATCACCATCCAAGGTGACCCCAACCCGTTTCAGTATTGTAACTCCATTCATCCTAAACCTGAAGTCATGATTCCTAACAACTGTGCCTCTGCCTCATCTTCATCCCATGTTGACCCTACTTCACTTTCTTCCACATCAAAAGCTTCCCAACCTGAGCTCAGACTCAAATATAAGGGCTTGGGTGAGTACACAATCTCCCAATCCCTCTGTTTGGCACAACTCCCCCTATCTCCCAGATCCTATGGAAGACCTATCCTAAACAAATCAAATGTAGATAAAACTACCAAAGGTCCATTTATCAAATGGGGAAGCCTCAAATATGAGAGTGATGAAAAGGATATCCTTCAATGGTTATATAAGGATGAAGGTAGTTCATCAACACAACAAGACCATTGCACCGCTATACAAACTGAACAATATGGTCAAGGATTCCAAATGCTACAAAGAATGGGGTATGAAGGACACAGTCCACTCGGTTCAAGAAAAGATGGTATCACTAAACCCATCTAACCTCATACCTTAATATCTCGAGACACTACAGAGCTAGGTCACACTTACACATCAAGAACCAACAGATCAAAGAAGAGTAAAGGAAAACAACTAGAAACATCAACTAGTAATCTAGTTGATCAAATTCAGCAACTGCAAATGGGGAGTGAGACTAATTCCAATGAATATGAGTGGGATAGTCTCTCAAAGCTATCTTGTGATGAAAAAGGTATCGATGTTGTCCATAATATGACCCAACCCATGCAAGTGAGAGACAAGGTCCAAGGGCTAGACCACTAGAGTCTGACCCACATAATAACGATAGTAAAAGTCATGAGGAATGAATGATAACCCCCTTGACAGATCCTCTAATGGAGAGTACAATCGTAGACTTTGTTCGTGCTTATAATGACCTCCACAACACCTCTATCTTAACCATCAATACCATCAAACCAGACCAACCCAATGATCCCTTACCATTGTTGCACCCTGAACTCATCGATTGGAACTTACAAGACACTACCCCTGAGCTTGATACCTTTCAAAATGATGAAGCCACCATAGACTATCTTGAGAAAACAAATCAATTTTACATAAACATATGCAGACAAGCTAGGGCTAGATCTAAATCTCATAATGCATCACTTATCTCTAGCTCTAGGAGCCAAGATAGTAAATAAAAAACTTAGAAAGATGCACCCACATGTGGCCCTCATGGTGAAAGAAGAGCTAAAGAAACTGTTGGATGTCAGATTCATCAAACCAATAGACTATCATGAGTGGATTTCAAACATAGTACCAGTCACCAAACTAGATGGCAGAGTCTGAATATGTAATGACTTCAGGGACCTGAACAAAGCTTGTCCAAAATATGATTTCCCATTGCCAAACATTGACATTATTGTAGATCTCACGGCAAGGCACACCATGCTATCACTAATGGATGGTTTTTTCTGGATACAACCAGATAAAAATTGCACCTAAAGACCAACACAAGACTGCATTCACATAACCATAGGGCACCTACTGTTGGTGTGTCATGCCTTTTGGTTTGAAAAATGCCAACGTAACATATCAAAGAGCTTATGACCACAATCTTCCATGACATGATGCACACTATAATGGAAGATTATGTTGATGACATCCTAGCAAAATCACTCACAAGAGAAGGACCCCTGGTAGTATTGGAAAAAATCTTCAAAAGACTAGAACAGTTTAATGTACACCTCAATCCAAAAAAGTGCGTGTTTGGAGTTACCTCAGGAAAGCTACTAGGATACATAGTGTCTGCTAATGGAATCAAAGTCAACCCAGCTAAAGTAAAGGCCATCATGGAAATGCCACCTCCTAAGAATCTGACTCAGCTAAGGTCCCTATAGAGAAAACTACAATTTATCAGAAGGTTCATTTCTCAATTAGAAGACAAGTGCCACCCATTTTCCCACCTCTTACATAAGAATGTCCCTTTCAAATGGAATGATTCATGTGAGCAAGCATTTCAGTAGTTAAAAGAATATCTAATGAAACCACCTGTATTGATGCCACCAATTCAAGGTAAACCTCTGCTACTATATATCTCAGCCACACCAATAGCTCTGGGAGCTCTCCTCGCAAAACAAAATTATGAAGGGAAAGAACAAGCAATCTACTATATCAGTCGAACACTTGTTGGGTATGAACTGCAATACACACCAATTGAAAGAGCATGTCTCACTATAGTCTTCACCTCACAAAAGTGGAGACATTACATGTTGTCACATTCTGTCAAACTAGTAGCAAAAATTGATCCACTCAAGTACTTACTCAACAAAGTGGCCCTTCCAGGTAGATTGTCCAAATGGGTCATCCTTCTCAGTGAATTCGACATCAAATATGTCGACAGGAAAGTAATAAAAGGCCAAGTACTTGAGGATCAACTAGCAGATGCACCTCTAATAGATGATAGCCCTTTGAGCTTTGAATTTCCAGATGAATCTATCTTTCACATAACCACAACAACCTGGAAAATGTATTTCAATGGATCATATACTCAGCATGGATCGAGAGCAGGTATCTTGTTGATCACCCCTAGTGGCGACACCATTCCTAAATCATACAGATTACTATTTCTCTGCACTAACAACATGGTAGAATATGAAGCCCTAGTCATTGGCATCAAGCTAGCAGTTGAATGGAATATCCAAGAAATTCAGGTGTATGCTGACTCACAGTTGGTCATAAATCAAGTAAATGATGACTACCAAACAAAAGATGAGAAATTAATCCCTTACAAACGAATGGTAGATGACCTCAAAGAATACTTTGTCAAGATCTATTTTGAATAGATACCAAGGATTGTGAACAAAACTGCAGATGCCATGGTAATGATTGCATCTCTCCTTGATTTTCCAAATAATCAATCATGTTATGAGTTCTTGGTAGAGCCAGCGTCTCGTCCTGCATATGACACCTCTGAAGCCCATATCATTGCCACATTGTTGGAACTGATTCCCACTCTATGGAAAAATATTTTCATATCTTAAAGAGAATACCCTCCCACCTGATCTCTCTAGTAACCAAAAATGAACCTTCATCTGTCAGGCATCTCAGTATGCCATTATCGCCAATACCCTATATCGCAGAGGTCTCGATGGTACTCTCCTTAGATGTCTCAATAGTGAGGAATATCAAACTACCCTAAATGAAGTGCACGACGGTATATGCAGGACCCACTCTAGTGGCCCTACCCTAGCTAAGAAACTCATACGCATGGGATACTATTGGCCAACCATGGAACAAGATTCCTATCATTTTGTAAAGAAGTGCAAAAAGTGCCAAATCCATGGGAACCTGATACATGCACCAGCACAGGAGCTACAACCATTAATGACTCCTTGGCCTTTCAGTCAGTGGGGACTCGACTTAGTGGGCAAGATTTACCCTCCTTCATCCAGTGGCCATAAATTTATAATCACTGCCACTGAGTACTTTACAAAGTGGATTGAAGCCATGCCATTAGCCAATATCACGAGCAAGCAAATTGCCTCTTTTATCTTGAACTATATCATTTGTCACTATGGTATCCCTTCGTCCATTATCACAGATAATGGACAACCTTTCAAAAATTAAGATGTCAAGGAACTATGTGAGAAATTCCATATCCAGCACCGCTTTTCTATCCCCTACTACCCCCAAGGCAATGGTCATACGAAGGCATCAAATAAAACTATTTTAAAAATCCTAAAGAAGACTGTCAATGATGTCGGTCGTGATTGGCATATCTAATTAAATCTCGCACTATGGGCCTATCGTACAAGCATCCGCACACCCACAAGTGCAACACCATACTCCCTGGTCTACGAATCTAAAGCCATCTTGCCCATTGAAGTCAAGATCCCATCCTTGCGAGTTTTGATAAAAGGCCTCATATCTGATGAAGAGTACAGAGTGTCCTGACTCCAAGAATTAGAGTTGCTTGAAGAGAGAAGGCAATAGGCATTTAATCACCTAAAAGCTTATCAACAATGGATGTCCAAAAGTTACAACCATAGGGTAAAGCCCTGAGTATTCCAAGTTGGTGATCTAGTCCTCAAAGAAAATCCTATAAATCAGCAAGATCAAGAAAAGAAAGGCAAGTTCGAACCCAACTGGCTAGGTCCCTATGTCATCATTGCAACCTATGGGTCAGGAGCATATCAATTGGCTACATTTGAAGGTGAACTGTTTGATGACCCTATCAACAACATGTATCTTCGCAAGTTCTATACCTAAACCCCAATGCAAGGGAGTCCTTAAAAATTCAAAAAAATTGAAAAAGTAGTCAAAAACAAACAAAAAAATTGAAAAAATTGAAAAATAACAAAAAATTCATCCTTTGGTGAAAACCTAACAAACAGGCACCTGGGATAGGTACCATGATGAAAACTTGATAAACAGGCATCATGTGTACTTTTAGCTTTCGTGCAAATAAAAGCAAGTGGTGAAAACCTGGTAAACAGGTGCTATCTGCGACAAACCACTTCCACCATCTATTGTGACCTCATGTCTCTTGTGTCCATCATATCATTCATCTTGAACTGATCCTTTGAACCATTATCAAACTACGTCACCTCTGAGTTATCACGTAGGCAAGGCCATTCTCAATGCGACCCCGAGGCTCCACTCCCTTTCTTTTCTGTCCATTCCCTCAATTTTCGTCTATCCTGCTATCCATACCATTTCTGCATCTTTACCATTGCCTAGGTCATAGGTCCATCAGGTTCACCCTGAACTACGTTGCCTCTGCATCATCACGTAGGCAAGGCCATTTAGCAATAAGCCCCCAAGGCACTAGGTCAATCCCTTAGGGTCCGTCTCTCCATGTCTGTTTGTCGCATCACCCATAATAAGTTGATCCTTTGTCTAAACTGGGGGCAACTCCTCAACCTAGGTGCGGATTTGGATTCTTGAATGCCACATATTCTAAGAGGAGACCAATAAGGATTGTGATACCTTTCACTAGACAAGCGTGCACAGCAAAGCAAGCTTCCCAAAAAACAAATCTTGGCATAAAACATCAACCTGTCCAAAGCAAACCCAGCATGTACCGAAAAACTCAGACTAATTCTATATCAATTATGGCAAAAAGACACATCCAATGCAAGAATGTTTTGTGAACAGGTTAACTTACAAAGTCTTGGATTTTTGTCATTATGTCTTCCTATGCTACTTAAGGATGCCAAAAGCTAGAGATGTTATGATGGGGGCATAATATTTTTCTTTGTCTGTTGTTTGTAGATCAAACTTTAGTAATGTGACGACTTTTGTCTAATGACATGATCAACAAAAGATCATCAAGGACTTCAGAGGTCTGAACAAGAAAAAGGGCAATCCTTGTCTGTTGAAATGCAAGAAGTACTCAGGTCATCTAGATTCAAGTTTGACTAGATGCTTGTATCAACTTGGTATATCAAAATCCATGTAAGAAATACTCAGGTCATCTCGGTTTAATTATACCTAGATGCTTGTATTTTCTTACAACATTTCAAAAAGAGAAAAGAAACAAAAAGTGCCCAATGATGAAAGCAAAGTACTTGCACTCTAATGATGGCAAAGTATCCACATCCATCCCATATCCAAAAATCCATATCAACCATACAATAAGAAAATCCTATAGAGTATCAAATGAAAGCCCATATTTCTTTCATTCCTTTTCTTCCACCTATCTATATCATCTCTGTGTCGATTGAGTACATTTGGACATATCAAAAACATAGCATAGATAATATATCATATCACATGAGATAGTCATTTACATGATTAAATCATTTGCATACATAATAAGTGCATTAGGTCATCCACATACATTTACATCCATATATCTTATCAAAAATAAAAAACATAGACAAATACATATAGAGCTGCATAAACATATCAATAACATTTCACATCTGCATTGCATATCAAATCATCCTAAATCCATCTAGTATGCATCATAAGATAGATTTCATCCATAGAATATAAACATAGAACACATGCATGTAGAACATCAATAACTGCATCATCATATAAACATAAAAACATGTCCAAATGTGCAATATATCAAAATATCTGTCCATGTCTCAAAGTCATGTCATGAAAAGTATACAAAGTACAAAAAGATAGTGATACATGTCTTGGGGAAAAATAATACATAACAGGCTATCTCAACCATAAAAAATGTGTACATTCTACTAAAAATAGGTACAAGTGTCAAAAACTGGCTAACCCTACTATCGTGGAGCACTACTCCCTGCACTTCCCTCTCTTCTGCCACCCCCTGACTACTAGGGGCCTCTCACTGATGCTACAGATTAGGATCCACCTGCCCTTTGTGATGCCATAGACTGACTCCTGTAACTGGGTGCACGCTGGTCTACTGACATTGCCCCGTGATATAGTCCTCTGTAATACTAAGTCTAAGCCTACACTTTGGCAAGCTCACCCTATACCTAGGCTAGCTGTGTCTGTGCCTGCTGCACCTATACAACCAAAAATCTTGAAGTACTATCTATACCCAGGGCTACCACTGTAGCATCTCTCTCCACTCTAATCACTGGCACAGTCGCCAGGGCTGCGTCTCTCTCTGGAGATCTCTGATATCTACCCTAAGTCTGCATCTCTCTGGGACTCTGCTGCTCTTAGGTAGGCCCTCAACTACCTAACCTAACCTTGTAATGCAACCATAGCCTATTGCTGTAAGTCAAGTTGTGGAGCCTGTCCCACTCCCTGTACCTACATCTGCTACTGTGCCACCTACTAAGGTGGTGACATCTGTCTCTACTGTGCCTACTGCTATACTGGCACCTGCCTTATAGCCTGTAGCTGCACAACCTCCTACTGACTCAAAGGTCCCTCCCTAGACCTCTTCTGTCTCGATCTGCCACATCCTCCTCTATCTCCTCCTCCATCTCCACCATCATCCCCTAACCTCCTCTCCCCCCTCCGTCTCCTCCTCCTCCTATTGGCTCCACCTTTGTCATCTGAATCCTCCTCGTCTATACGAGGAGCTAGCTCTCCAGGTCCTAAATATCTGGGAAATGGATGAGCAGTGAACCACTCCTCATAATCTGGTGTCATGCCTGCATCTACTATGTCCCTCCTCATGGGCCAAACTGCATAGGCGATCTGACGAAAGTCTGCCAAAGCCTCCTCATACCATGCCACGGGACCCCACCTAAATCTCTTTGCATGGGTCCTCGTGAATCACGCCTGCCCCTGTGGCCTACCCTGCACTCTACCAAACTACCTATGTACTCTACTGACAATCTGACTCTCTAATATGTGTCATGTCCTGCCAATAAGCCACTGAATCTGGAAACAATATGGCAGCTCATCGTCCTCATCCTCCCATACCTCGCAATCTAGGTATGGGCACCAGATAACTAGATCCACATTATCTAGTGCATCTCTCCAATACTCGAGTCTTCCCATCTTGTGCTAGGAAATCACACCTGCATATCCATAACTGTAGGGCTCCCCTCTCTGCCCCTCTATGCCTATGAAAAAGACATATTGGCCGTGTGATAGCTATGTGCTCCCACAACCAAAACTACAAAAGAGACACACCTGTTGACAAGCTGGCCCCTCTGTGATACACAACCTAGTACATATCCCTGTATAAGTGTTCTAGCATGCACACACCCCATGCATATCGAGTCCCATCCATAATCATACTCTCTAGCACCCTCCCCCAGCCAATCGAGAATCCGTGTGACCTCCTATTGAGGCATACTACGCCACTGATCAATCCCACCACTATTCCCAGAAAGTAGTCATAGTAGTCATGAATGTCCTACCAAGAAATCACCTGCTCAACCAACTCTGGGTCATCAAAAATACATCTGCACTCAACCAATCCTGCATCACACTGTGGATCGTACTCCACCAACTCTCCCTAAATAGGGAGGTGCAGAATCTTGTACACATCCTCTAGAGTAATAGTCATCTCCCTAGTCAGTAGATGAAATATCCCATCCTCACTGTGGAACCACTCCACCACTGCAGTCAACAAACCGTGATTTGCACGAACCTCAGGCATGAAACAAATATAATGCAAACCCATAGCACCAAGAGCCTTATAGTCCATCTCATTTAGCATATACCACTGCAACAGGGGCAAAGGGAACTGCTCTCGTGACATCAGGGTATCATGGATATCCTCCTGCAACTAAGCAAAGCATAGCGTCAAAAAAACCCATATCCAAGCAAACTTACTCAAAGCAATCAAGCTATCCTATCATTGACTTAACATATCAAATTAATCAAAACAACATATCATCTCTTGACTAGATCCTCTCCAATCTCAAAGATTGCTTATCAATTGATGCATCGATCAAGGTGCCAATTGGGTTAATTTTGTTACAGTCAATTGACTATCTTAGTGCAAATGCACCAAACCAGGTGGCAAATGCATCGATTTATATCAGATGCATCGCTTCACCGTGAATGTGCCAATCCTTGACATATATGTGCCATTCTGGCATATGCGTTGCTTTTTGTGTCACATGCGCAGTTCCACAATAGATGCACCAATTCATAGCCTATATGTGCACATCTATCATATGCACCATAAGATCTCTCAGATGCGCAATTTTGAGGCATATGCGCCATTTTGGGATGCATAGCACCAAACTGTAGTTCAGTACATCTATCGTAGTTATTTTTCCTAAGCATTTATTAGCCTAATAAATGACTTTTAGTGAGTTTGTTGAACTACATATCAGTGGTCCTGCCTCAGGGGGCTGATCAAATCATCGAACTCACTCAAACCAGTGCTCCTCACATAGAATATCCATATCTCTAATGACTTCTCTAGCTCCTCTACTCTCCTAAGATCTCAAAGACCAATCAACTAAGGCCAAGTGTGCAAATGAATAGGACGTGTGGAGCCAGCTCCTATATATAGCAAGTGAACCATAGCTGACTGTGTCACAACTGTGACTACTTCCCATGTTTGTTCCTCCGAACCATGTCCTATTTTTCTCCATCCTAACCTATTTTTCACCTTCTTCTTCATGAGATTGTCCATCTCACGCCTTCTTCCTTCTTCCCACCCAATCTCCTGAGGGGGCATCCTGTCGTTAAACTTGTACCAGGGGCAAACTAGGGCATCTATCATTGTCAAAAATTCTTATTCTTTGAAACAACATGATAAAACACATTGCATCAAAGAGGGGCAAAATGTATACACCTAAAAATGACATGACTCTACCTAAATAAATATTTTAAATATTTATTTCATCTTAATATTCCTCTATCAATAAATAAATAAAACAATTTATTTATTTGATTCATTTTCTCCCATTAATTGAATAAATTACATTTATTTAATTAATTCCATCAATATCAACTTTATTCTTCTAAACAATTAAATAATTTTAATTATTTAATTAAATCTTTCATTCTTCCAAATTTAAATAAATTATAAATTTATTTTAATTAAATCTTAGTCTCCAAAAATAAAATATAATTAAATATTTTATTTATTCTTCCAAATCTTCTAAAAATAAACTCTTCTTGTCATACAAAAACAAAACCTGAGTTAATTGATTTAAAGCTATCAACAAACTCTTAAATTAGAAAAATATATTCTAATTTAAGAAATAAAAGCTCATCCTCATCAAGAAAGCAGTTAACTCAACAAAACATCTTTTTGAATGACACATGTCCTTCTATTCGTGCAAGTTCTCTTGAACACCCTCTACCAGTGATCTTCTTATTTCTTCTACACCATTGATCTTCTCTCACACAATCCTATAAATACCCCTCTATTTTTCCATTCTCATATGAAGATTTCAAGTAAACTTGTGTTGTAGAATCCATAGCTCGCCATTGGCACCCCCACTTTCACATCTACCATCTATCATCCATTTCATATTGTGTAGAAGCTCATCTTCAACACAACAAGTATCTGAGCCATTTCTCCTTGTCATCATGAGGAATCGAAGTAAGGAAGCAAGCTTCTTGAGGCCATCTTCATCACCAAAAGATCAAAAGAGAATAGGTGAACAATGGAAATCGCAAGGTAAAAAGGTTGTGAGTATCATTTCTTCTTCTATTAAATCCTTATTTACTTGCACATTCCATTGATGTTTTGGGTTTTTATTATTCATTTTGATTATCCCATTTTACCCGTTACAATCGTAAGAGTCGTAAGAGCATCTGTCATAGCCCATTTTTGAAATAGGCAACCCCTTTGGGATGGGAGTTGTGGACAAGTGTTAGGCACATTCTCCAATGTTGACCAAGTGTCCTTAGGCATGGGTTTTGGGCCATGAGGCCAAGTTGGATGCCCATTCCAAGAAAGGTCCAATATTGCCTTGTATATTCTATATAAACAAGTACTTGGAGAGGGAGTTGTATTACAGGTTCTAGAGGTACTGTTATGCTGTCGGTTTGACTCCAAACATGAGTGTCAAAGACCATTGAAGCTTGCATTGCAAGTGTATTGTAAACATTCTTTCAGATTTGTTAATACATTGTGTAGGTTTCTGAGTGTGGGGTTTTTCACCCGATAAGGGTTTTCCCCACCATAAATCTTTGTCTCTCTTCTTCTGTCTACTTTTTGGTTCTTGTGTTTTGCTGCAATATCTCATGTTAATGGTTTAACATTGCTATAATAGTTAGGATAGAATTGAATTTGCATAGCCCTCTCCTCATTAGATTAGTCTAGGAAGCAATTTTTGCACACCTAGCTTCCTTTCACAGTTGTCATCATGTACTTGAAATTTACAAATAGAGTCACCTATAAGGTTTAATATGTTAGGGTGTCTATATTCCAACAACAATTTTCTAAGCTAAATCTAGAAAGGGCAAAAGGATATTTTTGCCACATTTAAATTTGGTTACCATGGTTCATAGTAAAGCCTAGCCCCATTAAGGAACCAAGCATTCTTATGAAAAATCAAATCCATGTCTTCTTGGTTTGGGAACTTAACAATGAAAACCCCTTCTAAAATTACTAAATATTCATATTTGGGACAATTTACTGAAATACATTCATGCAAAATGTTTCTAGAAATAATAATTTTATATAACTTACTGATAATAGTTGTCTCCTTGTTTTTATTTGTCTTGTCCACTAGTAGCGGTTCAAGTATTTGAACACAAAGTTCCTCCTTCAACTATGAGGATTGATGCTTCCCTAATAATTTCTCTTCCTCTTGTGAGAAGTGAGCCTTTCTAAAATCCTCTTTTGTGTGTCTTTGGTTTTCTCTACTTGTCTTATTTTCTCTCTCTTTAGGTAGTCATTAGGTCTGTCCTTATTTTTAATACCCCAAGGGTCTCCACTTTTGGCCCATATGTGTCTACAAGGGCCATTGGTCTCCTTCAAGTATTATGTCTCCTACGAAAGGCCTCATCCTGGTTTGGAAGTGCCTTCCTATATTACCTTCCATTTTCTTCCCAAAAACTTCATGTCACTTATTGACAGTATTCCTTACTACCTCTATCCAAAATGTATGAGTATCTCCATTTTTCTATCTTGTTTCTATTCCATTTTGAAACCTCTAGATAACTCGACCTTGCAAGGTTTTCATTTCCTCAGGAATATGGGATGGAAGATTTTCATTGTAAATTTTATTTTCCTTTCTCCCATATGGTTCTAAACCAAGGGTCTTCTCTCCTGTTACAACTGACATTTTTCCTTCCTGCTACAACCGCCATGTTTTGTTTCATATTTTATTTTATCAATTACTTAAAAACAAGAACAACTATGATTAATTTAGACACATATTTTCTCATAATTCTTATCACTTTTTGTATATCCCTAAATTATTATTTTTTTGTTGAAAAATAACATCAATATGAAGGACACTCTTATTTTGTAGTGCTACTTTTTGTTGTTTACTAATTTTTTACATCTATCAAACATAGGCCTTTGATTTATGCAATAAACCTATTTTGATTACAAAATAGAAAGTATATATAATAGTAAAGTAAATATATTAATTTTTTTTTAAAGCTTACATTTAGAGCCCTTAAGGGTAGATTGGGTGGTCAAGCTATTGGAAAATATAGATCATGATCACAAGTTCAATTCCCCTATATTTACCTGCTACATGGATGGAGGGAAGCTCATGTCGATAGAGGTTATAGTGGTGGATGTTAGGACCTTGAATCATGGGTCCCAGTATGTGTTTAATTCCTCCATTAAAAAAATAATAATACACCAAAGGCTACATTCTTGAAAACTTTCATGTGTCATGATGAATTTTTTTGCTCATGAAAAAGGTGATTTCAATTAGCAACTTGTGTCCAGTGAAATCTTTTCATGTAGCTTAGAGGGGAAATGGTATCACATAAACTATCTAAGGGAGACACATAAACATGTCAAGAATTTCATCTATAATGAATTTAACCTAATTGTCTTTGTGTCCCAAGGTTGGAGCATTTTATTTTGCATAAATTGTTAAATCAACATGTGGCCGATAAGTTGAATATAGTTTCTTGTTTCCACCCAAAGTTAACATTTTACGAAGGATGTTGAGGAGTTGTAACCAAATTGAAGAACTTAATTTATATATATAATGAAATCAAAAAAAAATGAAAATCTCATTTACTATCATATATCCTCTCATAGGATGTCACACAACACAAAATTTAATTGAACTTAGTGACCCTCATTTCTTTCATAATTTTGAGCCTATGCACAAACTGTTGTGATAGTTGTCATTGATGTCAAAGGGTTTAGTGGCAAGTTGTGATTGTGATGTTCATGGTATGTTGACAAGACTTGCAGAGAGAATAATCACAGGATGCTTATGTTGACCTTACCTTCAATCAGAGTCACCATGTTTCAAGATATCATGAGATGAAAAGGAGAAGGTTCATGTTCATGTCTTGGTGGCAGTTGATATAATTCATATTTGTTCATTTAGTTAAAGTTGTTTAAGGTTTGAGAATATAAGGTCTTCATCATAGATTGCCATTGTGAGACTTGCAGGACTTCATCACGTTGCAGAAAATGTTGACCATTCAGGACTTGTGCCATTCAGGACTTGTGTTCCTTTTGGGACTTGCTTAGTGTTTGTGTTGTTCTCACATGCATGTTCAAGTAAGTGCAGAGGTTAATAAGTCATCATCATGGGTGTTGCAGAGGAACAAAGATGTTGAATATATCAATGTTTGTTGTCATGCTATGTTCATGGTCATTCAATCAGTGTTCATGCTCAGTGTTGGCAGGTTCTCATCATGCATGATTATACAAAATAGAGATACAATGGTATGGATCTTGTTAGATCTTGCTTCTGGAGGTGACATTGGATCTTACAAGTGTTTGGTGTTGACATATTGCTATGTTGAGAAATGAAACTCATGCTTGTAATCAGTCATCAGTAGTGATTCATGTTGGTTATATCCTGATGATTAGATATTCCTTATAATGTTCATAATGAATTCATCTCAAAGTATTAGTGCTTCTCTTTGTCATCTATATTCCTTGATTACAGAGCTTCACCAAGTTGTTTATTTTTAAATTCAGTGCTAGTGTATCAGTCTAGTGGCTTCTAAGTCTTCTATTGGTGAAATATTTTGTTTAGATTCTTATTTTCAATGATAAGATTTTATGTTTAGAAACCTTTTAGGGATCAAAACCCTAAAATATATGTCTATGCCTATCCTATTCTAACCCTTATGTGTCCATCGGTGCTTTTTACCTTTTTATTCGATGTCTTGCTATTGCAGGTTTAAGTGTTTTAAGTTATAACTTAAGGGTCTTTGATACATTGAATGATCGGGCCCAACTTCCTAGCGGTACTAGTTTCTACAAGTTAGCAAAGGCTCTTAAGTGCCAAATTAAATTGAACGACAGAGATCAAAAGATATTGTTGGCACGAAAGAAGATCTGATGGACATCTTTTACTTGTTTTTTGAAGTTCAACGGTCATCCACTATTGATTAAACTTGATGTGTAGTGTTATAAGGGGCATAAATTAGTTATTTGAAGCTCTATTGATATGCAGATGGGCCAGAGAAATTGAGAGCTTGCTCTGTGTGATGAATTTGGATGAGAGGATTAATAATATAGGTTCTAGAAAGAAAGATCTACATGTTCATACCAAAAATATGGCTTCTTCTCTTGTTTTGTAGTGATTTGTTGTATCTGAAGAAATTACATATGAAGAGACTTACAGAGATCTTAAAGTGCACAAAGTTTTGAGTAAGGACATGTAGAAACTTAGGAGACTGATGCAATGGTACAGAGGGATATACCTGAGATATGATTTGAGAGGTTGTAGAGAAATGATATAGATCTTTATTAGGTCAGAATGGAGTCTACTTAGTTAGATTACAAATGAATCAAGATGATATGAATCACTTCATATGATGCTTATTTATTTTGGTGATATAGAGATTCAGGAGCCTTGTTTCTTTTGCTTATAATGTCATAGAGGTTCAATAAATGTTACAAGTTGTTTCATGATTGTAATGATCTTTTGTGATGTTGTGTGAGATGATTATGTAAGGAAGGATGTGTTGGTTGAAAGGAGATGTAAGGGGTTGAAGGTGTTTGAAGAAGAATTGTTATGTGTTGCAGGAAATATTTAAGCTCTCCTTGTTGTATAATCATTGTCAAGTGAAGTTGTATGTGTGGTGATGAGGATTGAGTCATTTGGTGTATTGAAGAGAATCATGGCAACCCCCTGAATTGAGTTTTCTTTCATATGTTCACCTGATAGCCAGTGAGGCACCTAATTTCTAGTGAAGCATTTTGTAAAGCTAGTGAGGCTTGCTTGGTCAGTGAGACCTGTTTGTAGCTAGTGAGGCTTGAATGTAACCAGTGAGGTTTTTGGTTAAGCTATTGAGGTATTTCCGAGTGGTTTTTCTTCCCCTTGAGGGTTTTCCACTCATGAAATTTATTGTGTCATGGTCTCAATTGATGTGTGATCCATTTGTCTTTCATACTTGAACATTCAGTCTTATTTGTTGTTTAGTATTTGATTTCTTACTTTGGTAAAGTACACTATCAACATCATTACTTTTTGTTTTCAAGTTTGAAAAGAAGTAAATGAAATGTTTTTGTCTACAACACTGATTCACCCCACCTCTCAGTGTTGTCTGTACTCCAACACAAACTAGAGCCTTGAAATTTTAAAATTAGAACTTAAATATATCCTATAATTTTAGATTAAATTGTTTACTTGCTCTTCAAGAAGCACATAAATTGTAAGAAGGCACTGTACCATCCAAGTAAAGATTTTGCACCTTTAAAATAAATAACACTTGGTCAAAGGTGGATTCCTCCCATGTATAGATAGGCACATCCTGATTTAATTGGGGCACCTAAGTTATAAATACTAAAGAAAAGTATACATAAAATGTGGATGCCTCATGAACATAGTGGTGTAAATAAGGATATTACATAACTAGTTAGCTTTTAGCTCATCTAGGAAAGTCCTATTAACACTAGTTAAGTCCACTCTTAGGGACTTTTACCTTTTTGTGTTACTTCATAGGGACTTTAAACGTGTCCTCATACTTGTCCCAAATGTTCCAACATATGTCACCTTTTTGGAAGGTTAGTTAGTGTTTTAATCTACCTTCCTACTTCCACCTTGTCCTACTTATACAAGGAGCTCATTGTAAATCTTCATTCACGTTTTATGATAGACATTTTGTCTTTATTGTGCTCAGATTCATTGTGGAAGTAATCTTTAATTTTGCATTCAAATCTTGGCTGCTCCAAGATGGTATCAAAGCCATGAATTACATGTTTCTTCCCTTTTTTGATTGAATCCCATAAACAAACCTCACCATTGACTCCTGAAGGCTGAGAAAAATAAAATAGTCTATTTCTTCATCAAATTGTTTTTACAAAAAAAAATTATCCCCCTGGACCCCTTGTACTATACAACCATCTAACAGTACCCTACATGGAATTTCATGACTACATAATTTTTTTTTACAACTATTTCTTTGAAAAATGAAGATTTGTCATTCTAGGTGTTTCTTCAATGAATTTTACAAGTTTACTAGATCAAATTTCACCATTATCAAAGGTTTTGGTTCATAAAATTCATGGGTTTGGAAATTATTTGGTAACACTTCTAGATTGTAGAATGTAAGGTAGATTGAGGTATTCTTTTGGCTGATGGAGTTGATTGATTTTGTTGGTACCATGTTTTCTTGTTTATGTAGATCTTGTTCCTCATTGAACATTTATGATGGTTTTGTGTCTTACAATGCTTTACCAAACTCAATTTATGTTGTCAAGACTCATCCAAGGGTTTAGATATTTCATGGTTACTTTTTTTATGGAAATTAATCACTACTTCAAAATCAATCTACCTCAAAGAGATATGCACCATCACTGATCAATCAATTTGTCACTGCTAGCACTTACACCATTACCATGTCAAGGTTGTAGTAACATTTGATCTCTTTTGACAGACTGGTTGCAGTCAACTTTAAGCCACAATTTTCTCCTTGACTACTACCATCAACATTAGATGATAATGTAACATTTTATGTTGCTTTTTATGGTAACTATAAATGTAGCATTATATACTCACCATATCATCTGTTATAACAATAACATTTTATATTAACATTTAATGTTAACTATTAAGAGTTATCCAACATTATATGCCAACATAGCAATTTATGTAAATATTTACTGTTAGTATTTTTTGTAACCACTAGCTATTTCACCCAACCATAGCATTTTATGATAACTATTAAATAGACTTCCAGGTGTACCAAATGCTCCTAAAAGGGGGTATGTTTAATTTTTGAAATAACTTGCAATTGAGGAGGCATTTTTCTAAGCTTGAATAGGCATCACAAACTTGATTCCATCCACTACATTGTAGCAAACTTAATTTTTCAAAATTGTGTTTTTATTACTTTTTTTGGCCTCCAAAGTCCATCATTTGTATTAAATTTTGACAAGGCAAAACTTTCACCCCTGATATCAAAATTTTGCAATTTGTTTTTGAAACTTACCAAAAAAATTGCAAGGATTTCAATTGTATGAATAATTTTTATATTTGGATCTAGCTCATTTTTTCAAAAATTGTGAAAATTTATGTGAGTTATAAATGGACCATTTGGGCTTCCAAGTTATAAAAATTGCAATCAAAACTTGTATATTTTTTTTGGGGGGGGGCTATATTTTACAAAACTAATAATTTTTGGGGGTAATCTTTTGATTCTACATCTCCATTGCTAGTTTTAAGATCATGTCCTTCACATTAAATTCTTTCTATTTGAGTATTCTTTGTAATCCTACTAATAAATGGAAAATCAAATGTGGTTATTATGGGAAGAAAAGGCATATTGAAGAAGATTGTATTCAAAGAAAAATTGATAAATTGAAGAAAATTATTCTATATCATAAAAGCACTTTACTTGATCAATCTAATCTAGCACATGTAGAATCATCATATGGTCTCACTTAGACATCTTGTGAGACAATATCATTTCGGGATGAACAATGTAGTTTGATTGCTTGCATTGAGATCTCATGTCCTTCATTATCACCTATTTCTAAATCCAAATCCTAGTGATAATTGATGGCTTCCAATGATTCTTTGTAACTTGGGTGAACCCACAATAGTGTGTCCCACTTGTGGGACATCCTAATTTTTTCTTGAAATCACATATTTTTTAGAAAAATTAATGATTTAAGCCTAGATGTGTTCCATCTAAGGGGGTTTGATTAAAGTGGTTATATCAAACCCCCTTAGATAAAATATCCTTAGATAGAACCCCCTAGGCTTAAATCAAACCCTTGATAGAGTCTCCTCTGCACCAATCAAAATACAGACAAAAAATCAATTTTACTTGACATTTTAGGGGATCAAATGAAGTCATTTGGAAATTTCATTTTGTATGTAGCCCTTATTATTAGCTTTCCAAAAATTATAATATGTATTATGTTTTCTTTATATTATATTTTTAATGTTTTTATAATGGATGTAGGTCTATAATAAAAAACACTGACCTGTATACAAGACACTAGGAAAAATAACAAACATTGTTAGAAAAATATCAAAAAAATGCACTACACTACACATAGATGTCCTTATTTCAATGAAAAAAGAAAATTTTGATTTTGATATATATATGCTAAGAGAAATGCATTATGGAATAAAATAGGTTTGAAATTTTTGTTAGTACTAATTCAAAAATTAATAATAAATAACATATTTGATGAAAATTTACCAAAAAATATACATGCACTAGATAGTGGAGTTAATGGTCTAATTCCAATAAATCGTGAAAAGAAATTATTTCTAGTGAAAGTTATGTCATATGAAATAATTTCAATCAATAAATTTAAACAATAAAAAAATTTTAATTTTGATTAATTTCTTTTTTTAAATGATAGAAATAATTCTTTAAAAAACATAAAAAAATTATAGCTTGAATCACATAGAAAATCCCAAAACTCATTAGTTTACATCATCCTTAAATTCTTTACCATTTGTTCCTTATAATTGACACAATTTGAAAAATGGTGAAAATGTTGATTTTGTCCATCCCATTTTGGTCAAAAAGTGGGACACACTATTGTGTTGTCACCCTAGTAGGATATTGATATCAATTTTTGAGATCCACTTTATTGGGACACATTTCTACTAGACATATCATCATTGTTTGTAGAGTCTTGCATTGCAGATTTGGGAGACATAATTGAGGAAATTTATCTTCTATTTATTGACAACTTCAATAGAGTTGCATCACCATTAGTTTCTTTAGATGTCATGAGAGAACATTCAAGCCCTCTTGTTCTTTCTTCACCTATATTTGCTTCTGTAGTGGTAAATTCAACATATATACATGAGTCCACATATCTAACTCTATCATCATCAATTTTTAAATCCTCTATAGAAGTACCAAATTCTCATTAGTCTAGTTGTCTTGCTTACGGTGAGAACAATACATCCATGGTTATTTTACTTGAATCTTTTATGGTACCTGATTTATCATAGCAATATTTTTCAGCATTGGCTTAGAGATCTTTGAGAAGCATTTGAAGACATCATCCTAGGCTTCATCATTTTCTTTAGATCATGTGCATAATTTAGAGACATCCATCCTTCTTCTTAAATATTTATATCTAGAATGGGAAGATATCTTGCACACATTGGTGGTTTTATTTATTCCCACTGGGAGAAATGTTGTTTAGTGATCATGGATCACCTTTAGCATCTAGTGTCACTTGCATCTACCAGCACTATAAGAGGCAATTTGAGGGAACTTGTTGCATGGTTTCTATTCTCATCTCTATTTTGGGAGGGAGCATTTCCTCACATGGCGTTCTTTCCTTCTCACTTTTTGGGGGGTTACATAGACCTTCTCTCTTTTTCCCTCCTATGAGGGGAGCATTTATTGTACATTAGTGCTAGAAGTATCCTTGGGTATGTGCATGGAAATAGGGGCCCAAAAGGGGGTCAAAAGTGGCCACTTTTTATTAAATTAGTAAAATTTGATCTTGGATGAGAAATTGAAGATAGCCACGTTCAAAAATAGAATATGTGATAAGAACAAGATTTGTCATGCTCAAAATCTAGTTTCTAAACTACTACTTTTTTCTAAAAATGGTGTAGATTAAGAGGTTCAAATAGGGGGATCACACAAAGTGCTCCTATTTTTTTCATAAAAATATAACATAGTGTCTAGTGTGCTCCCCCTAAAATGATGACTTTTTTATGTATTTCACAAATTGCTCCAGTGGAAAATTAGCTAACATCATGTAGTTTATTCCTAATTTTTTTGTTAATTTTTTAATGAATATATGCACTTTCAAAGTGGACACTTCATGAAAAATAAAAATTTGAGCATGCTCTCCCCTGTTTTTTGCAAACTTGTCAAAAATAAATTATTTTTCAATGTGTATATAATAGAGTCTAGAATCTAAATATGTAATTTGTTTAAAATTTTGATGAACGTGTAAAAAATGATAGCAAAAATACTACACATAAGTTTTTTGTAAACAAAGAATAAATTAGCAAAAGAAATTGAAGATGGAAACCTTAATGTTATCAGATTTTAGAAAAAAATACATTCTTAGAAACCTAATAAAAAACTTGAAGTCATCCTAGAATTTTTTTCATATTAACATTGAAAAACATGTAACCCTGATAGAGAGCATGCTCAGGATTTAGTTGGTTTTCTATGTTTTATTGAAAACATGTCTTTGGTGTATAAAAGGTAGGTCCAACCCTTAGGGTTGGAATTTCCCAAATCAGCAAAAAATATGTTTGTGTTATAACACGCCCACATTTCAGATTAGTTGAAATGCCTTGGATGATAAGTGGGACAAATTGTATGATAAGATTCATGTCATCCCTCCATCTTCTTTCATTTTATAGTAGCCTCAAGGCCTCCATAATTTCAAATAGAAGAGGCAATGTTGGAACAAGTAGCATCATATGCACCTTTTCACATGAGGAGATAAAGTTAGAGAGAGGGAGCGATAGACAGAGATAGAGTAGAGAGAGATATAGAGAGGGAGAAATATGGAAAGGGGGGGAGAGATAGAGGTACAAAGAGATAGAAAGATAGAGTTAGATAGAGGGAGAGATAGAGAGGGAGAGATAAAGAGAGAGAGGACAGATAGAGAGATAAAGAGATAGAGGCAGAGATAGAGATATAGAGAGGGAGAGAGAGAAATCTAGAGAGGGAGAGATAGAGATAGGGGAGATAGAGAGAGGGAGATATATAGAGACAGGGATGATAGAGAGATAAAGAGATAGAGGGAGAAATAGGTATATATATATATATAGAGAGAGAGAGAGAAGGGGGAGAGATGGAGAGGGAGTGAGAGATAGAAATATAGAGTTAGAGAATGAGAGAGAGAGGGAGAAATAGAGAGAGGGAGACATAGAGAGATAGAGAGGGAGAGGGAAAGGGAGAGAGGGGGGAGATAGAAATAGATGGAGAGATAGAGAGAGTTATAGAAGGATAAATATAGAAAGATATAGTGAGAGAGAAATATAAAGAGATAGAGGGAGAGGGATAGACAAAGAGATATAGATAGAGATAGAATGAGGGGGAGAGATATAGAAAGATAGAGTTAGAGATAGGGAGAGATAGAGAGGGAGGGAGGGAGGGAGAGAGGGCCTGAGAGAGGATATATATATATATATATATATATATATATATATATATATACAAAGAGAGAGAGGGAGAAAAAGAGGGAGAGATAGCAAGATAGAGAGATATATATCTAGAGACAAGGGGATAGGGATAAAGATAGATATAGAGAGGTAGCATTAGAGAGTAGAGAGAGAGAGAGAGAGAGAGAGGCAGAAGGGGTCCGAGATAGATAGAGATGGAGAGATAGAGAGATAGAGTTAGAGAGGGAAAAATATAGAAAGAGATAGAGAGAGAGAAATATAAAGAGATAGAGGGAGAGGGATAAATAGCTTGAGATATAGGAGAGAGAGAGAGGGGGGGGGGAGGGAGAGATAAAGAGATAGATAGATATCAAGAGTTTAATAAGATTTTACATAAAGTGCTTTAGACTTTGAAAATCTATACTAATCCTTTTTCAACATGTCAATTTAATATTTCATGGAGGAATTATTTTTTAATCATCATATTCAACAATAAGCTTATGCACATTCTAAATTCTCATAAAAAATGACAATGAATAAAACTATGGGATGTATTATCTTGCCTTTAGAGGTTGGTTCAAAATGGGTGCAAATTTTATGTCATATTAATTCTTCTTCAAAGAGATTTGATATTTTACTTGGTAGACCTTGGATACAACAATGCAAATAAATACCTTCTATGTTAGATCAATGTATCAAGTGGTATAAGGAAGAACAACTACTTGAGGATAATTGGAAATTTATAGGAGTAAGCCTATAGTGATAAAGTCCAAAATTACTTATGCACATTCTTGTTTTAAAGAAATTGATAAAGAAAGGCCTAAAGCACCTTGAATTGCAAAACCTATAGTTAATACAATGCATAAAGGGTTTGATTTTTTATGCATTTAGGAGATCCTAATCAAAAAATTAATTATGTGCAAGGAAAACAAAAATAATAAAGGTATTGTAAATAATAAGGAATTTCAACATATTTGAACTTCTATAGGAATTGATTCTACTTAGGTCCCAAAAAATGATTTACAATGCAAAATTATACATACGAAACCACCTCCAAACAAGTAGGAATAATGGGTAAATAAATATAAATCAATAGTTCCACCTCTCTCTATCACATTTGTTAAAGGTTATACCATACATAGCAATGTGAACTTCATTATACATGATCTAGAGAGAGGGAAGTAGAGAGAGAGGGAGAGAGAGTGAGGAGGAGAGATAGGGAGATAGAGAGTGAGGGAGATATAGAAAGGGAAAGATATAGAGATAGAGAGAGAGGGAGAGAGGGAGAGAGAGGGGTTGAGATAGAGAAAGGGATATATAGAGGGAGAGAGATAGAGAGGGAGATAGAGATAGAGAGAGGGGAGAGATAGGGAGATAGTGAGATAGAGACTGAGGGAGAGATAGAGAGGGAAAGATATAGAGATAGATAGAGAGAGAGGTAGAGAGGGAGAGATAGAGAGATAGAGATATAGGGATAGATAGAGGGAAAGATATTTTAAGAGATGGAGAGAGAGAGATAGAGAGGGGAGGTAGAGATACAAAGAGGGGGAGAGAGAGAGATAGAGGGAGATAGAGATAAAGAGAAAGAGGGAGAGAGAGAGAGATAGAAAGAGATAGCTAGATAGAGGAAGGATAGATATAGAGGGAAGATAGAGAGATAGATATAGATGGAGGATAGAGATAGAGTATAGGTAGAAAGAGACTCTCCCTATATCTCTCTATCCTCCCTTTCTCTATCTCTCCATCTCTCCCTTTCTCTCTTTATCTCTATCTCTATTTATATTTCTATCTCTATCTCTATCTCTCTCTCTCCCTCTCTCTATCTCTCCCTCTCTATATTTCCCTCTCTCTATCTATATATATGTATCCCTCTCTTGTCCTCTCTACATATCTCTATATACTCTCCCTTTATCTCTCTAGATCTCTTTATCCTCCCTATCTCTCTATCTCTTTATATCTCCCTCTTTATATCAATCTCTCTATCTTTCCTCTCTCTCTCTCTCTCTCTCTCTCTCTCTCTCTCTCTCTCTCTCTATATATATATATATCCTCCCTCTCCCTCTCCCTCTATCTATCTATCTCTCCCTCTCTCTATCTATATCTCTTAGGGTTCAGAAAGTGTTTCTCTTTCCTTCCTTCTTCCTTTTGGAAGGTGAAAGATAGAAGGCCCAAAGTTCGAAGTCTACCTAAGGTTTGAAAATTTTACTAAGGCAGACTTTGGGGGGTCTAGGTTATTATATTCTCTATTCTTCCAAGCAAGTGAAGCAAGGAAGGCCCGAAGGCCGAAGTCTAACGGAACCAATGTAGCACTAAGTATGTCAAAGGTCAGAGTTTGGGATTCCTTCCTTTCATCTTCTTCATGGAAGGCAAAAGGTGGAAGGCCCAACAGCCGACCCCTGACGGGTGATAATTTTTCTAAGGCATTTCACCATTTCGTAGAACCTTTTGCGTGGGCCCGCAGTAGGGTTGTGGAATCGCAGGAAGTTGCCATATGGCCATGAAGCCATGATGTAAGGCAAAATGGTGAAGGCCAGAGGCCCGACCCCCGATGCCTTCATATCTATATGTATAGGCGGGGTTGAGGCTCTTCTCTTCCCTCTTCCAGATATTATAAGCTACAAGGTGGAAGGCCCAACCTCTAAAGTCTAATGTTTTAGAGGTCGACTTCTTGGCCTTCCTTGATATGTATATTGCTTGGAAAACATGCAAAAATGCACTGACAACTTCTGGGAATGCAATAAATGCAAATTGGGTGGCTGAAACAAGTATATGCCTTCAATACGTAAGTACCAAATTTAATGGGAGGTGCAATGTTTTAATATCCAATTTCTTTTGTAGTACCTCAAGGACACAAAATCAATTTGTGGGGCATGGGCTCCTAGGAATTCTGTTGATCTTCTGACATAGGTCATGTGCCACATTTACTATAGCAGTGGTTACTTGTTGACTGGTTTTCCAACGCCCAAGAGTTGATTGCTATATTTACATGAATGAAAGATGTTTTTAGGGTTGGTCACTAAGCCAATTGTTTGGTCTGGGAGTCCCTAAGGATTTTCTCTGGCATCAACACATGATTTGTCTAGTCTGTTAGTGAAGGGATATGTTTAGTATAGAGTGGGAAGGTTATGTAAAGCAGATTTTAATGTAATGGTATGTCTCCATGAGAGTTTGTAATGATTTTGGTAAATATATAATTATAGTTATGTATTTCCCTTTGCTACATTTGCTAGTATGATTGTAACTGATGTTTGAAGATGTGTGACAACATCTAAGTTAATACAAGGCTTTGTATTTGCTATCCTTTTGTTGCATAGGAATCATTGCAGTTCTCTTTTGGATTATTAAGTATGTCCATTGTATTAAGATCTATCTAAAGTCATATATGTGAATATATGTCTAGTTATGTTGATCCTTTACTATGTATTTCCTTTCCTCCTTACATTTTGTGATTGTATTGCCCAATGGAGTAGGCACTAATCCATATTGGAGAGGGACCAATCACTCTTTAAAATCAAACAAATCATTCACCTATGGTTCAGGGAAAAACCATCTTTCCTATGCATGTACATTCACACAGTTGAATAAGCTTAATATAGAGGTCTGTGCAGCTAGTTTGTCTTGATCTAATGATAGCTCTTAGGGTCAAGTGTACATTAGGTATGGCTATATTTGTTCATGGTATTTTATTTTATGCCTCTAGCAATATCCCTCCTAGGTCTAGTTGAGCCTAAAGTGTAGAGGAGTATACCCACTTTTGTAGTTGGCCAAAATCCCCCTTAACTTGTTGATAGACCTCTTCCTATAACCCTGACGATAATCCCTGGCCTAGGTGATTTAGGAATGTTTTAGAGTTTTGGGTTGTTGCTATTTTGGGAACCAACAACACCAAGCTAGAGTAGGCTAAGAAAATACTTAAAGCATTTGGATTTTTATTTCTATAAAAAAGTAACATGAGCGTGTTATAACACACTCACATTATATCTTATTTGGACCAAAAAGTGGTTTTGGCCACTTTTTGGTCCCCCATCTTTTTGCACACACCTCCTTAGGGGGTCATATTAAGTCCTCTTTTCTTCTTCACTAGTACATTTTCATGCATCTTTTCTCCTTTGGAGAGGAGTTTTATTTCCCACTGGTTTTCTCCTTTACTTCACTTGTGAGAAAATTGTTTATACATGGATACCTAACATGGCTTCATAGTCAGGACCCATCTTTATTTGTTTATTCTCCCTAAGTTACACTTAAGGAGGATTGTTAGTGTAGATACAAACATTACATAACTAGTTAGCTTTTAGTTAATCTAGGAAAGTCCTATTCACACTAATTAAGTCCACACTTAGCGAATTTTAGCTTTTTGTCTCACTTCATAGGGACTTTATACATGTCCTCACACTTGTCCCAAGTGTTCCAACATGTGTCACATTTTTGGAAGGTTACTCAGTGTATTAGTCCTACCTACCTACTTCCTCCTTGTCCTACTTATACAAGGAGCTCATTCTAAATCTTCATTCACATTTTATGATAGACATTTTGGCTTTGTTGTGCTCTATGATTCATTGTGGATGTAATCTTAGATTTTGCATTTAGATCTTCGTTGCTTCAACTCATAGGAACCTAAAAGGAAATACAAAATGTGCAGGGACAAAGGGACGTAACTACATGGAAAAAAGACATGAAATGACTAATATGAAAATGAGGTGCCCACATGGAAAGAAGTACATGAAGTAAATAACAAAAAGAAAACATAAGCACCTAAGATAAAAGGAGGCATATATTTAACAAATAGATTTACATATGAAAACATGGATGCATTATTTAGCCGATAGGCCTTTTTTAAGTTGACTTGCAAGTCCACAAGCCACTGGTAAACCTATCTCATGCCTATATACCATTTTAAAGTTGGCAATAAATGATGCTCCAAGTAGTCACATTAGTCATGTCTCTTCACATGAGATATTATTCAATGAAGCTTTAATGAGATCCTCTTACTGTGAGCTCTAGAATACACTCAAAACTCCTTGGAATGAATTTGTAGCCTACAAGTTTTGGGAGTTTGACCTCCTTTAGTGAACACACTAGAAATTCTATGATTGCATTTAAAGATAGAATCCAATATATTTGCACTAAATGCATATAAATCTAGGTCAATCTAGTTAATGCTACCAGGCACAGTTCATAAAAGCATATCATCACCATGCAATAAATATACAACTGCCTTGGGTAGATTAGATAGTTGTCTTTGCAATAAATGCATTTAAAGATAAAAGCCAAATTCTTTGTAGTAAATGCATATGATGGCTACCATTTACTATATTGCCTTTGATCACCGCCAAGGTTGTGTATAAATAGCCTCCAATTGGGCGCAGTAGCCAAGTGTGTGGACTTTTACACATAAGTATAATAACAAGAGTTAGGTTTGTTCGAGTCTCATTTTCTACACTAAACATCTGAGCAATTCCATATCTAGGTACAATTTAGGTATGAATGCTAGAAAGGAAAATGTTAATGGTAGTCATGTTAGGCTCTTAAATGCTTTGTATGTGTACTCTTTAACATATAGGGTTCATTGTGATTGATTCTACATGCAAATGTTGACAATAGTTAGCACCTAAATTTCCTTCTTTCCTTCAATGTTCAAAATTATGTTCAATAGGTGAAAAGCACATGCCCTGTGGCACATTAGGGCATAGAAAGGAAAAGGCAGTAATGGGGTTTCAATTTTTCTATGGTTAAGGAAATTGCAGCAAATAGATTTTAGTTTTTGTGCTAGAAAAACAAAGAACTGATGCAAATGCCTTTAAAGAAAAAATCCTCCACGACCTTGGATCGATTCGGAAGGCGATTCTTTTGTTTTCTATTCGCACTCCCCTTCAGGTCACCTCAAATCTTGTAATTTGATAAGCTTGCCTGAGTTATTTTCTTTCAACCATTTTGCCTTTCCTTTTCCTCTTAAAAACATAAATAAAAAAATGTAGGCGTAGGTAGGGGAGAGGATCCAATTGCTAAGCATGTTCCAATAGCTGAGATAGTATTTGTGCATTTAAGGTCCAATATTTTTAAAAGTTTAGCACTAGTAGTTGTGACCTTAAGGTTGTTAGTGTTACTAATAAGTACTTATAATTGAACGAAATGTGCTCATTAGATTTAGAAAGCAACCAATGATGTGATGCCACATCAATGCACGAACAAAACATGACTTAATACATGCCTATTGGTCCACCATTTTTTGGGGGGGACTATTTGACACCTCAACAAAACGCATGCTGATGCAGCGTCATATTTGATGATGTGGCCCTGAAACCTTAATTATAAGCAGGGGCCTTGCCAAATAAGCTGCTGTAAAAATTTTGGAGTAATTTGAAATTGCCACGTATGATTTTGAGAGGCATGAAGTTAAAAGGCATGAAGTTAGTCCCCTGATGATTTAATGTATAGAATGGATTATTTCTCTGCTGCCATGTTGATGCATTTTGTACCGTGCGGGACTATTTCTCTGCAGCCACGTTCATAAATCGTCACAAGCCCTCTAATTAATAGATCGCTAGCCATGAATAATGGGCTTTACAACATCACTATTGATGCTATCGTCGTTTTCTCGTTTTCAAGTAAACGCCGCGATCGGTGCCTGCTAATGTTTTGGAAATGAAAAAAAATATGTTCGACTAGAAGCACAAACAACTCTTATGACAAATAAAGTAAAATTTCCCGAAGCTTGGAGATGCGGGCTATCGATCCGCGTACCTCTCGCATGCTAAGCGAGCGCTCTAGCATCTGAGCTACATCCCCTAGACATTGATATTGTCAACTGTTCTGAAATTTACCTATTGAAACCAAAGGGAATCGAAAGTATTTGAAGCTTTATACTAGACCGCCATTTCATCAGTCAGATAGTGTAATCGAGGCTTAAATTTGACGGTCCACTTTGTCTGTCAAGAATTTTTTTTTCTACGGTTTCATCTTTATTATTGCCTTTCACATGACAATTAATTTTTTTTAATGCAAGTTAAATTTTGAGCACTTTGTACCAAATATCCTTGTTATTAACACAAAACTCCATGGATATGGTTTTATGTACTAAAGTGACATGAAGGATGATTATACCAATGAAACTAGATTTGAAGCTATCATATCCTATCCTATCACAGCATTTCTTGTTCTCAAACAGTTTAGTTCACTATATCACATTGTTTAAAAAAACAAAAAAAGGGCTCTATTATTAGTATCCTTGTGATCAACCAGATCCCCCTTACAAGATGGATCAACATCTGAAGACAATTTAGAGGATGAGCTTTAGATTTTCATTATAAAAATTATATTTATTTCATTATTATATTTACAACAGCGCATTAAAATATGAAGAGATGGGTTGGACATAATGTTAAAACTTAAAAGCCCTGAATATATTCAATTTTATTTTATTGAAAAATCTATACAGCTTAATCCAAAAACCTCTACATTGTATAATGCAGATCCCAATTTGTCAACACTATTCATTCATTCAAGTAGCTAAATTACCATAGCAGGTAAGCACCAAACAAATTTATCCTACCAAAAATTATATTAAAAAAATATAAGAAAGAAATACAAAAAGATTAAAAATAGTCAATTTAAAGAGACTTACCAGTACCACAAACTAATGCAGTCACTGTTAACAATTAAAAATCCAGTCCAAATCTCCAATCTTTTCGCTCAAAGAAGTTCATAAAGAAAAAACTGAGAGTGTGCTGCCCCTGCGTAAAAGGAATTTTCACTCTTAAAAAAAATTATAATATAAAATATTATAGGCTAATAATATAAAAAACTCAAAGAATATTTAAAATGAAAAAAATAAAATAATAGAAATTCTTGAATGTTTCTATTAAAAAATTTAGGCAAAAAAAGTAAAAAACATGTATTTGTAATTTTGTATTGTTTTTAAAACACACATATATATAGTTTCTATTAAAAATTAAAAATAAAAGCAAAAACACATATTTATATATATAAAGTTTCTATTAAAAAATTTAAAAATAAAAGGAAAAAACATATATATATATATATATATATATAATACGGTCAAATTTTAATATTAATTGTTTTTTTACAGTTTCTAAAAAATTTACATGTATTAACATACAGTCAAATTTCACTGTATTTTACGGTTAAAATCTTTAAATACAAATATACGGCCATCAAATTTAAGCCCTGAGTGTAATGACAGACTCACTTCAATGTATCAATATTTTTTTAAAATAAAAATATACATAATTATATGACTTCAAAACCTTGCCGAATTATATCACTCAAATATACATCTTGTCCTGCTTGGTTATTTACTTTCAAACAAATCTATAAGTGACTTGTGGCTTCCTTCTTATATTAAGGAAAAATGCTAGTCAAGTCCGTATGATACGATTTTACTCTATGAATCTAGATACTATTGAAATGTCTTTGAACTACAAAACTATAAGCTATATAGTAAACTTGGTATTGAATTCTAATACTGAAACATAATATGCATACAGCTATTAATGATACATGATTAAAGTGATATATTATGAACTTTCACAAGATCTAAAATAAGAGAGCATTAATTGCAATTATGATCTTGATATAACTTGACTTACATTAATGTTGAATTACATGAATTAGTTTTTTTTTTTTTTAATTTTATATATAAGAAACATATATAATTATAGAATGTATAGAATATATATTATCTTGTTTTAATTATATAATCAAACATATATATAGTTTTAAATATAAAATGGATAGAATATATATTACTAAATCATATAATTAAAATGGATTCTAATTAGAAACATTAGTTATATTGTTTGATTAAATTTGATTTTTCTAATCAGATTATTTGTTTAGGATTTATTTTATAAATGTTAGAGTATTTGAGTAATGAAATTAAAATCAATTTAACATAATATTAGATTAACGAAGTATGATATAAATGAAGTGGAAAAGATTAAAATTCAAATAGAATTATTGAACTATGTTAGAAAAGAAGTGATAAATTAAAATCAATTTTCATAGAAAATTAGAATGTTTTGATTATTGAAACATGTTAGAATAGAAGTGATAAATTAAAATTAATTTATATATATAAAGTTAGAATATTCAATCATTAAAATATGTAAATCTTTGAGAATGTTAGAAAGGAAGGAATAAAATAAAATTAATTTTGATTGGAATAGAAGGATGTTATATATTGAACTATGTCAGAATATATTCAAATAAATAAGAGACCAATGATTCATCATGAATAAATGGGGAATATCCAAAAATCAAGCTAAGCATTAGAATAGATATCATGCTTCATATATATATGACCAATGCATTAAAATGAAAAGTGGGTGGGATTAAAAATCCATTCTACATTAAGCATTGGAGTTGCAATAATGGTTTATAAAATATAGATAGTTTAAAATATATATTTTTTATGTACACAATAATATATACATCATAAATAACCTCATTTTTAAAAAAAATTATACAATAAATTGATTATTTGATAAAAACTATTGAGTTAAAACTTAAACAAATAGGTTTCTACAAAAAAAATTAATCTTTTGAAAATATAAATTTAATTATTAACAAGTCTAAACACTATAAGACTTTCAAATGGCATTCTTCTAAATTATATGTGTTCACAATTAATAGTGCTATAATAATTTTAAATGATAGGCCAACTTTCATTTCAAATGCATTGTTAAAACTATTCATCCTTGGGTTGGCTACCCCTTAGTATAAGTATTGTCCTATTTATTTTAAATAATACAAGGATTAGTGATACTCAAAAGTAAAATTTGCTAGCTACTCACTTTCATAATACTTTAGACAATCAAATTAATTTACATATCTATGTTGGGATAACTGTAGGTTTAATATTAATCCAAAAATACAAAATAAAATTGTAAGTTTCTTTGAAATTGTATACGAAGTTGGGACTTCTTTTCCTATTGAAAAATTGTTAAACAACATCTACCAAAATACATGAACGTGTGCAATTCTATTGTACAAATTACAATTAAAATTTGTACTTAAAACATGGACAAATATATTATTATATCACTACTTAAATAATATTAAAATAAAATTAATAATATATTTCATAATTTATTTATTGTTAATAAATATTATAGTAATCTAATAAATAAACAACAAATTTACACACTCGCTTAAATTTCCTATCAATGCATCCTTTTACACCCTAAAGATGCAAGTGCTAGTGTATGTTTCCAGGTAGATTTCTATTGGAGGCATGGAGATAAATTTTCTTTTGAAAAGATACGTATTAAGAAATATAAAGACAATTTTGGTCAAATGGCATAGGTGCCTTGTTCTAAAAGATAGGACATCTATCTAGATAGGAAACTATATATAGATAGATCTATGCATTTAAATTGAAGATTTTTATATCCTAAAATATATATACTTATTTAATTAAGAACATATGTTAAGATACAGGGAGATTTTCTTATGAAAATAGTACATAGGTTGATATGCAAATTAACACGTGAAGAGATTTTTTTAATGTGTATAAAAGGACAAGGGCTCACATAGAAGTTCTTGTTATTTCTTCTATGTTTGTTACATAATGGTAACATTGTAATCTTTGTATATTTATAAGTGAACTTTACATTTTAACTTGTGTTTTTTTGCCAAATTTCATGTAATTGTGTAATGTAGCGAGTTAAATCTTCATAAAATGCAAGTTGAATTTTATGAATTTTATGTCAATTTATGGTGTTTGGAGTTTCATTCTATGCATGAAAATTATGGATGATAGTTTGAAATGCTAGTGATTGGCCAATCCTTTAGAGATAACACATTCTCGTGTGTCAATTTTGTAATAATAGCTTGAGTAGAGACCGCCTTACAACTTCTTTGTTCCATCCTAAAACATAAGTTCACCTTTTGAGATAACACAAACCTTTTTTTCCTCTTCCCCTTTCAATCATTTACTTTTTCACAATTGATTAGAGTAAATTTTAATAATATTTTATAGTTTAGCTTCAACTTTTAAATAAAATACGTAACATTCTTGTCAATGTGAAGAAAAAATTGTATTGGCAAGTTTATTTCTATTGTTTTTCTTCAGGAAAATGGGAAGAAAATTACATTTGGTTAATATAAATCTTTTCTTGGCTATAATGAAGACACCTTCAATAGATTAAAATCATTTTTATAGTCATTCTTTCTTATTCCTTTGGAGATAGAAAACCCCATACATTTGAGATTGAGATGTGACCACTTAATTATTCAACTAAGAATCTAAATGGGTCTCTTATTGAAATGAAATATACTTAACTACTAAACTATGTTGTAATAATGAGACCTAGTGACCATGAAACCTTGGAGAGGCTTTCTCAAGCTCCTTTCAAGCGACGAGTTGTCTACTAACTCCTAAGTCTAACTTGTGTAATTCTACTAGTCAACACTATTTGACACTAGAAGGAGGGTCCAAACTAGAATTATATTATAGCTAGACTTAGTCAAGATCTGAGATTTCACCCATGCCCTCTAATTTATATAACTTTATTAGTGACTCTCCTAATATTGGGGAAACCTCTTTTGATCTTCATGGATTGTTTGTTGACTTACAAATTATTCTTGAAAATATATTTGTTAATACATTTGTAGTTTCCCTACCATTTAGTCCTATTGTCCCATTGATCAACCTACTTGCACATCAAATTGTAGAAAAACCTCAAGAAATGGCTAAAAATCCACTTGGGTGGGAATATCCCATAAATGTTCCTAGATGAGGCCATAACCTAACTAAAACCCTGGATAAGTTCATGCCTAAATTATAATTTATTGGTACATAAATATCCAAAGAACACATCTATGCATATAAAGATGCCTTAATTGAAGCCCAAATTCACAAAGATGACATAACATGTCATATGTTTACATAATGAATCTCCATACAATTGGTACCTCACTTTGTCCACTAGATCAATTACCTCACATGGATTGAAATGGAAATACTTTCTTAAATCATTTCTAGCTTCACATGTACCCCACTATGCTGTATCATTAATTTTCTGCCTCTAAGAGACCTACCTTAATGAGCCTCTAAACTTGTTCAACATGAAATTTCATTGATTATACACAAGATTGATAGTCCCTTACAAACGAACTAAACTAGTTGTAATTAAAATGGGCTTAGTGGCCCTTGATCCCTTCACCTCAATGTTTGTAATAGGTCATGATCTTGCTTTATTATCTTTGTTGCAAGCATAAACCAAGGTCGTGACTGTGGATAGGAAACATATGCCTCAAGGCTATGGAATTGGACCTCTCCCTTCACTTGGACTATCAAACACTTACAATCAGATACACATGCTAAATCAAGCATTGGCTCAACATACACAACTTCTTAATCCAATCCTAAGTGCCCCTAATCAAGCTCAAATTTAAACTTATAATCAAGATCAAGTCTTGAATCCCAATCAAATAATGAATCTCATGCCAATTTGCTAAGTCATTCCTAGTGCACAATTACTTATGCTTCCTTATTTGAATAATCAAGCATCTTATGGCACTAGATTTAGTCAAATCATTCCCATGATTAATAAACAAAGTGTTCCATCTTAGTTCAACAATCTGATGCCTAATAACAATTCCCCAACACAAGTTAATTAGACACCATAAAATTAGTCATCTACATCCAATCTAGAGATTGATAATATTCAAAGGATGGTTTAGAGGTTGAGCAACCATTTCTTGAACCTTTGAAGATGAAATCCTATAAATTAAGAAACCACCTCCTAAAAACTTGAATTAGACTAGAAATAATCATGAAACAATAATCCATTTGTAAAACATATCCTAATTTGGCTAGTTAGGATTCATTGAGCCCTAAACAATCATAGTGAGAGGGACTATCTAAAGTTTTGTATAGCAATGGATATAGACCAAAAATAAATCTAGGGATGTGAATAAGAAGCTATACATGACCCAAACTCAAGACAAGATAATAAGAATACTAGGAATGCATTAATGTTAGAAACTTATGAGTTTACCTAAGAGTAAGAAAATAAGAGTAAGAGAAACATAGAGAAAATTCAGGCATATCAATATTACCAAAGGGATGAAAACTATGCTATAAGAAGTAAGGGTAAGATACCATTGATAATATCTACCCCACCAAATGTCCATACACAATCCAATCCTCATGCTAGCAACAAATTAGGTCCACTACAAGGCCCCAATCTAGCCCAGCAATAAAATATAAACCCTCAACCATTTGAATCAGAGGTGACATTGGATCAAAGTAAAACTAGAAATAAAATTGTTGACAACTTAAAGAAAATAAGGCCATCATTTCTTTGTTTAAAGTGGATCAGTTTTCTAGATAAAAGGAAATGTTGATGAAAATATTGACCAACCATAAGGATAAAATATGAAACCTGAATGTGTCTATATACAAAGAAGAGACAAAATCTCCCCCATTCTTGTTGACAATCAATTTTTTTTTCTAGAATTTACATAATGTTGAAATGTACATAACTAGCGATATACCATCCAGTTTTATAATATGATAATCATGAAATCGATCACTTTATAGTGGTACTACCATCTAGAATTATAATAAAATGAAAGGTAAGTAGTTATTTCTAAATCTAGGAATTATATCAAGCATTTATCCAATATGTTGAAATGCAAACATTTCATTAAATAGTTGGTTAGCAATTGAAAACACATAGAATGAATTCTCGAATTTAGTTGATTTAATATTATAGAAAATTCTTATCATTTATAACCAAACAAATGAAATGTTAAATTCCAAGATAGTACCTTGATTTCTCAAAATAACTTAAATTGTTTATGTAGAAATGAAAACATAGCTAAAACACTAAATATGTTGATATAAAATACTAACGAACATCTACAATTGATGTAGACTATTTCAACCCTTAAATAAATATTAAATCACCAAATATACCTTATTGGAAAAGTACTGCACTTCCTATAATATGTACAACCTAGCCAACCTCTTAAAAAAACTACAAAATTACCTTCTAAAGAAGGTACAACTTCCACAATCATTCAAATCTTATTTCCCAAGTTATAAACACCACAAAGCACATAGTATCATGGCCCACTTAAAACTTCCTTAAAAAAGTTATCAATCTTTAAATAACTTCAAATACCTCCTTTTTTTATTGGTGTGGCACATCAAATCCATTCAAATAAGAATTGGGCTTCAACAAATATTAATCACCCCCCTTTTATTACTTGTATGAATATCTCATACACTGATTTCCCCAACAAAAACAAGTTGCAGCTACTCACATGGTAGCCATGTAAGAATATGTTCCCTTTAAAGGGTACGGTAACCCAAGGTTTAAAAGTCACAACTTCAAATCAAGTGCTACACTTATATTTGGTTTTGAACTAGCATAGAAGATATTGGGCTGGTAGAATATGATTATAGTATGGCTTCAATAGAAATTAAAGCAGCAGCAAACATGGTATAGTCTACATAGAAGATTGGTATGGCTCATTCAAGAGTCTTTAGCCCCTTCAAAAATTAGACGATGGGATTTACTTACAAATAGGCATTAATACTATATTAAAATCTAAACTTACACAAATTCTAGAATCACATAATATTTTGAATTTTCTAAATAAGAATTAAAATCAAGTAAATCACAAATTCATATTGTAAAACTGTAAAATCTCACAACCCATAATTAATGAAAACCACAACTAAAATCCATAAATCTACAAATCAAAATACAACTAAACAAGTCTCCATTCAGTCATTAATTTTCCACAATCCATGATTGTATTGTTAAATGATGCTTCTGGATTTGACTGTGTTGATGTTTTTTCCTGAACGTTTCGAATCACACTCCATGATCCATCATCAGAGGAAAGAGAGCAAGAGAAGAGAAACAAAATTTTGTTTCTCTTCTCTTGCTCTCTTTCTCCTGATGATGGATCATGGAGTGTGATTTGAAACGTTGAGGAAAAAACATCAACACAGTCAAATCCAGAAGCATCATTTAGCAAGTATTCATTCATTCTGCATAGCTATGATCTATGCATAAAATCACCAAGTAGTACATGAGGTTTGTCATCCTCAAATCCTAAATAAGGAAAACTACGAGGGTTTTCAACCTTGAAGCTTCACAAATCCAAGTGGTTTTCATTCTTAGGAAAGAAGAGAGAACTTATGTTCATCCTTGGAAAATAAAATTGATAAAATGTGTAGGTAACCCTTTTTTTGGAGACAAAACCTCCTTTTATAACTTTTTGAGGGAAAGTATTTTAATTTAGTTTATTTTTCTCCTATTTTTCCACTCAACCCTAAAAGTGTAACTCACTTTTATACCCCCATGCCTAGCGATACAATCACTTTTTGTCTTTTGTTAAAGAAACCTTTTAGTAATATAACATAAGTTGCTGAAATAAAATAAAGTTACTTTTGGAAACTTAAGTTAAATTATTAACTTATGGTATGTATTGTAGTATATAATTTCCCAACTTACAGATTGTATTATATAACTTCACAACTTATGGTATGTACAATAATATATAACTTCCCAACTTACAGTCTGTAGTATATAACTTCATATCTTATGGTATGTAGTACAATTTATAACTTCCCAACTTATAGTCTGTAGTATATAACTTTGCCCATACAAAGTTGGTGCTCTCCAAGGATGATGGAATTCTCCAAGAATCTTGGAACTTTTCAAGAATGACCGAAAAAGGACATTATAGTTTGGGGATGATGTTTTTCTATTAGTGACCTAACATTTTTTTACTGGTATGCCCTAACTTGATTCTTTGTTAAGTTAATTTCTTCACATGCTTCAAGTGTGGTCCTCTTTAAAATGGAAAATTGGTAATTATAGAACCACCTATCTTGTCACATGACACTATGTGTTGCAATTATAGAACTATTAATTATATAGAACCATAACACTATCGGTAATTATAGAACCACCTATCTTTTAGGATTACCGGTTATGATATTTGGGAGGCAAACACAACTTCTCTATTCATTTTAGAGCTCCCACACTCCATTTCATTTTTCAATAATTTGGTGTTTCCATAGTGTATTGTTATGATTTAATATTATTACAAATCAACTATGGTTTTAGCATCACCATCTATCTATGTACGAAATTAAACTAACTTCTCTATGGTAAAATAGTAAATACTATTGGACCAATGCATCAGTCACTAGTTGATGATAGGGGATGGTTCTTTGATTAATTTCAATTCCAATGCTTTCTTTCAATGAAAATTACCTAATACACTAATTGTCATGTGGACCATTCAAGCTCATGAGATAATGTACCATTAGTTTTAAACGATAAATAATAATGTAATTAGTTTCTAAAAACAATGTTTAATTTGATATGGCATCTAACACTTAATTGTGATATTTTTTTTTCAAAGATTGGTCAAGAAATTGTCATGATAAATATTTTTTTTCTTTTAACAATTCCAATATTAGTTTCAAAGATTGGTCAAAAAAATTGTCTTGATAGAAAATAATTACTTTTCTTATAACATTCCAATTTTAATTTCAAAGATTGGTCAAGAAATTGTCTTCATACTAAAAACAATAATTTAATTTTAAATTTAAATTTTATTTAATTATTATATTTTAAAATGGTCTCATAAAAATCACCATATCATCTATGTCACACCCCAAATTTTGACTATGTTTTACTTTTTACTTGCACGTAATTAGTAGTTAATTTATGCATGAATTAGTGATTTGATGTTATGTGAAAATGTCAAGATAAATCAATGATATCATGAGTTTATATTAATGCGATTAGAATTTAGACATGTGATTACATTATGTTATGATTAATTATTCATAAGGTCTATGAATTGACTAATGATGCACTAATCCCAATTTGTTGATTGCAAGTTGTAACCACGAAACAGGTTTTTCCACCCTCTAAGAAAAAGAGTGAGAGCATCATCAAAGAAGAAAGAATAGACATATGGTAAGAATAGATTGTTACCATCTAAGTCTCGTGCATTCCCAATTTAGTGAACCTTTGTCAAGTTTGGTATAAGTTTGTTGCTGACTCAACAAATCATCGGTCAACTAGATCTGGATTAAGCTTAGTTTTTGTCAAAAACTAAGTCAGGATAGTATATGACCATCAACAAAGAAATGGCCGATAGTGTTAAACTATTTTATTTGTAAATACTTGATTGGAATTTTATTATGTTATTTTATCCATTTTGACATTTATGTAAGTTTGAGAGGGGGAGAATACCCCGACCCCATTCTCATATCTTTTCGAGTGTAAGAAACAACGTAAGTATATGTTCTATACACCTATATTATATATATATATATATATATATATATATATATATATATATATATATATATATATATATATATATATATATATATATATATATATATATATATATATATATATATATATATATATATGATTTATAAGTTAGACCTATTATTTTTTGGTTGATAAGCTTCTTAATGGAATGTGGTAAAGATTGCAAATTGAATGCAAACCACTTTTATGTTATTTATAGATGCTCGATTCCTTTACTCCACAACTATTTTGGAGAGTGTGGAGGAGCTTTTTCACTAGTTAGGGATTGGTCATAATGACCAGTTACTCCACCATCAATCTACATGCCAGCATATCATGAGAATAGGATAAGAAGAGGACATGACCTCCATGGTCATGGAGGACTGTCGTGGAACTTAAACCCTTTAAGAAGTATATCTTAGGGGAGATGGGATAAACATCACAGAAGGTTACTAGTTAAGGATAGCGAGATCACTTAGTTTTGTTATAAGCAATTGGTAGAGCCAATAAAGTAGTGAGAGAAGTAGTCAGAAGCAGAGGGCTAAGTAGAATAGAGAGCTCTGTGAAAGCATAGAGAGCTTCATTCTTAGATAGAAACCGTGAGGAAAAGTGATACAAAAGTAGAAGAAGGCATAGCATAGCTTAGGTAGCAAAGGTAGAGAGGAAGAAACTAGTGTAGGATTTCATTAACGTCAACATAGATGTATGGTTATCTCATTTAAACAATTACTTCATTCTTAATTGTGATATTTGTATTCTATATAATCTTACAGGGATATATTTGCGTATGGAAAAGTGTTTAGTGTTGTTCAAAATAGAGATCTTGTGATCATAGCAACTATGTAAACATAGTTATGTAAGAAGTAGAGAAATTATATTCTTTAGTTTTGAAATTGCACTTTGTTTGCATAAGACATTAGAGTCTAATTTTTTGATAGAGTTAATGACTTCAAATGATAGTTTGAAACCGCAGTATATAAACATTAGAGTGCTATTGTTAACAATGAGAATACTGTGAAAATATCCTTTTTGTGCCTTTGTGTTTCTTGATAAGACGTAGGAAGTATGGCAAATGTTTTGTTTAACATTGATTTCTTTTCAGACTTTGGTTTGTAGCAAACTTGTCCTTCAACCTTGTTTACTCGAGCCATTATAGTTTTCTATTAGCTACCATATAAATATAGAGGAAAGACTAATTTATGTTTTTTTTTAACACAAGGTATGGTGGTCATATTCTATTAAAGTCATAGTGTTATAACTAGTTTTAAGTTATATATATAAGTGTTGAGATCAAACTTCGTGAGAACCTTGATATAAACTTAGGAGTCGAGAGGAGCAAGATTGTAGAAAAGTTAGACAGAGATATATATACATTTCAAAATGATTATGTGTAAGTTTTATTGTTTACAATCAAAAGGATTTTGTGATAGATATTCACTTATTTTAGAATATATTCAAATGATATTGATATCTTTAAAAACATCTAGTATAGTGATATAATATCACATATGCAAATCTACAACAATGATAAGCATTATAGTGATATTCAAAGGATGATATACATGAGTTCCTAACCTATTCTATATTGAAATTCAATGGACTTAAGAAGACCAAGAGGTCAAAAATGTTATATTATTAATTTAGACTCAAACCTATCTAGGTTGAAAGATTGACTTAGTTCAAAGATTAGATATGATAATGTTAGTATTCATTGAGATCTTATTTGAATGAGAATAAACCTTATGTTCTATATTTATATATGATATGAGAACTTTAAATTCGAACAATGCTCAAGTTGTCAAGAGAAGACTAGAGGCTTTTGTTTCCATGTTATATTACTATAAACTTATACTTTTGGGAAAAACAAGGGTATTTGATATACCAATGTATTGGGTTAGAGAAGTTAATACCCTAGAATCAACCCAGAAGGGTTTAGAAAACTTAAAAATTCTTAAGTCAGTTATGTGATCAATTTAGTCTATTGTATATTATGGTCAGCAGTGAATGGTCGAAAAACCATAGATCAAGACAATATAATTTAGGAAAAGTCTAAGTAGCACTTTGATAAGTTTAAATGATTTCTTGATAGTGTCAAAACTTGATATATTACACAAAAGTGCTTAATCGTTGGGTCATTGAGTAGAATGGTAGGAAGTCATAGACCCTAGTATTTGCATGTATGCAACGAGGGACTGTCTAAAAGGTTAAAATCACCTAAACCTGCAAATTGTATATATCCTATATTATGGATTAAATTCTAAGTTAGATTGACTAGAATTTGTGTTTAGTGAAGACAATTCATGTCTATAGTTACTAGTCAAAGCAAGTCAAACTATAGGATGAGGTAGTTTCCAAGTTGAGTTAGAGGTGTGTGAACACATGACTACATTTATTGCAAACATCTATTTTTAGAGAATCTTTGGCCAAAGTGATGCATTTGTCTCTACATGCATTAGTCGATTCACCATGTCTAGTTTGTGTGACCAGTTAGAATGATCATACTTAGCTAGAAGATTGTCTAGAGTTGTATGGTCGATTGAGTTACATAGGACATAACACTAGGACTCAGATGGAAACAAGTAGGTTCCTTATGTCTATACTCTTCATGAAGGGTAGGGACACTTCCAAGAAGGAAGGCGTGCAGGGGACCGCGAGTCTGTCATTGGAGGAAAATCAATTAGATGATGCTCTCCCTCTATAGCAGAAGACTTGCCGAGACTTGTGAGATAGACACCAAGATTCTAAATGTAGTATACTTCATAATTGACTTATGATTTTTCAAACTTATGTAAAACTATTCATTTTCCAAGTACAGATTATTTGAAAATGTAAAGTGAAATGTTTTCACTATGATTTTGGCTTTCAATATATATTGTATTTTCAAGGTTGAAAAATATTCAAAACAAATATTCATTTATTTTTTGAGAATATGCTAATGATAAAAATAAATAAATAAAAAATTTTCATTCATGTTTAAACATGTTCCTTTACTTCCGTAGTAAATTTTGTGAGTAATTCCTAGTTGTATGAGATGGTATGTTACAATCTAGCAAATCTAAATATAAATTTCAGGATACCTTTAGTTACCAAATGAATTAAAAATATAAGTGGCTAGTATAAATGTTGGGAATTAAGGTGTCTCAACCTTCACAAATTCCTAATGTTGTATTTATTTATCCCATGTTGAGTTGGCATAGTCGGCACCTTATGTACATGCAGCAGGATAAATTTTGGTGACTTTGGCAGCCACAGTTTCCCCCTTGAATAATTAATGGGGGTTTGGGGGCAGTGCCCCCAAGATAGGGTCAAGAGGTGTAGCCCCTTGCGGGGTTCCAGGGGCAGTGCCCCTGGCACACTTTCTGTCGCAGTACCGGGTGGGGTCGAGGGATAGCGCCCTCATGGGGGCTCAAGGGCAATGCCCCTAAAACCTCAAATGACTTTTATTTAATGACAAGTGTCAGTGAGTATTTTTGCACGAGAGAAAGGGATCTTTGGGCAGTCAAGGGAGGTTATGACATGTTGTATGAGGAATATGATATTTTTATTCAATGTATGACAAATTCTCTTACAGTTGTAAGTGCTGTCAGTTGTGATGGATTCTATGATAGCTGTAAGGTGTGTAGGAGCATCTGTCATAGCCTATCTTAGGACAAGGTGCCCACATTGGGATGGGATGTTGGACAAGTGTCCTTAGGCATGGGTTTTGGTACATGAGTCCAAGATGGATGCCCATGTCTAGAAGGTTCTATATTTGCCTTGTAAACTCTATAAAAATAGGTACATGGATGGGAGATACATAGTTTTTGTACAAGTACTGTTATGTTGCTAGAATATCTCCATATTCAACATTCGAAGACTCCTGAAAGAGCATTGGCTCTGAAACTATATTGTAATCTGTTATTGTTTATTGTAATACATTTGAGCTGTGTTTTGAAGTGTGGGGTTTTTCACCTGTAAGGGTTTTCCCCACGTATATCTTGTCTCTCTCTCTCTCTCCTATATTCTACTTTTTGTGTGTATGTGTATTGCTGCAATATCTTTGTTATTGTGTTAATAATGTTGTAACTAGAAAGGTTAATTTGAATTTTCACTCTACTTTCCTCATTAGATTAGCATAGGAAGTGTGTTGCACATACCTTACTTCCTTTCAGTTGGTATCAGAGCTTGATCACCTTTGGTCCTAGTTGTTGGGTAGGGGTTTTTTGAGCTGATCTTAGTTTGAGTGGGAGTCCTGTGCAAAGTATTCTGTAATCTTGTTGCAGAAAAGAGATGGCAGGCACATCCAGAAGAATCAAGGTGGAGAAGTTTAATGGCACTAATTTTGAGTTGTGGAAACTCAAGATGGAAGACCTACTTGTTGATCGTGACCTATGGGAAACTGTACCTAGTGTAAAACCAACCACAATGTCACAAGCAGATTGGGATCTAAAAGATCAGGAGGTTAAGGGTCTCATAAGACTCAGTCTAGCTGATTCTGTCCTGTTAAATGTCCATGCGGAGAAGAGCACAAAAGACCTTTGGAAGAAGCTAGGTGATGTTTATCATGCTAAATCCCCAGTGAACAAACTTTTTTCTAAGAAAGGAGTTATTTTCTCTGAGGATGGAGGATGGAGGATTAGTTGCAGATCACCTGAATACTTTTAACATGCTAGTTGCATAATTGGCATCCGTTGGTGTGAAGATGGAGGAGGAGGATCATTGTATGACCTTGCTTTGTTCTTTCCCAGACTCATGGGATCATCTTGTTATGGCTATTGGGAGTGCACCACATCCACATTGAAAATGGATGAAGTGGTATCTTCGCTGTTATCTAAAGAGATGCGGAGAAAGTCTTCTGAGGCAGCCAAAGAGGCTATTGCGGTTCGTGGAAGACGCAAGGAGAAAGGGAAAAAGAAGGACAAGAAAGCTGAGAAGGGCAGATCCAAATCTCATGGGAGATCTAAATATCCTAGAAAGTCCAAGGCTCTCTATTGGAACTGTGGCAAAACTGGGTATTTCTGAAAGGAATGCAAAGAGGAGTAGGAAAAGAAGAAGAAAGTTCCTAATTCAAATTCTGACAAGTCACAAGATGATGGTGATTCCCTCATTGCAGCCCTAGCATCTAATGATATGTGGTTGATTGATTCTGGTGCATAATTCCACATGACCTTGCATCGAGACTGGTTTACAAAATATGAAGAGTTCGATGGTGGAAGAGTGTACCTAGGTGATGATTCTCATCTGAAGATTGTTGGTCGTGGAAGAGTCTCAATATGATTCACTAATGGATGAGTAAAGGGGATCACTGGGGTTATGCACATCCCAAGCCTAGCATGGAACCTACTTTCTATAAGTATGTTGAATGATATAGGTGTGCAAGTTGTCTTTTTGAAGGATGGATGCAAGATGACTAGAGGATCTATGGTGCTTGCTAAGGGTGCTCGGAGAGGTACTCTGTTTCATCTAGAGGTGTGCACTTCACAGTGTAATAGTTCTTCTGACTCAAAGAAAAGAGTTGTAGTCACTTCATCTCCGCCATCTAAATGAGCAGTGAAGAAATCCATTGTAACTAGTTCTTATGGTAGTGCACATGCTATGGAAGCTAAGCTTCTTGTTGAAAAGACTATGTTATGGCATTTGAGATATGGCCACATTGGTGAGAAGGGTCTGGGTACCCTGAAAAATAGAAACCTCATTGAGTGGTTAAATGATTGTAATCTTGAGTTTGACTTTTGCGAACATTACATTTATGCAAAGTAAAACCGTGTTCAATTTTACTCTAGTTCTCACAAGTCTTCTAGTGTATTGGATCTTATTCATTCTGATGTGTTTGGTCTTGTTAAACTTCCTTTGATTTAAAAATCTATATATTTTGTATCTTTCATAGATGATTACAATAGAAGGACATGGGTTTATTTTCTTAGAAGCAAAACTGAAGTCTTTAGTCGGTTCAAAGAGTTTAAAGCTTTTGTTGAGAATTAGACTTGTAAAAAGATTAAGTGTTTGAGAACTGATAATGATGGTGAGTTTTGTTTAGCAGAGTTCGATAAGTTCTATAAAGAGCAAGGGATTAAAAGACATAAGACAACTCCTTATACCCCGCAACAAAATGGAATTACAGAGAGGATGAATAGGACCCTAATGGAGAAGGCTAGGAGTATGCTTAGTGGAGCAAGCCTCGAACAAAAGTTTTGGGTTGAAGCTATAGCCACTGCTTGCTATCTTGTAAATAGATCTCCTACATCAGCTCTTGTTGGTAAAACACCTTTGGAGGTGTGGTTTGGTAAGAAGCCTTTAGTTAGACATCTTCATGTTTTTGGTTGTGAGGCATATGCACATGTGCCTAGGGAGAAGTGATCTAAATTGGAGAACAAGGTTTTTAAGTGTATCTTCATTGGCTATGGTGTCGGTGTGAAAGGATACAAGCTTTGGGATCCTATGGATGAAAAGGTGTTGTATAGCAGAAGTGTTATCTTCAGAGAGCTAACACCATCTTCCATTGTTCTATAGCCAGAACAGATAGAAAAGAAAGAGGATGTAGTTCAGTTTCCTTCTACCCTTGAGAAGACTGAACAGACAGACCTTGTGAGCCCTGATGATGAGGAGAGCTCTAGCAGCTTTGAAATCTTAGAAGAAGAAGCAGAACCTCAACCTCAACCATTAAAGAGGTCTACACGAACAAGAAAGTAACTTGATAGGTTTGGTTATTCATTTCTTGATTCTAGTTGTGCTTTTGCTTTACTTTCTAACACTAATGAACCTAGAACTGTGTCAGAGGCTATGGGTATGAAAGATACAGGTTCTTAGAAGGAGGCCATGGAAGATGAAATGGCTTCTTTGGAAAAGAATAAAACATGGGACTTGGTGCCTTTGCCTAAAGGATGAAAACCTGTTGGATGCAAATATGTGTTCAAGAAGAAATTTGGTGCAAATGGTAGTGTTGAAAAGTACAAGGCCAGATTGGTTGCGAAGGGGTACTCATAAGTGGAGGGAATTGATTATGGTGAAATTTTCTCTCCCATTGCAAAGATGACATCCATTTGATTCTTGTTATCTCTTGCAGTAGCTTATGACTTAGAGGTGGAGCAGATGGATGTGAAGACAACATTCCTTCATGGTGATTTGGAGGAAGAAATCTACATGTCACAACCAGAGCATTACATTGTTAAAGGTAATGAAAATTTGGTTTGCAAGTTGAAAAAGTCTTTGTATGGTTTGAAGTAGTCTCCTAGAATGTGGTACTTGAAGTTTGATGTCTTTGTGTTATCAATTAGATTTGTGAGATCAAAATCGGATCACTATGTATATTATAAGTTTGATGGTGATTGTATTCCCATTGTTGCATTATATGTTGATGATATGTTGCTTATTGGGAAGGGTAAGAATATGATTTCTAATTTTAAGTCTCAGTTGGCAGCATAGTTTGAAATGAAAGATTTAGGGGCAGCCAGGTACATTCTAGGAATGGAAATTAGAAGAGACAGAACTAACAGAAAATTTTGGTTAAGCCAGAGTAAGTATGTGAAGACCATGTTGGATAGGTTCAGCATGGCAGATTGTAGACCATTGTGTGTTCCTATTTCTTTGGGGACAAAGTTTTCTGTTAATGATTGTCCAAAATCTCCTAGTGAGGTGGAGGACATGAGTAGAGTACCTTATGCTAGTGTTGTTGGAAGTTTGATGTATGCTATGGTATGTACAAGACCAGACATTGCCCAAGCAATGGGAGTCCTTAGTCGATTTATGGCTAATCCTGGATAGGTACATTGGGATGCAGTTAAGCGAGTGTTCAAATATTTGAGGAGTACTTCCGAGTATTCCATATGCTATCATGGTAATCTTAAAGAACCTCTACATTTTGTTAGTATTCAAGGATTTGTGGATTCAGATTGGGCATGTGACATTGACAGCAGGAGATCCACCAGTGCTTATGTGTTCACTATGTTTGGTGGTGCTATTAGTTGGATGAGTAAGTGACAACCTATGGTTGCTTTGTCCACGACAGAAGCTGAGTATATGATAGCAACTGATGCTTGCAAGGAAGCCATTTGGATTAAGAGATTGTGTTTAGATATTGGTGTTGATGCGGGACAAATTACGATCTGTTGTGACAGTCAGAGTGCGATTTACCTAGCAAAGAATCTAACTTTCCATGCCAGAACAAAGCATATTGATGTACAATTTCACTTCGTACGAGACATGGTAGAGGATGGGAAGGTGAATTTGGAGAAGGTAGACACTTTTGAAGAATGTTGCAGATGCATTGATGAAACCAGTGGGCATAGAGAAGTTCAGATGGTGTTCAGAATCTATGGGCCTCTTGGCCCCTAGCAGTTAAATCTTGTCATTGCTTTTGCCCTTGCAAGGTGTTCGACAAGTGGGAGAATGTTGGGAATTAAGGTATCTCAACTATTGCAAATTCCTAATGTTGTATTTATTTATCCCATTTTGAGATGGCATAGTCGGCACCTTGTGTACATATAGCAGGATAAATTTTGGTGACTTTGGCAGCCGCAATTTTCCCCTTGAATAATTAACAGGGGTTTGGGGGCAGCGCCCCTAAGACGGGGTCAAGGGGCACAGCCACTTGTGGGGTTCCTGGGGCAGCGCCCCTAGTGCACTCCCTGTCACAATATAGGGCAGGGTCAAGGGATAGCGCCCCCGTGGGGGCTCGGGGGTAACGTCCCCAAAACCTCAAATGACTTTTATTTAGTGACAAGTGTTAGTGAGTATCTTTGCACGAGAGAAAGGCATCTTTGGGTAGTCAAGGGAGGTTATGACATGTTGTAAGAGGAATATAATATTTTTAGTCAATGTATGACAGATTCTCTTACAGTTGTAAGTGCTGTCAGTTATGATGGATTCGATGACAACTGTAAGGTGCGTAAGAGCATCTGTCATAGCCTATCTTGGGACAAGGCGTCCACATTGGGATGGGATGTTGGACAAGTGTCTTTAGGCATGGGTTTTGGGGCATGAGTCCAAGATGGATGCCCATCTCTAGAAGGTTCCATATTTGCCTTGTAAACTCTATAAAAATAGGTGCTTGGATGGGAGATACATAGTTTTTATACAAGTACTATTATACTGCTGGAATATCTCCAGATTCGACATTCAAAGACTCCTGAAAGAGCATTGGTTCTAAAACTATATTGTAATCTGTTATTGTTTATTGTAATACATTTGAGTTGTGTTTTGTAGTGTGGGGTTTTTCACCCATAAGGTTTTTCCCCACGTATATCTTGTCTCTCTCTCTTCTATCTGCTTTATCTGTGTATGTGTATTGCTACAATATCTCTGTTATTGTGTTAATAATGTTGTAACTAGAAAGGTTAATTTAAATTTGCACTCTACTTTCCTCATTAGATTAGCATAGGAAGTGTGTTCTGTGTACCTTTGCTTCCTTTCAATAACCAGTAGAGCCACTTATAGCTTGGTCTCATGTTGGAGGCTTCTCATGTTACTGGCCAATCCCATGAAATTTTTATTCTAGCTAGTTTTTCAATCCTCAAATAAAGAACTTGGAAATATTATTTAGATGAGAAAGTATGAAGAGGATGTAATTTTTGCCTATGTGCCAAGACAAATCATAAGTAGAGCAACATCTCCAACTCCCAGAATTCTTTGTTGAAAGCACTCTTAATTGGAGAATATTCTATCATATACACTACACCATTTAATATGTGACCAATCATTATGTAAAAGCTCAGGAAGTAACTCTTTCAAAAACCAATCAAATGCACATATACAAATTGATGATAGTTCATCTGTATCATGCAGGTGTGGGAATTAGTAAGGTTAGATAGCATGCATATTCTTTTTAGGAATGAGTTCTAGCAAAATAAATTTCCTCAAATGGATCTAGACACTACTAAAAGAAAGTAAGACAATGGGTTGATTGTTTAAATGTAATTTAATATTTTACATCATTAATACCATTGGTAACCATTTAGAGTTGCAACACTTGAAACTGGTAGGATGTGGAAGGTTAACTAACCTATGATACCATTGAGAGCATGTTAGAGGTGTAGCCTTTAAAGTAGTCTAATTACGAATGCTTGAATAATATTAGTGATTTTATTAGCAATTGTTGCTATTACATTCTTTGATATAAAAATAAGTCTAAATTTAAATAACCCCTCTAGTGTCATTTATAACATGTTACATCTACAATAATGCTTGGATGAACCACACAATGACAATACATGACAAATCTAGCATTTCTAAGGTACCAGTACACCCATTGCCCACAAATTTGTAGCACACAATTTGTTCTCCATGTTCTAAGATTGTTTATTAAGAAAATTAAATTTTAAATCTTCATACCCCAAATAAGGAACCTACAAGGCTTTCATACATTTAATTAGAATTTAACCAATGGTCAAAACTTATCAACCATTTTATTCTCACATGGTAAAGGGTCCAATAGTTGGGGGAATGGTTGGAAACTAAGAAGCAATTTTAGTATAAATAGTATTGAGAAAGTAGTATTTGAGAAAGAAATAATCATCCCAATAAAAAATATATATCAAATCATGTGATACCACAAGCACACGCCAACTAAAAAAAGTCCAAATCATGCAACATCACATAAGTGTACAAAACATGAATTGGTGTATATATGGTCCAACTTAACTTATTTTCTACAAAAACACCTCTTGTAATTATCTTTAGAAAATACCTTTCAATTTAATTTAATTTATAAAATGAAAATGTTAGGTTTAGCACTCTTAGGACAATCTTAAAATTTTGGTTTGCTAACAAGTTCCAAATAGTAGTACCAAACCAATCAAAGAAGAATACACACTTGTCGGGCCCTCTCCCTTAGACATAGTACAAATGGATTTTATAAAATTGACTTCATTTGAGTCATTTGACTTAAAAAATTAAAGTTTTCTATATGATTTAAATTTTTACCTAGTAATTTAACCTATATTGTACGTCAATAATAGGCAAGTGAAATTAAAACAATTAGTTTTTAATTTGGAATTAATCTATTAGAGTATTTATAAGAAGTGTGGAGTTGAAAAATAGTTGAACAAACAATAACAATGCAACTTAGATTAAAAAACTATACATTCTAAAATTTGAAAAAATAAAATTAGTGGTATAAATGGGTGTACCAGTACATTGGAAATGCTATGTTTGTCATGTATTGTGATTGCCATTGAGCATTGATCTTATTAATATTGTCATCTCCTCGATCTCATTAACATTGTCATCATTTGATCTTATTGACAAATTAAATTAAAGAATAATAACATTATGATCGATCAAAAACCAGATATTACATGCTAGCCTATTTTGTCCCACCATGCAGTCCTCAACTATACTACGAAATACATAGCAAAATTTGAACATCATTTAGAGACCTATCATGATATGCTTTCTTGTATATCAACTAGTGTTGATTCTAATAGACCTATCACATTTACATTTCACAAGTTCTTGACAAAGACCATGGTGGAGTATGATATTAGTGCCCAAGAGTGTTGTCACTTGTTAAAACTCCCACTAGTAGTGTGTAGTAGGCCCTTTGCATCCTTGAATTGAATATGCAATATTTGTGTCATTTCAATCCTTGTGATGAAGATAGTGTTGTCACTTCAACACTTGTTTTGCATATATGGCCCACCTAACAATGTTGGAATCACTGACATTGATTGAGATTGCAAAGAACTAGAAGTTCATAACTTCTCATACAAAAAATCAATGGATGAAGTTCCCTATCCTTGCAATCTTGTATTGGTGAATCCTCGCTTCACAAACATTCCTTCTAGGGAATCTAAAGCTTTTGTTTCCTTCTATTAGAGTGAGCTTCTTATATATAGAGAAATTTGTATGATTGCAGTGACATTGGCTCACCCATGGATGAGATTGTAGAGAAATGGGAGTGACTAGAAGGGACTTACAATGCATGGCATGTTGACCACAGATGTAGTGGCCCTCCATTCTCACTTGGGATATGCAAGTGGTCGGGCTAAGGAGCATGAAGATGAAGGTAAAATAATAGGAATACTTAATGTATGTTAGACAGTTGATGTTATACACTTCTTGATTTTGGTAGATGTTATTTTCATTTCTGATTATCCTCATGTGGTTTCATATGGCATTTAATATGTTTGATCGACGATTTCTGTTACAACAGCTATATGGACTTAATTGATTAGTGGATCAATTTCATTATGTGGTTATCTGATGATGCGTTTTTGTGAATGAAATAGTGTCGCATTACTCAGGCTTGAGTACACTGCTACACTGCAATTTCTGTTCACTGTGTGTATGACTGCATGATTACATATATTTTCATGTGTGACGGTGATGTTGCTGCAGGTTGCAGGTACCCGGCATCAACTCCACCTAAATTGGTAGGTCTGAGCATGCCCTTTTTCCAATGGAGTATTATTGAATGGAGTTAGCATAAGGTTCCCTAGTCAGTCTTCATCCTTGAAGAGGATGAGTAACCAGTATTGCATCCAGTCATCTAATTAGTTACTCGTCGTTGTGGTTATGCTTTTCGTTTGTGCATGGTTCGACATGGATTATTTAGTTTGAATTTGTTTGATTAATACTTTGGTTAATTGTTGTATTAGAATAAAGTTAATAAGTTAAGAGGGCACTTTGATGATAAATATAAATTCTTTTATGTTAATTTAAGATATGGGAAAATATGCTATATTGTTATCCAAGTCAATAAATAATATTAATTATTTATGAGTTGTCATATATAGTAAATATTAAAGTAAATTTTGTTTTGCCTGGCTGAAAATGAAATTGATAGTTGGGTAGTGGCTGGTCAGTAACGGAAAAGAAAATTTATTGCATTTACTATTTTAACGAAAAGAAACTTAGAAGTTTAGGGGATTTTGTACGAAAAGAAACTTAGAAGTTTAGGGGATTTTGTGAATAACATCTTAATCACATTTGAGAATTTTTGGGGGGTTTTTACATCCTCCATTTTGTTGTTGCTTGGGGGAAAATGTAGAAGGAAGGCTCAATTTTTTTTTGAGATCTTTGCTAGCTAGGAGGCCATGACCAAGAAGGTGAAGGGCATTAATAAAAAAAAAAAGCCACCGATAGGAAGATGATGTTCATTGCTGGAAGCATTTACCTGTAAGTTTCTTAGACTTTACTATCTATTTAATGTAACTTGGTGCCTTCTCTTGAAGCATTCACCAACAAATCTCTTGCTAAATTTGTGTTTTAATATTTTGGTAGACGAATCTGGTTTTATGTGTGAATGTTGCTTGTAATTTTTATGTTATCTCAATGTATTCTTCTATGCCCATTCTGCATTCATTTCCTTGTAAGGGCAGTTTCATTTTCTTATGCTTGTATGCATACCCTATAACATTTCATTGCAATGATTAGGGTCATGGAATTCAACTTTTTAGCCTACATGCATTTACTAATATGCTTCCTAAAACCATTTTATACATGTCCTGCAATAATTGTATTTCATGTGACGACACCTCCTTGAGGCTTGACAAACAATTATGCTTTAATCCTTGAGAAAACGCCTCATTAAGGTAGTCTATCAAACACTACTCATGCCATGTCTATGCACTCACGTTTTGGCATTTCTTGCAATAGATAAGATGCCTCATTGAGACATTTTGTCATCCTTTCCTCTCAGAAAGCTTTCTATCTTGAAACTCTGTAAATTCTATAGAAACGTTTGAGTTTCACAACTACCAACGGACATTGTTATAATCAAATCTTACCATCTTAACCTAGCTAAATAGACGCCTTTTTTTTCTCTCAGAAATCAATTAGAAACTAAACATTTTAACCCTTTTATTGTTCGAAACTAAATCTCTTTAGAATCGTATTATTCTTCCTCTTTCCTTAAGCGTTTTATTTCTAATATTAAAAGATTACTATGAATCTCATTAAAACTCTTTCTCTTTAAGACTACTTCGGTTTTTTTTTTTTTTCTAAGGAAATCTAATAACTTTTAATGGCATGTCTGTAAGAGATCTCTAAAAAAGTAAATATATCTCAGCTTGAAACTAAGAATATTAGTCTTAGAGTAGAATTTATTAATTTATTATAAAGGCTATTAAAATACTATATTACTCTCTCTCTCTTGATTTAAAGAAGAATTTAATACCTATTATTCTTGAATTTGAATATCTCTCTGCAATGGGTAAATTTCAATTAAATATCCTTGGTATAATCTTAGTGAAGGTTTGTAATCCAGCAAGGCATTTTAAGTGGGCTAAATAAAAGTTTTGTTCAAACCAATCTTCATCTTTCTCTAGATAGCACGTTTTATTTAATTATAATAATGGGAATCTAATTCTTTTCTCTTGAAGATAAAAAAAAAGCATTTAAACTCTGTTTTAGCCTTTTGGGTAATATGTAATCTCAGTAGTTATTTGATATTTGTTAGGAATAATTAAATTAAATTTTTTTCACATAATAGATAAAGGTATTAGAAATGTCTTATTTCTTTCTAATTTTTTTTTTTTAAATGGTAAGAAGGAAAGATATGATAAGCATGTCGGTTGTAGAAATTAGTTTATGATTCTTTAATTAGAAACTCGTAATTCATAAATTTTCTTATTTCTTGTTGATTCTCTATTAACTAAAATTAGAATTAAAAACTAAATCTTAAATGATTTGTCTAGAATCTTAATTGGTATTGAATTATTTAGTAGGAGTAATTATTATATTTGATTAGAGAATCTTAATTTAATAATTAGTGTATTTCTTGAGTGGGCATTATAATTAGTAATGTATTTTATCGTTGTAATAGTAATTTCTATATGGCATTTGGAAAGAATGATTATATTGGGGAAGCTACATATACGTAAATGTCGTATCATGTTTATTATTCACTTACCTTGTGTATGGGACTAATTGAATTAGTTTATGAAATTATGGAGGATTGAATGGTTATAGATGAGATAATAACAATGTATACCGTGTAGTTAGAAAAGAAATTTTACACTGTTAGCTTGCTAGGATTAATTGGTTGTATTAACCCATGTGTCCTAAATGTGGATTAAACATTATACTATTGTTTATAGTGATGTCAAGTGTCTATGTCGTTAGGAAGTTGTTTTCTAGAGGCCTAGGAGGGTGTAATTGTGTGTGGTTGGCTATGTTGTGGGTCATGTGTGTTGAGTGAGATGCAACCCTAGCATGTTGCCTCCTATTCATGTAATTGTGATAAATGTGCAAGATGGGTAATACCTTGCTCTGGATTACACTTTGTTTATGGTTGAGATTTTGGGAGCAAGAGAACCCATGCCTTGCTCTGGATATATATATTTTTTTGAGATTTGTATGCAAGAAGGTAAATACCTTGCATGGTATATGGATGCTGGTCGTTATGTCTTGCTTGATGGATAGGGTCTTCTAGATGCAGGTGGGAAAGTGGCTTCCAATGTGGGGCCGATGCCCAAAGTGGCTACCAAGATAACCCATTGCAAGTTGTTAATCCAATGATAACTTAATAATAAATTGGAGGGTGGGAGAGCTTTCACATTAATCAAGATAAAGTATGCCTCACTCATGGCTCAAGTGCTCGTTTAGGCTTGAGATGAGATGAGAAGGCTTGGAATGGCAAATCAGTTGCCTTGTCCTCATGAGAGGTATGTTGGTTCTACATGAGTTTGTATGGGTACCGGTGGTCGGGTGAGGCTGCCAGGATAACCCAAGATGGGGGCCGATGCCTAGGAAGACCTGCCAGGATAACCCATGACAAGCTATGTTATGACACTCCTCCCTACTGTAGCCTAGCATTCCCTCTTTGTTGTTCTTTCCTTATGTTGTGTGAATGCCTCTGGAAGTTCTGTAAGTGTGGAAGTGAAGTTTATGTTTCTTGTGTTGTCTTGTTGACTCGTGTTGTACTTGAGTCCTGTGTAGTTCTTACACCTGTTAGTCTTCTGTCTTCTTGTCCGTTGTTGCTACGATACCTTATGTTATCTCCTAACACGGGGGTGGACCTTAGGGTTCCACATGGATGAGTGGTTGTGCTATTTTCTCCATTGGTTTTCCCTTGCTTCTATTCATGTGCGAGAAGAATGGATCTTATGATGTAGATTCCAGATTGATGAGATAGCTATTTATTCTCATGTGCTAGTTTTGTGTATCAGATATATCATATTGTAAGTATTCCAATGTAATCTGGAAAGTGATAGTGTGAATGATGTTATGATGTACCTTTATGTATGGGAAATTGTATGTGTACTTGTAGTTCTAATTATATGATCTTGTTGATTTCTTATTTAATGTTATATCATGGAAATGTATGTGCTTTTACATGTGAAGCAATATATTAGAATTGAACTATTGATGTTAGTTAATTCTTGATCCTGTAAATAGTTTAGTAAGTAATGCAGCTGTGGAACCTTAGAGGACAAGTTAGTTTAATGATATGTATTGATGTGTTTGACATTACTTTGTTATTCTATCTTTAAAAAAAAATATTATCCTATTTATTTAGCTTGGTTGTGTTGTCCTCTGGTGTTTCCTAGCGGGGCATTACACTTGGTATTAGAGCCTAGGTTACGACACTGAGACCTCTGGATTGTTTTTGTTGCTCTAGGTTAAGTGATTTTCTCTTTTGGTGTGTTGGTAATAGTACCTCCTACCCGTGTGCATTTGTAGGAAATTAGAAGGTTGATAAGTTTACAGACTTGCTCTTTAAGAAATGAATTCTTTATGTCTTGTTTACTTATGTGTCTACGATGTATTCTTTCTTCATCATTTCTAAAAATGTGATAATATATTTGCCAATATGAATTCCTGAGTGATAGTGCATGTAATTAAGTATTGGTATGACTTAATCATCTGGTGAGTCATGTGGTTGTGTGATGTTGTCATGTACAGGGTATCTTTTCAAGGTTGCTTGATAATCTATATCTAACCCCTAGTTGGTCATGACCTCATGTCCTCTGGTGTTGGAATCACTGACATTGATTGAGATTACAATGAACTAGAAGTTCATAACTTCTCACACAAAAAATCAGTGGATGAAGTTCCCTATCCTTGTGATCTTGTATTGGTGAATCCTCGCTTCACAAACATTCCTTCTAGGGAATCTAAAGCTTTTGTTTCCTTCTATTGGAGTGAGCTTCTTATATATAAAGAGATTTGTATGATTGCAGATGACATTGGCTCACCCATGGATGAGATTGTAGAAAAATGGGAGTGACTAGAAGGGACTTACAATGCATGGCATGTTGACCATAGAACTATAAATGCTTCCTCGACTTCTAACGATAAGGCCCCCTCAGTGAAATAGATGCATTGAATAGTGCCATGATTAAATATTGGTATTTCCTTTCTTCCCTATACCTAGTACTAATACTAGCTTTGATGACCTTGACTTTCTTGGCAAGAGTGACTTTGAGATTTCATACAATTGGAATAGTTGTACAATCCCCAGAGCTTACAATTTTTTGTAGTTGATTTTATTGATGCCAATTGAACAACCTACCATCTTGCACATAATAGGGAGAGTATGGGCCTTGGTGTAGGTAGCCTATTTATGGAAAAATGTGTTGTGTCTGATATTGTTTTATCACATTTTCAAAGGAAAAAAATTAAGTCTCCACTTAGGATGATTATCTCAGGCACTACTAGTACTTGAAAGTCATACTTAATTCATATATTGAGGGATGGACTCTCTCATGTTGTTCCCCCACCTCAGTCACCATTATTGTTGCTTGCTTCAACTAGTGTTGCAACATTCAATATCAATTCATCCACAATCCATGCTACCCCTCTAAACGCCATTGAAAGAGATGAACCCACTTAAAGGCCAAGCATTGGAAACATTTCAAGAGAGCATGTATTGTGTTTAATACATTAATTGATGAAATGAGCTTAATTGGGCCAAGGATTTTGTCTCATATTGATAAAGTAGGTGCTTATGTGTAGCATTTCCAATGTGTAACCAAGTTCCCTTTGGTAATCATTATATTATCCTTGTAGATGATTTAGGTCAGCTACCACCTATTAGAGACATTATGGCATGCCTTTGAAATAGTTGTTACATTAAATGATATCTTCCGTCAAGAAGGTTATGAACATGCATAGATTCAAATTTGATAGCTTCTAGCTAATCTTAGACATCAAGATCCATGATTATCTGACTGAGAACTACTGATTTGGTGATGATTAGGCACCATTATACTGTACGTCTTGCAGTGTTAATGAGTATCATGTTGATTCAAAAACCTATAACATCCCATCTCTTTATATGGATCCATCTATATATGGGAATCCATTTGAGGTGTATAATGATGAAAAAACAACTTGTGTGTATGTGAGACAGTGACATAGAAGGTGCTACTTCTACTACTAATATTCTTCTCTTCCCTCACTTGAATAATTATATGGTCCTAGATTTAAAATTATGAAAAATTTTGGTTACAAGGGTAAAGGACTTGGTCAAAATGAATGGGGTCAACTGATTGAAGCCAATTCACATAGAGAGTATAATGATGTGAATATCACTCTCAATATTATTATGGATATGAAGGAAAAAAATTGAGCATCCATGTCTCTAATGTAATACTCGTAGATTAACCCTAGATCTTTAGAGGAGTATCCATTCAAGTTATGGAGTAACCATAACTCCTAGATTAATCTCCAACATGATTCCAAATGAATGAATGAATGTCCTTAAATATAACAATTGCGTATTCCAATTGCCCAACAAAACATGAATAAATTTATCAAGCCTGAGTAACATGCACTAATGGACTAATTTTTGCAAATAGAAACATAAAAAAAAATGGAAAAACAAAAAATACTACAAAAATTCCAAAGCATTTTCTACAAATATTGATAACTTCTAGCTAATCTTAGACATTGGGATCTATGACTATCTAACTGGGAACTACTTATGTTATAGATTGATACTTTCCTTGGCCTTGATGAACTTGCTACATTCCACTCCTCCATACATTTGTTTCCAACAAATGTATTGTATTCTCAACATAACAAACATATGTTAAAGTCATTGGGGGTGTTTGTTGTAGGACACAATATTCCTATGAATTTAACATAAGGACAACCTAACATATGGTCTATTGAACCACACAGTTGTTGCATTAAACACAATCATCCACCAATATGGTGATAAGCCATACTAGATTGCTTTCTGTAGCCTTTTTACCAACATAAGGAATGCAAAGCCAACAATTTCAAACTATGAACTCATGTTATCACACTCTAATCCTTTCCTTACCAATGAAAAGAAAGTTATGTTTTAGTCCGCAATACATTTGTTTTGACAAATGAACTAATTACACTACTTAACTAACCTATGCTTAAATAATTGGAGGTGCCTATTGCATAGTGCAATGTGGAGAAAGAGGGGTTGATTGTGTTCAAATCTTGAGCATGAGCAATTAGATTCTAGGGTTCTCTTATCTATTGGCCAATAAGTTATGCTCAATTCACATTTATGGGGCACAATAGGTCATGACAATGGTGCACTAGGCAAAGCTCTTGCTATTGTGTATAAAACCAAAAGCAATCCACTCAATCTTCAAGTTTGAATGTTACATCTAGATTCACCTTGGGACTTGAATGATCCACAACTGTGTTAATCATTTTGGTTAATTGTGGAAGGCACTTCCATCTCCCCTTAAGATGGTTTGGACCTTATCAATCAACAAATTGTAGGGGCTAATGCTTGAGAGAGTGGGAATTAGCATTGGAATCATAGACCGTCAAGCCCTCATATTCATTGCTATCTCATGAATACAACATCATTTTATCTTCACTTCTCCATCACCTTCACCTACCAAGAACATGCCTACATGCAACTGAATGCATACATAACTGTTGTGTAAAAGAAAAAGATCACCTATACATGTTATATTCTAAATTTCAATTAATAATAAATATGTTTTGTCGTGGTTAAGTTCGATAACTATGCAAGACCACCTTATGATTCACATGACTCATGCCTAGTGCCAGTTGCTCCTGTGACTCGTGGTTCTCGACGGTAGCTCCCGCTCAAGATGGCATGGGATTTGACCATCCATAAAGCTTAGGGTTTTACACTTGATATATTAAGACCACGATACACATTGGGCCCATCAAACGTCAAGGTTTTCTCTTCACTACAATCCCCCATGTTCGGTGCTTTCTAGATGTGAACATCTCGTCGCCTTTACCTTTGAGCAATATGCTCACATGCAAGACAATGCATATGTATCTCTTAGGAACAATGTGGAGGCCCATCTCATGGCTCTTGAAGCCTAACCTTCATAGCACTTGCATCCATTTGTGCCCTATAAAGCCCTCGCCTCCAAATTGTGTACATTGCATTGTTTTTGTAACCCCAATACAATATTCATTTTCCCTTATTATTCTCTTCCACCTAAGAAAACAACTCTTATTATAGATACCACATGCCTATTGCACATTTTGTGTGATTGCTAGTAAATATCCTACAATATCACTTTTAACGCAGGTGATATTAAATACACAAATTATACCCTAACATCTCGTTTAACCTTTTGGCCTCTGGAATTCGAAAGGATTGTCTTGGAAAGTCAAAGTATTGAATGGTCGATATCCCGGTTAGGTCACTCCAACAATATGATTGTGCCAATTATATATATCCACGTTTTCCAACCCAAAAAAACATTTGTTTTTATATTGGAAAACTCCACCAAAAACATTACTTGTCTACTGTGCGGTGTGGTCGTATTCATTTCATATACACGCAAGCTCCTACAAGTGGTAGGACGTCCTCCCATAAATCTTGTGTTTCATCAACAGGCCGCTTGTCGTAGGTCTATACATTGTACTTAGTTTCCGTTCGACACATGTGAATCGATGCTGTTCGTAATCATATTTGCTTTGGCAAATGTGACGACACTCTTACGCGAGACATATAACGGGCGGCTATTTATGTATTTCAAACAGATTTCGAAGTTTCAAGGACTCGAACACGCGTATCAACTTGGTTGGGATGGCTTGTGCAGTTGTTGCGTTGATTTGGACCGTTGCTCACCCAAACGTCTAATTTAAACAGGCGATTGAGCACCTGGAGTGTCTTCTGTCAGCTTTGATGCTTCTCTGTTGCCCTGTCAATTGAAAGTAATGGAACCACAAAATGCTAAGAGAATGATTTCGCGTTTTCTGAAGTCGGAGCCGAGCCTACTCTCTGCACACCGATAACAAGCAAATAAATAATCGTTTATTGGTACGCTACCGACAGTCAAAACGCCATCCATCAAGTATAAATCTTGCAGATAGAGAGTTATGGAGATTGACAGGGTAAGGTTGGATCTGTGGTAATTTCGGTGGAATGATTTTTTTTCCTTGTGGTAGTTTTGATCATTTAAAACAGAATTACCAGCTATTTAAAACAGATATTTAAGTAATCCAATTGTATTTGTAAATTATTTATCATTCCTTACACAATCCATACACCATGAGGGAAGATAAGGAGAAATTCATTGATGTTTTAGCCATGAATTAAATGCTACAAAAAATACTCAATGTTATTTATAAAGTTACCTATTGAAAGAGTGGAGATATTTTATCTTATTTTGTTGGAGGGTTTTAACATCCATAAAATCATTTTGCTAGTTAATACATGTCCAAACGATTTCAATTTGTCTCTTCGATGCTGACCATGATCATGGCTTTAATCCTTCTATTTTTGCATATAGTTGATTTATATGCACCAATGGATGAAATTTCGACCAGTCGGTCGTTTTACAACACACCGACTGCTTAAGTTTTATCGTCAATACAGAAATATGAATCTATGTTGATACCTCTTCAGTTGAGAGTTAAAAACTAAAGGGTCTCATCCCTTAAATCATCTTGATCAATAGTATAATAAAAAAACATACCATAATATAGTTGAAATATTTTCAACTAGCAATTGAACCCATAGGTTCAATGGCCACGCTGAAAATTTTCTGAAGAAATTATAGAAATTAGTAGATATTTTTTATTATTTATTAATTTATAAGTTATTTAATCCACTAAATTATTTTATCAATTCTTATTGAAATTTCATCACATTAACTATTGTCTTCTCACTTATATTAGCAAATTTCTTTTTACATGACATATTGTAAAATTATTATTATGTCAATTCCTTACGAGGTAAATATTTATATTTTTTAAGTTATCATTACTTTACATTCATCCCTTATCCTTATAGATCATTTAAAAAATATATATTGTATATATGTAGTAAATTAATTGAACCTCTTATTAATTTTTATATAATCCCCATACAACCAAATGTATATTTAATCATATAATTATTTTAAAAATAATTTTGTAGGGTACAATAATTTATTTCTACAACTTATATCTAAAATTATGCACATAAGACATTACTATATTTTTCTATTAAATACATACTAAGATGGTTTATAATATGTATTTGATATATGAACTTTTATAATATCTATCACATTAAAAAAGTTAGAGAAATACTTCCAACATATTACCAGTCAATGTGGATTAATTCAATGGAACTCTACTTCATGATATATAATCACCAATACTACTCTAACTAACTATATCATATATTATGGTTTTTTAATATTATATTACTATTATATATATTATGTATTATTAATATTATATTAGTATGTACTACATTATGACGGTATAAATATAATACATTTAATAACTTAATACCCTCTATATTGTTATGAAATTTGATCTAATCTATTCATTATGAGGATATAAATTTAATAAATTTCAATAACTTAATACCCTCTATATAGAAATTTATCCTCTATATATGTATTTAAATATTCTAAACATATAACCATAGTTTTATCATAGTAAAGAAATTTGATTATAGTATGTACCGTTGATTTAAAATATTTCATAGGCATATAGTCTAACTTAAATATTTGTTTTTCATAGAAATTGTGTCTTTATGCACTTTAGTGGAATATTCCTTTATTGAACTACTATTATGATATTGTTCAAACCTAAGTATACACTAATTTAAGAGTTTTTGAAATCTAAATTAAAAATTAGTGGAATATTCATTTATTGAACTACTATTATGATATTGTTCAAACCTAAGTATACACTAATCTAAGAGTTTTTGAAATCTAAATTAAAACTCATAAACTGTATTCTTATTAGAAGAAGAAAATACCAAGTATAAATAAATAGTTAAAAAGGTAGGTGTTACAAGCGATATAAAAAAGTTTGAAGGTTTTTGAAAAAATCTAAATTAATTACCTTTTTAACTATTTACATATATTTAGTATTTTTTTTTTCTTTTCACAATCCCCAAACTATTATTCTAACCACCAAATATAATTTTATTTTTCATAATTTAATTTTTAATTATTTAATTTTACTTTAGAACTATTCTATTACTATAAACACAAAAATATAAATGTTGGTTACTTGAAATAAAGGTTAAAATATTCATTGACCACATCATTCAAAACTAAAATGTGCTTTTAATCTGCTATTTTTAATTTTTCTCTGTTGTTTTTGTTAAAAAAAAATGTGGTTGAGAAATTTAAACCTTACCATCATAAAAACCAAATAACCTACTTAAAATTTTAATATTTTAAAAATAAATTTAACTTAAATCCCAATAAATAAGGAAAATTTTAATATTTTTTACCTACAAAATTCCATTCAAACTATTATTTAAACCTTTTTAAAATATAACTAATCTACAAAATTTACTGCCGAAAATTGGCAAGTTAACAGAAGTCAATTCAACTGATGAGGACTGATGTAAATTTTATGCGCTATTTTATATATAGGTAACAGAGATATGGAATAAATTTACCTTAGTAGACATAAAAAAAAATCCATGTTCTACACTTTCCTCACTTTTTCATTTTGTCCTGGATACATTCTTCTAGCGCTCAACTTGTTTTCTTTTCATATTTGCACCTCTTAATAAGTGCTTTCTCAACGTGAATATATGCGATCAGTGGAATGCCACAGAAAACAGTTGGCTTCAACTCTGCAGTCTCCTCCGTCAAAAGCTTCACACCATAAACACTGTATAGTTAAAAACACACTAAGAGTCACGCAGATAAGGTTGAATATAAATAATAAATGATTTGATGCACTATTTGTCTTTTGTCATTTATTAGTTTTTTCAAATGAATCGCTGAGATGTATTCTATAGTAGTCTTTTTAATTTGGTCCATTTATCTATGTATTTGAGGTAGTACTGCTCACTACAAGAAGACTTTCAGCGTAATTACTACTGCCTAATTGAGACGCACGATGGCAACCGCTTTATTGCGTATAGTATGCATCCTCATAAACTTTGAGAATATACCTACTTTGTGTTTGGTCTCTTCCCGAGAAAAGTTTCATATACATATTAAAAAATGATCGTACACAGACCTCTTTCCACATTGTATTGGGGTCATAAAAGCATTGTGATAATGCTTTCGAGTCCTTAACATCTTTGATTGACTTACGAGCCCGTTAGGCAAAGCTGATGTAGTTGTGCGGGAAAATGTCACATTTTTGGGCTGTCAACCAGAGAAGCATGACTCACCAGTATATTCAATTCTGTATCCAGTTTCTTTTCTATGATTGTTTTCCATATGCAGTATATATTTAAATTTTGATTTCTGAATAAGTTTGGTTTCAATGTCCAGGGTGAATATAATTTATATTATTTCGTCTTAATCAAATTGGTGTGGTTGTCATTTAATGGGTACGTGTGAACTTTTCTTAGTGCTCCCTTTCGTGCGCACATCTTTTCCTGGGAAAGGACCACTTGTGGTAATCAGTTGTATGGCTTAATCCACTGAAAAATTAAAGTGCAAAGCATATGAAGAAATCGTGCAGTAATTGTATCTTTTTATTCTTCCTCCTATTCTTCAACCTTTTCTAAATATTTAGGTAGTTCTCTATAATGTAATGCCCTACCCACTTTGTATGGAGGAGAAATTTTGGCACTTATATTTCATGGTTCACCACATCTATACCAATGAATTTCCTACATTCTGGTCTTCATATCACCAAACAAAAATTGTTGAATGATTTCAAATGAGGGTAAAAGGTCATTCTATCTCTTTTGAAGGATGTTCAAGGATTTTCATTTATGTTACCCCAAATTTTCAAGACGAGGATAGTAGGGGGCAGGAGACAGAGTTTCGGGGATGGTTTTTTTGGGGCCCATTTTTGGAGACGGCAAGGGATGGCAAAGGGGAGGGCTATATATAAAATAGGGAAAATTTTAAATATATAGGGAACTTTCAAATATTCATATGATAACATTGATAAAGCATTCATCATATACATTATAGATCCTTAATACATAACATTTGAGTTGAATTGAAAGTTCACATGAGAGTTGAACAAATTAGCAAATGCCAAAACTTAATTGCTTTCATAATTCATTGTCAATATGCATGTAATATTTAAAAATACAACAAAATGCCCAAAGGCTACAAGTTCCACTTTCAAATACAATATGAAAATGCAAAAACAAAGTATGTTGTTGCCCCTACTCTACATCTGCCAACAATGTATCAAAATCAGAGTCCTCCTTTGAGTCACTACCACTGAGCGTCTACCTCATCAAATGGAATCCCAACCAATCCCTTATGTGCCTCCTTCTCATCAACTTGGGCTCAACATCTTCAAGATCAACATCCCACCATAAAGATGGAGTCTGTCGATACTTTGGAGTCTAACAATCCTGGAGATACAGAGCACTATGCATGGCCACTAAGTTCTTCGCTCGTCTAGAGGTAAGCATATTTCTCTTGAGGGAGTGGATAAAGTCATATGTGGACCAATTTGTCGCTGTAGCAAAGGAATTGGAAACTTGTGAAAGGAGGCGAATGAAAAGCATCCTCAACTCTGGTGTATCCTTCCTGTGTGATGTCCACCATCCAATAGGGTCAATTTGAGATAATGTGGCTCTATCTATCTTCGCCTCCACTTTGTTGAATGTTGGACCACAAAGATTTGTGAAGGCAAGATATTGTGTACTAAGTATACTAGACTCCTCATTTGAATACATCTTTCAAAAGGCCTTCATTAACCCTTCTTTCATCTCTTCATCATCACAAGGAATAGACTTTCTAGCCTTTGGTGCATACCATTTGGGATTTAGAGCAAAGGTTGCCATATGAAGTGGAATGTTCATAGTGTTTCACCTCCACATCACAATAGGCTTAATATGTTGCTCATATAATCCCAAATTAAGATCCTTATAAAAAATTGTTTGCTTCATCTTCCCAAGCATGTTGTCAAATGTCTCATATATCTCTTGAAGACTAGGAGAGTTTGTATCAGCATATCTAATGGCATCTACAATAGGTGAGATTAAGGAGCAAACATATTTTCAAAGGGCAAACAAAATTTTCAAAAAAGAATAAGATTATGAGACTCAAAGTTAATTAACAAGTTACAAACTTAGAAACATTGAACAATAAAATTCAAATATTAAAATTAAAAATTTAATAATAAAATCATCAATTTAATATTTAATAAAATTAGTAATTTATTAATAAAATCGATAATGTCTTACTAGTACATAGTAGATCACCAATCATCATCAAGAATCTATTATTTGATGGTTTTTCCTTTATTAGAGCTTGAATTAGGCTATCTACTCCACTCTAAATTGATCATCATCAATTGTAGAGGCCCATGCACCTTAAGCATCCTCTCTAACAAAATGAAGTAACTTGCATATCATGTCTCCACAAGTTTGATGAATTCCTTCCTTGAAAAAGTCTTGAAGTGAGAAAGTGAGGTGTGGTGGTTGCAAATGAACATTTGAATACCTCCAGTTTTTTCCACCACTTGCTTCACCCAATCTATTTTCCCTATGTCATTCAATGCATTTTTCAATGCATGAACATGATATGGGGTCCAAAAGATGTGCTTATAAGCACTCCCCACCATCATGCCAACCAATTTACACACATGTGTTGAATTAGTGACCACCTATAAAACATTTGAGGTCCCAACCTCCTCTATGGCCTCTATCAAAATGTTAAACTGGAAGTCTTCATCATTGTGTTTTCTTAAACAATCTACAAATCTAAGAAAATAAGAGCTAGCTATGCATGTGACTATGATGTTGATAAGTGGCTGACATCTAATATCAGTCCACACATCCATCACAATAGAACACCCCATCCTAATCCAAGTTTTGCTCATGTCCTCCATTACCAAATTCACCTTAGAATATTCCTTGTCAAGGAGCATAGTGCATAGTTTATGATATCCAGGCGGGACAAATTAGGGACCAATAGAAGCTAAACCTTTGATCATTTATTTGAAGTAAGGAGAATGGGCCACATGAAATGGGATGGCATCGACATAAAATATTTGGCAATGGAAGACTCTGTCACATCTTGTGGCTGCACATTGAACATATGTGTAACTATCCCTAGCCTCTCACTACCCTAATCTTTCTGTTTTCTCTTGTGACAACATCACTACAACCACTACCAATGATGATGGCATTGGTATAGTTGATTTTGTAGAATGTACTAGAATTAGCATACCTTTAGACCTCATTTTTACCTCCATATGTAATCTATGAGCATCTACCTTCTCATCCTCCTTTATGTATGGACACACCTTAACTACATGGCCTATAACACCAAATAAATTAGACCACTCCCTAGTGTAGCTCCCTCTAAGATCTTTATTACAAGTATGACACAACCACACCCTACTCTCCCTTGAATTTTTCTTTTTGGCATCTAGGGATGTCACAAGTTGGAGAATAGGTTTTCTAGAGTTAAAAGGGCCCTATGTATAAGGTTTCAAGATAATGGAAGGGCACTCAAATGGGCTTTATGGTTGTTCTCCTCCACCCCAACACTTCCACACCCTGATGAGGCTAAAATTCTAATATTTATTGTATATTCCTCTACTTCATGATCACTACTCTCACTACAACTACTACTTGTGTTGTATTGTGAGAATATAATGCAAGTTCAAACTAAAAATTGAAAAAAAAAGACATTTATTCCTTATAAATTTGAAAAAAATTAAAAATAAAATAAAGTGAAAGAATGACTTACCTCTTTCACTTGTTTTGTTGTCTCACTCTCAATGATTCCCTAGGTTAAATTTTTCCTCCAACTACTCTTTCAAACCCTGCTAAAAAAATTTATTTCTCCTCCTTTATGGCTGTAATGTTTCTGAGCAAACAAAAATGATTTTAAAATAAAAAAGAAGCTATTTTTCCCCATTTAGGGTGATCTAGGGTGTGGGGGCCCACCTAAAAGATTATAAAATAATATTTTTTTCATCACCAAGCTTTTTTATTAAAATATCCAAGCTTTTCATTGGGGACAGTCGACCATCCTCAGGATAGTCAGGGGATATCATATACATGTATCCTTGACCATCTTGGGGACAATCCACAATCCCCTCTATTTTTTATAGGAGATCCCCACATTTCTAGGATATCCCTTATGGATTTTGAAAATTTGTGGGCATCCCGTGGATGTCCCTTAGGTGTCCCCACGTCCCTAGAATGTTCCAGAAATGGGGAGCCCCAAAAAATACTAGGGATGCATCCCTAGATATCCTTGATTTTGACACAATATTAATATTATTAAATATACTTTCTGCATAAAGTGTTTAATTAATTAATTTTAAGAACAAGATACACAACAAAATGTTTTGAAAGGTTTGTGAGTTTAACCATGAAGCAATTATCGAAAGGCAGTAGAGGTGAGGAAAATGTTCCCTACACTAATCAATTGTGAGAGGTATGTGCAAATAAATTCAATATTTATAGTTACAGAAAAGTATACACAAGACTTTATATATCATAAGACAAGGTTTATGTGGAAAAAAACCCCTTTTGATAGAAAAACCCTACACTCCAAAAGCAAGACTAATTGTATTAATCAACAATGGTTACAATACAATATCTAGGTTATGCCTCTATAGGAGTATCACCAACATGCAAATATGAAGTAATTTTGGTAGCATAATGATACCTACAAATCAATCATACTAACTCTATCTCCAAGCACCTATAAATAGCTGAAGGAAACCATCAATGGTTTTAAAAAACTATGTGGCAAATCCATGAGCCCAAAATGGAACAAATTTCAATGCCCCATTCTTGATCTTGGCATTCATGCAATATCTAGCATATTCATTACACTTTTTTCATATTGTTATAAGTTCTCATAGTTCACCAACTAACTTGGGGGTGAAAGTTCAAAGCTGTGTCACACTTTTATAAAGGAAATGGCCAACACTAGTCTAATTTTTTTACTCGAATCACTACAAAGTGGTGTATATATGTTTTGAATTTTAAAATGATGTAAACTAATAAAATGTAGATTTTATAGTGTATTTTATGTTTGTATTTTTTTTAAAAAAATAAAATATTATTTACATGTAGTGGGTGATCACACAATAGTGGGTTACAATTGTATTGAGGAACAAAATTTGTCCAAGCATGAAAATTTTTTTTTGGACAGGTTCGCTCAAACGGGGTTGTTCAATAGAACACATAAATGGGTTCACTCAAACACCCCCATTCGAGCAAACCCCATGTCACTTGAGAGTTCACTCGAGCCCCCAACTAGCCAATTTTTTAATGATAAAAATAATGGGTTTGATCGAATGGGTGTTCATTTGAACCTACTTTTTAAACATTTTTTTGTAAAGCATTTTTAACTATCAAAAATGACAGTTTCTATTGTCATTTTTGATAGCGACTGCCAAACCCTAGGAGAATGACTACCAAACCCCAGGAGAATGACTATCAAACCCCAAGACCCTAGGAGAGCAACCAGCCAAACCCCAAGAGAGAAAAAATGCCATCCACATCACCCTCCATGACATCCTCTTTGCATCTAGCCATCCGAGTATGCATTTTATCTCTTCTTAGTTTCTTATTTTCTCATGCGTGATTTGTATATGCTTCCACATTTTACATACATGTCAACTAGGGTAGTTTCAAATACAACATCTGACAAAATTCCTCTATCCTTCTTGCTTTTACAGATACCTATACCTAGTTCCAAAGATTGTCGCTATGTCTAAGCTTCAACATTTTGCATACATGTCAACTAGGGCAGTTTCAAATACAACATTTGACAAAATTCCTCTAACCTTTATGCTTTGGTTGATGTCCATACTTTGTTCCAAAGCTCCCATTTTCGTACAGCTAGGGAGGATGCTGGAAAAGGTTGTGAAATTTGGCTTTATACTTTCCAATTGCATTTTCTTGATAGTTTCTTATTATGTCAGAAAATGTCCCCTTAGGGTCTTTTCCCTCTTAAGGTTTAGCTCCCAGGTCCTTAGAATGCATTTAGAGCATCTTACGTGATAATTTTGAATCCTGATGAGAGAACCCTAAAGTCTTATGGCAAATAGGACCTAGGGGGTGTTATTTGGATGATCCTTGAACAAATATGAGGGGGTAGACTTAGGCACTAGCACCCTAGTCCTACCCTATTTTAGGTCTGCCCTAAATTTAAATGTCAGTTTTATGACCGTTATTTAGGTCCTATGCAGACATCTCAAGTTTGAATTACAAAATTCTTAGCGGGAATCTTTGTAGTTGCATATATAAGCATGTTTAGGTTTTCATTTGAAATCTAGAAGCTAATTATAAGATGACTGCGAACTTTAGGCATATTTGTGATTTCAAGATATTCATTGTTGCAGAGCAAAGCATTGTTATTGTGTTTGTGTTTGCAAATTTGACATCATATTCTCATATGATTGAAGAGCCTTCATTTATGTGAGATCTTCACTACAAGGTGATATCTATTGTGTGATCATTTATCATTTAGATTTTGCCAAGCTATCTCGTCGGGATATGCACTCTTATCTAACAACGGTGTTTAAAAGACTTGAATGTCTCTCTAGGGGCTTGACCAAGGCAAGCCTCTAAACACAACCCCCTCCCACACTCCTTTGTGATTGCAAGTTACAGGTACTGAGTTTCGTGGAGTCAAGTTATAGAAAGGAGGTTGCAGACAACATGGATTCGAGATGTGAAAGAAAGAGGACAAAGGTGAACATTTTGGGACAAGGGTGCTAGTGCCAGTGTCCTCCATCTTTTCTGGGGTAGAAATGGAAGATACAGTGTAGATCAATGTCGGAAGGAGATTCAAATTCCATGATGAAAACTGCACCTTGGACAGGGGCACTAGTGCCAGTGTCCTTGACTATTTTGCATTCCAGATTTCAAAAAATAGTGAGTTAGCAAACTCTATCCTTCATCTCAATCTGAAAGGATTTGTCTTAATTCATTAATTTGCTTATTGTTTTTCTTATTTAGGGTTTTAAGAGTAATTTAACATTAAATTGAGATATTGTTTGATACATATGAACTTTTGCATTGCTCCAAGTTGTAACCCAACCTGATAGGTGATTGCTCTCACTTAGTGGAGATTCAACTCGGTTGATATGCCCTTGAATGTTTGGTCAGAAGGGAGGATTTGCCTTTGAAACCTAAACTAAAACATTTCCCCCCTTTTTAACTTTAAACATAATGGTGAACCTATTTTTTTTAATTTGAATTTTGCACCTTGCTAAGTGTTGTGTGATAGATTTGCATTCATTCATCTTATTGCATTTAAAAAATTACAAAAAAATTTAAAATTTTAAAAAAATGGGCATCTTAAGCTTGCCTTTTAGCATAATTTGAATTAATTGGCATTTAATTTCTATTATTTTCATTAGATCTGATTTAAATTATAGAAATTCATCATTTAATATTCATTTTCATGCTTAAATTGTCAAAAATTGCTTGAAATTGTGCATTTTTCATAAAAACTTGGTTTTGCATTAGTTAGGGTTTGTAGTCAAAATCTTATTTTAGATTTTACTAACCTTTTCAAATAGTCATTAGGACTAATTTCTAATTGTAGTGTTGTATCATAGTGGCTTTCATGCAAAATTTTATGTCTAGGGTTTGAAAACTTTGCACTTTCACTAGATTTGGCCTTATCGTCTTTCTAAAATTACATTACAAGCATGTTGTGCAGGATTTTGCTGCATCATTGGACTATTATTAGGGTTATTATCTTCTGCCCCTCCTAAAATTCCTTACAACAACCTTTCTATTAGGCATTTACATTGAAAATTAGTGAAAAATTGCATATTTTAGGTGTATTTTCACTAGTTTTTGACTTGTCATTACTCTATACTTGCATCAAAAGCATGTTGTGAAGAATATCATTGCATCATTTGGCAAATATTAACCTTATTGTTTTCTTCCCCTCTTTAAATTCTTCACAACACCTCTTCTATTAGTGATTTGCATTGAAAAATTGCAAAAAAAGTGAAAAATCAAACATTTTGGATCCTACACATACCATGCTCCTTGGATTTGTTCTATTAGTTTGTGAATTGAGTGTTGCATGCTTTTGTATAAGTATTATAACCCACTGCCCTTTTAGAAATATTCCTTTAAGAAGAAGTAGAAGACTCATGGGATCTAGTGCTCCTGAAAAATACAATATTCCTACCTCTTAAAATCTGTTGAACACCTTATTCACAAAAGGAGAGACACAAATTTTGCAAGACACTATACCTAATACAACTACTATGGAAGATCAAATATTTCATGATGTTGACGACACTATTGATGTGGTCGCACATGTACCTAATGAGCAAATGAACAAACTTGATAAAGAGTTAGCCAATTTTCAAGCATTTGTTGAAAATGAAAGGATAGAGGAAGAAGTTATACCTATGATTCACAACATAAGGGAATTGATAAAAGGACAAGATGGTATTAATGTTATTTGAGGTTTAACACATATTGTACAAACTAATGTTATGTCAGTGACTAGATGTGCAAAAGTTATTAATAATATGTCATCACCAGCTCATACGCAAGTATCAACACCTATACCGACTATGGGAATTCCCATATCTACATTTACATCAACAATTTTAACTACCAATGCAAATGCTTGATTAGTAATGAACGGTTTCCTATGTCTTGGCAGAAGATTAGTGCATCTCCTTATGGATATGAGAAACTTAGTTTAGCTACTGGAAAATTTATCACATGTATTGTCTTCATCTTCAGTTTTCTAGCATTTTGTGTAATAGTTATATTTACCATTGTGATCTTGGCAATACAAAGTAAATAGTGAGAATTTGTTAACCACATGTTGCTCTTTAAAGGGCTCATTTGTATCTTATTATCGTATTCTTCTCATGAATTCTTGAATAATTTTTTCGTACAACCCTTGATTAATACCAAAGATAGAAATTTTTAGAAGAAAACAGTATTTAATTTTAGTTATTATATTACTATAATATTATATTTTAATTATAATTATAATATAATATTATGTTTATATTAAATTATTACAATATTAAATATAATAGTATTATATTTTTATAATTACATTATTATAATATTATATATTATTATATTATCTTAATGGTGGCCACCACTACAACCGAGCGACTTAACCACCGAACCACGCCTTTATTGGCTAAATTATATCATTATAAATTATAATATAAATATTACAATAATTTTATAATAACAATAATAATAATATTGTATAAACTTTATAATAATAATAATAATAATAATAATAATAATATTGCATGGACTTTACAAAAAAAATATTTTCCTTTAATAACCATCTGCAATTATTGACTCACTCATAATAATATTAAAAAAGTTAATTCGTTTCCATTGCCACCTCCTCCCTTCTAACCAGATTTTTCTCCTCATTTTTAGGTGTTTGTTTCACTCAAGATAATATGTCCATTTGAGCCAATCACAATAGAGATAAATCATTTTTCCAATATTTTTTGTTAAATTTTTCTCATATTGACATAGGAAAAGTTCAAATTTAATTCAATTTTGCCCACAAAAAAAATAATACTATGTTTTGATTGGTTTACTGTCCATAGATTAATCACTAGATAAGACTCAAAAACAAAAAAATGATTGCAATGGTATGCCAAGGCACGTACTAATAAAAACTAGAAAGTCTATGTAAAATATGCTAAGAAATGTCATTCTTGAGGTGCCCATTCTACTTAAATCACAAATCTAGTAAAAACATGGTGCTTCAAGAAAATGATATCTCTCAGTGTCTTTTACATAGATTTTCTAAATATATGTATGCTAGTATAGATATCAAGAGATATCATTCTTGAGGTGCCTATTCTACTTAAATCACAAATCTAATAAAAACATGGTGCTTCAAGAAAATGATATCTCTCAGTGTCTTTTACATAGATTTTCTAAATATATGTATGCTAGTATAGATATCTTAAATACATCTATCTAAAAACATCACTTTAAATTATTTTATTTACTTAAGAGTTCTTTTATTTTACAACTATTTAAGAATTATTACCCAAGATATCATTCTTTAGGTGCCTATTCTACTTAAATCACAAATCTAGTAAAAAAAAATGGTGCCTCAAGAAAATGATATCTCTCGATGTCTTTTACATAGATTTTCTAAATATATGTATGCTAGTATAAATATCATGAGATATCATTTTTGAGGTGCTTATTCTACTTAAATCACAAATCTAGTAAAAATATGATATTTTAAATACATCTATCTAAAAACATCACTTTAAACTATTTTATTTACTTAAGAGTTGTTTTATTTTACAACTATTTAGGAATTATTATGCCGAGAGGCCTTCTACACTCACAGCAAGGGATGAAAGATTCATATTCCCGTAAACAATTAAGATTCAGATTCCCATGTAAAAAAAATTCATAAAATGTGTAAATAAATAAACTGGTGGAAGCCAAATGGACAGAAAAAATAGAAAAACTTAGGGCAGTGATGTAGTGAAGCCAAATGGATAGAAAAATAGAAAAACTAGCGTAGTCTCTTTAAATTAATCATGTGAGCATATCAAATATTCTAACTGGAAGTAATTTATAAAGATATATATCAACATACTTTAGATATATTTTTTTAAATATAAATATACTAGTTTTATTTTATTTAAATGGTTTAAGTTATTTTTATTTTCTCCATATCTTAAGTACATAACTATATCAGTAGTCCCAAAGTTTTATGTAAACAAATTATTTTATGTTCGTAAAATACACAACTTTTTCTATTACTTTATTTTTATTTGAAGAGCTATTTTTTCTATAGTTTTGAAAAGTTAAATGAAAACAAAACAAATTACTAAGAATATTTTACTACAAAGAAAAAGAAAAAATATCAGAACGGTTGAGCAAAGGATATATGGTAATATCAGAATAGTTGAGCAAAGGATCGTTGCAACGTGGTACATAGCCGCCCGGCCACATCAAAGGGATTTAACCGAAGCCCATACGACCACGCCAGCCTACTGCTCAAGTTGATTCCACGCTCCAGCCTGGCCTAAAGGAATGAATCGACAGGTAATAAATTAAGCAATATACTCACAGTGCAAATGACCACCTAAACGGCCACTAATTATGCCCGTTAATTTTAAAGTTATATTTTGTTTTATTTAAATTTATATTTGTGTTTTTTTATAAAAAATATCTATTATATTATATTTTTTCTAACTTTTAAAAATGTATTCTTATTTGGTAATTAAATCTTTTAAATTTTTTTAAAATGAAGGTACGAAGTTAAAAGGGATTTTAAGAATGTTTTATTTTCAATGATGTTTTGCTATTTATTAAGGTCTAAATTTCTTAAAAGTGTAATTAGGCTAGGTTCAATCTCTAGATGATTTTGATGAACTAGTTCTCCCTACTAATGGGGCTTAATAAAAAAAAGACAACTTCTAGTTTAGATATATGCTTATACATTATATTGTAAACTTCTTAAAAAGTGGCATATATCTATGTAATCCAGTTGTTTCCATAAAAAAAATTAAATTAAATTAAATTAAAAAAATTCAAAATTCCAAATTTGAAATTTTTTTTTTTTAAATAATAACCAAAAACTTATTAATGATGTCAAGTGGTCATTGGCTTGCCAATGTGAATGTTGAGCTCACATAGAGCCATAAAAAATTAATTATTGTTGTGTGTAACGGTCTAACACCATAATAGATGATGCCATGTGCAAAGGCCTCGCATTGTATGAGATGAGGTTATGTACAAGGGTTGAACACCATAAGAGATGATATTGGATTCAAGCCCTGATAGATTAGCTTTCTTCCTTGTGATAAATTATATGTCTACTATTAGCTCTTTTTACTTCATTGTGTTATTAAAAACACAATAAGCACTTCTTTCAATATTGCATATATTCTTAAAATTGCATACTACCAATTATATTACATGTATATTTAAACATTACAACTAACTCTTAAATAAATAAAATAATAAAATAAAATCACTCTTGAGTAAATCAAATAATTCTTACGTAAATAAAAATAGCTCTTCAAATAAAAATAAATAAGGTAAATTTTTAACTAAATAAAATAGCTCTAAATTGATATACTAAAGTAAATAAAATTAAATAAAATTTAATTAGTTAGGGTTGAGTTGAATTGTAATTTTAATTAGAGTAATTAAAAAGTTATAACTAAAGTCAATTATAAGTATTTCTATAATAACAAATTTATTATAGTAGGCATCCATTTTCCACAGTTCATGAAGTTAGAGTAGCAGTGCTTTGGATTCAACTATATGTATGTTTGCATCAACATCTTATATCACACTTAAAAATCCATCATCAAGAAGAGGAGAGTTGTGATTTGGATTTTAAAATTAAATTAATAATTAAAAAGAAGTAAATAAAATAAAATAAGATATCTTAAGACATTAAAATTAAAATTTATTTAAATTAAAATAAAGTAACTCTTAAGTAAATAAAATAACTTTAATATCAAATGAATAGATATGGTGAGGAAATTGTGAAATAAATTTTCACAAAGTAGTATCGAAAGTGCTAGATAGATGAAGTGCAAAAGAAGGAAAATGTTGTATCAATGGAAATTGACCTAACCAGTGAATCCATAGCAGTTCTAGATTGGTTGGGGCATGACACAATCATTGGATGACTTATTGGCCCACAAAAGTCAAGAGATGAAATCTACAATTGGTTACAACACAATTGGCTTTGGCCACATGTCACCACATTCCTCCCCAAGGGCTTCTTTACTGTTGTTTTTCTCAATGCAGAAAATAGAGAAAAGGTTTTCTCTTGTGGATCTTGGACAATGGGAAACTCCCCATTCTATGTACAAAAACGGAATGCTCTCTTCAACCCACTTGATTCCCATTGTTGTCATAATCTGGTGTGGATTAGATTGTACAATCTCCCCGTCAAATTTTGGTTGAAAGAATGTCTCACGAAAATTGGGAATTCCTTGGGCATGACTATGGAGTTGGACCTAGATCTATTAGAAAAAAACTCATACTTGTATGTGAGAATCAAAGTAGCGTGATTAAGGAGATCCCAAAGGAGGTAAAGATCACATTTGTGAAGGGTGCATGGACCCAAGGAATGAAAATTGAAGAAAATCATTTTTTTTGTTCTAATTGAAAAAGGCACAATCACTCTTCGAATAATTGCACTCAACTTCTTCCCAAATCAAGTCTTGAACGGAGGGAAAAAAAACCTAGGCCCAATCAACTCAAATGTAGTAATGATCGTAGTCACGAATCCCAAGATTGGGTCATCTAGCCCTCCTATAGCAGAACAAGTGCCTTCATTGAATAATCCTAAGATTTTTCCCATAAATTTGACCCCTCTTGAAGTGAGTAGGGCTCCTAATCCTAATGCTCTCAAAGACAATATAGATCAGTTGGCTCCCGCTCTTCCTCACATAGAGCTACTGGTCTGAATGGGGATTGTGAACCCTCCAATGCACTAATGGAAACCTCCATCATATGCCCCAATCCAGGGAAAATGCTCAAAGACTGGAGGATTCAGACTAGTTTAGTGATGAATCATGGGTGGATGATGAATTTGGATTTCTAGATCCTCAAACAATTGACCAAGAAACATCTAAAATTCTGAAACAAAATTTAAAAATCTCAAGGAAAAAGGGTAAGAAGACCAATAGGCAAAGATAGGAAGAGGATGCTACTAAAGGTGGTCAAATATCCATTAATAGATTTTTGTTGACTACTAAGGGAGGAAGTCCCTCCCTTAGGGACCAATGAAGATCGTCGATTGGAGTGTTAGGGGCTTAAATGCCCCTAACAAGCAACACTTAGTTAAGTGTCATATGCAAAATTTTGGTGCAAAAATTATCATGATGCAAGAAACTATATTGTGTAAGGAGAGTCAAATTTTTAGTAAATTTTGTTTTGGATGGGAAAGCTACTTTTTTATGCTAGAGGCACCTTAGGCGACATTGGTATTCTCTGGAAATCTCAACATATCAAAGTGGAAGGTCTCAAAGAGTGTTCCAACTGGATAGCCTTGTGGGTAACAAGTATCCACCTCAACACCCCTGTATTACTGATTAACACCTATGGACCAATAAAAATTGATGAAAAGAAAAAGGTATGGGATGACATTTCTTCCTTCCTTGATGCTTTCAAAGATGATTACTATGTTCTGGGTGGAGATTTCAATACCTTTTTTTCCCTGATGGAAAAGAGGGGAGGCTTACCACACATAAGTTAGAGGCAGAAGGATTTTCAATCCTTCATGGAAGAAAATAGTCTTATTGATTTACCCCTGAAGAATGGAGAGTTCACTTGCACCAATCAAATAAAGGGTTTTACCAACATTGTGGAAAGATTAGATAGATTTCTAATCTCTCCAAATTGGCTTCAACTTCCTATCATAATTGAATCTGTAACGTGTCCTTACTTGGGCTTGGCCCATTACCCGATTACTTTTATTCTTTCTGAGGAATTCCTTCCTCCACACTACCATTTCAAATTCGAGAGTATGTGGCTAAAGAGAAACTCATTGAGAGATCTTATGAAGACATGGTGGAAAGATGCCCAGGTGCAGAAAGGATTGAAAATGTTTAAATTAGCTAAGAAACTTGTTGTGATCAAGGAAAAGTTGAAAGAATGGAATGACACCACATTCAAGAATATCTTCAAGAGAAAGAAAGAGTAGAAGAAGAAATGGAGGAACTCAATCAAAAAATTATTTCACACGAGATCATCAGTGAGGAGTTTGAAAAGGAGGAGTTGATGAAATACCATGATGAACTACTAGCCAGGGAAGAAGTTTTTTGGAAGTCAAAATCATTGGAAACCTGGCTCAATGAAGGGGCATGAATACTAAGCTCTTTCACAATTGTGTCAAAATGTGTAAAGTGCATAACAAAATTTCCTCCATCTAAAAAGCCAATGGGTCCGTGGTGGAGGAGCTTGGTGTGATTTAGATGGAAGCAATTTGGCTTTCTTTCAAGGCTTGTTGGCATCCACTGAAGCTTCAAATATCCATGATCAGGTGTCATTCTTGAATAACATTACTAATTTGGTCTCTAAGGAGAATAAAAAATTGCTCATGTCACCATATACCAAGGTGAAAATCAAGAATTCAGTTTATTAGTTGCATTTAGACAAGGCTCTCGACCTGGATGGGTTTCCTGCATGCTTCTTTTAGAAATTTTGGTATATCCTAGAAGACGATATATGGGCTGGTAGTGAGGATCTGAGAAAATCAAGGAAAATGACAAAGGACATCAACAACACATTCATAGTGCTCATCCCAAAGAAGTCTGATCCAGTTACCTTTAGATATTTTAGACCCATTTCCCTATGTAACACTATATACAAGATTATCTCAAAGGCAATAGAAAACAAGTTAAAAATGATTCTTCCTGACATCATTTTGGAAGAGCATGGTGGATTCATCCCTGGAATGAATAGCATAGATAACATTATTATTATACATGAAGATTTCCATTCCATCACCATAGCTAATCAGAGTGGAATGGTTCTTAAGCTTGATGTGAGCGAAACATATGATAGAGTTAACTGGAGGTTCCTATTCAGCGTGATGAAACATTTTGGTTTCCATGTGGACTGGATTCAGTGGATTTTTGAGTGCATATCAATTGTTCACTACTTAATTTTGCTAAATGAGAGTCTGTCTGGATTCTTTGAACCTACCTAGAGTCTCCAGTAAGGGGACCCACTTTCTCCCTTTTTTTTTGTAATTATGGTCGAAGCTCTTGGGCATGGAATTAAAAAGCTAGCAGTTAGTGGCTCATGAGCAGGTATCCGTATTGCAGATAACTTTCTAGCTATCACCCATCATCAATTTATTGATGACACTATCTTGTATGACTCTTCCCACATGGAAGAGGCTAATACCATTAAGAAGTTGTTCTAGATAGATATGTGGTGGCCCTTGGTCAATCAATAAAGAAAAATCAAATATATTCTTCTTTAACACTAGGAAATGGATATAGAGAAGAATCATGTCTGTACTAAATAAACTTCAACAAAGTGAAGCTTCCAAGAAAATACCTGGGCATGCCTTTCTTTAAAGGTGTGATGAGGAATAATCTTTGAGAGGAAATGATCAACAAGTGCAAAGTGAAGGCAAGCTCATGGAAGGGTCATTGGCTTACACTTCTAGGTAAGATTCAAATGATTAAAGTTGTTTTGTCTGCAATTTTGATATATCAATTGGTGAGCAGTCAAGTCACCCAAAAAAGGAAAGCAACATTCTTGAAAGTCTCCTTAAAAAAATTATGTGAAGGGGCAATTAAAGATAAACACATCTCCCTAGTGGGTTGGCAAATGACTTACAAAGAGATAGGAAGTGGGGGACTTGGTTTCAAGACAACAAAAAGGAAGAACAAAGCTTTAGGTGCAAAACTCATCTGGAGGATGTTCAAGAGCCCAAAAACCAAGTGGTGTTGTTTACTGAGAAGGAAGTACATGGATGAAGATGATCCAAACATAATTCTCACTTACTCGAATCACCTTGGGGTTCCCATATTTGGAATTTTATGTAGAGTTGCAGGAGCCTCATAATTGAACACATTAGCTGGATGGTGAACAATGGTGACAAGGTCAAGTTTTGGAAGGACTCATGAAATGGATTTCCTCCCCTGGTGGATATCCATTATCTTGCTCCAATATGGGATAGGATCTCAGATTTGGAAGGAATATATGTTTGTCACTACCTTGATCCTCAGGCAATGGATTGGGATTGGAATAAGATCAATGCCTTCGATATCCCTCCCAACACCCTTCGATTCTTGCTAGAAGAACTCTAAAAATGGAAGGTACTCAAGAATAATAAGGGAGATGAGATCTTTTGTACTGGGTCCAAATCTAAGATTAAATTGTCAAAATGAGATACAAACTTCAGAATATTGTTGAGGAATGTTTGGAATGGCTAATAAAGGTTTGTTGGAGCAAATGGAATTTACCTAAGGTTGGGGCCTTCACGTGGATGATGATACACAAGAGAGTCCTCGTTGAGGAAATACTTAAGTCCATTGGAATTCAGGTGCCATCTTTTTTCATTCTTTGTGAAAGAGAGGAGCAAACTGTTGACCATTTATTCCTTAGATGGTCATTCTCAGGAGCATGTTGGGATTGGCTAAAGAGAAAACTTGATTGGAAGGGCCCACTTCTCAATGACATTGCAGAATGTTTTAGATACTGGCCTAGGGTTCACAATTCTATTTCAGAAGGTTTATGGATTTCTATCCTGTCCATGCTACTCTGGCAAGTTTGGAAGGAAAGGTACGATAGGATTTTCAATGGAAAAGAAGCATACATTGTGAAGGTACAAAAGAACATTGAAAGATTGAAAGAGGGATTAAAGAAATAGTTGTAGCAAGATTGAAATCCTCTTCCCCAAAACTATTTACTAGCTAGGATGGGGCTTCCATGAAAATATGGCATGAATTGAAAATAGCTCAAAATTATAATTTAGACATGGCACACACAAAGAGCAAGCGAGCAGACGTTAAGTGGTGCCCTCCTCTAGTCAAGATGTTAAAAATGAATTTTGATGATGCTGTGAGAGGGAACTTGGGTGTGTGAAAATTCTATTGCAACTATTGATTATTAATCTCCTATCTTATATAGATTATTTGACTGTCAGAAATTAATTCACAGCAAATATTAAAAAATAATACAGCTATAACTTCACAAATAATCACGGAGATCTAGAAAAATAAAATATGCAAAATAATGAACACAATATCTTTGGACAAATTGTCCCTGGAAAATCCCTGAAGGGAAAACTAGTACTACAGATGAGGAATTTTATTAAATATCAACAAATCAAGAGATACATAAACTGCTTCCCTCTTACTGGCAGAGCTCCGGCAATATTCTCCTCTGAAAATTTTTTTCCCAATTTCTCCTGCAGAAATTCCACTGTTGCTGTCTCCAACGCTATCACTGTGCCCTTGCTCTCACTGCAAATCTATTTGCTATTACTACAAATTTATTTATTTGCTATTGCTGCAAATATTTTTTAGATTTGTCATCTCTAAATGTCCATTGATCCTCTTTTATAATCTTCTCATTGAAAACTAATGGCCATGATTTAATCTCAATCAATGGCTAAGATTAATTAGACTCTAACAAACCCTAATGTCTAGAAGTCTCTTGAAAAATTAATTTTCTAGGTATGGAGATAATTATTTCAGTTGTGTTTCTAGCCTCGTAATCACCACTTGAGACTAGAACACCCATCTGAGCTACTTTAAAATTAACACTCCCTCTTAGCGAGGAAGGTGTTTTGCATAACACCCAACTTATCTTTGAAGAAGATGAATTTCACCTTCCCTAATGCCTTTGTTAAAATGTCTGCTACCTGCTGATCTATAGGTATATACTGTAGCTAAAAAATCCTCTGATGTACACAATCCCTAATGAAATGATACCTGATGTCTATATGCTTAGACCTATCGTGAAACACTAGATTCTCAGATAATTTGATGCAACTCTGATTGCCACAGTGTATCACCGTAGTCTAAACCCTCTGACCAAACAAGGCTACTAGCAACTTATGAAGCCATATAGCCTCAAACATTGCCATGCTAGCTGCTATGTATTCTACTTCTGCAGAACTCAGAGCCACAGACTTTTGCTTCCTGTTGTACCAAGAGACAACTCCTGATCCCAAACTAAAGCAGCACCCTGAAGTGCTTTTCCTATCCACTATACTACCTACCCAATCTGCATCAGTATAGCCTATCAACCTGATACCATCACCTCGAGCATATCTAATCCCATACTCAATTGTACCACGCAAATACCGTAACACATGCTTCACCGCTGTCTAATTTGCTCTCTTCGGCTCAACCATGAACTGACTAAGAGAGTTTATTGCAAAGGATATATTTGGCCTAGTGTTGACCAAATACATGAGAGATCTAATCAACTACCTGTATAGGGTGGGGTCTACATCCTTTTCCTTGGATGAGTCTACCTTCTTCCAATTTGTGATCATAGGTGTAGACATGGCTCTGCAATCCTGCATCTCAAACCTCTTCAAGATTTCAATGCAGTATTTCCCTTATCCAAAGAAAATCTCTCCATTTGTCTGCCACACTTCCATGCCTAGAAAGTAGTGCATAAGCCCCAAATCCTTCATCTCAAACTTTGTTGCAAGGTCCCTCTTGCACTCCTCTATGAGCCTCAGTGAACCTGTTAAAAACAAGTTGTCCACATATAGAACAAGAATGAGAACTTCACCCCCAACCACCAAGTAGTAGAGGTTAGCATCCGCCTCACTCTTCACAAAGCCTATTCCCTGCAAGTATCTATCAATGCACTCATACCACGCCCTGGGAGCCTACTTGAGTCCATACAAAGCTCTCTTCAATCTACACACATGGGTTTCGTTGGTGTGTGCTATAAAGCCATCTGGTTGTTCTATGTATACCTCCTCTACCAATTCACCATTAAGAAATGATGTCTTGACATCCATTTGATGGATCTGCCATCCCATATGTGCTACAAGTGAGATTACGGCTCGTATAGAAGTATACCTAGCCACTGGAGTGAATGTCTCCTCATAGTCTATTCCCTCCTTCTAAGAGAGCCCCTTGGCCATGAACCTTGCCTTGTATTTCTCGATGCTACCATCTACACCGTGCTTAATCTTATAAATCTAGCATGATCCAACCATTGCCCTATATGTCAGTCTAGGCACAACCTCCCACACATCGTTTTGCACTATTGAGGTATATTCCTCAACCATCGCATCTTGCCACACCTATTACTGTGCAGCCTCCTGATAGCTGGAAGGCTCGCTATCTATCAACTGACTAACTAATGCCACATAGTCATTATACCTTGATGGTTGTTTACACTATCTACTACTCGTCCTAGGAGCTCCCACAAACTCCTGAGTATCCCTATGTGTCTGTTGAACCTCACGGTTCCTCCTGTCAACTATAGAGGATGAAATATCAAACTCCATATCTTCTTAATGCATCTTTTGGATTTGATGTATCTGTTGCTCCATACTCTATGAACTCTCAACACTTGAGCCTGCACTTGTACTACTAACTGTACTCATGCTTTGTTGGCCTTGTTCTGGTTGAACAATCCTTGGAGCTTTTGTTGGCTGCTCATTCTGATCATCTGCTAGCAAATCTCTGGACCTCCTATATGCCTTGTCCTCCATGAATTTGACATCATGCCTAACTATAATCCTCCTAGTTCCTAGAATAAATATCTGATATGCCTTTGAGGTCTCGTTGTACCCCACAAAGTACCTTCTCTCTACAGTTTGATCTAACTTGGAATGTATAGGCCCTGGAATGTGACAAAGTGCCAAACTCCCAAATACCCTGAAGTGACTGACATCTAGCTTCTTCCCTGAGAATGCCTCCTCTGGTGTCATCTTACCCAATACCTTATGTGGAACCCTGTTTTGTATGTATACTGTTGTACTACATGCCTTTGTTCATAAGTAACGTGGCATATCTTGGTCATACAACATAGCCCTTGCTGCCTCTGATATAGAACAATTCTTCCTCTTAGCAACCCCATTCTACTACAGGTTGTAAGGAATGGTCCACTCTCTCTTGATTCCTTCCCTGGTACAGAACTCCTGGAACTCTTTCCCTTTGTACTCACCTCCATTGTCTCATCGAAGAACCTTTACCTTCTTACTTGTCGAATTCTCCACAAGATCTTTGAACTCCTCGAAATGATTGAAGACCTTATCCTTGCTCTTCAAGAAGTATATCTAGGTTTTCTTGGAGAAATCATCAATAAAAGTAATAAAGTACTCGTATCCTCTGAGAGACTTCGTTGACATTGGTCCACATATATCTGAATGTACTAGATCAAGAACCCCCTTGGATCTGTTGTCACTCCTTGGAAAAGTTTCTTTCACAAACTTCCCCAACACACATCCCTTACATACATCATCATGCTCTTTGCTCACCTCTAGAACACCTGTCATTATCTCATGAAGCAATTTAAGTGCTCCATGATATATATGGCCCATCCTCCTATGCCATAGCTCTCCTTGATCTCTAGGATTACTGCTACTCACTAGTACCTTAGGAGTATCAAACTACAACCTATAAAGTTAGTCGCTCCTAACTCCAATAGCTATGGGTGATTTCCAATCCTTATGCTTGATTGAAACATGCACCCCTCTAAAGAGTACATTGTAGCCTTTATCATGAAGGACAGATACGAAAATTAGATTTATGCCCAAGCCTAACACATGTAACACATCATGAATGGAAATAGGCTTGCCGTTCTCCCTATGAAATAGAACAGTCTCTCTCCTAACTGGATTGCACTTGGACTTGTTTCCCATCTGAATCTGGAATCTGATGTCCTCCTCCTTGTAGCTGGAGAAGTACTCCCTAACTCTTGTCATATGAAATGACGCCCCACTGTCTATATACCAAACACCCTATGAGTTTGAGCTAGTTAGGCAAGCTATGAGTGCAAACTCATCCTCCATTCTACTAGAAAGCTCGTCTACACTTGCTGAAGCTGTCGTCTGCTTCTCACCTTTCTTTTCATTTTTCTTCCTTTGTGGGCAATCACTGACATAGTGGATGAACTCAGGACAGCCATAGCATTTGATCTTAGACAAGTCCTTCTTCTTCTTCTTCTCACTTTTTGGATATGATCCTTTGCCAGAAACCTTCTTTGTTTTCCCTTTTCCTGCTAGGGCAACGTTTTCCTATTCCACCTCACTTTTCTAATTATTACTGCTGGTTCCATTGACAAGACTTAGTCTAAGCTCCTCCTAAGTGAAGTCACTCCATAGTCAATCCCAACCTGGTAAGGTGTCTCATCCATTAATAACTTGAACAAAGACATCCCACTGCTTAGTAAACCCATTCAGGGCTATTCGTACTAGCTCGTCATCATTTGGTTTGTCTCCAATAGCTGCCAACTCATCCTTAACAAGTCTAAGCCTGGTGAGGTAACTTGTAACGTCTTCTCCCTTGATCATCCAGGTATTCCTCAACTTTTCTCTAAGAATCAGCTTTTGGTTAGTGGTAGCATTCTAGTACAGATTTAGAATGGCGTCCCACATCGTCTTCACTATATCTAACTCTGTAATATGTAGAACAATATGATCCTTAACACCGTCAAGAATCAGCCTCCTTGCCTTGGCATCTTCCTTCTTATATGCTAAGAGCTATGTTGCATCTACAGGTACAGGTACAACAGTGGTCACATATTCCTTGATACCATTCTCTTCCAGCAATAAAGAAATTTTGGCTTTCCAGACACCAAAATTTGAGTCTCCATCCAATCTGTCCTGATCTCTTAAACCTACTGAGGCCATCTCAAAAGAAAAATAATAATAATTTTGAAGAGGTCAAACTGAGTTTTATAAACCCTAGATTTTTTTTATTTATTATTTTTTCCTTTCTCCCTGTGGCTATATTGAGCCTTTTCTGCCCTCAGATCTGCTCTGATACCATGTGAAAATTCTATTGCAGCTACTGATTATTAATCTCCTATCTTATATAGATTATTTGACTGCCAAAAATTAATTCACAGCAAATATTGAAAAATAATACAACTACAACTTCACAAATAATCACAGAGATAGAAAAATAAAATATGCAAAATAATGAACACAATATCTTTGGACAAATTGTCTCTTAAAAATCCCTGAAGGGAAAACCAGTACTGCAGATGAGGAATTTTATTAAATATCATCAAATCAAGAGATATATAAACTGCTTGCCTCTTACTGGCAGAGCTCCGGCAATATTCTCCTCCGAAAATTCTTCTCCCAATTTCTCCTGTAAAAATTCCACTATTGCTGTCTTCAATGCTATCACTGTGCCCTTGCTCTCATTGCAAATTTATTTATTTGCTATTGCTGTAAATATTTTTTAGATCTATCCTCTCCAAATGCCCATTGATCTTCTTTTATAATCTTCTCATTGAAAACCACTGGCCATGATTTAATCTCAATCAATGGCTAAGATTAATTAAACTCTAACAAACCCTAATGTCTAGAAGTCTCTCAAGAAATCAATTTTCTAGGTATGGAGATAATTATTCCAGTTGTGTTTCTAGCCTCGTAATCACCACCCGCGACTAGAACACCTGTCCAAGCTACTTTAAAATTAGCAGAGTGTATCGGGAGCTGGAGTTGCTATCAGGAATGACATTTGGGTTAGTTAATTTGGACAATGTCCAAAATTTTTTTGAATGACACCAACAATGAAGTAGAATTCTTGGCACTTCTATATAGTCTTACCTTATACAGAAGGGAGAATCTGTGGATATTGATATAGAAGGGGACTCACAAAATTGCATTAATGTGATTAGAAGTAAAAGAGTGAAAAACTTGAAGCTTAAGTATATTGTAGAGTTGATTTGGCAACTTTTGAACGACATGAATTTTTCAATTAATCATATCTTCGAGAAGGCAATTGTGTGGAAAAATATTTGGAAAATATGGCTTGTGACCTGCAGGTAGATGAGATTGTTTCTAATAACATGCTTGAATGGAATAATATCCCAGTTTGAATGCGTTGAATGGTTCATGGGACAACTATGTACTATTTGAATATACCAAAGGTGCCATAATAGTACAGATAGAAACTTCATTTAGATGTGATGGTGTTCAAGACTCTAGATTCAAGGCAATGGCACCAAGCATTCTAGTAGTATGTTGGCATCCTTGTGATTGCTAGGATAATCCTAGTGGGAATATATTATAAGGGACCTCCAGTTCAGAAAATCTCTGGGTAGTTGCCTTGATCTTCATGGGCTTGTCTGAGTATCAGTATATAATATATGCACCGTTAAGGAAAATGACATTGAAAACTTCTTTTGCAGTGATATCTCGACATGGTGAGCCGAATGAATTTCGATTGTGTTTGCATTTGTAACAAAGACTCAAACGAAGAAGATGCGAGTGAGGATGAACTAGAATAGGATCAAGAGGAGGAACAAGCAAAGGAAGAATCTATTGAGGACCAGATCAAAAGGTTATTCAACGTTGATTAGGACGATGTGGTGGATGTGATCAAGAAGGTCGTTGGTGCCTAGCTCTTCACCGACAATCACATTCACAACGGGACACTTTATGAAGAATTTCTCATGCCAGTGGTTCTGATCTTTGGAAGAAATTAAAGTGGGAATAATAATGGCACATTGTTTTGTAAAGAAGGAGATGAGAGGCAAGGCCTATGAGGCTATCTCAACCTTCAATAAGAGGCCCAATTCGGGCTCGATTGGAGGCATATTTGAGACTGCTAATGTGAAGAAAAACAAGGTCTCTGCAGAAGCATTACAACTATTCTAGGATGGTATTTTGTAGGAATAACATGGAGGTTTTTAATTTCTTTCTCAACCAATATGGGAACCTACTATCTCGTCCACAAACTGAGTGGATTTTGAGCTTGCAGAAGGCCTTCACCTTCACTTTCTTTGGCATTTAAATATGCCAAGTGATTGAAAATGTATGTCTATTTATGCTACTTAATATAATGTAAAGGGCACTACCCCTTGGTAGTACTTACTTATCAAAAAAAACTTTAATATCTCTAAGCATTTTTAGATAGATGCATTTAAGATAGCCATACTAGTATACTTATACGTTACTTTTAATATTTTCAATTTTATAGTTTTCCTTTCTTTAAAATATATGTCCCCTATGTTTTGATTTTTATGTACATGATAATAATAACATGAGACTCCGTGATGTCACTATAGAATGTCTCGATGTAATTACTCATTAATATATTAAGAAATAGGATGTTATTTTCACACAAATAAATATCATAATGATGCATAAGACAAATTTCACACCATAAGGAATGAGGTTCTATATGAGCCCACTAGGGATCAAGTCTTGTTGAGTGCAAGGCCCCCAACACCATAAGGGATGAGGCCAAGATCGTGCCTCAGGCGAATTTGGTGGAATGGATACCCCTCAGTCCTTGGCTCTGAACCGAAGAGGTTCAGCCTAAGGCTCATGCTCCTATATTGAGTAGCAAAAATGATCTTGTGGATGATCTCCATTAGAAAAAAAAAAATTGACACTGTTTACTAACATTTAAAGAGAGTGTGTTGTTTTAACCTTCATATATTTTTAGAAAGGTTTTATTTTGAAATTGTGTAAGGAAAGTAGAACGCTCTTTACATAAATTTAAAATTTATTTAGCTTAAATAAATATAAATAAATAAAAAATACTAATACATAAATTATTATAAATAAGGAATTAGAAATAAATATATATATTTAATTGAATTTGAAAATAGAATAAAATAATAAAGAATAACATCTTTTTTAAAGATATTTATCATTTACCTATTTTTTTTAATAAACATCCTACAATATCATTTTTAACACAGGCGACATTAAATACACACATTTTCTCGTCCTTCAATTTAAAGCCAAGGTCGAGGTATACCCTAAAGTCTTGTTTAAGCTTTTGGCCATTGGAATTCGAAAGCATTGTCTTGAAAACTCAAAATTAATGAATTGTCGGTATTCTGGTTAGGTTTCAAGAAATCCATTGCCACGTTTTCCACCAAAAACATTTGTCTTTTTGTTGGAATAATCAGCGGCAACTCCATCAAAACAACATTACCTGTATATTAAAAAACAAACAAACAAACAAAACCAAAAAAAATCATTACCTGTCTATCGTGTGGTGGTCGTAATCATTTCATGTACAGGCAACCTCCTGCAAATGGTTGTACGTCCTCCAATAATTGTTGTGTTTCATTAACAAGCACTATACGCTGTCCTTAGTTTCCGTGCGACACATATGAGCCGATACTGTTCGTAATCATGTTTGCTTTGGCAAAATGTGAGGACGCTGTTACGCGACAGAGAGAATAACCGGCAGCTATTTATGTAGTGCAATCAGACTTCGGAGTTTCGGGGACTCCAACACGCGTATCAGCTTGGTTGGGAAGGCTTGTGTAGTTGTTGCGTTGATTTGGACAGTTGTTCACCCAAACGTCTAATTTAAACAGGCGATTGAGCACCTGGAGTGTTTTCTGTCAGCTTTGATGCTCCTCTGTTGCCCTGTCAATTGAAAGTAATGGCACCACAAAATGTTAAGAGAATGCTTTCGCGTTTTCTGAAGTCGGAGCCGAACCTACCCTCCGTCAAAAGCCAGTCATCGTCGGACGAAAGTTCTGTGATGAAGAGGGAGCCAGCGAGCTCCGGTTTTCTTCTGGAAAGCAGCCTCGGGTCGCCGGTGCCGTTTAGTTCGCTCTCGACATACGCAATGTCGCCGTGGAACAACGGCTCTCCGTCTCCGGGGGCTCTGTCTCCACGGCAGACGCCGGTTGTAACCCCTTTGTTGGACGGGCGGTCCTGTGGATGCATGGCTACTATGGTCAGAAAAGACGGCCATCTTTACGCCCTCGCGATTTCATCCGCCGACGGCCTGCTCTACACTGGCTCCGAGAGCCAAGACATCCGCATGTGGAAGCATCCAAGACTTTCCGAGGACGGTTGCTTGAAATCGGGAAGTGGGTCCGTAAAGGCTATTGTTACCGTTGGCGACAGGGTTTTCAGTGCCCACAGCGACCACAAGATCCGTATATGGAGGAGGAGTAAACGGGTGGGGACGCTCCCCACGGTAAAGGATCAGCTCCAGAGTTCTGTTAATCCCACTAATTTCGTTCGCGTCCGTCGGCATCATAAAGCTCTGTGGATCAAGCACGTCGACGCGATTTCTTCCTTGGCTGTGAACGAGGATGAAGGTGTTTTGTATTCCGGTTCGTGGGATAAGACTGTCAAAGTGTGGAGGATGTCGGATTGGAAATGTGTGGAGTCGATTCAGGCTCACCACGACGCCGTCAATTCCATGGCCGTCGGATCCGGCGGGTTACTCTTTACCGGTTCCGCCGACTGTACGGTTAAAGTATGGAGAAGGTTTAAGGCCAAGCATGTTCTCAACCAGACTCTCGATCTTCAGCATTCTGCCGTAAACGGGGTCGCTGTGAGTCCCGACGGAGGGATTCTGTATACCGGTTCGGCTAACGGGACTGTCAATTACTGGGAGAAAGAGAAGACTTCGAACCTTATGCAGCATGCGGGATTACTTGAAGGCCACAGGCTTGCCGTTCTGTGCCTTGCGACGGTTTCGAATCTTGTATTGAGTGGTTCGGCGGATAAGACAATACGGGTGTGGAGAAGGGATACGGGTACGTTGCATACCAGCTTGGTAGTGCTGCAGGGCCATGGGGGACCTGTCAAATCCATCGCGGCCACTAACGACGCTTTCAACGGTGTTACTTGTGTTTACAGCGGGAGTCTGGACCGCTCGGTGAAAGTGTGGCAGATTCATAGTGACAGTGCAGGTCCTGAGACAAATCCGGTGATGTCGCCTGCCCGGGTGCAACAAAAGTTGGGACACTAGAAGCCTCTCGTAATTAAAGGGTTCCTTGAGCACTTGTTATAGGAGCTCCTGATAATTATGGCATGACAATGAAAGAAATTGATGACCTGTAAATATAGGTTGTATCGGTATTGGTGGCTTCTGCCAATGAATGTCAGGTTGAATGGAACGTGTTTTACGACGGAGGTCGACGACTAAAAGGCACACCGGCGTACCAATAACAAGCAAATACATAATCGTTTATTGGTATGCTACCGACAGTGAAAACGCCATCCATCAAGGTATAAATCGGGAGATAGAAAGTTCTGGAGAGTAAGAGGGAAGGTTGACCTTATGTAATTTTGGTGGAATGAACTTTTTTAGTTGTGATAGTTTAAAAAAATAATGGATAGTTGTAACAGTTTAGATGAAATTGACTTTTGATATAAATAAAGGTTCATTTAGTATGTTATTACCAGCTATTTAAAACAGAATTACCAGCTTTTTAGAGCAGAAATACTGTTATTTCAGTAATTTAACTATATCTATAGAATCTTTATCTATGTTACAAGGGCAGATAATTAAAAGGAGAAATTCATCAAGGTTTTAGCCATTAATTATTTGTTACACAGAATATTTAATGTTATTGATAAAATTACTTATTGAAAAAGGAGAGATATTTTATTTTATTTTGTTAGAGGGTTTTAACATCCACAAGGTCATTTACTCAATAAAGGGCTATGAGTCTATGCTGATAACTCTTCAGCTGAGAGCCAAGGACTGAGGAGCCTCATCTCTTATATATTGTATCTTTAGAGAATTTGAACCTTGGTAGATGGTGTAATAAAAGAACATTCCATTATTCTCACTTGTGCTCAATCAATTAAACTACTGAAAAATCCATCTGCCAACCACCTTCCTTACACATACTGTGTATCCTCAAACACCTACTTTGTGTTTGGTATCTTCCCTAGAAAAGTTTTATATACATATTAGAAAATGATCGTACACAGACCTATTTCCAAATTTTATTGGTGTCATAAAAGCTGTGTGATAATGCTTTCGAGTCCTCAACATCTTTGATTGACTTACGTGCCCGTTAGGCAAAGCTGATGTGTTTGTGCAGGAAAATGTCACAATTTGAGAATGTCAACCAGAGAAGCATGACTCAGCAGTATATATCTCAATCAAATTCTGTGTTCATTTCATTTTCTATGATTGTTTTCAATATGCCGTATATATTTCAATTCTGTTTTCTATATAAGTTTGGTTTGGTTATTCGGGGTGAACAGAATTCATATTATTTTGTTTTAATCGGAGTGGTGTGTTGTCATTTAATGTGTACGTGGCGTGCCTTCAGTCCTTTTGAACTTTTCTTAGTGCTACCTTTAGTGCGCACATCTTTTACTGGGCAAGCACTACTATCTGTTCTATGGTTTGATGTAGTGTAAAGTTGTTTGATGTACTGTAAAGTTAATGCGCAAAACATATGAAGAAATCGTGCAGTAATTATATTTTTAATTCTTCCACCTTTTCAAAATATTTAGTAGTCCACTATCACGTAATCCCGTCTGCACTTTGTATGGAGGAAAAACTTTGGGCACTTTCAACTTATATTTCATTGTTCACCACATTTATAGCAATGAATTTCCTACATCCACCACAAAACTAAAATTGTTAAATGACTTCCAATGAGGGTAATAGGTCATTCTATCTCTTTTGAAGGATGTTCAAGGATTTTGATACAATATTAATATTTTTCATCATTTAATTTTTTTAGCGTAAAATGTTTAATTAATTAATTTTGAGAATAGAATATACATTTTTTTAAAAGTTTGAGAATCTGATCATGAAGCAATTATAGAAAGGAAGTAGAGATGTGCAAAACACTCATGAGGAGAGGTATGTACAAATAAATTTAATCTTTGTAGTTATAGAAAAGAATACACAACAAAATATACCATAACACAACGTTTACATGGGGAAAACCCTTTTGGAAAAAAACCCCACACTACAAAAGCAAGACCAATTATATTATAAAACAACAATGGTTACAAAAGAATATCTAGGCCATGCCTATATAAGAGTATCACCAACATGCAAATTTGGAGTAATTTTCGTAGCATAATGATACCTACAAATCAACTATACTAACTCTATCACCAAGTACCAATAAATAGATGAAGGAAACCATCAATTTGGTTTTACAGAACATGTACCAAATCCATGAGCCCAATTGGCACAAATTTTAACACCGCATTCTTGATCTTGGTCTTCGTGCAATATTTAGCATAGTCCTTACACTTTGTCATATTGTTAGAACTTGTCATAGTTGACCACATAACCTGGGTGCCCAATTGTTTCCTCTTCCTCGATTTAATGATGCTCTATGACATACATCATAAGACTATCATATTGTTGGTCAACATTCCATTGTAACCCCCTTATAATCATGTTCTTAATGTCACAAGAATCTGTAATAAATAACCTTTATCTTACAATGTCATAATGACATTTAGATACTCTTTCAACCACTTACACACATTTCAAGATGGCTAACATGTGACAAAGAGGGTCACCTCAAAATGAGATGCCCCACTTCTAATGTGAGGAAAAATAATAAATAAATTCAAACAATAATAAATAAAAACATTGGGAATGCAAGGTTGAGACACTTTTTCACAAAAATCTCCCACTTGTCAAACACCTTGCAAGAGAAAAATATGAACTCAAACACTATCATCTAATTGTTAGGGGCTCAAATGCCCATAGTCTCACAATACCACTAAAACTTCTTTGTGCTCACTATATTTATCAATACATCTACAACATTCTACAAAGTGTCAACTATCTCTAGCATCACCCTTCCATCATCTACTATGTCTTGAACAAAATAGTATTAGACACCAATATGATTTGTCCTTACATGAAAGGTTGGGTTCTTTTCTAGACATATGACATTCTAATTGTCACATCTAATCTTAATCACTTGTAGTCAAAACTAACTCTAGTGTATAGTCTAAAGCTCAATTGTTACATCCCTAATTTTTGTCTTGCTATAATTTTTACTTTTACTTGGACATAAGTAAATCTATTATGATGTTTAGAATAATGTCGAGGAAAGACATAGATTATATCGAATGTTATATATGGAATTATGGAAATGAATATTTTATTGTTGTTGATTTAATATTGCATTATGAGATTTGGTTTATTATTTGAGTAATGTTGTATTGATCATAATTTGCTAGTTACAAGTTTGATACAGGAATACAGGTTTTCCAGATGACTCTCAGAGAAAAGAGAGAGAGAGTATCATTCGAGAAGAGAGATATAGACCTTAGGTTACGAGTGATGGTTTGCCAAACGAGTATTAGTGTTTAACGAAAATGTGAACCAGTGTCGTAAGAGGTAAGTCTTGTCCTGTCATTTTACTTTTGAACCCAATCGACATGTAGTGGATATCTTTCGAATCTTTTCAAGTTATAGTGTGACGTCATAGTTGTTTGTGAAGTAAACGACGTCGTTTGAGTAGAACTATGACCGTTTACATTTAACGTAAAAGTTATGACGTCATTGTCGTAAAATGGTTGTCTTATTATTATTAAGGCACTTAAGTATTTTATTGTCGACGTTTAATGTCAAATGACAATCTCGTCAAGTCAACGTGATTTTAACGAAGGATTGTGATGGGGAGGTAAAATTGACCCATTCACATTATCCGTAAACCTTTGTTTTATTACTATTATTCTTTTTAATCAACCATAACTATTGAATAGGATTGATGTTATGTAAGCCATATTTGATATAAGCAAATAAATATACTTTTGAAACCGAATGAGGATAATACCTCATGATAGATATTGATGCTTACTCATTTGAGTAGCTGTGGGCATGTAAATTGTAATGCCTTCATTAATTTAAGTGATGGAACTAGATCACTTAAAGTGATCATTAATGATCATCGATGGTTTTAATGTTTGTGTCAACCTCTTTCAAAGATGGAATGTGGTATTATTGTTGCACTTGATGATTTCCCCACATTTTGTGCCTTTCTGAAACATGTGTTAGTCTTTTCTGGTAAAATGGATTCGGTTGAAACTGAATGGATAGTGGAATTGCAACGACTCCTATTTCTTTTCCAATTGCGTGAGTGGTGGATCGAATCACTCTATGTGATAAATAAATGATCAACGGTGATTTAATGGTCATGTCGGCCTTTTTCAAATAGGAGGCTATGGTATTAACTACCACAATCAACAAACCCCATGAGATGGTTGTCTTCCTTCGACATGTGGAAAATTTGCATAAAACTTGGCTTTAGTTAGAACCACATCAATTATGGATTGTTATGCATTCAATTAAGTTTGCAACTAAAAAGAGTGGAGGTGTGAAGTTGGGTGACTCAATAGGAGTCACACAGAAGTCTTAAATGACCACGACTCAGTTGAGCTATTGAAATAATATTAACAAGGTTATACTTGTGTGAAGTAGGGGGATACTCAGAAGAATTGTGGCTGGCAGCAAAGAAGAGATACACAGCTAGAGGGGTTGACCATAGTGTCCTATCTACAAATATTACAAACTCTATAACCGTCAACTATCAAGAGAAGAATAACATTATCTGCAAAGAGAGTATGGGATTGATAAGTGTTTAGCTGAGAGGGATAAGAGCATGATTATCATAGCTAAGGAGAATAATAGTAAGGATTTTAAACTCAGGTCGACAAGAGTATACCGACGGAGTTGATAACTCATAGTCTAAATGTTACCGATTTTGCATTTGTGAGAATTACCTAGGTATGAGCTGAGCATATTTCTCATGTGTTTACCTTTTAATAAGCATGTTTTATGAAACTCTTAGACAACAATAGTTTTACTTGAGAACATAAGTATTTCTTTTGATGTGTTTGAAGTTTACAAGCTTTTAGACTATAAGCTAAGTGTGATCAGAAGCTTTCTTTTATCAAAGAACTCTTACTCAATACGCTATAAACTATAGCTTAGGTTGATATTTATAATCTTTCCTTCGAGCAAAGTTTGAGTCAAGGTTTGGATCTCTTTGAGAATGACATCCTAGTGCATACTAAGGATGATATAATGAAGGCTAGTACTATAGTTCGGATGGTCAAAGATAGGTAAGTCATTTAGTTTACTATGTAAACAATTTCTATGCATGCCTTTATGTTTCTTACCTATCATAGTTTTTTGTATTAATAGTATATTTAGTCGATACATAATTTTTATGTATTGGGATACTATGGTAATAGTATTCTTATAACCATAAAAACACTTTGGTTCAAAATAATAAGTATCATCTTTAGAGTATACTTTGATTTAAGGGCAAATTGGGTATGATGTATTCCTCTACATTAAGATTTGATGATAACACTAGTATGTTTAGCTTCGTCATAGCTTATTGGTGTCATAAGAGAAAAACTTTTGACTTGGAATTCAATTAGGGATAACGGAATAAATGTCAAAGGACCATCTTTAATGTCTATTCTAGTAATCTTGATGAGTATAGCTTCATAGTAAACCATTATGATGGAATAGATTAAGTCTATCTAGAGATAACCATGTATAGAATCATATATGAGTATATAAGTAGTGATGGTTAATAATGTCATGTCAAGGTAAATTGAAAACTATTCATATTCCTTTGAATAGGAGTTATTATCTTTACAAGAACTATAGTATTCTTAACCTTGGTTGGGTTAAACCAAAGGTCATTTATAAACCTTAGTCTTGAACTTATGACATAGGGATATTTTGATATAATGGATTATTCAAGGGTAAAATAAAACCCTAGTTTAACCTAGAAGGGTTAAAGATTATTTGATAGCACCTTTATGGTTATAACTCATTTTAGTTATTCTATGGGGTAGACATTAAAGGGTCGAGAACCCTAAATAATAAATGTTTATATTTATCTTATTGAAAAGAGATTTGTTATTAGTCGATAATGTTTAACCTTAGGTAGAGAAACCTATTTGTTTGGTTACAAGTCAACTTGAGATATAAGTCATAAGGCTCGGGTTTTGCAAGCATGCAAGAGGTACCATTAAATGGATAGTCAAACATAAAGCTATTATACCTTTTTAGTCACAAATTCTCTTAGCTATTACTTGTCGATAAGTGATGAAGCTCAAATGTTGCAAAGATGCAAAGAGATACCCAAGAATAGATAGTCATTCCATAAGGTCTATGGAGCAATGACAGTGTCTTGTGAATCCACCTAAGTCAAAAAGACTAGATTTGAGTTAGATAAAACTCTTTAGTTAAACCTTAACTTGACCAAATAAGGTATTTATTTATATTAAATCATTGTGATTATTTTATAGATCATGATTGAAGGGACAAGTACCCTAACTATGTTATTTATTCTTACTTATAAGAAAGGAAATAATTTCCTAGACTATGATGCTTAACTTGGGTAAGGTAACCATCTTAGTCATTATAAATCGATTCAAAATTCTTACGAATTGATAAGTCTTGGATCTTAGGTATTGCAATGATGCAATGAGAATCCTCATAAAGAAAGGTACCTGATAAGGTCTATGGAATATAGACAGTGAATATAAACTTGTCTAGGTCGAGAAGACTAAAATATTGAAGTTGTCAAGATTATATAGATATACATAATCGACCAAGTCAACTGTAGGAATATTATAGTATCCAAGTCAATTTGGGGTGGGTGAACATACGACAACGTTCATTGTGAACGTCAATTTATATTGAAACTATGGCCATAGTAATGCATATGTCTCTGCATGCATTATCGGTTCACTGTATCTGGATTGCACAACCTATCGGAAATCATACTTAGCTATAGGGTATCTAGGGTTGTATGGTTGATAGAGTTGTGTAGGATACAACACTATGTACTCAGAAAGGAAAATTACTACTGGTCACATTTGGTCTATATTCCTCATGAAGGATAGGGCCACTTCCTATGTGGAAGATGTGTGGGAGACCGCCGATCTGTGGATGAAGGTAAATCACTGGAAAGATACTATCTCTCTCTAGTAGAAGACATGCCGAGGCTTGTGATAAAGATGTCAGATTTTTAGATGCAGTATATCTCTGAGACTTGTGTTTATTGAGACTATGTAAAACATTATCTAATGCAGATATTTGTAATTGATTTACTTTTGTAAACATTGTACTTGAGAAAGACAATATGGTTTATTGTATTTTGAAATGAGAAATCTTGTAATTGTAGTTACTTGATTATATGTTGAATAAAAGAAAAAATTTCTCTATCTCATTTTTACCTTGTTAAATTACTTTATGGTAAATTTTCTGATTTTACTATGTTATTAGAATGTAGATGTTACATATGGTATCAAAGCTACCATTCGATACTAGGGCTTATGAGTCCACTATGCTAACCTGTAGTCAACATTAAGCAATTAGCTAATGTTTGAATTTTCTCATGCCAGAATGGCATGGAGAAGAACCAAGAAAACTGCTAGAAAGTCTATTCCCCAGCATATGCTTGAATTAATAGTTAAGGAGGAAACCTATCGAGGAAGTGAACTGTAAAGAACATATTATTTACTCTGAGGGTGCATGGATGGAGGATTCAAAGACTTTTGTTGATGCACTTAAGCAGATACGGCTAGAAAGAAAAACAACATTTGAATTGGCCAAGAATCTTACTATTTCTACTTGTGTAGTAAAACTTAGTAAACTATAGCCAGTCATGACATGTCACTTAGAGGTTGATGTGATATTTCTTTTTTAGGAAAAGAGATGTTGGAGGAGAATCTATGTGTGCATCCATCCTCTAAGTTTGTTTAATTGGAAGACCCTTTAATCGACAATGGCATGTAATCTTGTCGTATCAACTATATAAATAAGGATGTAGTTACTCCTGAATAAATTATAATAAAGATGAGAATGTTTTGTATCAATCTATTGATAGTTATGAGATAAATATGTTTGATGTTTTGATTCGCTTTAGATTCAGAAAATTATTAGATAACTTATTTTTCTAGCATGAGAAAAATGACATGTTTCATACAAGAACAAACCAGGGTGAGAGTCTAGAAGAGAATAAACCATCAATTAATCTCTTGGACAAATTGGAGCAATCCTAAACATGTATGTAAAAACCAAAGAGAGATCTGGTATTTTGGAAAAGAAAGTATGAGATCAAGGAAACCTTGAAGGGGGAAAATGAGATTTCTCATGGGATGAGAAAGGAAAATCACCAAGAATATAGTGTGAGTAATGAAAATCCTTAAACCATAGACCCTAAAAGGAAGCAAAGGATAGGTTTACCTTAGAACTGTCCTAGATATGAAGAAAGTCATTCCACCAAAGCTTGATGGAACAAGTGATTGGAACAACTAAAAATTTTATTCCTCCTAGAGTTTTGGGATAGTTCACCTAGAAAAGTACCTTGCCATATGACAACTACAAAATTAATTGAATCAAAAGCCCCATAACAAGAATTATTGGCTAAAGGTTTGATTAGATCTAGTATTTCAGCATGGGGTGCACTAGTTATTGTTGTCAAGAAAAATGACATAACTCTGCAATTGTGTATTTAGTATCATATGCTCATTAAATCAATGATAAAGAACAAATATCTTTCACAATGTATTGATGACCTCTTTGCATAGATGCGTGGAGCTACAATGTTTTCAAGGATTGATTGGTGATCAATATATCATTAGTTAAGATTAAAGGATGAGGATACCCATAAAACAACTTTTAGGACAAGAAATGGGCAATGGGAGTTTGCAGTGTTGTCTTTGGGACTTACAAATGCCTTATCGTATTCATGAATCTCATGAACAATGTGTTTAGAGATTGTTTAGACATGTTTGTTCTAGTCTTTTTGGAGGATATAATTATTTATTCTAAGAATGTGGGAAAACATTATCAACATTTGCAAGTGGTTTTGCAATGGTTAAGGGAAGCAGTTTTTAAGTGGACAGATAAATGTCAAGAGGCAATTGATCTATTAAAAGAGAATATAGTAGCTAATGTTTTGAGTCGGAAGGGATTTATGTCTTCAATTGTCTTTATTCATGCAAACTTTAAAGATTAAGTGTTGCAAAATTTATTAGGTGATGAACATTATGAGCAAGCTCTTATGGTAAATCCTAAAGATTCAAGGTATGATAGATTTCATTTTGAGTCTAACGGACTATTAAGTTTTAGAGGAAGAATATGTGTTCCTGATTCAACTGGATTAAGGGATCTAGTATGGAAAGAAGTTCAAACTGCACCATATTCTAGACATCCAGGAGTGACCAAACATCTAGCGGATGTTAAACCTCTTTATTTTTTGAAAGGAATGAAGAAAGAAGCTACAAGATTTGTAGCAAGCTGTTTAGAATGTTAGAGGGAAAAAGTAGAGCATCAACACCTTGCAGGATTGTTGTACCCGCATGATATGCCATAGTGGAAATGGTAAGTTATTAGTATGAATTTTGTTCAAGGTCTTCCTACGTCTAGGAATAGACACTATGCCAATTTAGTTGTGGTTGATAAACTCACAAAGGTAGCACAGTTTATACCAGGGAATTTGACTGATGGAGCACTTGCGTTAGCCGTAATTCTATTTAAGAAGTGTTAAGATTGCATGGTTTTCCTAAGAAGGTTATCTAAGATAGAAATGCATGTATAATGTCAAGGTTTTGGCAAACTTTGTTCTATATGCTAAGGACTAAATTTAATAAGAGTACAACTTACGATCCTAAGAACAGATGGTTAAATTGAGAGAATTAACCAGGTTTTTGGAGATTTTGTTACAAATGTATTGCATGGATCAGCAATATAATTAGGGAGACTACTTTTCACTCGTGAAATTTTCAACAATACCTAACTTTTTGCTATTAATATGCCTCCATTTGAAACATTGGACAAAAAAAGATGCCAAACTCCTATAAGCTAGGTAAGCTAGAAGATAGGATTAGCATTAGTCCAGAAATGTTATCAGAAATGGATTAAAAGATTTAGCTTATCAGAAAAGATTAGTGGAAATTGATAATAAATAGAAAAGTTACATTGATGTTAAGCATACACTAAGACAATTCTTGGTTAGAGAAGAAAAGTTCTTTTGAAGGTAAAAATTCTAGAAAACTTTCATAAAGTATGGAATGTATTCCAAACCAGTTCCTAAGTATAAAGGAGTCTTTTAAAATTTCAAGGTAATAAATTCTATTGATTTCAAGAATCAAAATAGTACCAGTAATTGCCAAGAGGCATAATGTTTTTTGTGATTCATATATGAAAAATATATTTATGTAATATATGAATATTATCTTCTAAGAATGTTTTACAAGTACAAAACCTAGGAATGATTATGATTGAGCTTCTTAAAATGCTCGAGGTTTGCAAACACTGCTTGTGTAACATAAAGGTCTTGCAGTGCAAGGTCCAATAGGATCAATATGCCGAGGAAAATGCTATATGGGAGGATAACCATGAATTTTTACCAAAAGTTTTCTCATTTATTTAATGTTGTTATCAGTTCAAAACAATGGACTTGCTTTTTAGTTGCATTTAAAAACTTTATATCATCGAGGATGATGAATCTTTAGGGGAAAGATATGTTACATCCCTAATTTTTGTCTTTCTATACTTTTTACTTTTACTTGGACATAAGTAAATCTATTATGATATTTAGATTAATGTCGAGGAAAGACATAGATTATATCGAATGTTATATATGGAATTATAGAAATGAATTTTTTTTGTTGTTGATTTAATATTGCATTATGAGATTTGGTTTATTATTTGAGTAATGATGCACTAATCATAATTTGTTGGTTACAAGTTTGATACAGGAATACAAGTTTCTCAGATAACTCTCAGAGAAAAGAGAGAGAGTGTGTCTTTTGAGGAGAGAGATATAGACCTCAGGGTATGAGTGATGATTTTCCAAATGAGTATTAGTGTTTAACGAAAATGTGAACCAATGTCGTAAGAGGTAAGTCTTGTCCTGTCAGTTTACTTTTGAACCTAATCGATAGGTAGTCGATATCTTTCGAATCTTTTCAAGTCGTAGTGTGACGTCATAGTCATTTGTGAAGTAAACAACGTCATCTGAGTAGAACTGTGACTGTTTACATTTAACATAAAAGTTACAACGTCATTGTCATAAAATGGTTGTCTTATCATTATTAAGGCACTTAACTATTTTATTGTCAACATTTAACATCAAATGATGATCTTGTCAAGTCGACGTGATTTTAATGAAGGATTGTGATGGGGAGGTAAAATCAACCCATTCACATTATCTGTAAGCCTTTGTTTTATTACTATTATTCTTATTGATTAACCATAACTATCAAATATGATCAATGTTATGTAAGCCATATTTGATATAAGCAAATAAATATGCTTTTGAAAATGAATGAGGATAATACCTCATGATAGATATTGATGCTTACTCATTTGAGTAGCTATGCGAATGTAAATTGTAATGCCTTCATTAATTTAAGTGATGGAATTGGATCACTTAAAGTGATCATTAATGATCATCGACAGTTTTCATGTTTTTGTTGACCTCTTTCAAAGAGGGAATGTGGTATTATTGTTGCACTTGATGATTTCCCCACATTCTACACCTTTCTAAAACATGTGTTAGTCTTTGCTGGTAAAATGGATTCGGTTGAAACCGAATGGGTAGTGGACTGCAACAACTCCTATTTCTTTTCCAACTACGTGAATGGTGGATCGAATCACTCTATGTGATAAATAAATGATCAACGGTGGTTTAATGGTCATGTCAGCCTTTTTCAAATAGGAGGTTGTGGTATTAACTACCACAATCGATGAACCCCATGGGACGGTTGTCTTCCTTCGACATGTGGAAAATTTGCATAAAACTTGGCTTCAGTTAGAACCAAATCGATTATGGACTATTATGCATTCAATTAAGTTGGCAACTGAAAAGACTGGAGGTGCAAAGTTGGGCGACTCAATAGGAGTCACACAGAAGTCTTAAATGACTACGGCTCAGTTAAGCCATTGGAATAATATTAAAAAGGTTATACATGTGTGAAGTAGGGGGATACTCAGAAGAATTGTGACTGGCAGCAGAGAAGAGATACACAGACAGAGGCGTCAACCATAGTGTCTTATCTGTAAATATCACAAACTCTATAACCGTCGATTATTAGGAGAAGAATAACATTGTCTGCAAAGAGAGTACGAGACTGATAAGTGTTTAGAGGAGAGGGATAAGAGCATGATTATCATAGCTAAGGAGAATAGTAGCAAGGATTTTAAACTCAGGTCGACAAGAGTATACCGGTGGAGTTGATAGCTCATAGTCTAAATGTTACCAGTTTTGTATTTGCAAGAATTACCTAGGTATGAGCTGAGCATATTTCTCATGTGTTTACCTTTTAATAAACATGTTTTATGAAACTCTTAGACAACAATAGTTTTACCTAAGAATGTAAGTATTTCTTTTGATGTGTTTGAAGTTTACGAGCTTTTAGACTATAAGTTGAGTGTGATCAGAAGCTTTCTTTTATCAAAGAACTCTTAGTTGATACAATATAAACTATAGCTTAGGTTGATATTTATAATCTTTCCTTCGAGCAAAGTTTGAGTCAAGGTTTGGATCTCTTGGGAATGACATCCTAGTGCATACTAAGGTTGATATAATGAAGGCTAGTACTATAGTTTGGATGGTCGAAGATAGGTAAGTCATTTAGTTTACTGTGTAAACAATTTCTATGCATGTCTTTATGTTTCTTACCTATCATAGTTTTCTATATTAACAGTATATTTAGTTGATACAAAATTTTTATGTATTGGCATACTATGGTAATAGTATTCTTATAATCGTAAGAACTCTTTGGTTCTAAATAATACTTGTATTATCTTTAGAGTATAATTTGATTCTAAGGGAAAATTAGGTATGATGTATTCCTCTACATTAAGATTTGATGATAACACTAGTATGTTTAGCTTCGTCATAGCTTATTGGTGTCATAAGAGAAAAACTTTTGACTTGGAATTGAATTAGGGATAATATGATAAATATCAAAGGACCATCTTTAATGTCTATTCTAGTAATCTTGATGAGTATAGCTTCATAGTAAACCATTATGATGGAATAGATTAAGTCTATCTAGAGATAACCATGTATAGAATCATATATGAGTATATAAGTAGTGATGGTTAATAACATTATGTCAAGGTAAATTGAAAACTATTCATATTCCTTTGAATACGAATTATTATCTTTACAAGAACTATAGTATTCTTAACCTTGGTTGGGTTAAACCAAAGGTCGTTTATAAACCTTAGTCTTTGACATAGGGATATTTTGATATAATGGATTATTCAAGGGTAAAATAAAACCCTAGTTTAACCTAGAAGGGTTAAAGATTATTTGATAGCACCTTTATGGTTATAACCCATTTTAGTTATTCTATGGGGTAGACATTAAAGGGTCGAGAACCCTAAATAATAAATGTTTATATTTATCTTATTGAAAATAGATTTGTTATTAGTCAATAATGTTTAACCTTAGGTAGAGAAACCTATTTGTTTGGTTACAAGTTGACTTGAGATATAAGTCATAAGCCTCGGGTTTTGTAAGCATGCAAGAGGTACCATTAAATGGATAGTCAAACATAAAGTTATTATACCTTTTTAGTCACAACTTCTCTTAGCTATTACTTGTCGATAAGTGATGAATCTCAAATGTTGCAAAGATGCAAAGAGATACCCAAGAATAGATAGTCATTCCATAAGGTCTATGGAGCAATGACAGTGTCTTGTGAATCCACCTAAGTCAGAAAGACTAGATTTGAGTTAGATAAAACTCTTTAGTTAAACCTTAACTTGACCAAATAAGGTATTTATTTATATTAAATTGTTGTGATTATTTTATAACTAACTATGTTATTTATTCTTATGTATAATAAAGAAAATAATTTCCTAGACTATGATGATTAACCTGGGTAAGGTAACCATCTTAGTCATTATAAATCAATTCAAAATTCTTATGAATTGATAAGTCTTGGATATCAAGTATTATAATGATGCAATCAGAATTCTCATAAAGAGAGGTAGCCGATAAGGTCTATGGAATATAGACAGTGAATGTAAACTTGTCTAGGTCAGGAAGACTAAAATATTGAAGTTGTCAAGACTATATAGGTATACATAATCGGCCAAGTCAATGGTAGGAATATGATAGTATCCAAGTCGAGTTGGGGTGGGTGAACATATGACAACGTTCATTGTGAATGTCAATTTATATTGAAACTATGGCCATAGTAATGCATATGTCTCTGCATTCATTGTTAGTTCATTGTATCTGGATTGCGCAACCTATTGGAAAGCATACTTAGCTAGAGGTTAACTACGGTTGTATGGTTGATAGAGTTATGTAGGATACAACACTATGTACTCGGAAAGGCAAATTACCACTAGTCACATTTGGTCTATATTCCTCATGAAGGGTAGGGCCACTTCCTATGTGGAAGATGTGTGGGAGACCATCGGTCTGTGGATGGAGGTAAATCACTGGAAAGATACTCTCTCTCTCTAGTAGAAGACATGTCAAGGCTTGTGATAAAGATGTCAAATTTCTGGTTGCAGTATATCTCTGAGACTTGTGTTTATTGAGACTATGTAAAACATTATCTAATGTAGATATTTGTAATTGATTTACTTTTGTAAACATTGTACTTGAGAAAGACAATATGCTTTATTATATTTTGAAATGAGAAATCTTGTAATTGTAGTTACGTGATTATATGTTGAATAAAAGAAAAAATTTCTCTATCTCATTTTTACCTTGTTAAATTACTTTATGGTAAATTTTTTGATTTTACTATGTTATTAGAACATGGATGTTACATCAATCCTACTACAAATCTTAGTCCCACTCAAGAGCTTAGTTTGGAGGACACTCTGAAGGTCACCCTAGGGGACACTCTAGAGCTCACTCTAGAGGACATTTTGGAGCTCAATTTGGAGCACAATCTCTATAACCAAATAGCCTCATTAAACATGCATGAATAGATGCCATGTACTCAACCTATGTAGTAGAAAAAGAGACCATAACCTACTGCTTACTCATCCAACTGATAGCATGACTAAATAATGTGAAATCATAACCATTGGTGGATCTCTTCCTATCAACATCCCCTACCTAGTTTGAACCCATAAATATCCGCTAAGTGCTAGTCTCCTATAGAATCACCATGATAACAAATAAAATACTCAAAGGTGCCTCACAAATATTTAAAGACCCTCTTAACTACATCCCAATGAACTTGTCTAGGATTAGCCATGAAACGAATCAAGACTCCCACTACTTAAGGTAATGTTTGGTAAATATTTAAAGACCCTCTTAACTACATCCCAAGGACTCATCTTGGATTAGCCACTAATTTGGAAGGGTCAGGTACACTACAAGGGGTGTTTTGTTGCTGCTTGAGCATTACCACTGACGGATTCCAAAGAGAAAGCAAGAAAATCAACATTTTAAAATTTGAAATATTTGAGATGCTAGCATGTTGTAGAGACATTTGCATGTAGTGCTCATGTCCTAAGAATATTTGTCCAACTTTCACACATGTTCTCACAAATTTGAGATAAATAGATCTCTGATACGAATTTTGGCAAACCTTGGTGATGGGTAAAACAAGCTAAGGTTTTGGGCTAAGTGGCCCTAAAAGCATCCTACAGGCATGTACAACAAAGCAATTCAAAGTGCAACATGAAATTGCGAGGGTATGTAATTTTCTACACTACATTTTGCCCCCACTTTAGCGGGTTGATGACATTAGGTGATAAGCTATGCTAAAGTATAGAAATGAAATGCTGAAAGCAAATAAGAATGCAACTTAGGATACCCAAAAGGATATTGTAGAGGCTATAGAAATTTGCTAGGCAGAAGAATGATGCCCCTAGACTAGGAATTTTCAAAGCCATAGTGCTAGGTACCAGAAGCCTACAAAATCACTTTATTAGAAAGCCAACAATCGTGCAAAACCAAAAATGCATTAGTTTAAAAATTAGGGCTAAAACAGATAAATTTTAAAATACTAAGAAAATAAAGTTAGGAGAAAAATGAGATAAAGAAAAAGTAAGGGTGGACATAGGCCCCCTCGTGTTTATGCTTGCTAGTAAAATGGGCAAAAATAGAGAGAAAAATTCACCTTGTTGATTTTTTTTGCAAATAGTGATGAATATGCCTGTAGGGTTATTTAATGAAATAACACTAGAGCAAAGAGCATATGGAAATGAATAGGGTGGAACCAAAATTTCAATGCAACAAATACAAAAAAAATCAAAGTTCACAATCCCAAGTTATGAATGTTTTAGTCTGAAGGTGCTATAGAAAACTAAATTTTTTTCTATAAATAGTAAATTTTTTTCACTTATTACTATTCATTTTAAATTAACCTATTGAGTAATTTTCAAGAACCTGAGAAAATTTTGAGAGGAAAAATGCCATGTAGACGAGTTTTCCAACCACCATGACTAGACACCCTTAGGCAGCACGTCAAGTAGGGAGTCACCATGTGAGAGGTACAATTTCTTTTATGTTTCAGTCATTTGTTTCTCATTTTTCATGCCAAATGGGGATTGCAGGGAGTGTTGGTGTCCCATTCAAGTGTGCTAACATCCATCTGACATGCTCACGTCCTTTAGACACACTAGTGTCCAAGAAGGGAGCTAGTGTCCTTGGGACATGCTAGTGTCCAGGGGCACTAGTGTCCTAAGGACTTAGAATATTTTAGATTTTTGAGATGAAAATATGATGAATTTTAATGTAAAGATGATATAATTCATGTTTGTTGATTGTAATACCTACACATAATGCAAGAGCACACATGCAAGATGATCTTCACAGTATTGAGAGATTGACAAAACACACTAACATTAGAGGATGCCACACTAACACATGCAGTTAGAGTCTATTGGGTATACATGATGTTGGAGATGCGATTCCATGATCACATGATGGAATTGATGGAGAGGTGGGATGCAAACACCTTTGTCTTCTATCTTATGATGGGAGAGATGATGCTACCACAATAGTGTGTCCCACTTATGGGACATCCTAATTTTTGTCTGAAATCACATATTTTTTAGAAAAATTAATGATTTAAGCCTTGAGGGGTTCCATCTAAAGGGGTTTAATTGAAGGGGATTAGATAAAACTATTACACAAGTGTTGTCATTGATGTCAACAGATGTATGGAGTGCTACGTTGTGGAAGATTGTCCAAGTGATGTCAAAGAGAGATTGTAGTAGTATGAAGATCAGTGAAGACATCAGAATAAGTAATCAAAAGTGTTGTGAGGTAGAAAGCAAAGTAATGTGCATTTGCTATGATGATCAAAGAAGAAGACAAAGGAAGTTGATCAGAAGAAGGAAAGGATATGGATCAGTATCATCTATACATAGTCATACCATATCTTCTGAAGTTGATGTGTTAGTCCATATCCTTGATATACTGTGAAAATGATTGTGTTTGAAGTGCTTGATTGAGTTAAGTTTAAATTCACGTCGCATGTTGGTGATATGAACTCATAATGGTTGCCACTGGATGAGGAAAGTTGTGAAAGTTTGAAGAGAAATTGTCTAAGTAAAGTTCTAATTAGTGAAGGTGTCACAAGCTCAAAAGAATGTACTACATTATGCCACATTTGAAGATATGGACCTACAGATTAGACATGTGGCTAGGTATTGCACTTAAGTACCTATGTTTCAAGTTTGAGTTTATAAAGTTTACTATAAGGTGTTTTAGAGATAGAAGAATGAAGATAGTAATGGAACAGGGTAAGTGCAGTCACAAGGAGATAAGAGAATGCTCTACACTTCTCTGCAGATGAAGATTTGATGCTACAGTTTGGAGGATAGGTTGATATTAGTATCAGGTATATACATTTCAAGTTTCAAGTGATAATATGTACCACAATTTACTTCTCCAGAGTCAGCTATGTGAAGACATGTCTTGGAGCTAATTGAAGCAGAGAAAGATACTTGAGGCCACCGCAGTTCACCACACAATGGTAGTTTTCCTTGTTGATTGAATGATAAGCTCCTATGGCTAGTTGGTATGCTCAGTTTATTCTTACCACAGGTATGACTTTCATTGTTTTACTTCAAGACTGTGCAAGCAGAGTATGTTAAGGATATTGGAATCAGAATTCATGTGTATGCACCAATATGTGATGACTTGAAATGGTAGAAGGATTATAAATGAATGATTTACAAGTCTTATAATGTTCATTTTATGGTCTGCATGATGTAATTTTGTCTCCTCCAATACTGCTTTAGGTCTGGAGCCAAACTTGCAAGAAAGGAAAAGTGTTTGCAGAGCCAACTTGGTCTATGATGAAGTTTTTGCCGTATGTTTGAGTATGTGCTAGCTTGGAAGAGTGTGCTAAGGGAGAATAGGACCTAATTATGCTTTGTTCTTGAACTGCATTGGATTTCTAATCACCACATATGTTTTAGAGCTGACTGTTATGGCCATTACACGTTTCATGCTACATGTTTCATCTTGGCCGACCAAGGAGAAAGTTTTTGAAGCTTGCAAAGGATATAAATATAAGATCAAAGTTTTTGAGTGAGACATATGATGTGTATTGAGTGAGCCCATTTGTAATGTGCAAATAAACTTACCATAGAAGCAGATATAATAATGAAGTGTGTTGAGGATCAGTTTATGTGAAGTAATACTATTGCAGAGAAGTTGAAGTGATTAGAAGAAGGTTGGAGCAATCAGTATTTGTGAAAGGAATAGTTGAGTCATATAAGTATTGTTGTAACATCCACATTCTAAAAACATAGTGAAACTGGAAGATTTACCATAAAATAATTCAACAAGGCAAAAATGAGAGAAAATTTTTCTTTTATTTAACATATAATCAAGTAACAACAAATTGCAAGATTTCTATCCTAAAATAAGAAACATAATATAATATACAAAGATGACATTTTGTCTTTGCAATTACAAATATCTGCATTAGATAATGTTTTACATAGTCTTAATAAACACAAGTCTCAAAGATATACTGCATCTAGAAATCTGACATCTTTATCAGAAGCCTTGGCATGTCTTTTGCTTGGAGAGAGAGAGTATCTTTCCAGTGATTTACCTCCATCCATAGACTGGCGGTCTCCCACACATCTTCCACATAGGAAGTGGCCCTGTACCCTTCACGAGGAATATAGACCAAAGGTGACCAGTGGTAATTTGCCTTTCCGAGTACATAGTGTTGTATCCTACGTAACTCTATCAACCATACAACCTTAGATACCTTCTAGCTAAGTATGATTTCTAATAGGTTATGCAATCTAGATATAGTGAACTGACAATGCATGCAGAAAACAAATGCATTACTATGGCCATAGTTTTAATATAAATTGATGTTCGCAATGAATGTTGTAGTAACGTTCACCCACCCCAAATTGACTTGGATACTATCATATTCTTACAATTTGACTTGGTCAATTATGTATAACTATATAGTCTTCACAACTTCAATATTTTAGTCTTCCCAACCTAGACAAGTTTACATTCACTGTCTATATTCCATAGACCTGATTGACTACCTTTCTTTATGAGGATTCTCATTGCATCATTACAATACCTGAGATCCAAGACTTATAAATTCATAAGAATTTTAAATCGATTAATAACAATTAAGATGGTTACCTTATCCAGGTTAAGCATCATAGTCTAGGAAATTATTTCCTTTATTACAAATAAGAATAAATAACATAGTTAAGGTACTTGTCCCTTCAATCACGATCTATAAAATGATCACAATGATTTAATATAAATAAATACCTTATTTGGTCAAGTTAAGGTTTAACTAAAGAGTTTTATCTAACTCAAATCTAGTCTTTCTGACTTAGGTGGATTCACAAAGCACTGTCATTGCTCCATAGATCTTATGGAATGACTACCTATTCTTGGGTATCTCTTTGCATCTTTGCAACATTTGAGATTCATCACTTATCGACAAGTAATAGCTAAGAGAAGTTGTGAATAAAAAGGTATAATAAAATTTATGTTTGACTAACCATTTAATGGTACCTCTTGCATGCTTGCAAAAACCTGAGGCTTATGACTTGTATCTCAAGTCGACTTGTAACCAAACAAATAGGTTCCTCTACCTAAGGTTAAACATTATCGACTAATAACAAATCTCTTTTCGATAAGATAAATATGAACATTTATTATATAGAGTTCTCAAACTTTAATGTCTACCCCCATAAAATAGCTAAAACGGGTTATAACCATAAAGGTGTCATCAAATAATCTTTAACCCTTCTAGGTTAAACTAGGGTTTTATTTTACCCTTGAATAATCCATTATGTCAAAATAACCCTACCTCATAACTTCAAGACTGAGGTTTATAAATGACCTTTGGTTTAACTCAACCAAGGTTAAGAATACTATGGTTTTGTAATAGATAATAACTCCTATACAAAAGGAATATGAATACTTTCAATTACCCTCATGTGATGTCATTGACCATTACTTCTTATATACTCATATATGATTTTATACGAGGTCATCTCTAGATAGACTTAGTCTATTCCATCATAATGGTTTACTCATCAAGATTTATAGAATAGACAATAAAGATGGTCTGATGATAATTATTCCATTTTGTAAACTATCCCTAGTTCTTCTACCACTTAATTGGTTATACCATAGTTACCATGGATTACCAAGAATCCAAGTTCTTTTGATAAGGAATTTTTTTTGACACATGTATAGAAATTAAACCAAGAATGGTTTCAAAATGATAATATCTTCATTTAATACTATGAACCATATTACTCATAGCTGGTAAGTTTTCCTATCAAGTATCATTTACACTCATTTTGACGAGAGTTAAATACATAATTATCTTATGACAAAATAATCGACTTGTTTCATAGTGATAGCTCATTCAATAGAGTGACTGGTTTTCTAGGCTCTAGAAAACTATGATACCCTCCTTCAAATGATTTGGTATGTTTATTATTTTTAAGACAATAAGCATATTGTTGACCCAGTTTGATAATGAAATAGACTTCATTGTAAAAACTTGCATCAACCTTTCTAGGCTAAATCGATGCTCTGTGGTTTTTACTAAGACAACTAAATAGTTTTACAATGACTCCATACCCTATTTGACACAGCCGACTCTCTTTGTTTTAAACAATTACAATGAGCTTAAGGAATATACTATATAGGCATAAACATTTACCCTTAACCAGTCAATGCAATGGACATAATAAACTTGTGATTCTTCATTGCCTTTTCAATGCTTAAAAACACAGGAACATTACCTGGTAGCAACGCCCTTGGCTGAGAAAGAGTTGCAGATAATAATGTTTTTGTGGTCGCCCAATACCAACCACATTATCTTACTCCTCTCACTCGATATCTTCTCACTTACCCTGAACTCCCTGCCCAAAGCGTATCCTCTAATGATAAATGTTTTTTCAAAATAACATAACTCTCTGAAGATCATCCCATCGACTCAGCTAGGGTCATGGCTAAAAAGAATTTGCAAGACGCATAATTAGTCACCTATCTTTACTCTTTTTCCACCACCATCCATCTTTAAGACTCCATTTCAAAATAGTTAAACAACTTCCTCATGCCACGAGTATCTCCACCATTCTGAGGTAACTTTGATATAAAAATATAAATATACATTTTTTGACTCAGCCACATCTTGCAGATAATGAGGAACCACTATGCAGAGTTGAAATGACTTCCTTGAAACTTGCGGAAAACTTCCACTAAAGATTATGTATAGGAGTCAATCTAGCCGATAAGGAGATAATCGTGGTATGTCATACCACTCACTCATCATAAATCGACTAACAAACCTATTGGACCTATAATGATATAGTTATATCTTACCTCTCTCTTAACTCATAGTGGTTTCATACATGTAAACTCAAAGAGGATAGATTATGATGAGAGAGGGAACTACGTGATACACATCATCACTAAAATTCATAATTGATTGACACTTTACAAAACCATGAGTCAAGACAATTAAAATTAGCTCATGAGTCACAAAGACCATTACTTCGATTGATGTAGTTTCCATTATTTATGACTTTGGCTGCTCATGAGTGAGTAAGTATTAATAACTAACATGAGGTATTATCCTCATTTGGTTCAAAAATATATTTATTTGCTTATATCAAATATGGCTTACAGACCATCGATCCTATTCGATAATTATGATTTCATCGATAAGAATAATAGTAATAAAACAAAGGTTTACGGATAATGTGGATGGGTCGAGTTTACCTCCCCATCACAATCCTTCGTTAAAATCATGTTGACTTGACAAGATCGTCATTTGACATTAAATGTCAACAATAAAACACTTAAATGACTTAATAATAATAACACAACCATTTTACAACAATGACATCATAACTTTTATGTTAAACGTAAATGGTCATAGTTCTTACTCAGACAATGTCGTTTACGTTACAAATGACTATGTCGACACACAATGACCTGACAGAATAGAGTCGAAAGATATCAACTACTTGTCGATTGGGTTCAAAAGTAAACTGACAAGACAAGACTTACCTCTTACGACACTGGTTCACATTTTTGTTAAACACTTATACTTATTTGGAAAATAATCACTCGTAACTCGAGGTCTATATCTCTCTCCTCGAAAGATACTCTTTCTCTCTTTTCTCCAAGAGTCATTTGAAAACTTGTAATCCTATATCAAACTTGTAATCAACAAATTATGATAAGTGCATCATTTGAAGAAACCAAATCTCATAATGCAATATTAAATCAACAATAATAAAATATTCATTTCCATAATTCCATATATGACATTCAATATAATCTGTCTTTCCTTGACATTAATCTAAAAATCATAATAGATTTACTTATGTCCAAGTAAAAGTAAAAAGTATAGCAAGACAAAAATTGGGGATGTAACAATTGTATTGTAGAGGTTAAAGATTCTTTGTAAAAGTTGTAAGTGTTGTGTATATTCAGAGAGTTGCAGCCTCCTTTGGGTTGTAGCCCATAAATGTTAATGTAATCATGTTTTATTTGTGAGTCTGGATCTAGATAGTAGATCCAAGCATCTTTCTCATCATGGTTTTTCCCTTCTTAGTTTTTCCACATAATTCTGGTGTTATGGTTGTGTGCTTATGTGTTCTTGTGCCTCTCATGCTTTAAATGATTACATTAGTTTGAATGTTGTTGGAAACAAATAATTTGATTAAGTACTGATTTAGCCCCCCTCTCAGTACTTTTTTATTTTCAATAATTGGTATTAGAGTTGAGTTCATTGAATATAGTCTAACAGCTGAGGTAGATCTTGTAGTGGAACCCATGAGAACTGAAGTACTATTTAATGGAAAGAAACCTCTGGAAGGTGATGAATACATGACAACCTATAATCCAGAGAACTGTGTAGTTGATTTTGAAGGAGAACTCATTTCTATCCTCAAAGATTTGGATACAGAAAAAAGTGAAAATGAAGAATATAAGATCAAGCTTATAAAATCAAAAGAAGAAACTACCAAATTGAAAGTTCAAGTTGAAGAAGGTAAGAAGATTACAGATGGTCTAAATGCTAAGCTCAATCACAAATTAGTTGAATACATTCCAAACTTGAAAATGAAATTTTCACTTTGAGGGAAGAATCAGAGAAAGTAAAGGATCAGATACACAAAGGTCTAAAACTAAAGAAAAGCACCAATATACTTGATGAGATAATTAGTAGTTAGAAACCTCTAAAGAATAAAGGTGGCATTGGATTTGAGAAAAGACAAAGTCCTAAAATAGATATACCTAAAGGCATGTTTGAGATGAGAAAGGAAGAGCCTTGCACTGAAGATTCTAAGGATACTGAAGAAGAGAAGAAGTTGAATGATGATGGCTTTAGCAATCAGAAGAAGAAAGATCCCAAGAGATCCTATCCTAAACAAGTTGTTGATCCTAGGTTCTCTCAATCCTTTTATGGTTACTGTTATTCCTGCAATAAATTCGGTCATAAGGCTATTGATTGTAGAACTAAGGATAAAAGAAATAATAACATGAGGAAAAATTCATATGTGCCTCCAAAGCATGATGCTAGAATCTCTTATTCCTTTTATGGATATTGCTTTACATGCAATAAGTTTGGTCATAGGGCTATTGAGTGTAGAACTAAAACAAGGAGAAATGGTATGATTCCAGAGTATAATGTTGTTTGCTACAAATGCAACAACTTTGGGTAAAAAGCAAGGTTCTGCAAGAATTATTATGAGAAACCACATGTTCAACACAAGAAAACAAAGGAAACTGTGACTCAATAGAAGTAAATGGAAAAGGTATGGATAAAGAAGACAAATCAAGTTAATGAGAAGAATGAAGCAGTGATACTTCTGCCTAGTGTGGAATACTTCATTGTTGATTGAGATAAGGCATGGGGTCAGGGGGGAGCTAATAAGGACATATCTATTCTTCCCCCGTGAATGGTTGTGGCTTCTACTAATGGGAGCTAGAAACATAGTTGAGTTGGCATGAAATTGGTAGACAAGATTGTTGATAAGACAAGGTTATTTCTTTCCCCCAAATTTTTGGAACAAAATATCAAGATGTAGAGGATTGCGGAAGGTTTTTGAGTCTCGGTGGGCTTAACAAAGTACTCTAGCAGCATCTTACCTAACCTAATAAAGGTACATTAAATGAAGAATGTTAGGGGCAAAATGTAAAGTACTTATGCTTCTTTTAGATGATCAAAATTCATTCATGATCAAGATGTTACATCCAGAGCTAAGAAGAGAAGAAAGCTTTCAAAGTACTTGACAAATTTGAGAAGAATCAAGTTGAAGGTGGAACCCTAGCAATTGAACCCAAAGTTATTATCAGATCCGCTACTTGTTAAAACCCTAGTTTCTGAATTCAAAGAAATTTGTGATGGTGACTCCTCAACTCGTTGATGTCACTGAAAAACCAAGACTGAAGTATAAGAAATTTCCTTACAAATCCATGGAGGTAGATAAAGAACGGGCATTTTCATAGGTTTTGACATATGTGGTATACACAGAAGATGTTAGGTTTTACATTCACTCAAAGATGGATGAAATTAATAATGTAAAATTTGAGAAGCTCAAAGATCAACTTCTAGACGATGATGTTACCTATAAATCAAAATATGCAAATATGGGGGCCAAGTGTCTAGACATTTGGAAACATTACCTTGATTTTTGTCATGAGCACAAATGGGTGAGATTTATATTGAGCAGAGTTCATGATGAGTCCACGTATCTAGATAAGCCCTGCACTAAGGATGTAATCAAGGTAGTAACTAGGTTGTCCTCCACCAAACCTGTATTAATGATAAAATCAATTAAGAATGAGAAGGTTACTGAATTTATTGGAGTAAAATTTGACAAGAGGACTCTGACTGTGAATGACATAACTAATCCAGGTGTTAGATATGATTCTATGGGGATTGCATATAATGTATATTTTACAAATAGAGAAGGATCCACCACTGGTACTTCCATTTACACTGCCTACCAAATGGTCAAGGAAGATAAAGACTTTGACCTCTATGAGGTCATGAGAGAATAGCTCTTGGAGAACCTAACGAGAACAAAGGAAACTGAATGTATTTTCAGGTATGGAACCTTAATTATCTACCTTGCATTCTATTTTTTGAATGAGTTTCCTAGCTTTAAAGGAAAGTTCTAGCAACAATAGACTGTTGTTGCCGCTCAAATCAGAGTCACATTAGAGGTTTCAATGATCCAAATCACTACAATAATTTATATTGGGGGTTCTTTAAAACCTTACAAGTTGATATGCAAGCCAGGGATAGAATCCCTTTCAATTTAGTACAACAATATAAGGAGACTATCACATTCCTAGTTGATAAGGATTATACCTATATGGAGATAGTTGAACCAAGAACTGCATGGATTCCAAGACTACCATATGAGATCTCAATAGAAGAAATAAAGACCTAAGCTGATATTTTTCTCAGTAAACCTAAAGACACAACTGCTAAGAGATATAGTACCTATGATGAAATAATGGATAAGAGGATTAAAAAAAGTGCAGAGGAGTATTTTAAGAAACACAAAGAAGAATTTCATAAAAAGATAGGTATCTCACCAGAATCCACATCAGAAGCCCTTGAAGAGGATCCTCCAACAGTTACCATTAATCCACTAGCTATTCTAGGGCCAAGGACTGGTAGGTCCACTTCTGCAACCACAAATTCTTTGCAACCCTCTAGATCAACTCAAACTACCTTAATTGGAAGAAGAGTTGCATCTGAAATCCTAGATCAAATGAAAACTGGTGAAAAGAAGCAACCAAGGCAAAACGTGCAAGCTAAAAGGAAGAAGACTAATGTAAAGGAGGTTGAAGAAGAAGAAGAAGAAGAAGAAACTTCTAAGCTAATAAGTGAAAAGAAGAAATCTAAGAAAACTCCTGGTGGCTCCTACAGGAGACCCTCTTCAATTAGAATCTATCTTCAATGGAATTGAGAAATATGGACTGATAAAGCATGTAACTAATTTGTATCTAGATGTTCCCCCTGAAGATCAAAGCACCATTGAAAAGGTTGTAGTTATGTATATGCTTAAATACAACTTACCCATGATTTATGTCATTGAAAAGGTACCAAAGAGCCTAGCTTAGGCTCTAAGACAGAGAAGAAAAGAATCCATTACAATGGATGATGAGATAAGGAAACAAGCTCTTGAAAAGGCTGAGTCTTGTATGTCTCAAGAAGAAAAGGATAAATTGGCTCAAATGCCAGCTTGAGAGTTAAGGATAAAGAAAAATGTGGACACTCTTATGAGCATGAAGGAAGGTAATAAAAAGAAAATTCAGAAAAAAATTGAGGATGTGACAAAGAATATCTTGGATGAGGTGAAAGGAACTAAGAATGTGGAATAGCCACATGTGTCTCCACCACATGACACTACTTCTCCACCTCACATGGTAGTATCTCCTCCACACAACACTGAACATCAAGTTCCCCAAGAGGAGAAAGAAGATCTAGCAACACAAGATCAAGAACAAGCTACACATGGTGAAGGAAATGTTTCATCTGATCATAATTTTGTACATGATAATCCTCCTCTGAAAAATACTAAATAACTAGAGGAGTAGGTGAATATTGGTGCAGAGGAGAGTTCAAAAAAGGAACAAGATACATCTTCCTCCTCCTCTCCAATTGGCATAATTAAGGAGTTCTTAGCCCAACAAATAAAAATACAACTGGTAGTTACTCTGCAGCTCTTATAGTTGCCTATGCTAGATGGTCAAGTTAACTTGTCCAAGATACCTCCCCTCCAAAAGCTACAACTGGGAGACATACTCCAGTCCATCGCAAGGAAAGAGATTCTGGAACAAGTGGAAGGAGTTGAAGTGTTAGAAGAGGCAATTAAGATAATTTAGGAAGATTTTCCTGAAGCAAAGAGAGATCCCACATTGCCTCCTACTCAATAGATGAAACTTATGTTGGAGTCTTTCAAGGCTCATTCATCTTTTCTAGAGAAGCAAGCTGAGAAGAATATAACAAAGTAGGTAAATAGTAAACGATTAGCTGATGCTTCTAACATATGTGCTAAGGCACATAATAATCTACTAGAAAATGTGAAAAATATTCAAAAATGTATGAGGATACCAAAGTTTTGTATCAATTTTATTTGAATTAGCCAACAACCACAAAGAGTATAAAGGATCAAGCTAACTCTATTGAGTCACGACTAATTTAGGTGGCCAAAGTATATGACCCTTTGAAGGATAAAGATGCAGCTATTAAGGTCCAAATAGAAAATCTCCATACTCAGTTGAAGTAGCTCCTGGACCAAAGAGAGCAAATCAAAGGAGAAATAAGTCAATTAAGGGAAGTGGTGAGTATGAGGCTACAGTCTTGTTTGGTATCCTGACTGAAGTAGAGAATGAGGGTTAGAAAGTTAAAGTGCCGACCACTATGGAAGAAGCAGAAGAACTATATATTCAGTTTGAAAGTTAATTGCACATTTTTTCTTCTACAAAGAAGAACTGGGATACTACACTAGCCCAATTAAAGGTGATCTAGAAGAATGTTCTACCTTCCAAATAAATAGAAAATTTTGTGAAGGTAAGACAAATTTTGATAAGATGCTATGAATAAAATAAGAATAAGCAGTGCTATTTTGATATGAATAAGGCACATTGTACATAATACTTTGAAGAACAATTTTGATACATTATTTTTGAAGAGATAGAGGCTACTCCTCAGGGGGAGTTAACTGATAAAAGGTGATAAGGAATATTTAGACATGGGAGCCTACTTTTTTTTTGCAAAATAGAGGAAGACCACTAGCCCTTTGCCATTGATGTCAAAGGGGAGAAATGAGTACATATTAGGTTAAGTGTTGCCATCAGCGACAAAGGGGGAGATTGTTGCACAAGTGTTGTCATTGATGTCAACAGTGGTATTGAGTGTTGCACTGTGGAAGGGTGGAAGTGATGTCAAAGTGAGATAGTAGTAGTATTGTGATTAGTGAAGACAACAGAATAAGTAATCAAAAGTGTTGTGAGGTAGAAAGCAAAGTAATGTGCATTTGCTATGATGATCAAAGAAGAAGACAAAGGAAGTTGATCAGAAGAAGGAAAGGAGATGGATCAGTATCATCTATACATAGTCATACCATATCTTTTAAAGTTCATGTGTAAGTCTATATCCTTGATATGATGTAAAATTTATTGTGTTTGAAGTGCTTGATGAGTTAAGTTAAAATTCATGTTGTATGTTGGTGATATGAACTCATAATGGTTGCCATCAGATGAGGAAAGTTGTGAAAGTTTGAAGAGAAATTGTCTAAGTTCTAATTAGTAAAGCGGTCACAGGCTCAAAAGAATGTACTACATTCTGTCGCATTTGAAGATATGGACATGTGGATTGGACAGGTGGCTAGGTATTGCAATCAGGTACCTGTGTTTCAAGTTTTAGGTTATAAAGTTTACCGCAAGGTGTTTTAGAGACAGAAGAATGAAGACAGTAATGGAACATGGTAAGTGTAGTCACAGAGAGATAGGAGAATGCTCTGCACTTTTTCGTAGATGAAGATATGATGTTGTGGTTTGCAGGATAGGTTGATATGAGTATTAGGTATATACGTTTCAAGTTTCAAGTGATAATATGTACTACCATTATTTCTTTAGAGTCAACTGTGTGAAGACATGTCATGGAGCTAATTGAAGTAAGCAGAGAAAGATAGTTGAGGCCACCGCAGTTCACTGCACAATGATAGTTGGCCCTGTCGATTGAGTGATAAGCTCCTATGGCTGGTTGGTATGCTAAGTTTAATTTTCAAATGATTATGCTACCACAAGTATGACTTTCATTATTTTACTTCAAGACTATGCAAGTAGAATATGTTAAGGATACCAGAATCAGATTTCATGTGTATGTGCTAGCATGTGATGACTTGAAATGGTAGAAGAATTGTACATGAATGATTTACAAGTCTTATAATGTTCATTGTATCATTCGTATGATGTAATTTTGTCTCCTCTGGTACCGCTTTAGATTTGGAGCAAAGTGAAAGAAAGGAAAAGTGTTTTTGGAGCCAACTTGGTGTATGATGATGTTTCTACCACATGTTTGAGTATGCACCAGCTTGGAAGAGTGTGCTAAGGGAGAATATGACCCAATTATGCTTTGTTCTTGAACCGCATTGGATTTCTAATCACCTCATATGTTTTGGAGCTGACTATTATGTCCATTACACATTTCATCTTGGTTGACCAAGGAGAAAGTTTTTGAATCTTGCGGAGTATAAAAATATAAGATCAAAGTTGTTAAGTGAGACATATGATGTGTATTGAGTGAAACCATTGGCAATATGCAAATAAACTTACCACAAAAGAAGATATAATGATGAAGTGTTTTGAGGATCAGTTCATGTGATGTAATACTATTGTAGAGAAGTTGAAGTGATTAGCAGAAGGTTAAAGCAATCAGTATTTGTGAAAGGAAGAGTTGAGTCAGATAAGTATTGTATTGTAGAGTTTGAAGATTCTTTGTAAAATTTGTAAGCGTTGTGTCTGTTCAAGGAGTTACAGATTCCTTTGGGTTGTAGCCCATAAATGTTAATGTAATCATGTTTTATTTGTGAAGCTGGATTTGGACAATAGATCCAAGTAGCTTGCTCACTATGGATTTTCCCTTCTTGGGTTTTCCAAGTAATTCTGGTGTTATGGTTGTGTGATTTTGTGTTCTTGTCTCTCTAATTCTTTAAATGATTACATTAGTTTGAATGTTGTTGGAAACAAATAATTTGATTAAGTATTGATTCACCCCCCTCTCAGTACTTCTGTGTGTTCAACAAAAACCCCTTAGATCAAATCCCCTTGGAAATAACCTCCCTAGTCTTAAATCAAACCCTCGATGGAGTCTCCTCCAAACCTATGAAAATGATGATAAAAAACCAATTTCACTTCAACTTTTGGGGGATCATATGAATTCATTTAGAAGTTTTATTTTGTAAGTATAAAGCCCTTAGTATAATCTTTCCAAGTATGATTTTGAATATGTTTCATTTGATTATTATATTTATTTTCTATTTTCTAGTGAACATGGGTTTTTCATCAAACATCAAGGTCTCTATTCCACACACGCAAAAAAATAAAGAAATAGAGTTTTTTTTTGAAAAATATCTTCACACTAGGTATTGATGTCCTTGTTTCAACAAAATAGAAGTTAATTTGGATACTTACAAAAATGTTATTGTAGACACCTAAAATTGACTTACTCTACAAATCAATTTCTCGTATCTTCCCTAACCATCTGTCTATCCCTTGTGATCAATTAATTCATTTAATTTATCACTTAAACCTTACAACACTATCCCTCATTAATCAAATAAATATTCCCAATATTTATTTGGTTCAATTCTCCTTTTCCCTAATCCTCATCAATTAGATAAATCATGGTTATCTCATTGATCTAGCCTACTAATTGACCTACCCTAACCTACCCTAGCCTACCTCATCCTAGCCCTAGGATCAATTAAGCAAAACCCCTGTTTGATTAGTCTTAACCTCTCATTTGGGTGGTCAAACCTAGTTTAACACCCTTCCCCACATCCCTCAAATTAAAAATTGAAATAAATCACACATCACATTTACTTCTCTTACACACCCCTTACCTCACCCATCCTCATTCATTATCTCTTATCCCCAAATAAATTCTTAATTCATTTCCCATGCCCTAAATAAATTTTTAATTTATTTCACATTCTTTCACACCCATACCTCATTTAATCACCCCTTTTCCCAAAATGAATAAAAGATTTACTTTTATTCCTAGCCCTTGATCTCACCTTTCAATCCTCACCCTCCATCCTCATTTCAGAAACTCTATAAATGAGACCCTCTCCAAGCCATTTGAGAGAGACTTCTTCATGCATCAAACCTCTACCAAAATCACTCCACAATCTCCTCATCCTACCATCCTAATGTCACAATCTTATCTCAATCCCCATCTCATTTATATTGTGTTGAGCAATTTAGCAATCCACATCTTCATTCTAGTCATGGGTAAAATCTGAGGAGACTATCAGGTGCAACTCCTTCCCTCTTGGATTTGTGAGTCATTATGGAGGTATAATCGTGTATTTTTGCATTTGATTTATATTTTAGATCTTCATTTTGTCCTCATTGATCACATTGGCATGCCCGATGGGACCCACAAGGTCCCAATCTAACTATCTCGTGAGTTTTTTTTGTGAAAGATGTGTTTTTTATAGATTAGCGTTATCCTTGGCGAGTTTTAGCACTATCTACTATTTTAGGACCATCTCTATGGAGCATTTTCTATTCTAACTTCCACTCACATGTCTCTTCTAAAGCATTTTCTTGTTGTTTTCGTGTCAAAATGCTCTCAGTTTTTTTGCAGGAATGTTGATTAAACAAGGGGAGGTTATGCCAAAATTTCTCTAGAAGAAAAAACATTTTTTTTGCAGGGTGGACGAGTTCAGACACGTTTTAGTGCTATCAGAGCCCAGAGCAACGCTATTTTCAAACTATGACCAAACCGTCTGACAAGTTGCGCAGTGGCACCTTCCATGACCTATTTTAGCACTATTATCTATATTAGCACTTTCTTTCTATTGTATTAGCGCTATTTCCTGTATTAGCGCTATCTTATCTCTGTATTAGCGCTATATTCTGTATTAGCACTATTTTTCTTCTGTATTAGCATTATTTTCTATATTAGCGCTATTTTCTATATTAGCGCTATCTTATCTCTATATTAGCGCTATTTTCTGAGACTAACTTTGTTCTCTATGCAGGGACTGACAGCTTTTGTGCAGGTCATCAACATCACTTGGAAGTTACTAACATCTTTTTTCCAGGGATTTCGTAGCTTAAAGAATATTTATCTTTGGTGCACCTAAAACGAATATTTTTTCCAAACAATCTACAATCAAATATTTCATTTTGGTGCACCTAAAAAGAATCCTTACGTGCCTTAGTGTTAAGAACATTGGATTTTGGTGCAACTAAAATTAATCATTGCTTGCAACAACAACTATCAAAACACTTCAATTTTGGGCTTTAAAATGAACCACAAATTGCATCAATGAGATCATTGGGTTAAAAAGAATAACAACCTTGCATTCTTCACTCATATAATCAAGAAAACCAAATCTTAATTTGTGTGAAGTGTTTTGTGATTTATGTTTGTAGTGTGAAAAGTGTATGCTCTTCCCTTGCACCATTTGCTAACCTTGGGAATCAAAAGCTTCTCATAACACTTGCATAAATCACCCCCAACATAATCTAAAGAAATAAAATGAACCATGTTTAGTGTGATGCAAACACAAACAATACGTATGCTCTTCCCTTGCATCTTTGTATGAACTTGGGGATCAAAAGTATTTTTGTGCTTGTATTGCTTTTGTTAATCCTTAGAGGGCCTGCCACCCTGCTTCGAAAGGTGGGAACGACCCAAGTAGCAACAAGCTAAAGCTAAGCTCTTTCAAGCCGCTATATAAATTAATGTGTTTGGGATGAAAGTCACAAGCAACAGGTGTTGTTGTGTTATACCGACAGCCAACCTCCCCCAAAACCCTCCAAGGCCTAACCCTTGGAGGCTGGGAGACTCCATAATGGAGAGTAGCGCTGCTACATGTATAACCACCAGAATGAAAACACTCACTACGAACCTTTGTTTTAGTGGCCCAAATCCCTAAGGTTGTGCATGCTTGATTATCACATTTTTTCATAGATCAAACCTTTGGTCATTGTGTTTTCTTGCTTGCTTGTTTGTATACTTGCCAAGAAAAATCAAATTCATCCATCAATCCAACCATTCACATCCTTTAGTGCCATTTTCTTCTATTTTAGAGCCATTTTCCATCTGTTTTAGTACCTTCTTCATCCATGTCCAAAAATCAAATTTTCCCATCAAAAACATCAATTTTATAAGCCCATTTTCAAAAAAATTCCAGTTAGGGGCTACGCCCCTGAACCCCTATCAGCGGGGGTCGCGTCTAGTCCCCTGCACCCCCCCTCACGTCGAGCCAGGTTTTCCTTCCAACACCGCTAAACCATCCCACCATTTATCAAACCCCATAAGTTGAGCTTATCCAATCCCTTTATTTGAGCTTGATCAAATTCTAATCCACTTCCTCTCTAATCAAAATCTATCTTCATCATCTTAATCATTCTTATCCACTTCATCTTAATCCATTCACCCACCTATCCTAATCATCCTAACCACCTATCTTATCCACATCATCATCCTTAATCAAATTCATCAACATCATTCTAATCCCATCTCATCCAAATCAAATCCAAAAACTAACCAACCTCATCCATAATCTTCCAAATCCATAGTCCAAATACAATCCAAAATCAACATTGATCCCAATCAACATCTAAGTCCCCCAACATCATTATCAAACTCCAAATCCAAATCAACCCAATCAAAAATCAAGACCTCAATTAATCATCTAATCCAATCAAGCAAATCAACTCTATTACTTAAGTGTCATTAGTCCACCTTAAGTATAGACAACCATCCATACTTTGAAGAAAATTAAATCATCCTAAAGTATGGAAATTTGATTCCCAACACCACAATCATCCATTATCCTCCATTTCATCTCATATCCCTCCCACAAAATGGATCTTTATGAAGCAATACAACAATTACAAAAATGTAGAAAAGTCTATGAGAACATGGATCCTAATGCTAAGGAACAATTCAAAAATGACATTAAAGATATACCCTTAGCACACCTCATCATTGGAGAATCCCAAACCCATACCCCATCTTCATCATATCAACCTTCAACATCTTACATATCCACACCATTGACCTCATACCAACCTTCATCATATCAACAAACACCCTACACATCATCCCCATCCACATCATATCAATCTTCATTCTTTCAACCTTCATACCAACCTACATCTTACATATCCACTCCATCAACCTCATATCAACCATCATCCTACATATCCACACCTTCAACCTCATACCAACATCCATCATATCAACCTTCGTCATATCAACCTTTACCCTCATATCAATCTTCATCCCCTTACACATCCATGCCATCATACTTATCCAATCAATCCATACCTCCACCTTATCAATCCCCCAACCTTTGTCATGCTAACTTTGATCAAGGGAACACCAATCTAGCACACCTTATCTCTAAAATCCAAAGCTCATATCAACAACCAAATCCCCCATCTCCTAATCCCCATCCTCCAATCTCCCCATCACAATATCCCTCCAACCTTATCAACCTTAATCCATCACCTTATGTATCTCCCAATCCACCAATCCCTATCACCCATCCACCATCTAATCCACCATCAAATCTTCCAAGTTCCAACACTATCACATCCAAAGAATCCTTGTGGGATTTCCTCCAAAGAACATCACCTAAAAATGAAAGCAAAGCAAAGGAATCCCTCCAATCCCCCACCCCTCCAACACCACCATCTAGTCCAACACCTATCCTTGAACCCATCCATGAACCATCACTACCTAATCCCATCACCCACCTATCCCATCCCAATCCTAATCCCACATCATCCACCATCATTATTCATCCATTATATTGTTCTTCAACCCATACACTCATGAAGGACGCCATCCGTTGGCTATTATCAAGGAATCAAACACCCTCATGCAATCCAACATCCACCAAACCTCTTGAACAAACCCCTATCATTACTCAAGAACCATCATGTAGCCATGTTCAAGAACACATAAGTCAAACACCTATCACATCCATCCAAGCACCCATCACATCTATCCAAGTCATTCCCACTTCTATCCAAGCACATGAGCTATGTCAAGAATCAAATCCAAAGCATGTTGAAACATCAACCCCTTCTCCTAATCAAGATCTAACCATCCCATCTAATCCCATCCCCGATCCCCTCCCATCTATTGGTCAACTTATTGATCTCACACCATCTTCTACCACCCCTTTACCAGCCACCATGAATCCTTCACCTCCATCTACCAATCCCATCCCAAATCCATCCTCCTATTCACTTGGACAAAGTACTTTCATCTGTGGTGCCTCCCTTGTAAGAGGTGAACAACTTCCATCCACCACCTATCTTTCTCCAACAAATAATGGACTCGTGTCTTGTTTCCAAAGCACCAAACATCCCATTGCATGTCACATGCTCCAACACATGAACTATCAAGGCAAAGGCTTAGGCCTTCATGAGCAAGGCATCTTGGAGCCCATCCACACCACATTCCATCCATCCTCGCATGGCCTTGGCTATACATCCCAAGACAAACAATCTTAACATGTTGGTACCACCCACCCACCTTCCAAAATCCATTCATCCAATCCCAAACATAATGCATCTCATCACACTTCCAAAACATATGTCGCCATCCCTCCTCCATCATCCTATCATTTGCAAAAGCATGTGACCATCCATCTCCCTCCATCAAATTTACCTCCACTACTTCCAACTCCAAATATTCCTATTAAATCCACTTTACCTCCTATCCTACCAACTCCTAATATCCCCATCCTCAAATCTCTTCATCCATTTATCCATAAATCCACTTTTTACCCCTCCACCCATAAATCCCCTAAAATTCCCAATCAAGACCAACAAAAGCACACATCTTTCAAATATGAAGCTTCCCCAAAATCCATGGGATTCAAAAGTAATAACTTGAATGCCTCAACTCATAAAGCACAAAAGCCTAAAGATGTTATCCCTTCCAATCAAAATGAAAAATCCCAAAGGCTATCAAAGCCCACACCATCACAAGAAAAAGCAAAAACAAAAATGGTGTGGGTCCCCAAACAAAGATCACTCAAATCTAATGAGACATCCACCTCCCAATCTACCACAAAATCCCAAACATCCCACTCCCCATCTAAAAATCCCATAATTCCTAAGTCTATTTGGGTCCCTAAAACCCCAAATCGACCATCCAAAAATCCCCCATCCCGATCCTCATTACTCCCAACTCCACATCCAAAATATAAGCTTCCAAATACATCACGGTGTGTACAGCCATTGGTCTTGGTTCCCCTCCACCACTTAACATTCCCACATACCCCCATCTCTCCATCTTTCATTCACTATCCTACATATCTTCCCCATCACATTCCTATGGTCCATGCTTTTGCATAATCCACAGCATAATTTACATAATCCACATCATAATCCATTATCCACCATACAATCCATCTTCTCCTATCTACCAACATTCACGCAATCATCATCCATAATGCTATCCAACATGGAACCATCTTCTCCTTGCTATGGAAACAGACGCTAGAGGCCCCATTCCATCAAAAAAGAAAAAAAAATCAAAAAATCAAGAAAATAGTAAAGAGAAAAAATCCGTCCAATGGTGGAAACCACTCCTTGTGGCGCCTTAGGCAAGTACCTTGATGAAAACCCCTTGTGCGTGTCATGCGTAATCCCTTCTCCATCCATTTTGTATCCCTACACTTGGGGGCAAAACCATCTAATCATCCACATCCATAACATCCTTTTGCATATCCTATCCATGTATATTTATCCTATCATTCCCCATCCATTCTATCCTCTATATCTCCCCCCTTAGATCTTGATAAAGACAAGAGGCAAAATATCAACAACATGCTTTGGAGACCTCTTGGCGTACTCCCTTTGTAAGTGTATCCTCCATCCATCTACTGGAAAGTCCACCCATTCAAACATGAACCCATCATGCAAAATTCTAAGCATTGGGGCATACGATTCCTTACAACCTAGCCCTTGGAGAAAATCCTAAAAACTCCCATCCATATATCATGCATACCTATCCTATCCCTCATCCCTATCTTCCATCTATCTAACATGTATCCCTATCGCTTGTCCATTCATCTACCACAAATCTCCTATCTAGTATCCTTTCATCGCCAATCCCCCTATCCAACCCCATCACTTTCACCTCTAGACTTGGTGTTCCCTTATCATTGGTCTCTAGTGCAAAGGCTATCCAAACAGAATCCAATGCAACCATCTCATAATAAACAATTCCTTTTCCAAAATCAAAAAATTCAAAAACATCACAAAATCAAAGAATCAAAAAACATCACAAAATTAAAAAATCCAAAAACAAAATCAAAATCAAAAAATCCAAAAACATCACAAAATCAAAAAATACCAAAACAATAGAAAACACACAAAATTCCAAAAATAATTTATCCATCACAAAATCAACATTACTCCATCAACATCTCATCATCCAACACATCATCTTCCAACATCATCACATCTATCATCATCCCACATCATCATTACAAATCAGAACTACATATCATAACCACTTGCATCTTAATGTGCCTTGATCCCGTGGATACAGGGTATGTAGGTAGTCTGGGATATGAAGGATGTTTCCAGTACTTAGGTGCATAAGATGCACCCATCCAACCCGCTGAGCTTACACTAGATCCAAGCATTGCATCACCCATCAAAGCATTGTCCCTTAATAAAAAATCATCAACTATCAAATCAACATCAACCACAACTTGTCACCATCATATCTTGAGCCAATCTTACAACATCAACAAAACATGATCCAATCATCAACCGATTCCTGCCTTAGGATATATCGTTCCTACGATAGGCAGAATCTATCCAATCATCATCCATCTTGGCAAGAGATACAATGGTTACTCATTTGGTTTGTTGGTCTTTTTATTTTTTATTTTTATCTTTTGTCCTATTCGAAGATCACATCAAAGCTACCTTGATTTCACTATATCATGGTATGTGGTGAAAACATCTAGAATGGGGCATAGTCTTGCTTTTGTATGTTGTGCTTGTGGGTTGGTTTCATTACTCCAAGCTAGTATTCATATCTTGTTGATCACAGGGTCAGTTCTAGCATATTGATCCCCTTATGCATCTAAGGTCCATCATACCTTTTGTGTACTAAGGACTTATGCTATGAGTCCCCTTCCCTTGTTAGGACAAGGTTGTACTATCTTGGGCATGCATGGGATCATCCCTTTGTTTGCGTGTCTAGTCCATGCAAATGTTGGATACACATCATCACCCTGGTCTTCTATACCTTGGTGAACATATCCACTTTGCTATATCAAACCTAGGATTGCTCTAAATCATCTTTCAACACAATGATCATCCACTAATCAATTTCCCACCATCATCGTCCTTTCATCTCACCAGTTATCCTCCAACCACTTCAACCAATCTCTTCCATCCATTTCAAGAGCACAATCGTGTTCTTGCAACCCGCCTATCCTCTCGAGGGGGCATCACCCTTACCAATTATCTCCAAACCTTACCCTATTCTTCTAAGGCAAAATCTTTTTTTTATCCAATCTAGCTCTATGTTTTAACTTTGAAATGATGTTACTTAGCCACAACACCATCTCAAAGAGGGGCAAATGTAGACACCTAAAATTGACTTGCTCTGCAAATCAATTTCCTGTATCTTCCCTAACCATCTGTCTATCCCTTGTGATCAATTAATTCATTTAATTTATCACTTAGACCTTACAACACTATCCCTCATTAATCAAATAAATATTCCCAATATTTATTTGGTTTAATTCTCCTTTTCCCTAATCCTCATCAATTAGATAAATCATGGTTATCTCATTGATCTAGCCTACTAATTGACCTACTCTAACCTACCCTAGCCTACCTCATCCTAGCCCTAGGATCAATTAAGAAAAACCCCTATTTGATTGGTCCTAACCTCTCATTTGGGTGGTCAAACCTAGTTTAACACCCTTCCCCACATCCCTCAAATTAAAAATTGAAATAAATCACACATCACATTTACTTCTCTTACACACCCCTTACCTCACCCATCTTCATTCATTATCTCTTATCCCCAAATGAATTTTTAATTTATTTCACATTCTTTCACACCCATACCTCATTTAATCACCCCTTTTCCCAAAATGAATAAAAGATTTACTTTTATTCCTAGCCCTTGATCTCACCTTTCAATCCTCACCCTCCATCGTCATTTCAGAAACTCTATAAATGAGACCCTCTCCAAGCCATTTGAGAGAGACTTCTTCATGCATCAAACCTCTGCCAAAATCACTCCACAATCTCCTCATCCTACCATCCTAATGTCACAATCTTGTCTCAATCCCATCTAATCTATCAATCCCCATCTCATTTACATTGTGTTGAGCATTTGAGCAGTCCACATCTTCATTCTAGTCATGGGTAAAATCTGAGGAGACTAATTGGGTGCTACTCATTCCCGCTTGGATTTATGGGTCATTATGAAGGTATAATCATTCTGGTTTGCATTTGATTCATATTTCTACTTCATTTTGTCTTCATTAATCATAGTTATGTTGTATGGTATAAACCTATGTTTGAATTATAATTAATCTCACTTCAAAAATTAATTAAGAAATATATGAAATAAAAAATTATGAAAAAATATATGTACACTAGATATTGGTGTTACAAATATATGTTTAAAAAAAAATAATTTTATCTTTTATATAAAAAAAGTTATGTTGTATGGTATAAACGTCACTTTTTAAAATTATTGTCAACTATAAAAAATAAGTTACTAAAAGTTACGTAGAAAAATCACATATTATTTCTTAAAATTTCTAAAAAAAATACATTTAGAATCTACACACAAAATCTCAAAAATCACTAGTTCACATCATCTTCAAATTCTTAATAGATTAGTCGCTATAGGTGTTAGAAAGTGAAAATTTTGTTAAAAACACTAATTTCAATGTCCCACTTTGGCCAAAAAGTGGGACATAGTATTGTGGGTTGACCCTTCTACAACTACTAATTCAAGGTAGAGTCGTAGCGATTGTAGAATAGAGATCAGATGTAGACATTTAGGATGGACACATGTACACCCTTGGTCAGACCATCCCTTGGGACACCTCAAGGAACATTCATCTGAGATGGTTGGAGATGGGTGGGGATGTCCCATTAGTTCGTCGTGTGCTTATTGCTACCGTCACCCTTTGTATAGCACATGACAGATGAGGCACAATCCTACATGGTGGCCTTCTCCTTATTATCAAGGTGATGAAGGAGCAACATAGCCGAAGCATGCTCACCCACCTATATCAAGATTTGGGATGATATGTTCATTATGAGAGCCAGAGACTTATGACATGCACCATACTCTATGTGTGCGCATTCGAGCACATCAGGTGCACACATCTAGTAGGAGTACTAACAATGATCACCTAGATGGAGCTCTGATAGCATGCCTATAGAATGAGGAGGCCATGGTAGTTTTGTGATCTATTGTATTGGAGATTGGCATTCAATTGGTTGCAAAGCACATACACTATTTGACAGCCCTATAGGGGGATGCACACATGGGCAGGGTAGACATGATAGCTGAGAAGGATGCACTATAGTGCTCTTGTACCCTAATCATGTGATGAGATAGATTGAATAGGTGTAAGGTATTCCTACGACTATGCTGACCTATGTGCACTTGCATCATAACGTAGTGAGACTAGGGGATCCACCCTATCCCACTATTGTGAATGTAGAGCTCAATGTTCCTGATTGTGGGGAGGAGAATCTAGCACCATTGTTTGATGATGATGACATGGGTCTGACCTCAACATTCGTGGTATGGTGGGCTACATCTCAACTACCACCTATTTTCTTACTTGACGCCCCAGCTAGAGACCCATGACTTTTGACAGAGCAGGGTCCAGAGGACGAGGAGAGGAGAGGAGATAGAGAGTGAAGAGGGGGATGATGAGGAGGAGGAGCTCATACCAACATAGGTGGGGAGTTAGTGGTAGTGCAATGAGAGAGGTTTCATTATAGAGGAGAGTCCTAGAGCCTAACCTCAAGTAGCATCGGTATCACCAATAGCTAGAAAAATAACCAATTAGTGGGAGCAAGGGGAGTCGAACAGTGCATCTACTATGAGGCCCACTTTAGTACCAATCATAGGGGAAGCTACAATGGTCGTTAGTGCGATCAACATGATAGTAGTGAGATGTGAAGCTCCACTAGATCCTGATTGGCAGGTTAGTGATTCAGGTGAGAATTCTATATTTGTATTGTGATTTAAGTAGAATGCTATAGATGTATTTGATTTTAGATTTTCATATGATGAGATATCTGGCTATGTTTTTGTTTGATTTTTTTCAGTGCGCACACAGGAGTGGCTTGACCACATAGGTTGAGTTCTTGCAAAGATGGTGTTGAGCATTTAACTAGAGCACAGTGTGAGGGCCAACTATAGGCCTCAGTAGACTATCAGGTGACATCTTAAAAAAATTTAGTTTGTGGCACAACTGAGAGATGCATATGAGGAGATTTGAGTTTGTTGAGACTGAGTTATTGCAGAGGTTGTGGCTATCATAGTGGAGTGGGACCAGGTGGTAGCCTAGATTAGAGTGCTTAGAGTAGGGTGTGACCAAGTTTCTGTGTAGGTGACTGTGCTTAGGGTAGAGGGAGACTAGTCTACTACATAAGTGACTGCACTCACTATAGAGAGAGACCATGTTGCTTTATAGGTGACCATAGTTACAACAGAGTAAGACCTGACAGTGACAAGAGTAGAGAGTGCAAAGAGTACACATGATGCTCTATAGAGCTATCTAGATCTCTTGAGGGCTTACTTTAAGATAGCTTAGACCATGCTAGTGACAGACCCGATCCATCCATGGGTGCAGGGTCTGATGACCAAGATAGCTAGATTATGAGTTGAGGTTACTTAGCTACAATAGAGTGAGCTGCATCTGATAGCAGATGCAACAGAGCTGAGAGGCATGGTGAGGGGCCTAAAATCACAAAGTAGATCTTAGTTTGTAGCCTCACAACAAGAGCCTTTTGTATAGTAGCCACCACTAGGGCCAGAGGGACCAGACTCTCATGCACTATAGCAGATTTTTGTATATTCATATATTTTAACATGCCACATTTTGATGTAGTGGTGATTTTATACTATTTTGTATCGAGAGACATGTGATATATATGAGATTTTGCCTTTTTTAGTGATATGCATGTGTTATGGTAGGTTCTTGTATGCTTTGTATATGTGATAAAAATTATTTAATTAAATGCTATTCAAATCTAATTAAACAACTTAAGAAAAGTGTTTAATTAAATGCTAGAATGATCTAATTTGTTGAGGGTACAAGACAACTGAGATGAGGGAGGTGAATTAGTTGTATCAAAAACTTCAAACTCTCATAAACATAATCACATCCACATCAATTCACTTAAACCCTTAATCTGTGATGAAGTTTAAACATAAAAAGTAGATAACAAAAACTTAAACACATCAACACCGTGCATAAGAGAAAACCATATTTTTATGTGGAAAACCCTAAAAGGGAAAAACCATGGTGAGGATTAGGTCACAATATAATGTAGTAATAATACCAAATTACAAAGGCTCACTACCATAGAGAGAATGCTCACTACAGGGGACTCACTGTACATATGGACTCACTGCCCACTAAAAAATAAAGAAAGAAGAAGAAAAGAATGACTCACTATCAAAATTTGAACCGATATAGTTGCATCTAACCTATGCACGGAGTTCAATTCCAATGAAGCTCATTATACACCACAACATACACAACACCTTCGCAGCATCACCGAAAATTGTAAACACCTTCTGCTCACTGTATCTGGTAGCCTAACACATGAAAGCCCTTACTGCCCTGATCAAATTCACATTATGACATCATATCCCCCATTCACTCACACATCCATGAATTCTTGACACTTATTTATACCATCATTACCCTTGAAACAATCTTCAAGGTCAACACCACAATCTTCAATCCTTGAAACAATCTCCAAAGTTGGCAAACACAATATTTGAATTAGGTATGGACCTAAACATTCCATGACACAAAGGAATGAAGGAAAACCACTCAATGCCTTAGCTTAGACACAAACCAATCCAGGTATGCTACACAACACTCACATAATCACCAAATCAACTCCTCAATCAGCGCAAACATTCAAGGTCGACCAAACAGTGTAAACATAAGGATTTCTTATCATCACATGCTTCCATGATCACAACCATAACTTGTGGACCATACACAGGGCTTTAACACAATCTAGAAACATCCATGAATATCTTGAAGTCACTTGAAAACCAACAAATTTAGCTACAACAAATTTCACTTGAACACAACAACTTTCACTTGAACACAACTTTCATCTGAACACAACACTATCAAACTCTGCCACAGAATAGATTGCTTTTCAGAGCATCAAATCACAAAAATTTTGGATTGAAGATAGGTAATCTCCTTATGAACACATATCCAGAACTGTAGCATTTGAAACCTTTCTGCGAAGGAATGCGGAGCAAAATACTTTCTTCTACACACTTTTGCATAACTTAGAAACACTGTCAAATACTATTCTCAAATTGGTAAACATAACTTTCACTGCACACCAATTCGGAGCACCAAATTCTAGATTTAGCATCTTCAAACACTTCTCAACAACATATCCAAATTGTGCACTTAGATCTCCAAAATAGAAGAATTGTGGAGCAAAAACTTGAATAGTATTCTATAAGCTGAAAGACTCTTCAACACATTGTTTCCAGTATTAATCAAATTTTCTCAAAAGCACTTGGAAACTTAGCAACAGGAACAATCTACTAACATCATCATCATCTCTACAAGGCATTCAAATCACTTTAACACAACTTAATCAAATAATAATAACAACATCAGAAGACATAGTTGACACCAATGACAACACAAACATGTTGACATCAATGACAACACCTATTAGCACATACTTGCAACAATCTCCCCCTTTGTCATTGATGGCTACATATGATGTGAAAAACCATCATGAAACAACTCTACACCAATCTCACTCTCCCCCTTTCTTTTATACATCTTACTCTCTTTCTCTCCCTTTGTTTTTCACATGAACTCTCTCCCCCTTTGACATCAATGACAAAGAGAGACACATCTTTCTCAAGCTTTCTCCCCCTGATTATGATACTACACATAATTGTACTCTTCTCAATTTCTTTGAATACCCCCCCTTAGGAGTACACACCAACTTGTACCAACTCTTACTCCCCCTGACTACAACAATCATCAATGTCACTACCTGCTCCCCCTAAGAGGTAGCCTCCAACATCAATCCAGAAAAGAGTGAATCTTAAAATTCACTAGACTGATGCATTTCCTTATGCATCTAGTTCAAAGAAGAAGGGGCAATAACCCCTAACTTCTCCAGGAGATACTCAAATGTATCCTTAGGAAGAGCCTTAGTGAATATGTTAGCAACCTGATCCTTTGTAGGCACATACTCCAGCTTCACTTCATTCTCTGCAACCTTCTCTCTCAAAAAGTGATACCTAATTGAAATATGCTTTGTCCTTGAGTGCATCACTAGATTTTTTCAAATGTTAATAGCACTGGTATTATCACAGAAGATAGGAATTGGATCATCATACTCAAATTTGATATCCTTCAAGGTTTGTCTCATCCATAACACCTATGTACAACAAGATGCAGCTGCAATGTACTCTACCTCTATAGTAAATAAAGACACTGAATCTTGGTTCCTTCTTAGCCATGATACAATTCTATCTCCAAGTAAGAATGCACCACCACTTGTACTTTTCCTATCATCTACAGATTCGGCCCAATCTGCATTTGTGTAGGCACTTAGAGTAAAGTCATTATTCTTAGGATACCACAAACCATGATTTGGAGTGCCCTTAAAATATCTGAATATCCTCTTCACTTCCATGACATGTGACTCTCTAGGATCTTCTTGAAATCTTGCCACAAGACAGACTGCATGCATCATATCTAGTACGGTAGCAGTTAGGTATAGCAGTCCTCCAATCATTGATCTATATTTTCTTTGATCACCCTTAGGGGATTCATCATTCTTTCTCAGCTTGCAACCAGTTGTCATGGGGGTACAAACTAGTTTAGAATCTTCCATTCCAAACTTCTTTAACATTTCCTTGACATACTTTGATTGTGAAATGAAAATGCCCTTATCTGTCTAATAAATTTGTAGCCCAAGGAAGAAGTTCATCTCTCCACACATTGACATCTCAAATTCTTTTTGCATTTCATTTGCAAAGTCCTTGCACATACCTTCATTTCCACTGAAGATTATATCATCCACATAGACCTCAACAATCAGGATTTGATCCTTTCTTACCTTGATGTACAAATTACTATCTACAGGCCCTTTATTGAATCCCTACTGCAACAAATACCTATCTAACCTTGCATACCAAGCTCTGAGAGCTTACTTTAGTCCATACAATGCCTTCTTCAATCTACATACCATATCTAGTTTGTTTGACAATTGAAATGCATCTGGTTGTTCTATGTATACTTCCTCTTCCAACTCACCATTCAGAAAAGTAGACTTCACATCCATTTGATATACTTTAAAATTCTTATGTGCTACATAAGATAGAAATAGCCTAAATGTCTCCATTCTTACCACTGGGGCAAAAGTTTCCTCATAGTCTATTCCTTCCACTTGTGAGTACCCCTTACACATAAGTCTTTCCTTGTTCCTTACCGCTTCTCCATTCTCAGTCAACTTTTTTCTATATATCCACTTAGTTCCAATTACATTCTTATTCTCTGGTCTTGGGACAAGTTCCCAAGTCTGATTCTTCTCAATCTGCATTAGTTCTTCTTCCATAGCCTTAATCCAATACTCATCTTTGCATGCCTCAACCACTATTTTAGGTTCAACTTTAGAAAGTAAACATAGATTTACATGTTCTTCAGTAGCTCTACTTCTTGTCAATACACCTTTTCTCTTATCACCAATGATCTGATCTTCAGTGTGATGCATCTCACATATTTAGGAGTTTTAGGAACTTTTCTGGAGCTTCTTGTTCTTCAATTTGTACTTCTCTTTCTAGATCTTCTTGTTCTTCAACCTGTACTACTTTTTCTTTAGTTTCTTCTTATTTCTCCACAAGAAGACTCGTCTGATTCATATCCATTAATCTCTAAAAACTTCTATAAATCTTCATCAACCTTAACATTAGCACTTTCAACAATCTTTCTTAGCTTCTTATTATAGCAATGGTGAGCTTTCCTTTTGTTAGAGTATCCAAGGAAAATACCTTCATCACATCTTGCATCAAACTTTCCTAGTTCTTCATCTCTTCTTATATAACATTTTCTTCCAAAAACTTTGAAATATTTAGCAGTGGGAATCCTTCCATACCATAGCTCATAGGGAGTCTTTGTGTCATTTGTTTTCACCTATACTCTATTCTGTATGTAGACAACAGTATGAATTGCTTCTCTCTAGTAGACTTCAAGTAGGTTTTCTTCCTTTATCATTATTCTTGTAGCTTCTTGAATAGTCATGTTCTTCTTTTCAACAACTCAATTCTACTAAGGAGTTCTAGGACCAGATATATGCCTCTTTATCCCATGATTCTCACAAAACATGTTAAACTCATTAGAAGTAAACTCTCCACCTCTTTTAGACCTCAAATATTTTATTTTCATATCTAATTCATTCTCAAGCATTTCTTTAAAAGCTTTAAACTTATCTAGGGCCTTTGATTTTTCCTTAAGAAAAGTGACCCAAGTCATTCTAGAGCAATCATCAATAAATAACATGAAATACTTGTCACCTTGAAAAATTCTTACTTTGGTAGGACCACACAGGTCTGTATGCACTAACTCCAATAGTTTGGTAGATGACTAATCCTTGCTTTTGAAGGTTCTTCTTGTTAACTTTCCAAACTGACTTTCCTTAACAATAATAGGCTTTGTTAACTTTGGTAGACCTCTCACATCTTGAACTGAACTTATCCTTACCAGGCTATCAAAATTGATGTGACACAATCTCCTATACCATAGCCAACTCTCACTAATCTGAGTCATAAGGAAATAACTAACACCAGCTTTGAGATGATAAGCATTTCCACCTATCTTCTTTCCAGCAAAATTACTATTCTGAAGCTTTTTCTGATCTCACATCCATCATCTTGAAACATAAGATTGTAACCCTTGCTACACATTTGTCCAACACTCAAAAGATTATGCTTTAAACCTTTGACATAAAGAACATCATCCATGTTAGTCTTTCCATCAAAACTGATTGAACCATTTCCACAAATCTTAGCAACATCATCACCACCAAACCTAACTACTCCACCATCAAATTTTTCAAGTTTAATAAACTTGCTCTTATCACCTATCATATGATTTGAGCATCCACTGTCAATGAACCAATCATCCTTTTCACTCCTAGCATGAAAAGAAAATATTATAGTGCCTTTAGGGTTAGTACATGCTTCTAGATTATTTTCCTTCACACAACTTCTAGAGTTAGCAAAACCAATTTCATCTCTTATGGCAATAAATAAGCATTCATCATCATTATCATCCTCAAAATTAAATTCATCATTAGAAATGATTTCATTGTAATTTTTCTTGAGCATCCTTCCTTTGTTTTCCTTATTCTTACTCTTTTTCATCCTTCTCACAAAGTTGGCTTCCACTTCATCAAAGTCTTCCAATTCTGATTCAACAGACCTCTCTATTTTACCAGCTTTAAAACTAGTCTCATCTTTTGCAATTCCACTAGATGTGCCAAACTCTCTTATTTCAAAAGTAGTTAGTGTGCCAAACAACCGATCTTTGGTAAATTTACTCAAGTTTTGCAATTCTTCAATAGCAGAAACCTTATGACTGTAAGATTTTGGAAGAGTTCTCGGTACCTTCAATATTACCTCTTTATCATCTATATTTCCACCAAGTCCCTTGATGCCATTGACAAATTCATCCACCTTCTGTAAGTAGCTTGTAATGTTTTCATCTTCAAACATATGCATGGTCTCATAAGTGAGCTTCACATTCTACATTTTACCCTGTTTAACCTTCTCATCTCCTTCATAGACACTTTCCAACCTTTTCTAAATCTCATTAGAAGTTTTCAAATTCACAACTTTCACCAACTTAGAATTAGAAAGTCTACCTAAGAGAGCATGTTTTTCCTTGCCTTCTATTTTAGTAGCTTTGATTTCATCTTTAGTAGTTACACCATTCTCAGGTACAGTGTAATCACACTTGATGCATTTCCAAACCTCATAACCAAGAGAAATTAGAAAGCCTTCCATCCTTACATTCCAGAGCAGGTAATCTGATCCATCAAATAAGGGAGTATCTTTCTTGTTCACCATCCCAGATCTACCTCAACCTGTTAAGATTTCTTCAAAGGAACCTGGCTTTGATACCAGGGTGAGTGTAGGATCATGATGGGCCAAACACTACCCCTAAGTGGCAATGTAAATGTGAAATACAAACTTAAGTAACTTCATGTCAAAATTTGAAAGAGTTATCTACATAATCTAGAAATAAGGTAGTAATAAAAGTTGTAATAAATTGAATGTAGTTTATGGGCTCTACTTTTTTTTTGAAATTTTTAAAAATAGTTTTCTAAAAATTGGATACTTCAATGAAGCACTACTAAAATTTTTAGAAAAATGTAAAATGAATGTGTCATTCCATCCAACATAAGTATGAGAAAAATATAATATTTTTCCTCCATGATTTGGATTTAAGTAAATGACACATGAGTGGACGTGACGCATATTGTTTTGAATTTTTTAAGTAAATAAATAATTATTTATGAATTTTTTACTGTGAATTTTTAAAATATTAAAAATTAATTTTTTAGCCAACCTAACTTGGTCAAAATATATGAAAATAAAAAATATTTAATTTGAATGTATACCTGATAAATCCTAGAATGTGATGCATCTTTTGGATTTAAAAAAGGATTAATATGTTGAAAGTTATGGATGTTTTTCAATATGTATATTTATAAGGAAATCAGACATAACGTATGTAGAAAATTAACAATAATTACATATTAAAATTATTATGGGGCATATATTATATTTTTAGAATCTTAATATCTTCCTCTATAAACGCTTTTCATTTGATTAAAATTAGTTACAAAAAAGTCTATCAGCTTCAAGGATGAAATTGTGGAAAATTTCAAGATAACACTAAATGGGTGGTTTTGCAAGTTTCTTTGGGAAGTTTTGGGACTCCCACTTGCCTAAATATGAGGTAATCCCAAGGCATTTTTGGAGGGAATCAATATTTGAGATAGAAATATTAACACCCTTTCCATCCAAATCTAAATATTAGTCTAAATGTTAGTACTTTTTCATCCAACAATTTTTTTCTTCATTGCCACTGTTTGGCCCATCATGATCTCACACTCACCCACCAATTGTCAAGGGAACAAGAAAAATGAGAGGGGGGAGTGAATCAGTTTTATCAAAAACTTCAAACTCTCATAAACATAATCACATCCACATCAATTCACTTAAACCCTTAATTTGTTATGAAGTTTAAACATGAAAAGAAGATAACAGAAACTTAAACACATCAACACCATGCATAAGAAAACACCAGATTTTTATGTGGAATACCATAAAAGGGAAAACCCATGGTGAGAATTAGCTCACAATATAATGTAGTAATAAGACCGAATTACAAAGGCTCACTGCCATAGAGAGAATGATCACTGCAAGGGACTCACTATCCAAGTGGACTCACTACACACTGAAAAAGAAAGAAAGAAGAAGAAAAGAATGGCTCCCTACTAGACTTTTAACCTATGCATGGAGTTTAGTTCCAATGAAGCTAATTATACACCACAACATACACAACACCTTCGTAGCATCATCAAAAATTGTAGACACCTTATGCTCACTACATCTGGTAGCCTAACACATGAAAGCCCTTGTTTCCCTAATCAAGTTTGTAGTATGACATCATATCCCCTATTTGCTCACACATCCACAAATTATTGACACTTATTTATACCATCATTACCCTTGAAACAATCTTCAAGATTGGCAACACAATCTTCAATCCTTGAAACAATCTCCAAAGTTGAAAAACACACAATATTTGAATTAGGTCTAGAACTAAACATTCCATTGCACAAAGGAATGAAGGTAAACCACTCTATGCCTTAGCTCAAAACCAAATCTATCTAGGTATGCTACACAACACTCACATAGTTACCAAATTAACTCCTTAATTAGCACAAACATTCAAGGTCGGCCAAACAGTGTAAACATAAGGAATTCTTGATCACATGCTTCCACGATCACAACCATAACTTGAGGACCATACATAGGACTTTAAGACAATCTAAAAAAATCGACGAATATCTTGAAGTCACCTAGAAACCAACAAATTGAGCCACAACAACTTTTACCTGAACACAACAACTTTCACCTAAACACAACTTTCATTTGAACACAACATTGTAGAAATCTGCTACACAATAGATTGCTTTCTAGAGCACCAAATACAAACATTTTGGATTGGAGATAGGTAAGATCCTTATGAACACATATCCAGAACCATAATACCTTAAACCTTTTTGCAGATGAATGCAGAGAAAAATACTTTCTCCTAGACACCTCTGCATAACTTAGAAACACTATCAAGTATTGTTCTCAAATTGGTGAACATAACATTCACTGCATAGCAATCCGGAGCACCAAATTCTAGATTTAGCATCTTCAAACACTTCTTGAAAACATATCCAAACTGCACACTCAGATCTCCAACATAGAAGAAATACAGAGGAAAAACTCAAATAGTATTCTGTAAGTCAGAAGACACTTCAACACATTTTTCCTAGTATTGATCAAATTTTCTCAAAAGCACTTGGAAACTCAACAACAGGAACAATCTACTAACATCATCAACACCTCTACAAGGCATTTATATTACTTTAACACAACAACTTAATCAAACAACAACAACACCATCAGAAGACAAAGTTGACACCAATGACAACACAAACATGTTGACATGAATGACAACACCGATTAGCACATACTTGCAACATAATTAAATAATAAGTGATGAAAAATACACAATTAAATATGTAATGAAGATCTAATTGATAAATTAATAAAGAAAGTTATCTAATTAAATGCTTGTAAAGATATAATTAAATAACTAGAAGAAGATTAATTAATTGTTTGTACAATTAAATAATTGACATGGTAAAGAGAGTGACATAAATTCTATTTAAAAATGAAAACTACAACTAACATTCAAGATAGCATGGATCATGTCAAGGACAAAAACACAAGCATAAAACAAGAATGTAAGGCATGTAATAATACTAAATAAATGAATGCATTGTGTTTTAAAAGAAAAATTGTATATATAAATATATAATTTTGAAAAGAATCATAACACTAGAAGAATTTGTTAATAATGAAATGACATAAAGCAAGCAAGTATTATATTCTAATCATAAATTTACCACACAAATGCCACATAAAGAAAAACTAAGCATGAAAACAATGCAAATGCATAGCATTAATGGGCTCCTTAAGAGGCTTGTTGTCCATCGTAGAGAGACCATATGCACCAGATCAATAGATAGAGGTGACGATGTAGGGGATTGACCAATTTAAATTGAATTTTCATTTCTCACCAGTAGGAGCATTTACATTATGTTGGTTTTCGTACAACACCAGGTCACCAATCTCAAAGGATTGATAGAGAACCCATTGATTAAACCTATGATTTAAGTTCTTTTTATAAGATTGAAGGTACTCGTGAGCATTGAGACATTTCTCATCAAGCATTTCAAGTTGTAAAAGATGTTGATCACAAAAAGTCTTATCATCAATAAGATCTTGGAGGGATATTTACATAGAAGGAATTTCTAATTCCAAAGGTATAATAGAATTGGCACCATAGATGAGATTGTATGGATTAGTTCCTACAGTCATACAAATACTCATGTGATAGGCCCATAATGCATAAGAAAGTTGAGTATGCCAATTTTCACCATGTTTATTGACTATCTTACGAAGAATTTGTTCAATAGTTTTGGTAGAAGCTTCTACTTGGCCATTAGAATGTGGATAGTATGACATAGAGAAGTGTTGTTGAATATAAAATTACTCAAGGAATTGCTTTACATCCTTGTTCTTAAATGGAGTACCACTTCTAGAAACAAAGGTGGAAAGAAGTCTAAAGCAAGAAATTATGTGATTGAGGAGAAAATGACATATAACTTCAACCATCATGGATCGAAGTCGAACAACTTTGACCCATTTCATGAAATAATCTATTGCAATTCAGATTAATGCATGAAATTTAGAAGGAGGAGAAATGTTTTTGATGATATCCAAACCCCAATAGAAAATGGCCAAGGTGCTACCTAGGCTTGAAGTTCCTATGTAAGAGCTTGGATCAAGTTGTCATGTTGCTAACACTGAGGGCACTTTTTAACAAAAGAAAAGGAATCTTGTTCCATTCTTGTCCAATAGTAACCCATTCAAATCAACTTTTGAACTAAGGCCCATCCACCAAAATACCTCCCACAAGCACCTAAATGGGCCTCTTCAAAGGCAATGGAGATTTTGGCCTTAGTTAATCAACATAGGAGAAGACCATTACAAGCTCGTCAATATAGAACATTGGAAATAATGATTTAACATGTTATGAGTTTGTGAATGTGAGTTCAAGCACTTTTAGAAGAAGTGTTTGGGAAGGTGCCATCACACAAATAATTATATATGGGAGTGCCATTCCTTAGAATCAATAGTCTAATAAAAGAGAAATTTGAAGGAAGAATTATCAACAATACCAGGTAGAGACAAAGTATGAATTATGAAGTGATACTCATTTGCAAAATTATCAAATGGTACAATGGAAGTATTTATTTCCATTATATCTGCATGATGATTATATTTGTGTGGAATGGTATCAATAGTGAAAGAAGAAAATTTATCTATCAATGATAAAGCTCTGTCTCGATATTGAGATAACTTATCTTGCTTAGCCCGATAAGACCCAACAACTTGCTTTATGATCAACTACAAATCACCATAGATATGAATAGATTTTATAGAAATAGATAAAGTGGAATGCAAGCCAAAAATTAGGGCTTTATACTCAACAATATTATTAGTACATAGGAAGTTTAGATGGAATGAAAGTGGAATTGACTTTCTAAAAAAGAAATAGTATAACACCAGCTCTGGAGCCAGTTCAACACCTAGATTCATCGAAGACGACTTCCCATGGGTGATCATTATATAAGGAGAGTATATGATCATCACAAAAGTAGTCCTAATTAGGGATAGCAAAAGGGGAAGGAGCTTTAGCCAAGTGGTCAGCTATAGCTTGCCCTTTAATTACTCTTTTAGAAACAAACTTTAGGTCAAATTTAGTTAGGAGCATCACCCACTTAGATAAATGACCTGATAAGTTTGTTTTGGAGAAGAGATGTTTTTACAGATCAAATTTAATAATAACATGCATTTCAACATGGAGAATACAATGTCTAACCTTATGCATTGCAAAGATGAGAGCTACACATTGTTTCTCTAGAATAGAATAATGAGTTTCATAATCTAGTAAGGTTTGGCTGATTTAATATACAACATGTTTCTTACCTTCATCATCATGTCGGGCTTATAAAGATGATAAAGAATGAGATGAATTAGAAGTGTAGAGAAGAAAAGGACATCCAATTATGGCTAACATCAAGATAGGAGGATTAGCCAAGTAGCACTTAAGGTCATTAAAGGATTTTTGGCAATATGCATTCTAGTCAAAACAAACATTCTTTTTAGGAAGATGCATGAAAGGAAGAGTTAGATCTACAAGTTGTCAAATAAATCAGTGAATAGCCTAAATTTTTCCTTGCAAGCTAAAAAGTTGAGAAACATTTTTCTGTGGCAACATGTTGACAATAGCATCAATCTTATTTGTATCCACATCAATACCATGATGTGACACTATAACCCCAATAGTGTTCTTGAGTCAACACTAAAGACATACTTATGAGGGTTTAGTCACATGTTGTAGAGGAAAATACACTCTAAAATATGATGAAGATTATGTATGTGATATTGGTGCAATACTGACTTGGCCAAGATGTAATCGACATAGTCTTCTAGAATTTTATGAATGAAGTCATGAAATATTAGGGCCATAGCACATTGATAAGTTGCACCAGCATTTTTCTCAAGGTTTGATGGACTTGACCGAAAAGGTGATGGCATGCATGTGCAGGGCTTCCGTGTGGACCCACAACCTATAGCAGGTCATGGTCTGCATGTCCCCATCCCTCTTTTGCATGTTCTTTTTTGTTCCAGATCAGGCTCTAGTGTATAGTTTCCAACATGGGGAGGGGTGTGAAAGCTTGCGGGGAGTTTATTACTTATTCTCTTTCATTTCTTCCATATTTGTTTGTTGTTTGATGCCAGTGTTGGGTTTTGGGTTTTGAAGAGATCATAGATGGACTCTGTCTACCATTTTATTTTGTTCATGGCCTCAGGTAAGGCATTTAGCATCAATAATAATATGGACTTTCGAGCCTCCTTATGTGCATGAGCTATTTGCCTTTGTCCAAGCATGGTGCTGAGATTAAGTTTTTGTTTAATGATGTGGGTAATGATGGGTTGGCTCTATCTGGGGACCCTTACATCTCAAAAATCAATGGGTTTTTGGAGCGGTACTCAAATAGGACTATTCTGGTGACTCAACTAGAATCTATTGCTAAGGATGTCGAATACTTCATAAATAATGCTTTGATCTATAAATTTTAGACGATGTCTGTCTCGCTCCCATTCTTGGACTTGTAGGTTAGAAGGAATTGGAACCTCAAAGGCAAAATAGAGGTGATGTTGCGGGCTAACAATTTTTTTATGGTTTTTCTTAATTGCATGGCTGATCGACATAGGGTTTTTGAAGGAGGTCCATATTTTCACAATCAGATTGGTCTATTTCTGAATTCATGGCACACTAGATTTAATCCTTCGGAAGAGCTCCTAAATTAGCTCTTGGTGTGGGTACGCCTTCCTTGGTTTCTGGTGGAATACTAGAGAAATGATATCTTGCACATGGTTGCATTGCTGGGGGGAAAACCAGTGGGTCCTTCACATCAAATGCAGGATCGAAGGGTTATGACCTTTGCTCGCATCTGTGTGGAAATATATTTGAGCAACCCTCTTCCAAATCCTTTGGAAATTTGGACGGGCTCATCTTCTTAGGTGCAGCACTTGGACTATGAGACTCTTCCTTTCCATTATCGGTTGTGTCATGAATATGGTCATTTGTAGCACAAATGTCTAAAGTTTCATCCATCTGAACCTCATCCTTCTCTGCCACCTAGTAATCATACTAAGGAGGACAAGAGTAAGGCCCCTATTCCATGTACATGGACTAATAATGAGGGTTTTATTCCAGTTAAGACCCACAACAGAAATTGAGGAATGAAAAGAACTTTCAAGGGGAGATAGGAAGGGGAAACTTTCAATTACTTTGATGTGTTGGATGACATTAGACAATAGGAGGTGAACCCTGGTATGATGGCCTTGGATTCAAGTGGTTTGGGGGTGGTTTAGGAGGGTCCTACTCCTATTGATCTACCTTGCATTCTGGAAGGTGCATTATCTCTTGCTCAAATGGATACTGTGAGGGTAAAATGTGGATTAATAAATAACAATAATAAACCCAAACATCAATAGAATATAAAGGAGAAAAGGAGATTTAAATAACAAACAAATGATACTTACAACCTTTCACCTTTTGTCTTCCATTGCTCGCCTATCTATTCTTGATCTTGATGATGAACCCCTCAGAAGCGTATGCTCCCTTGCTTGTTGAAGATGACAAGGACAAAATGGCTATGATACTTTACTTGTATTTGAAGATGAGCTTCAAACAAAAATGTGTGATGGATGATATGAAGTGCTTATGAAGATGGGGGTGCCAAAGCTGCGCTTGTGTTTCTGTAGCATAAGTTTGCTCAAATGATGGATATGGAATGAAGAAGAAGAGGGTTGCATTTATAGAAATGTGTGAGAGCAGATCAATGGTTAAGAAGAAATACAAAGATCAAAGGTTGAGAATGGTTGAGGAATGTGCGCGAATAGAAAGAGGACAAGTGTCCAAGCTCCATCATGTAACAGGGGAGTTAACAAAATTGATTGAATAGTTAATAGAATAAACCAATTAGTTAAGTGAATTGATTGGGGAGTTGACTAAATTGATTGATCAGTTAACTAGGCTGATTGAGGAGTCAACAGAATAGATTGACCAGTGAACTCAAATGACTAATTAGTTAACAGATTTGATTGATGAGTTAACTAATTTTGACTGGAGGATAAATAGGACATGTGGGTGAGGGAATATTAGCTAATTAAATATTTAAAATATTTAATTACATGTGCAACATGGTGAGGTGCAAAAGGTGAGGTGGAAAGATGAGGTGGATTGATGAAGTGGAATTATGAAATTAGGACTTAGGATACAGGGATTTAGGATTAATTAAATAATGTAGAATTATTTAATTTATGTGAGACATTAGAAGAATTTAGGGAATTTAATTAAATAAAATGATTTTATTTAATTATGGGATAATGAACCAATCAAATAAACTTAGAATATTTATTTAATTGACAGAAGAAAATAAGAATTAAGATAAATATTAAAATATTTACTTAATTCGGCATGAGCCAATTTTAGGTGTATACATTTTGCCCCTCTCTGAAGCAATGTGTTTTATCACGTTGTTTCAAAGAATAAGAATTTTTCTGACAATGATACATGCCCCAGTTTGCCCCTGGTACAAGTTTGACGATAGGATGCCCCCTCGGGAGATTGGACGGGGAGAAGGCAGAAGGCATGAGACGGACAATCTCACGATGAAGAAGGTTAGATTTAAAGAAAATGGGTGAAGAAAGAGCTGAATGGTATGTGAAGCAAGATAGAATGATAACACACACAAGCAAGTAAGCAAGTATGCACAAATGATACAAGAACAAACAAGGTATTGCCCCTGTCGAGCGGTAAACCAAGGATATAGATTGACGATGTCTGTTTCAGGAATGAAACATGTCGTATAAAACTCTGGTTCTGGTTTCGACAATGCAACATCTTGTCTAAGACATTTGATATGATAACAATATAGGATAGTGTTGTCATGGCGGGGAACGATATATCCCTAGAGAAACATGAAGGATAGTTATGACTGATTGATATGGTTTACGACAAGATTAGGATCAAGACCGCTGATTGCGATTGGATAATTCGACAAGATTGACTTGACTCGATTGGTATGGATTAGGATAAATTTGCATTTTGATCATTGCTCAGATTGACAGCTAGAACTGTTGATGAGAGACATGAAGACAAATAGAAATTTGATCGATAGAAGAATGACTTGATAGAAGAAATTACAAGCTTTTGTAAACATTGATTCGATGCATTTTAGATCTTTATTGGATGGGATATGGAGAAATGCAATTGGATACGGTATGGATATGGATATGGATATGAACTGCAATTGGATACGGTATGGATATGGATATAGATATTTGTCATCTTGATATCGCAAGTATTTTGAAGTGCTTATTTCATCATTGGGCTTTATTATGTTGTAAGAAAATACAAGCATCTAGGTATAATTAAACTGAGATGACCTAAGTATTACTTACATGGATTTTGATATAGCAAGTTAATACAACCATTTAGTCAAAATTGAATCTAGATGACTTGAGTACTTCTTGCATTTTAATAGACAAGGATTGCCCTTTTTCATGTTTCAGACCTCAGAGTCCTCGATGATCTTTTTGTTGATCATGTCGTTAGACAAGAGTCGTTACATTACTAAAGTTTAATCCACAAGCAGCAGACAAAGAAAAAGATTATGCCCCCATCATAGCATCTCTAGCTTTTGGCATCCTTGAGTAGCATAGGAAGACATAATGGCAAAAATCTAAGACTTTGTAAGTTAACCTGTTCACAAAACATTCTTGCATTGGATGTGTCTTTCTGCCATAATTGATATAGAATTAGTTTGAGTGTTTCGGTATGGTGTTCTGCTTTGGACAGGTTGATGTTTTGGGTCAAGATTTTTGCTTTTGAGTAGCTTGTTTTTTTGTTGTGCTTGCTTGTCTAGTGAAAGTATCACAATCCTTTATTGGTATCCTCTTAGAAAGGTGGCATTCAAGAATCCAAATCCGTAACCAGGTCAAGGAGTTGCCCCCAGATTAGACAAGGATTGACTTATTATGTGCGATAGGATGAACAAATATGGAGAGACGGACCCTAAAGGACTGACCTAGTGCCTTGGGGGCTCATTGCTAAATGGCCTTGCCTACATGACGACGTAGAGGCAATGTAGTTTAGGGTGAACCCTGATGGACCTAAGACCTAGGCGATAGGAAGCGGTGCAGACTCGGAGAGATAGACGAACTAGATACGGGATAGATGGGACAGTGGAGCGGAGTGAAGAGGAGCCTCGGGGGCGCATTAAGAATGGCCTTGCCTACGTGATAACTCAACGGTGACGTAGTTCGACAATGGTTCAAAGGACTGGTTCAAGATGAACGATATGATGGACACAAGAGATATGAAGTCGAAAAAGATGGAGGAAGTGGTTTGTCGTAGATAGCGCATGTTTACCAAGTTTTCACCACTACTTTTATTTGCATGAAAACTAAAAGTACACATGACGCCTGTTTGCCAAGTTTTCACCATGGTACCTATCCTAGGTGCCTGTTTGCCAGGTTTTTACCGCAGGACAATTTTTTTGTTATTTTTCTATTTTTTTGTTCTATTTTTTATCACTTTTTCAATTTTTTTGGATTTTTTTAGGACTCCCTTACATTGGGGTTTTCAGGTATAGAACTTGCAAAGATACATGATGTTGATAGGATCATCGAACAGTTCACCTTCAGATGTAGCCAATTAATATGCCCCTGATCCATAAGCTACAATGACGACATAGGGCCCTAACTAGTTGGGTTCAAATTTTCCTTTCTTTTCTCTGTCTTGCTGATTTCTGGGATTTTCTCTTAGAACTAGATCACCAACCTGGAAGACCTGAGGCTTTACCCTATGATTGTAATTTCTGGACATGCGCTGCTGATATGCTTTTAGATGGTTAAAGACCTGCTGCCTTCTCTCTTCGAGCAATTCTAGCTCTTGGAGTCTTGTTACTCTGTATTCTTCATCGGATATGAGGCCTTTTAATGAAACTCGCAGGGATGGGATCTCGACTTCAATGGGCAAGATAGCTTTAGATCCATAGAATAGGGAGTATGGTGTTGCACTTGTGGGTGTGTGGATGCTTGTGCGGTAGGCCCACAACACGGGATTTAGTTAGACATGCCAATCATGGCCAACATCATTAATAGTTTTCTTTAAGATTTTTAGAATGGTTTTATTTGATGCCTCGGCTTGGCCATTGCCTTGTGGGTAATATGGAGTTGAAAAGCGGTGCTAGATATGGAATTTGTCGCATAGTTCCCTAACATCTTGATTTTTGAAGGTTCGTCCATTATCTGTGATAATGGACAAAGGGACACCGTAGCGACAAATGATATAATTTAGGATAAATGAGGCAATTTGCTTTCCTATGATATTAGCTAAGGGTACGGCTTCAGTCCACTTTGTGAAGTACTCTGTGGTAGTGATTATGAATTTATAGCCGTTGGATGAGGGAGGATGGATCTTGCCCACTAAGTCGAGTCCCCACTGACAAAAAGGCCAAGGAGTTGTTAATGGTTGCAACTCCTGTGCTAGTGCATGTATTAGGTTCCCATGGACTTGGCACTTCTTGCACTTTTTCACAAAATGATAGGAATCTTGTTCCATAGTTGGTTAATAGTACCCCATGCGTATGAGTTTCTTGGCTAGGGTAGGGCCACTAGAGTGAGTCCCGCATATACCGTCGTGTATTTCGCTCAGGGTGGTTTGATATTCCTTGCTATTGAGACACCTAAGGAGAGTACCATCAAGACCTCTACGATATAGGGTATTGGCGATGATGGCATACCAAGATGCCTGATGGATAAAGGTTCTTTTTTGGTTACTAGAGAGATCAGGTGGGAGGGTATTCTCTTTAAGATAGGCAAATATTTTTCTGTAGAGAGGGGAATCAGCTCCAACAATGTGGCAAATGATATGGGATTCCAAGGTGTCATATGTAGGATAGGATACTAGCTCTACCAAGAACTCATAGCATGATTGATTGTCTGAAATATCAAGGAGAGATGCAATCATTGCCATTGCGTCTGTAACTTTGTTCTCTATCCGTGGTATCTGCTCGAAAGAGATTTTGACGAAATATTCTTTGAAGTCATCTACCATCTGTTTATAAGGGATCGATTTCTCATCTTTCGTTTGGTAGTCGTCATTTACTTGGTTGATGACCAGCTGTGAGTCGCCATATACCTGAAGTTCTTTGATGTTCCATTCCACTGCTAGCTTGATGCCAATGACTAGGGCTTCGTACTCTGCCATGTTGTTAGTGCAGGGAAAGAGTAGTCTGTATGATTTAGGTATAGTGTCACCATTAGGTGTGATCAGTAAGATACCAGCCCCCAATCCATACTGAGTGTATGAGCTGTCGAAGTACATTTTCCAGGTTGCTGTATTGATGTGGAAGATAGATTCATCTAGAAATTTGAAGCTCAAGGGACTGTCATCAGTTAGAGGTGCCTCTGCCAGTTGATCTACAAGCACTTGTCCTTTTATCTCTTTTATGTCGACATCTTCAATGTCAAACTCACTAAGAAGCATGACCCATTTTTGATAATCTACCAGTTAAGGCAGCTTTGTTGAGCAAGTATTTTAGTGGATCAATCTTTGCTATCAGTTTGACAGAGTGTGATAGCATGTAATGTCTCCATTTTTGTGAGGTGAAGACTACAGCTAGACATGCTCTTTCGATGGGTGTGTATTGCAATTCATACCCAACAAGTGTTTGGATGATATAATAGATTGCCTATTCTTTCTCATCATAGTTTTGTTGCACAAGGAGATCCCCCAGAGCTGTTGGTGTAGCTGAGATATACAATAGCAGAGGCTTGCCTTGAATTGGTGGCATTAATACCGATGGCTTCATAAGGTATTCTTTTAGCTGTTGGAATGCCTGTTCACATGACTCGTTCCATTTGAAGGGGACATTCTTATGTAGAAGGTGAGAGAATGGGTGGCACTTGTCTGCCAGTTGAGAAATGAACCTTCTAATGGATTGTAATTTTCCTTGTAGGGATCTTAGCTGAGTCAGATTCTTAGGAGGTGGCATCTCCATGATGGCTTTCACCTTAGCTGGATCAACTTCAATACCATTTGTAGACACTATGTAGCCCACTAATTTACCTGATGTAACCCCGAACACACACTTCTTTGGATTAAGGCGCACATTGAACTGTTCCAACCTATTGAAGATCTTGTCTAATACTGCTAGATGTCCTTCTCTTGTAAGTGGTTTTGCCAGAATGTCGTTGATGTAGTCTTCCATTATGGTGTGCATCATGTCATGGAAGATTGTTGTCATGGCTCTCTGATATGTTGCCCCAGCATTTTTCAGACCAAACGGCATAACACACCAATAGTAGGTGCCCCAAGGACATGTGAATGCAGTTTTGTGTTGGTCTTTGGGTGCAATCTTTATTTGGTTATAGCCCGAGAAACCATCCATGAGTGAAAGCATAGTGTGTCCTGCTGTGAGATTGACAATCATGTCTATGTTGGGCAAGGGGAAGTCATCTTTCGAACAGGCTTTGTTTAAGTCCCTGAAATCATTGCATATTCTGACCCTGCCATCCAGTTTAGCCACTGGTACTATATTTGAAATCCATTCAGGATAGTCTACAGGCCTGATAAAACTGACGTCTAACAGCTTCTTTATTTCCTCTTTTACCATGAGGGCTACATGTGGATGCATCTTTCTGAGTTTTTGTTTGACCGATTTAGCTCCTGGAGCTAGAGATAAATGATGCATGATAAGATTTGGATCTAGCCCTAGCATGTCGGTGTATGTCCATGCAAAGTTGATTTGTTTTCTCTTGAAGAAATCTATAAATGCTAGTTTTTTGTGTTCTATTAGAGCTTTTGCCATGTGGATCATTCTGGGCTCATCACCTGTGCTGACGTTGATTGGTTCTGCCGGTTCTATCAAGATCGACGATCTCTCCTGATGTGTAAGATTGGGGAGAGGGTCAAGCCTTCCATCCTTCGGCGCCTCAGAGAGGTTTTCACTATTGGATGCATCTTTATTTTTACTATTTTGAGGATCTAACACTGCCACGAAGCGGTTTTCACCATTAGATCGTTCTTTTATTTTGATATTTTTATGACTGAAAGGCTTGGCACTCTCTCCAAAATAGGCCTTTTCATTGAGTTCAATAGCATAGCCAGCTCTGTGGTCTCCTGCAGGTATGTGATATCTAAGCTCAAGGTAATCGATGATGGCTATCATTTTCAAAGGTGTCTAGTTCAGGGGTGGTGTCATCGAGGTCCCAGTCTATGAGTTCAAGGTGGACCAAAGGTAAGTGATCATCATGTAGGTCTGGTTCAATGGCGTTGATGGTTAGGATAGAATTATTAAAGACTCGGACAAAGTCTATGATGGTACTCTCTATTAGTGGATCCGTCAAGGGGGGTATCATTCCTTCCCCACAATTTTCACTATTGTTGCTATGCGGGTCAGATTCTAGCGGTCTATCCCTTGGACCTTGTCTCTCATTGGCATGGGTCGGGTCGTACTCGTGGACAATGTCAATATCCTTTTCATCACAAGACATCTCAGAGAGACTATCCCATTCATACTCGTTGGAATCAGTTTCACTCCCCATTTGCATTCTTTGAATTTGCTCCACCAGATTGCTAGTAGATGCTTTTGGTTGTTTGCCTTTATTCTTGTTGGTTCTGTTGTTTCTTGGTGCTCTAGTGTACCCTAGCCCTGTAGTGTCTCAGGCTGTTAAGGTATGAGGTTGGATGGGTTCAGTGATGCCATCCTTTCTTGAACCAAGTGGACCGTGTCCTTCATACCCCATTCTCTGTAGCATTTGAAAGCCTTGACCATATTGGTCCGTGGGTATAGTGTGATGGTCATGTTGTGTTGAGGAACTACCTTCATCTTTGTATAGCCACTGTAATACATCCTTTTCATCACTCTCATCTTCTAGGCTTCCCCATTTAACAAATGGACCTTTGGTGGTTCTTTTTGGTTTGGGTGTTTTCAAAATAGGTCTCCCATGGGATCTAGGAGATAGAGGTAGTTGTGCTAAGAATAGGGATTGAGAGATCGTGTATTCACCCAAGCCTTTTTTTGTGAGTCTAAGGCCAGGTTGCGGAGCTTGTGAAGAGGAAGCAAGTGAAGCTGGATCAATATGGGATGAAGAGGCAGCAGAAGCACGGTTGGTGGGGATCACCACTTCTGGGTTGGGTTGAATGAAATTGTAGTATTGATAGGGGTTAGGGTCACCTTGGATGGTGATCTCTTGACCTTCATGAGGGAACTTGATACATTGATGGTATGTAGAAGGTACTGCTTTCAAAGTGTGTATCCATGGTTGTCCAAGAAGGATGTTGGATGCTAGTTCCATGTCGAGGACCTGACAAGCTACATCTTTTACCATAGGGCCTACTCTGATCAGTAGGGTAACGATTCCTTTGGACATTCTTTCTTCCTCATCATAGGCTTTGATGGTGATTTTTCTTTTCAGATCAATAGCCTTCTCTTAAAACCCCAATGTAAGGATTAGCTTCAATGTGTAGATATTCAAACCAGCCCCTCCATCGATTAGGACTCTTTTGATCTTATGTTTATGTATAAAAGCTTCGATATGGAGGGAGGCGTTATGGGGTTGAGTGATTGACATATCATCCTTCTTAGTGAATGATAGGGAATGTGGTGAGGTAATATGACCGACCATGGTTTGGAATTGCTCTTTAGCAAGGTTTGTGGGAACGGAGGCTTCTGCTAAGACTTTGTCAAGTATGAACCTATGAGAAGGAGATAGACACAGAAGTTCCAAGATGGAGATGTGTGTAGGTGTTTTGTGGAGTTGATCCACAATACTGTATTGTCTATCCGGAGGGGCAGAGGCTCCTCTAAGGGTGACTTTGTTACTATGGGTAGTAACATTGCAATCTAGATCTTTGTTGATGGTGATCACATTGATGTGTGAATCACTTTCATAGATATGGTTAACAACATAGTCATAGCCGACATTTGTGTAATTTGCGTTGTTAGATCCATTGTTGTTTCTATTGGAAGGTCCTCCCTGCTCATAGTTAGGAAGAGGATCCTTGAATGCCCGATGATCACTGTTGGAGGTATGCCCGTCAACAGATATTCTATTTTGTTCTATTAAGTCTTGGATTGTATGCTTGAGTGCAATACAATCATTTGTTTTGTGCCCCCTATTTCGATGGTATTCACAAAAGTCGTTGTCGTTCCACCAATGGGGTTTGACCTTTGGTTCGTACTCTCGTGCTGAGGGAAGCATTATGAGCTTGTTTGTGATTAGCTTCCATAAGGCAGTTTCTAATGACTCATCCAAAGGTGTGAACTTTCTCCTAGGTCGAAAGTTGGTAAACCTAGATTTAGTATTTCTTGGTTTGTTTTGCGGGGGGTTATTTTGAGGTGTTGATAGATTGAATATTGGTTGTTTAGGTGCTGTATTTTTGGCATCTACCACCCCGTCATTTACGATGTTTTTATTTTTCATCCAGAATCTAGGTTTGTCATTGTTGGTGTTGGTACTAGGAGTGTCTTTATAGAGCTTGATTTGACCTTTTGTGATTAGAACTTTTTCTATGATGAGGCCCATCTCAATGACCTTGCTAAAAGAAGTAGGTCATTAGATTTGGATTTGATAACTTAAGTCCATTTGCAAGTTGTGGACGAACATCTCTAGCATCTGTTTCTCTGGCATTTGGTGTGGGCACTTGCTTGCCAATTGTCTCCATCTTTGTAAGAATACAGTGAAAGATTCTCCACCTTTCTATTTTGTGTTACAAAGATCCAATATTGAGGTGTTGTGCTCAATGTTGTAAGAGAAGTGGGTAACAAATTTGTGTACAAGCTCATTGAATGTTTTAATACCAGGTGGCAGTCTAGAGAACCACTCCATGGCTTGTCCACCTAAGCTTGATGGAAATAGTCGCATAAGGTAAGTGTCATTGTGTGCAACCTCGAGACAAGCAGCATTGAATTCTCTGATGTGATCCCCTGGATCACCCTTTCCTTGATATTTGTCAAACTTGGGCACCTCAAATTTTGAGAGGAAAGGTATCATGACCAAGGCCCTATCAAAAGGATATGGTGAAATATCCTCTAGGGTGTAACGTTTAGGTGATGCCCCTATTTTCATGTCTGTGAATTCTTGTCGTAATGCTTGGATTTCTTGGTTTACTAGACTTAGGGCATCCAAGGAATCAATTGTTGCTTTGCTCTTATCCTTTGGTATTTCATCATGTCTACTTCCTTCAGGGAGTCTCTCTTCTTCAGTTTCTTTAAGAGTCTCTATGTCATAGTCCTTAGGTAGCTTGACTCCTAGGCTTGCTAGATGTAAAAAGAATTTTGTAGGGTCTTGTGCAAGTACTCCTTCTAATAGGCGTTGAAATTTTGGGTCATGCTGCGTGTGAAGGATCTCTTCCATGGAAATTTCTTCATCACTTTTGTGACCATTGGGAACACTTTTCTCTGCCATTTCTAACTATTTTTGTTTTTGTAATCTTGTTAAGACCATGCAAGGGTGATAAGGAGATGGATGGAATGAGCTTGGAAGATTTGAGCAAAGTGATAGGATGGGACAAGATTTGAGTAAGGTTCTTCTTACATCTGTTTGGTGTCAAACAAGTGGGATATACAGAAGTGATAGTCAAAGTAAGGATGTTAGAAATCCATATACTTGATGTTGACTAGTCTTGCACAACCCCCTAGTTGAGTTCCGAGAGGAAAGGATAAGTAACCCTTGATATTGGAGGCTCACCAGGTTTTAGCTTGAGGTTTGATTTTGATCAAGAATAACTTGGCTATAATCTTGTTGGAATCTTGGAAGAATTTGGTGATATTTTTGGATGAACAAGAAGCTATGGTGTGGAAAAGAAGGAGAAGATGGTTGATTTGCAAGGTCTTAATCAGATTTTTGGAAACTGAAATAGATTTGAAAAGGTTTTGAAAAAAGTTGAAAATGTTTTGCTCTTGGATGATACTGGTTTACTCTCTGGTTTGGATGTGCCAAGGTAAATGTGCCAAGATAGAATCCAAATACGTCATGAGTCTGATCAAATGTGCAAGACTGGTAATTTTCAGAAGCACCACAACAGAGTTTACATGCGCTAAAAGTCAGTTTAAATGCGCTGTGAGTCGGTTCAGATGCGCAATTCTAGTTTTTTGTTTGTTTTCTCAGAACTTTGGTAGAATTTTGGATCATTTTTAGGATTTTTCTATTTTTGGTTCTAAAAACTTGGGTGCTTGTAATAATTTTGGTGTTCAATTATGGCAAAAACACAGCAAACACAGAAGTTTTCATGATTTTTATCTTTTTGTAATTTTTTTTGTATTTTTGGACTATTTTGACTCAAAGACAAGTACAACCTAGGCTGGATAGGATAGTATTTGTTGAATCCTCTAGCTATGCCACTTAAAGTGTGTAGCTCCAGGATCTGGTAGCACCGGCTCCCCTCCATGGCACTCACTTCTCACACATACCAGATCTGGGTTTCCTTAGGCTCATACCCCCACCGAACCTTAGGATTGTCCCTGCTACCTCTACTAAGAGTCCCTTGAATCAAGGCTGCTTCAAGGGCTCTGCCCTTTGCATCAACAAATAGGGGTTTTTGGCTTACTACACAATTAGTTCTTAGTTAGGGCAACCATTCAAGTGGTTACATATGCGGCGGCACTACTCTCCGTTATGGAGTCTCCCAGCCTCAAAGGGTTACGCCTTAGAGGGTTTTGAGGGAGGTTGGTCGTCAGTGTAACACAGCAGTACTCGTTGCAGAAGGTTTTCACCTCAAGCACAATTTATTTTAAGTGGCTTGGTAGGGCTTGGCTTTAGCCTATTACCACTCAGGGTCGTTCCCACTTGGACAAGTGTGCATCCAAGGGCAACCCCCCTAGAGGTTTAACAAATAGAATGACAAGTCTGGCACTTTGGTCACCCAGTTAAGGGGAGAGCATAAGCCTATTGCCATTCACAAGCACATAATACACTGGTTAATCCAACCTAGTTAAAAGTAGAAAAACTAAATGGGCTATTCTACTTGTGCACTCACATAGTTGTTAACTTTGAAGTGTTTAAGACATAGCAATGTTCATTCTTGTTTGTAAGATAGCAATGATCTAACTAAAGAAGATAGCAATATGTAGATATAACAATGGTTCAATTACTCTCTTATTAGTTATGGACTACGTGAATTTTGCATGTATGCATTTTTACTTTCCTAATTAGAGTTAGATTAAAATTGTATGCAACTTGCATGAACAATGGGTTCCTCCTTCCTAATTAGAATTAGATGAAAATTGTATGCAAGTTGCATGAACAATAGGTTACTCCTTCCTAATTAGAACTAGATAAAAATTGTATGCAAGTTGTATGAACAATGAGTTACTCCTTCCTAATTAGAACTAGATGAAAATTGTATGCAAGTTGCATGAACAATGAGTTACTCCTTCCTAATTAGAACTAGATGAGAATTTGCATGCAAGTTGCATGAGAATGCCTAAATCAGTCCTATTCAACACTTAGTGAAAAATGATTGTCTTCAATGGACATTTTGCACCAAATTGGATTAGTAGTCTCTTGATATCCACCTGTAGTCCACAAAAATAAAAATTGAATCAAGAAGTTTGTAAATCAAATGATTAGGTGAAAAACACATAATCTAAAAAATTTCATGAAAATATAATTTTTGACAGAAAAATAGATATGAAAATTAGAATCTACACAAAATTCTATGCTATTTCAAAAAAAAATCATGAAAATTTGATAAAAAAATGCCAAAGTTATGGTCGTTTGAAGTTTTCAAGCAAATGGGAGGTTTGACTAATTATACCTGATGAAATTGATCAAATAGGCTAAAAATACCTCCACCACTGCGAAGTTTGTCAAATCACCTTTCCAACGACTATAATTTTGCAAAAAATTGATTCTCCTGCAAAAAGTTATGCTAAAAGGAAAAAAAATATGCCAAAAATGTGAGGGTAAAATGTGGATTAATTAATAACAATAATAAACCCAGACATTAATAGAATATGAAGGAGAAAAGGAGATTTAAATAACAAACAAATGATATTTACAAGCTTTCACCTTTTGTCTTCCATTGCTCGCCTATCTGTTCTTGATCTTGATGATGAAGCCCTCAGAAGCGTATGCTCCCTTGCTTGTTGAAGATGACAAGGACAAAATGGCTATGATACTTTACTTGTATTTGAAGATGAGCTTCAAATACAAATGTGTGTTGGATGATATGAAGTGCTTATGAAGATGGGGGTGCCAAAGGCGCGCTTGTGTTTTTGCAGCATAAGTTTGCTCAAACGATGGATATGGAATGAAGAAGAAGAGGGTTGCATTTATAGAAATGTGTGAGAGCAGATCAATGGTTAAGAAGAAATACAAAGATCAAAGGTTGAGAATGGTTGAGGAATGTGCGCGAATAGAAAGAGGACAAGTGTCCAAGCTCCATCATGTAACAGGGGAGTTAACAAAATTGATTGAATAGTTAACAGAATAAACCAATTAGTTAAGTGAATTGATTGGGGAGTTGACTAAATTGATTGATCCGTTAACTGGGTTGATTGAGGAGTCAACAGAATAGATTGACCAGTAAACTCAAATGACTAATTCGTTAACAGATTTGATTGATGAGTTAACTAATTTTGACTAGAGGATAAATAGGACATGTAGGTGAGGGAATATTAGCTAATTAAATATTTAAAATATTTAATTACATGTGCAACATGGTGAGGGGGAAAAGGTGAGGTGGAAAGATGAGGTGGATTGATGAAGTGGAATTATGAAATTAGGACTTAGGATAGAGGGATTTAGGATTAATTAAATAATGTAGGATTATTTAATTTATGTGAGACATTAGAAGAATTTAGGGAATTTAATTAAATAAAATGATTTTATTTAATTATGGGATAATGAACCAATCAAATAAACTTAGAATATTTATTTAATTGACAGAAGAAAATAAGAATTAAGATAAATATTAAAATATTTACTTAATTCAGCATGAGCCAATTTTAGGTGTATACAGATATAAATCAAAGCCTTTTGGAATCAGGAGTTCCTGTGGCTCCTGGTGCTTTAGATAAGACTGAGGTTGAATCTTCTCCTCCTATGGAGTAGATGGTGGCAGGTGTAGGTAAAGGAAACAAGGCTTCCCCTCTTTTAGGACTTCATCAAAAAAATCCCAAGAAAGGATTTCTAGAGAAACCCTCCAAAGTTGTAAGAAAGAAGGATTTGGAGAAAATCAAGATGATGGGGGAAACTTTGGTGGAGTCAGGTTCTGTTAAGACTCTTGACTCCCATTTTTCTTGCTCCGAGAAATGATCATCCTCTCATGGAATGTAAGGGGCTTGAATAGTGGCCCTTGACAAGAAGTTGTTCAGGATTTGGTTCGTAAGAATTCTCCTAATGTGCTCTTCATCCAGGAAACTAAGCTTTTGGTTGAGAATATGTGTGGTGTGGTGCATAAACTCTGCGGGCATGGTCAATGCCAATGCATTGGTGCCCAAGGTAATGTTGGGGGTCTGGCATGTTTATGGAATCCTTTGAAGGTTTTCCCTCTTTGGTGGATGTCTTGTAAGTTTTCTATTTTGGTGTTTGCCTTGAGTTTGGAAATTGGAGAAACTATTCTTCTTTCCAATATTTATGCTCCTACGGATTTGCCTAGTAAGCAGTATCTTTGGTCCCATATTCAATTCATTCAAAGTAGTACTCCTCTTTTTCCATGGATTATAGCTGGTGATTTTAATGCTATTACTAATCTGGGTGAAAAGAGGGGAGGGGTTCCAAGACTGGAGCCTTCTTCTCTTCTTCTCTAGGATAATATTTATGTCTTAAACCTTGTAGATATCAAGCCTAGTAATGTTCAATTTACATGGAACAATGAACGATTAGGGGAGGAATGTATTGCTGAGAGGCTTGACAGGTTCTTGGTCTCTTGCTTTTGGATTGGTGGTTCTTAGTCTAGTAGCTCTAAGATTCTGGATTGGAGGGGTTTTGATCATTAGCCAACCAATCTTTTTGCTTCATTGGTTTGGGTTGCTTGCTCTCCCTCTTTCAAGTTTCAACTTATGTGGCTATGAGACCCTCTTTGTGGGAGCTCATGGTTGAATGGTGGCACAGTGGCAGACCTGCTTTTGGAACTATGATGTTTTCTTTTGTCAGGCAACTACAGTATGTGAAATACCAGCTCAAAAGGTGGAATAGGTAGTGTTTTGGTAACATCTTCTAGGTTAAGAGTGTCGCTCAGGAACATTTGGATGATATTACTCGGGAGATCAGAGAGTCTGGCCTTTATGAGGAGTCTCTTTCAGAGGATCAGGCTCTGAAATCCCTGGAGGAGGGTGAGTTGCAAGAGGAGATCTATTGTAAATAGAAGGCGTGGGTTGATTGGTTGCAGGAGGGGGACATTGTTGCAAGTATGAGCAGTAAGTGTTGTCGTTGATGTCAACACCTAAGATCAACATCTAAGGAAGTTACTTGGTTAAGTTGGAACAAGTGTTTGGTTGTTCTATCTCCTAGAATAGTGCAATGTTTTGCTCCACATTTCCTCACCATTGCTACTATCTCAATTCACCAACATGGCAGTGAGCCTTCTTCACTTAAGCAGTGAGCTCTGGGCAGTGAGTCCTAAGGTAGTGAGCATCTGATTTTTGGTATTGCTATAACATATATATCTTTGTGGGCTAACACCCACCATGGTTTTTCCCTTATAAGTTTTCCACGTAAAAAATTTGGTGTCTCATGTGTTGATTGTGTTATTGAGTTGATCTTCTTATTTCATGCTTTCATGGTTAAATCTAAATAACAGTAAATAAGTGTTTGATGTGTTGATGGTCATAAGTGTTCAAAGTTTTAGGGACAACTGATTCACCCCCTCTCAGTTGTCTAGTGCATTTCAACAATTGGTATCAGAGCTAGGTTCCTCAGAAGTAAGCCTAATAGCTTGAGGTTGATCTGGGATGGCACACAAGAAGGTTGCTCTTGAAGACCTAGAAAGAATTGAAGAAGAAATTAGAGATCTGAAGGAGACTGTGAAAGAAGCAGATGAATGTATTAGAAAATTAAGACAGAAAGTCAGGAAGTTCAAATAAAAATATAAGGAGGTCAGTGAACAATTGATATCACCAAATGAAACCTTGAATGATTTAAAAGTGGAAGTTGTAGAAAGAGCAAAAGTAGAACAACACCTAAAAATATTGGTGGAAGACAAATCAAAAGAATGTGTTGATCTTGAAAAGGAAGTTGGATATTTGAAGTCACAATTGGAGAAAGAAAAAAGCTATGAAGAAAAGTGTAAGATAAGTTTTGCAAAGCTTGATAAGATTATTGCTATCCAGAAGAGCCTTGATGACAAAGAAGGCTCAGGATTTGAGAAAGGTGAAATTTCCAAATTAGAACAAGTAGTGGATGTTGAAATCAAGAAGAACAAAGGCAAACCGTTTCAGAATCAAAGGAAAAGACCTAGAAGACCACTGGTCAGACAACCAAATGCTCAAAGGTACCCATCTTTCAATGGTTATTGTAATTCATGCAATAAGTTTGGTCATAAGGATACTCAATGTGGGAGCAAAGTGAATCAAAATGTTCCATCATTCTCTGGTCAGTGTTTCACCTATAATAAAGTAGGTTACAAGGCTAATGAATGTAGAAGTCAGATAAGAAATAGATATGGAAGGAATGATCAATATTTCAAAGGTAACTATTTCACATGTAATAAAGTTGGTCATAGAGCTACTGTATGCAGAAGGAAAGTGAGTCAGAATTCTATTAGGTGTTATGCATGCTATAAGTTGGGACATAGGGCTAATGAGTGCAGAAATCAAGTGAGAAATGACTATGCCAAGGATAGGACAATTAAACCTTTCAGTGGCTACTGTTATACATGCAATAAATTTGGGCATAAGTCTAACCAATACAGGTCAAGGATGAATGGAAGGAACAATGGTCAGAACAATACTGTGTATTTCAATTGCAATAGGCCTGGACATATTGAAAGGTTTTACAAAAGTAAGAACATGAAGAAGGATAATCAGGTTGAGTTGAAGAAACTAGTGGAAAAGGTTGATCTGGCAGAAATAAAAAAGAAGATGAATGAAATTTGGGTGAAGAAGAATGTAACAGAGGTTAAGGATGAGCTTGTGGCTGTATTAGGTGCAGATGTTCCCTCCAGAAACTAAAATTAGAGCTTTGTCTCAGGGGGGAGTCTTATTGAAAACCTTTTCTCCCCTACCAAAGGTTTGATGCTGATACCTCAGTATGAAGAGATAAAGTTAAGGATTAGCAACAAAGGATTAAGTTAGGAAAAAAATTTCTATTTGTAAAGGATAAAGGAAGATTTGTGCAGTTTAAGAAGTCTGCTATGCAAAAAGATTTGAAGACTAGTCATGAATTTTGGCTAAGTATCTAACCAGTAAAATTAAGTGACAGTACTCTGGTAATTTGGTCCACATTGGTCCATTGTTGAAGACATTGCTCTGTCATTCTAACATATGGTTATTAATCACTGATTACATCTACATGCAGAAGTTTGTCTGATTTTGATAATTAGCTTGAGAGTAATGAGTAACAGTAGTTTGGGTTGATAGAACACAGTTGTTTTCAATACAGAGCAATTTTCTTTGGAAATGTTTTGAAAATCTACATATGAACTTAGAGGTGAATGATTAGAACTAAGAATCAAATGATGATAGAGGAGGTAAGTTTAGATCAATTGAATTCAATATTTTCTATGAAGAACAAGGGATAAAGAGATAGTTGTCTACTAGGACTCCTTAGTAGAATGGAGTTGTTGAAACAAAGCACAGGACAGTCCAAGAGGCTGCTAGACCAATGATGAAGGAAGATGACCTACTAGAAGTATACTAGAGAGAAGATATACATATTGTTGTCTACTGTCAAAATGTAGTTCAAGTCAAAGGTGTGATGCAGGGATTTTCCTTGGATACTCTACTAAGAGTAAGGCCTACTAGTGCTACAATAAGAGTTTGGGAAATATCATTGAGAGTGCTAATGTGAAGATTGATGAAGTCATAGAAAGAATATTAGATCTAAGTGGCTATGAATTAGATGGACCTATTGAACAAGAAAATAGTCAAGTTGAAGAAGAAGAAGATCTGGAAAGAATTATTGAGATCCTAAGGGTTTGTACAGAAGTACCACACTGAAAAACTAGATCTTTGGTAAAAAGAGCAAAAGTGCATTGACTAAGAAGAAGAATTGTAGATAAACAGACTTGGGAACATGTCTCAAGAACATAGAACAAATAAAATAAGAATGGAGAAATGGTGAGGAACAAGGCTTGTGTGCAAAAGGGTACTCACAAGTGGAAAGAATGGACTCTGAGGCAACTCTTGCTCTGGTGGCAGGAATGGAGGCTATTAGGTTGTCTCTAGCCTTTGTAGCACATAAGGATTTTAAGTGTATCAAATAGATGTGAAGATTACTTGCTTGAATGGCAGGATGAAGAAGACATTGTTTTATCTAATAATGAGGAACTAGTAACAGTAATTGATGATGAGGGAAGCTTGCAGGAGAAAAGCTATAGACATATGAGTGTTGACCTTGTTGGTTATTTTCCCAAACTAGATGCTTGTTCCCAGTTATCCCTACAAAGTAGCCATTATTGATTAACAGGATTCCTGGGCCAGGGGCCAACAATACAGGAGATAGACTCTATAAATATCTCCTCTTCTTCTTTAGGCTCTACAGAACCAAGGGGGGTATTCCCTATTCAACATCTATAACATATGCACATGAACTTACTTAGATGTTGATACAAAGCAGATAAATCCTCTTTTATACAGACCAAAACTGTGGAATAAGTGCAAAGGGGCTAGCTTTGGGCCTATATTCAGTTGTGAGACAAAGGATTTTGGTCCTAAAACTACTTCTAAAGTCCTGATGGTTTGATTTAAAGTTTAAGTTTGATTTTATGTTTGGATGCAAAACTAAGACTTTGCGTTGCAACCTCAATACAAGACTAGATTGGTGCCTATCCAAGGATCAGAGTCAATAGACATACACATGTGAATGGCCAACATGAACATATACCAAAGACTAGATATCAAGGGGATTTTTAGTATCTGCCTTATAGATACTTCCCAAAATAGAGTATCCTGTTATCTCTACTTATTGATATCCCTTTTGCAATGTCTTATTCCCAACACTTGATCTGAAATGTTTAATCTACTCCTTGAGTAGAAGTAAGAAACCAAGTATTCAACACAGCTAACCTATATTCTAGAATCATAAACACCCCTTAAGTGCTTAGATTCATAAGAAGAACACACTCAATTTGGAGACAAATAACATAACACATGCAATATAGCATTACTCATTTAAATCAGCATGATATCATTAGATTTATGTAGAAAAACATACAACACGAGACTCATAAACTCATAAGATAGCCAAGACAAAGCCACCAATGAAGTCGTATCTTATTACAGCACCAAAATTTTGTCCTATTTTCAACAACAACAAAAGAGTAACATAGCTTGCTTTTTATACCAAGACTGTAAAACTCAGCAAAATTAATTACATGGCAAATCAAAAATCTGCTAGATACAATGCATGAGAAAATGGCTCTCAAAAAATTGAAGGCAATCCAGGAAAATAGAGGAGAGGGTAGGTGAGCTCGGGATCTGCACTGCCATTCAAAGATCTTCGTCATAAACCTAGTAGTTGGCAGTTCAACCATCGACCCATGCCTCTGTACGTTCCCATTAATGGTACAACTACCTGTAGCTCCCCTTGGAAATTGTAGCAGTGCACCCATGGAGTTTTCCTGCTCAAAAATTGACTACAAACACAAGGAAAATCCATCTCTAAAGGTTTAAAACCTGACCGTCGATCTATACTCCATCGCTGAGATAAATGGCTCAAAGCATCTTTGAAAAGTTGTGAACTAATAATACCATGCCACGTTAGCACCTCATGCATCTATCACTAACTTTTCCCCCTCTTCATTTTGCCACTTTCACCCTTGTATATGCACAAACATATGCATATACAAATTCCCTTTTTAAAACCTTGTATATGCAGGGCACATATACATACAACAGTTAACATGCAAGGCGAACCCCAAACTATTATAGAGCAAATCACAATCACCATCGGGTCCGCTTTGCATCCTCCTACCTTGCATATCCCAATGTATATTTGCATATACATTCACCTTAGACACACAAGGCACGGATTTCAAATTTTTATGAAGCATTTTGAAGTTGCTTTGAAATCTAGCTTGTATCTAACTCCTCTTGTATATTTGCTTGTATGTGTGAATATACAACGCAAATATACATACAAGGTGCAGATTCTAGGTTCTTATGAATTAGATTGGAAAAACCCTTTGAAATCTGGCTTGTATATCCTTTGCATTTGTGCACTTGCATGTTGACTTGTATATTTGCCACCCGATGTACATTCTGCTTTGCATATCTGCGGGCCCCACCAATTGTACCTTTTCTTTGCATGTTTCCAAATATACAAGGCCCCTTGTACATTTTCACTGTAACGAATGTATATGTACCCCCTTTGTATATCTATAATGTATATTTTCTCTGCATACAAACAACGAATCTTTCCTGGAATATGCCTGCAATGTATATTTTCTCTTATACCTAGCCATTGTACATCTAAACATACAAACCAAATATACATGCAACTCGTTATACAAACAAGGAATATTCCCAAGAATCTGTGAAAGATTCCCCCTTTGTATATGCACTATCCAAAGCCCAATATGCATCTAAAAATGCATATAACTCAATTCTTTATCATTTTTTGGAGGCCAATAGAGATTTCATGAGCCCGCCAACATACATTTGCAATTGCACATACAAAAACTTAACATTTTTCTCAAGGTGACAGAAAAAAGCAGTGAAACATTGCGTGGGGGCTGGTCAATCTCCAAACACTAAAGCATGAGGATGAGACTTAATAACCACGAACCCGCCACAGAAAGCCAACATCAGAATAGACAAAACAATACAAGATCCCATACCTCAAAAAATTTAGGGTTTGAATGAGAAATCCTGCAAACGTTCAAGATTAAAACCCTAAACATAAATGATTACCAACACAGGCTCCGATTGGGGACATGCAAGCGTGAGACTGCAGCAAGGACTAGACTACTTCGGGGCAGACTAGACAAAACGCAAAACTCAAAACACGACCGACTATACAAGGCATGTACAAAATACTTACACCTAATTTATAGTGTGCACATAAGGTACTCATTTATGAGAAAAAAGCTTTATGGAATTTACCATGCATAGGCAATTCCAACAGTTCACCAGTGAGGGCCTAGAGAAAATAAGAATCATTTTCCTGGATATTGCCAATTTGATATGGGCCAATCCACAGGGGCTCAAATTTACCATGCTTACCCCTATCTTGGCTCCTTGCATTCCACATAAGGACCAAGTCACCTATCTGAAACCTTCTCTCTGTAGCCCTTCTATCAAACAGATATTTCACTTTTTGTTGTTTATTGATGTTTGTTTTGTGTGCATCTCTTTTGATTTCATCTAATGCAACCAGCTGATTTATTCTTTTAGTCATTGGGTCCTCAATCTCCTCATCCTTGCCTTGGATGAACTTATAAACTGGTAGGAGGTTGTTCACAAGGAATTTAGCTGTTGCACCATATACTAATTCAAAAGGTAACCTTTCAATTGATCTTTTCATTGTTACTTTGTCAGCCCATAATGCCAACTTTAGCTTGGAATCCCAAGCCCTCTTTTTTTTATCTATCAACCTTTTGATGATTTTCATGAGACTTTTGTTGCTTGACTCTACTTGACCGTTTCCTTGTGGATGGTATGGTGATGTATGAGACAAATCAATTTGATAGTTGTTGCAAAAATCAATAAATTTGCTAGACCTGAAGCACATAGCATTGTCTGTGACCAATTTGGCTGGTACTCCAAATCTGATAATAATATTTTCTAGAATAAAATCCATCACCACTTTGCTTGTAGCCTTTTTAGTTGGAATGGCTTCAATCCATTTAGTGAAGTAGTCAGTAGCCACTAAAATCCAACTATGTCCTCCACTTGATTTTTCTAAGATTTCCCCTATAAAATCAATCCCCCATTACTAAAATGGAGCTTCTACAGTTACAGTCTTAAGGGGCAATACACCTTCATATTTCAGATTTCCTAAGAACCTTTGGCAAGACTCACATTTTCTTACCACTCTGTGTGTCTGAGAAGAGAGTTGGCCACCAATAGCCCACTCTGAGAATTTTGTGGGCTGTTGTATAGGCAGCATAGTGTCCACCACACACTCCATTGTGCATGTCACTTAGAATATCCTTAGCCTGATCGTTATTCACACATCTAAGTAATACACCATCAGGATTTTTCCAATACATCTCTCCTTGAACAATGATGTATTTAATAGCATGTAGCTTCAAGGTCCTCTTCTGATCATCACTGAGATGAGAAGGACAATTCAAATTGTATAAATAATGTACTATGTCCTTATACCATTCAGATTCTGACATATTTATAATTTCATTATGCACTACATTCACCTGGCATGCCTCTAGGTTTGACTGTGTCATCAGTTTTGCCAAACCTTGTCCTCTTACCAATTTTGTGATATGGATGAGGGGGAAATTTGGTTATTCAAATCAATGAAAAATAATCCCAAACATCTACAGAATAATAAAGATAAAAGAGATTTAAAATAAAGAACAGACAATACCTTCACCTTTTACCTTTTTGCCTTCTGTAGTTCGCCTGTCTTCATTCGATCTTGATTGTGAAGCCCTCAGAAGCTGTCACTTGCTTGCTTGTTTGAAGATGACAAATGAAGAATGGCTAGGATACTTTGGTATTTGAAGATGAGCTTCAAATACAGAAATGGAGGATGCTATGAAGTGCTCAAATATAATGGGGGTGCCAAAGGCACGCTTAGATTCCTGCAGCATAAGTTTACACAAACTCCAGATATTGAAATGAAGAGAAGAAGGTTATATTTATAGAAGAGAGTGAGGGAAGATCAATGGTTGAGAAGAAAAGAATGAATCAACGGAGGAGGATTGTTGAGGAACGTGCAACAAATGGAAGAAAGACATGTGTCATTCAAAAAGAAGCTTTGTTGAGTTAAAAGCTTTCTTGATGAGTTTTCATTTTCTTTAAATTAGAATTTATTTTTCTAATTTAAGAGCAAAGTTGCTTTAAAGTTGCTTTAACTCAGCTTTTACTTTTGTATGACAAGAGGAATTTATTTTTAGAAGATATTGAAGATAAGAAAAAGAATTAAATAAATAAATTTATTTAATTTAGAAGATAAGAAAACAAATTAAATAAATAAATTTATTTAATTCATTTTTAGAAGATTTGGAAGATAAGAAAGCAAATTAAATAAATAAATTTATTTAATTTATTTTTAGAAGATTTAGAAGATAAGAAAGCAAATTAAATAAATAAATTTATTTAATTTATTTTTAGAAGATTTAGAAGATAAGAAAGCAAATTAAATAAATAAATTTATTTAATTTACTTGCACATGATTTTGGAAGAATAAATAAAATATTTAATTATATTTTATTTTTGGGGATTTTAATTTAAATAAATTTGCATTTTATTTAAATTAGGAAGAATGAAAGATTTAATTAAATAATTAAAATTATTTAATTACTTAGAAGAATGGGTTTTAATTAAATAATTGAAATTATTTAATTATTTAGAAGAATAAAGTTAATGTAGATGAAATTAATTAAATAAACGAAATTTATTTAATTAAATGGGAGGAAGTGAATCAAATAAATAAATAAATTTATTTATTTATTTATAGAGGACTATGAAGATGAAATAAATATTTAAAATATTTATTTAAGTAGAGTCATGTCATTTTTAAGTGTATACATTTTGCCCCTCTTTGATGCAATGTGTTTTATCACGTTATTTCAAAGAATAAGATTTTTGACAATGATACATGCCCCAGTTTGCCCCTAGTACAGGTTGAACGACAGGATGCCCCCTTGGGAGATTGGACGAGGAGACGGCAGAAGGCATGAGACGGACAATCTCACGATGAGAAGAAATGGCTGGATGCAGAAGAAAGAGGTGAATGATATGAGATGCAAGATAAAAAGATAACTCACACAAGCAAGAAGCAAGCAAGCACAAATGATACAAAAATAGGCAAGGTATTGCCCCAGTCAAGTGGTAAACCAAGGATATAGATTGATGATGTCTGGTTTTAAGAATGAAACATGTCGTATAAGACTCCGGGTCTGGTTTCGACAATGCAACATCCTGTCTAAGACACTATGATATGATAACGATATACGATAGTGTTGTCATGGTGGGGAACGACATATCCCTAGAGCAACACGAAGGATAGTTACGACTGATTGATATGGTTTACGACAAGATTAGGATCAAGACCACTGAATGTGATTGGATCATTCAACAAGATTGGCTTGACTCGATTGGTATGGATTAAGGATAGACTTGCATTTTGATCACTGCTCAGATTGACAGGTAGAATTGTTGATGAGCAATATGAAGACAAATAGAAATTTGATCGGTAGAAGAATGACTCGATAGAAGAAATTTGATTGAAGGACTGACAAGCTGCTGCAGGATTTTCTTATTGCATGGGATATGGATATGGAATGGAATTAGATAGGGTATGGATATGGATATGGAATGGATGTGGATTTGTCATCTTGATATTTGTAAGGCTTTTTGCTTTCATCATTGGGCTTTATTATGTTGTAAGAAAATACAAGCATCTAAGTATAATTAGACTGAGATGACCTGAGTATCGCTTACATGGATTTTGATTTAGCAAGTTAATACAAGCATCTAGTCAAACTTGAATCTAGATGACCTAAGTACTTCTTACGTTTCAACAGACAAGGATTGCCCCTTTTTATGTTTAGACTTCGGAGTCCTCGATGATCTTTTTGCTGATCATGTCGTTAGACAGAAGTCGTCACATTACTAAAGTTTAATCCACAAGCAGCAGACAAAGAAAAATTATGCCCCCATCATAGCATCTCTAGCTTTTGGCATCCTCGAGTAGCATAGGAAGACATAATGACAAAAAACCAAGACTTTGTAAAGTTAACCTGTTCACAAAACATTCTTGCATTAGATGTGCCTTTTTGCCATAATTGAGAGAGAATTAGCTTGAGTGTTTCAGTATGGTGCTCTGCTTTGGACAGGTGGATGTTTTTGCCAAGGTTTTGTTTGGAAACGCATTGTGCTGCACTTGCTTGCCTTGTGAAAAGGGTGCGGACGCGGATAGAGGGATAGACGACAAGACAGGGGATGGGAAGCAGAGCCTCGGGGGCGCAATGATAATGGCCTTGCCTACGTGATAGCTTAGAGGCGACGTAGTTCGGGGAGAAACCTAATGGACCTAAGATATGGAGTGGATGAGACACAATATGGACCAAATATGGAACAACTATGGATCAGATATGGAACAGAGATGGATCAAATATGGAATAGATAACACTGATGACAAAGGCTATGTTAGGCTGACACTACAGACAAGATACTGGATAAGAATTTTGGATAGCCTTAATGCTAGATACTAATGACAAGGGAAACACCACGGATAGGCAGATGGATGGGTGATAGGGGATCAATGGCAGGTAGGTAGAAGGAAACAAGGATGTGATCTCCAAGGACTATGTCGAATAAGAATAACGTGCCCCATTGTAGGTAGAATACGTAGGATTTTTCATGACAATGTTTATGACAACAAGAGGATGAGAGGATAATGAAGGAGTTGCTTAGTTTGGGAGGGATAAGGTATGTCAAGAGCCATCTATAGCATTTGTCACCATTGTGCCCCCAATCTTTATCAAGATCAAAAATAGAGGAAAGGAAGATTTAGGATGGATGGCCTGGATAGTATAGGTATGTAATGGATAGAGGAATAGGATAAGAAATGGTATGGATGGAAACTGATAGGAGAAGGGTGGTATGCTAATGAGACAAGGTGCCCCCAAGTGTAGGTGACATAGAAGATCAACTTACACATGACGCCTGTTTGCCAGGTTTTCATCATGGTACTTATCCAAGGTGCCTGTTTGCCAGGTTTTCACCAGTGGACGAAGGGATTTTTCTTTACTTTTTTTTTTTTTGAATATTTGGATGGGAGAAGGTGGACACAGAAAGGAGAGACTCAAGTATGTAGTTCTATAAAAGGTGATAGTCCCGCGAGATGGATGTCGTCTTATGGACCATGTCAAGTGTGCTCATAGATGTTGGTAGGGGATTGCATGAAAGTGAGATGAAGTAGGTAGAGAGTGGATTATGGAAGGTACGATAGTGGATGATGATGCAGAATACAAAAGGACTTAGGTAAGGATGGAAGGAACATTTATGTAAAAGCATGGACCATAGGATGAGGAAGATATGTAGGATAGTAGTGGAAGGGAGGGGAGATGGAGTTGTATGAAAGTGTTGTGGAATGGAAAGGAACCATGACCAACAATTGCACATACCATGATAAACATTGAAGCTTATGATGGGAAGGTGGTGTTGGAAGCAATGAAGATTTTTGCTTGGTGGATGAGTGATTGAGGTATTTAGGGACCCACATAGACTTAGTATTTTTCTGATTTTTTCTTGTCATGTGGGATGGAAGGATTTGATATTTTTGGATGGCATGGGAGAAAGTGGATGGTTGGGATGCTTTAGAGGTGGATGCCTCATTTGACTTGATAGCTTTTTGCTTGGGTACCCAAACCTTTTTGCTTATAGATTGTACTTGTGAAGGTATGGGCTTGGCTATATGCAGCTTTAGTGCATCTTCAGAGGTAATCATTTGTTGCTTGGGGACCCACACCTTTTTTAGTTTGGCATTGAGGTGTGTGGGTGTATGCAGCTTTTGATATGGATAATTCTTAGATTCTGTACTTTTGTATCCTAGGTCATGAGGACGCTTAGGATTTTGGACTTGAGAGGTAGAGGCATCAAAATTTTTGTTGTTGAATTCTCTTGGGATGGTGGAAGTGGGGTAGGTGGAAGCTCTTTGTTTAGACAACATGTGCATTTGTTGGCCATGATTGGGAATGTTAGAGGATTTACAGATGGATGGATAAGGTGTTGGAAGAAGTGGTGGTAAAATGTAGGGAGGGATGTTAGGATTTGGGAGTAGCAGAGGTAGATTGGATGGTGGAAGGTGTATGGTTACATGCTTTTGACAAATGTAGGATGATGGAGGTGGAATGGTGACATATGTTTTGGGGATACAAGAGGGTTTGTGATGGAAAGTGGTAGACTTAGGAGGAGTGGAGGAAGTACCAACATCTTGAGATTGTTCACCTTGGGGTATGTATCCAAGACCATATGAAGGTGGAGGAACATTGACATGGACGGGCTCCAAAATACCTTGTTCATGAAGGCCTAAGCCTTTACCTTGATAGTTCATATGTTGGAGTATGCGGTGGACAGCGGGATTATGTGTAAGTGGAACACTAGACGCAAGTTCTTTATTGGATGGAGAAGATGAGATAGAGGATAATGGTTGTTGGTGTTCTAAGGAAGAACATTCATGCATGAAGGTAGTGAGACCAAGGATATAGGATAACGGATTTGTAGCTTGGTCAATAATGGGTGGTGAAGGATCACTAGAATCTTGATCGTCATTATGCTCTTTAGGATCTAAATTATTGGGTTGATCATTCATGTGCACTTGCGAGGCAAGTGTCTCATCATAGGAGGTGGAAGTTGTTGGATCATGGATGGGATTAGATGTAAGAGGGATAGAAGTAATGGAGTTTTCTTGCTCATGGATGGGTATGGGCTCAAGTTGTTCAAGGACATCTTCTTCATAGGGAATATCTTGATCATAGAACAAATAAAGGTTATGGATGGGTTGGAGTTGGATCTCTTGCTCATGTATAGTTGTTGGGAGATGGATAGGATCAAGTGGCTCATGGAGAGGTTCATTATTATGGATATCATCTTGATCATGGAAAAGATGCATGTTATGGATAGGTTGCAAGAAAGTGGTTTGATCTTGACTTGGACTAGGGATTAATGTTTCCTAATGCTTAGGATTAGACTCTTGACATACCTCTTGGGTTGCTTGAATGGAAGTGGATAGCTCTTGGGTAGGCTTGACATGTTCTTGAGGGTTATTGACATGGAGGTATAGTAGCTCTTGACTTGGGTTCATGGTAGTAGGTTCTTTGATAAGCTCAAGGGGTTGCGAATGACATGAAGGTGTTGTAGGATTTGATATGGGATTGGAAGAATCTTTGGTAAGGTCAAGGACTAAAATTTGGGGGCATGGTTGACTTTCTGCTAGTAGCCCTTGGATCACATCATTGGTAGGTGTATGGATAGGTGAATGAGGGGATTTAGCTTTCTCCCTAGCTTTTCTCTGGTAGTATAAATTTGGCAAAACTCTTTCCCACAACTCATCTGATTCTCTTTTGGTCACCCATTTAGAGTTTGAGGAACTCCATAATGGTGTTGGCGTGGGATTGGCATGTTTTGGAATATGTGTCTTAGGAGTTAGCGAAGGAGGACTAGTAGAAGTGGTATATTATTTCCCCTTTGAGGTGGCAGTTGCCCTATCAATAGTATCATTAAGACGGGAAAAGAAGGTATGATTTTGGGATGAGGCACAACTAGTACTGGCATGTTCAGCTTGCAAGATTGCCATTTCTTGTTGTAAGACTTGGATTTGTTGGTTAATTGCTATACACTCTTGGGGTGACGGACCTGAGTTTATTTACAATTTCAGGTATTGGAGTTTTTGACCAAAATATTCCAATTGGTTTTCCATTGACACAAGACCGAAAAAACTTACTGGTTTGGATGAGCAATAGTAGAAGGCAGATGTGCAAAAAAATCGATATATATGCGCAACACTGGTGAAGTTTGCATGCGCCAAAACAGAGTGCAGATGCTCAATACTGTCAAATGTGCAAAAAGTCGGTGTACATGCATAAATCTGGCTCTTTGCTTGGGTTTTCTCAGAACTTGGAAATTTTGGATCATTTTCAAGATTTTTCAGTGTTTTTGGTTTGAAAAACTTGGTGTTTCTGATGATGTTGATGTTCAATTATAGCAAAAGCATAGCAAACACATAGAAGTTTTCCATGATTTTTATCTTTTTTTATGTTTTTTTGTGTTTTTGGACTATTATGATTCAAAGACAAGTACAACCTAGGCAAGATGGGACAATATTCGTTGAATCCTCTAGCTGTGCCACTCAAAGCGTGTAGCTCCAGAATCTGGTAGCACCGGCTCCCCTCCACGGCACTCACTTCTCACGCATACCAGATTCAGGTTTCCTTAGGCTCGTCCCCACACCGAACCTTAGGATTGTCCCTGCTACCTCTACTAAGAGTCACTTGAATCGAGGCCGCTTCAAGAGCTCCGCCCTTTGCATCAATGAATAGGGGTTTTTGGCTTACTACACAATTGGTTCTTAGATAGGGCAACCGTTCGAGTGGTTACACGTGCGGCGGCGCTACTCTCCGTTATGGAGTCTCCCAGCCTCAAAGGGTTACACCTATGAGGGTTTTGGGGGAGGTTGGCCGTCGGTGTAACACAGCAGTACTTGTTGCTTGAGGTTTTCACCCCAAGCACAATTTATTTTAAGTGGCTTGGTAGGGCTTGGCTTTAGCCTATTACCACTCAGGGTCGTTCCCACTTGGACAGACGTGCATCCAAGGGCAGGCCCCCCTAAAGGTTTGACAAAAAGAATGACAAGTCTGGCACTTTGATCACCCAGTTAAGGGGAGAGCATAAGCCTATTGTCATTCGCAAGCACAGAGTACAGTGGTTAATCCAACCTAGTTAAAATAGAAAAACTAAATGGGCTAAGCTAATTTGTGCACTCACACAATTGTTAACTTGAAAAGTGATTAATCATAGCATTGTTCATTTCCCATTTGTTAACTTTGAAAGTGATTAATCATAGCATTGTTCATTTCCCATTTGTTAACTTTGAAAGTGATTAATCATAGCATTGTTTATTTCCCATTTGTTAACTTTCAAAGTGATTAATCATAGCATTGTTCATTTCCCGTTTGTAAAAGAAAGCAATGATTAAGCTAGAAAATGAATCAATAATGCAAGATAACAATTTGGTCCAATTACTTCCTTCCTAGTTAGGGACTATGTGTAATTTGTCATAAAATGCATTTGATTACTTCACCCCTAGTTAGGCTAGATGAACTAAGCAAAACATCTAGATGACCTAATCCAGCCACTACTCCTACAAAACAGATGTTAGTTCCAGTATGCAAAAGTAAAAAAAAAAACCCAAAATAAAAATCAGAAGACAGATGTGCACACTGCTGCCTGAATGCGCAGAAACAGGGAGTGTGCGGCTTTTTGAACAAAAGTGCAAATACATAGATCAAATGCACAAAAGAATGAGGTACAGGCACAAAAATAGTAGATGTGCAAAAGGACGAGGTGAATGTGCAAATTGGGAGGTCAGATGTGCCAGTTCGTCAGATGCATCATTTTGGAAGGCAAATGCGTTGTTTCAGAAGCTGAATGCTCAAAACTGGCTTTGTCAGAAACCTGTTTGTCACCTGTATGGACCTGTCTTCAAGAAAACTCAGATTTTTTTTTTTAGTAGAGGGGCAAGGGCCCCACGGTGGTCGCCAAAATGTGAGGGGGAAATTTGGTTATTCAAATCAATGAAAAATAATCCCAAACATCTACAAAATAATAAAGATAAAAGAGATTTAAAATAAAGAACAGACAATACCTTCACCTTTTACCTTTTTGCCTTCTGTAGTTTGCCTATCTTCATTCGATCTTGATTGTGAAGCCCTCAAAAGCTGTTGCTTGCTTGCTTGTTTAAAGATGACAAATGAAGAATGGCTAGGATACTTTGGTATTTGAAGATGAGCTTCAAATACAGAAATGGAGGATGCTATGAAGTGCTCAAATATAATGGGGGTGCCAAAGGCGCGCTTAGATTCCTTCAGCATAAGTTTACACAAACTCGAGATATTGAAATGAAGAGAAGAAGGTTATATTTATAGAAGAGAGTGAGGGAAGATCAATGGTTGAGAAGAAAAGAATGAATCAATGGAGGAGGATTGTTGAGGAATGTGCAACAAATGGAAGAAAGACATGTGTCATTCAAAAAGAAGCTTTGTTGAGTTAAAAGCTTTCTTGATGAGTTTTCATTTTCTTTAAATTAGAATTTATTTTTCTAATTTAAGAGCAAAGTTGCTTTAAAGTTGCTTTAACTCAACTTTTACTTTTGTATGACAAGAGGAATTTATTTTTAGAAGATATTGAAGATAAGAAAAAGAATTAAATAAATAAATTTATTTAATTTAGAAGATAAGAAAACAAATTAAATAAATAAATTTATTTAATTCATTTTTAGAAGATTTGGAAGATAAGAAAGTAAATTAAATAAATAAATTTATTTAATTTATTTTTAGAAGATTTAGAAGATAAGAAAGCAAATTAAATAAATAAATTTATTTAATTTACTTGCACATGATTTTGGAAGAATAAATAAAATATTTAATTATATTTTATTTTTGGGGATTTTAATTTAAATAAATTTGCATTTTATTTAAATTAGGAAGAATGAAAGATTTAATTAAATAATTAAAATTATTTAATTACTTAGAAGAATGGGTTTTAATTAAATAATTGAAATTATTTAATTATTTAGAAGAATAAAGTTAATGTAGATGAAATTAATTAAATAAACGAAATTTATTTAATTAAATGGGAGGAAGTGAATCAAATAAATAAATAAGTTTATTTATTTATTGATAGAGGACTATGAAGATGAAATAAATATTTAAAATATTTATTTAAGTAGAGTCATGTCATTTTTAGGTGTATACAATATGTATTTCAATGTTAAACTCTTGCAATTTATTTATCCATCTACATCTTCTTCCGGTTACCTCCTATTGAGTAAAAATATCTTTAACTGTTGCATGAGGCACATATGCAATTACTCGAGAGCCTACCAAATATGGCCTGAAGCTCTTAACCACCCTAATCAGTGCATATGCTTACTTTTCCATGATGTCATACTTTAATTCAGCAGCTTGCAATGACCTGCTAAAGAAAGCTATAGGTTGTTCAAAACCTTCTACATTTTTCTGCAATAAGCATGCAGCAATAGTATGGAAAGAAGTAAATGAGAGCAACTGAAAGGGATTAGAAAAATTAGGAGATAGATATAGAAGGTTCTAGAATGATTTAGTTGCTTCATCCTCCCATTTGATAGTTGCACCTTTCTTTAGCATTTTAGAGATATCCTTTGTGGTCTCTACAAAGTTAGGCGCAGATCTTCTAACAAAATTAATTTTCCCAAAGAAGGACTGAACAACTTTCATTGTTCTAGGGATCTAAATTTTGTCAATTGCAGCCACCCTTTCAAGATCAATCCTGACTCCATCCTTGGAAACAATGTGTCCAAGCAATTTTCCTTCCACTACCCCAAAAGCACATTTCTTTGGGTTAAGTGAGATGCCATATTCCAATTCTCTAATAAAGATTTGTTCTAAGTGCATGCAATGTTGCTCCTCCTTCTCTGAATAAGCTGTCAAATCATCCTAATACACAGCCAAGATTGAGTCAATTAATCCTGCAAAAGCAACATCCATAGCCCTCTAAAATGTGGCACCTGCATTTGTCAATCCAAATGGCATTCTCACATATACATAAGTTCCCCATGGAGTGGTGAAAGCAATCTTGAATTGTTTTGATTCTTTTACTTTCACTTGATTGTACCCTGAAAATCCATCCATCATGGATAAAAGTTCATAGCCAGTCACTTTCTGCAACATGGCTTCCATGTTTGGCAATGGATAATTGTCCTTCAAGGAAGATACATTTAGATTTCTAAAGTCCACTCAAAGTCTAATGTCACCATTCTTCTTTCTAACCAGGACAAGGTTAGACACCCAAGTTAAGTGTCTGATGGGCATAATTATTCTAGCTTCCCTAAGCTTCATAAGCTCTTCTTGCATTTTTGGAGCTAAAGTTGGGTTGATAGGTCTTTGTTTTTTGTCTAAATGGTTTAGCTTCAGGCTTCAAAGGGATTTCATGCTGGAATAAATCTTCTCTATAAGCTTTCAGGTCCTCATACAACCAGGTAAAAATATGCTTATATTTTTTTAGTAGTGCAATTAGCATAGTCCTGATGTGCGGCTTGAGCTGCTTGCCAATATATACCTTCTTGGGGGCCTGAGATGTCCCCAAGTTTATCTCCTCCAAATCATTCTTGTTTGTTGGAGATGCCTTTGTAATAAATTGGTCCCTATTGTCAAAAGATCTCTCTAAAGCGACCAGCCCTCTAGGGATTTTATTTGTCTTGAGTTGAATTACCTCCTTCCCTAAGAGAGTCTCTTTTCCATCTACAACCTCTACAAAGTTCTGAAAATCCATTTCTTGGTTCTCATATTCATCAATGCAATGTAGAAATCTCATTAAATCCTTGTCATCATCAAACACTTGCCAGCTGCATATATATTATCTGGAACTGCAGGTCTAAGTTTAACCTCAACATTTGTAACATCTATCAGAGTAACATCATCTGGCCTTATGGCTACATTAGCTAAAAAATCTACCCTGACATTTTTTGATCTCTCAATCCAATTTATTGAAAAGGCATCAAACAATTCACTTGTATCCCATACAACATGCTTATACTATTTTAACCTCTTATTTTTTGATGCATACTTGTCTCTAACTTGGGAGACAACTAACTCTAAATCCCCAAATACTTTGAGCATCCTGATTCCATGCTTCAAAGCAACATTCAATCCTAATAATAGAGCCTCATACTCTGCAATATTATTTGTACACGAAAACTTCAACAAGAAAGAGAATTTTAGAAGCTTACCAGTTGGAGACAGAAAAATAATTCCAGCACCAGAGCCTTCTTTTGAACAAGCTCCGTCAAAGTACATGGTCCAGAGACCCTGTTGGTCAAGCTCCTGAATGCAAACATCTCTCCCTTTACCCTCTTTATCACCTAAGACAACTTTGAAGTTATCACAATTAGTATCCACGAAACATATATACTCCTCTAATTCCTGATCTTCAACTGTGTCCAGTGATCTTTCTTCTCTAATCAGTTTGACATCCCTGCCATTCATTGGGATCATGGCATATGAAAGATCTAGCTGCATACTTCCACCAATCAATGCTGCCAATCTTCTTGACAATAACATGCCATATTGTGGCTTGATATCAACAACTGTTATGTTTATTTTGTAAATTTTTTTAGGATATGCTGCCAATCTAAAGTCCACATCTTTCATGATTCCAATGACAGGTACCTCTCTAGCATCCATGGCATAGCATTTCCCACATGCCTTATCTATCTTTAACCCAGCTTGCTGCATAATGGCCAAAGGCATGATATTCGTTGATGCTTCTGAGTCAAGCATACAATTCTTAATCACTTTTCCATTTATGACAAGGGAGACATAGAATGGCTCAACCTGTGAAGGGCATTTTGTCATGGTCATCCCCAAATAAACTTCAAGGGTCTCATCCTCATTAATACACATAATTTGTTTCCTACCCTGAGTCTCAATATTTTGATTAGCTTGACAGGGTATTCCTGAAATCAGGGACAATGTTTTATTTCTGAATTCTTCAACTTTCATCAGCTCCATCAATGGAACATAAAACTTTACCTAGGACAAGACCTAAGTTATGTCAAATGGGGCATAATTTTGTATAATTGTTGTAGCTTGATCTGCAGTTTTATTTTTATCCTGAGATGACCAAGCCTTAATTTTCGTGGCTCCCTGACTGTCATCTTTGATCTAAAAATCTTTGTTCTGATCCTCAAGCTAGGGAATTCTATTTCTGGTCCTTGAGAATCATGACCTATTTTTTTCTTAAAATTTTGCTTAATGTTGCTCCATTGTTTCTTTTGTGGTTCAGTCCCTTTATGACTGTGCATTAGTTGGTTCACAAAAGTATTCTCTGGTTGGTGCGAGTTACTTACCTGAGTTTTACCCTTGAGATTGTAATTGCTTTTGACTTGAGCCACTACTACAGCTGTGAAGGCTCTAATTTCTTCATCAGATGGTCTCCTCAAGTTATTCAAAAAATTGTGTGAGTCTTGAGCATAAGCATAATTATCCTCATCATCTTCATCACAGGGAAACTGTTGGCAGACCTGAATCTCATTATTTGTGCTTGCATCAACATCTTGAGAAGGACACTCCCTATTTGTAGACAGCATATTGACATTGTCATCTTCCATGCAATGTGGTTCATTCCACTCATCACAGGCCACGGTATTGTTATATGGAGACTGAGCAATCATACATTGTGACTGTGAGTGAGGCATCTGCCATATTATGCACCATGGGGTATCATTAACAATATTAACAACCTTCTTCAAAGGGTCAAGTGTTTCCTTAACATTTTGATTCCTTGGATTTGTGTTACTGTTTGGAAGAATGGGTTTACCATTATGCCAATTAGTATTATATGGCATATCATGTAATGATGGTCTTCTTTCTTGCCTTTGGTAAACTTGCCTATCAGGACCTACCCCTTTTTCATTTTCAACCATTCTATAGCTTAGGTCCTTGACAATAGTTGTCAACTTATCTAATTTATCCTCAGAAGTAGATGCATTGCCCTGAGCATTTTGAGATTTAGTATTTGGATTTTGCAGAATTTTGACATCATCTCTTCTGTTTGTCTTACCAGATGCTTTTCTATTATTTTTAATATTTGTTGCAATTTTGAAAGCATCTCTGAGGCTGTGAGGACCCTTATCTCTTAATCCATAAGTTGTTTTAGCATCAAAAGCATTTATGTATAACACTATGCACATAGGTTCATTAGGCCTCAGGTGATGTGGTAATTTGTTCAGCACCTTAGTGAATCTAGCATTGAAATCAACAACCTGTTCATTCGATCCTTTGGTAATGCCAGTGAATTCATTAATGAAGAAACTTGGGTTAGTGTGGTCACCATATTGTTCGTTGAAAATTCTTCTGAAGTCCTCCCATGATGAAATACTCCTATCAGGCAGACCCTTGTACCATTCTCTAGCTTCATCAACTAAGGATTGCATAAATAATTTCATGAAAACATCCTCATACTCAACCTCAAAGTTGTCCATGATATTCTGGAAATCTTTTGAATAGTCTTCCCCTGACACAGTATTATTTCCTGAAAACTTTGGCACTTGCGGCCTCACATGTTTGTCAATAGGATTTGGGTAACCAAGAATGCCATCAAAAACTAGTTGTCTGAATCTGTCCAACTGCATAGGTTGCCTATCAAACTGATTTGCATTTACATTTCTATTTGCATTCTAATTTCTTACATTATTCAATGGTATTCTAGCATTATTTGCATTCTGTCTTTGATCGTTATGCTGATCTTGAACTTCATTTATGCGCTGGTTCCTCAACACATTTATATATTCTCAAGGGTGGGAACTGAATCATTCTGAGCAACTCACATGGCCTGTACTTTCTGTCTCATATCATCTCTAATTTTTACTACTTGCAAATATTCTAATTCTGCTCTCAGACTCTTGATTTCTTTGGCTAATTCCTCCTCTCTAGGCATAGAAGAGGAAGGTTTCATCACATTCTGATCATCATTGTCATCCCTTGGGGATTTAGCTTCTTCAAATGTATCAGGGGAATCAAGGAAAGGGCATTCTTGAAACACTTCTGACCTCCTTCTTAATCCACTACCCTATTGTCTTTCATATACATTTTGGATCTCAGCCTCAGTGTTTGAAAAATAAGGTATCATTTTCTCTGAAGATCCTAGATTGTCCTGCATATTATCAGTACTTCTGGGAGAACCCTCTCAACTAGCTTGAATAGTCCCTTTTCTTCTGTACATCATTTTTATGGATAACTCTTCAAACAGAGGATTATACAGGGATCTTCTCCCTTGCATACAAATTTTTACTTTACCGGTTGGGAGATTTATTCGGAGTCACCACCTACAACTAGGAATGGTTTTCTTTTATAAATCAAGGTTCTTTCACAAACTCCCCAGTAGAGTCACCAAATCTATTGGTTATTTTCCCAGACTAGATGCTTGTTCCTAGTTATCCCTACAAAGTACCATCATTGATTAATAGGATTCCCAGGCCAGGGGCCAACAGTACAGGAGATAGACTCTATAAATATCTCCTCTTCTTCTTAGGCTCTACAAAACCAAGGGGGTATTCCCTATTCAACATCTATAACATATGCACATGAACTTACTTGGATGTTGATACAAAGCAAATAAATCCTCTTTTATGTAGACCAAAACTGTGGAATAAGTGCAAAGGGGCTAGCTTTGGGCCTATATTTAGTTGTGAGACAGAGGATTTTGGTCCTAAAACTACTTCTAAAGTCCTGATGGTTTGATTTAAAGTTTAAGTTTGATTTTATGTTCGGATGCAAAACTAAGACTTTGGGTTGCAACCTCAATACAAGACTAGATCAGTGCCTATCCAGGGCTCAGAGTCAATAGACATACACATGTGAATGGCTAGCATGAACATATACCAAAGACTGGATATCAAGGGGATTTTTAGTATCTGCCTTACAAATACTTCCCAAAACAAAGTATCATGTTATCTCTACTTACTGATATCCCTATTACAATGTCTTCTTCCCAACACTTGATCTAAAATGTTTAATCTACTCCTTGAGCAGAAGTAAGAAATCAAGCATTCAACATAGCTAACCTATATTCTAGAATCATAAACACCCCTTAAGTGCTTAGATTCATAAGAAGAACACACTCAATTTGGATATAGATAACATAACACATGCAATATAGCATTACTCATTTAAATTAGCATGATATCAGTAGATTTATGTAGAAAAACTTACAACATGAGACTCATAAACTCACAAGACAGCCAAGACAAAGCCACCAATGAAGTCGTATCTTATTACAGCACCAAAATTTTGTCTAGTTTTCAACAACAACAAAAGAGTAACACAGCTTGCTTTTTATACCAAGACTGTAAAACTCAGCAAAATTAATTACACAGCAAATCAAAAATCTGCCAGATACAACGCATGAGAAAAAGGTGCTCAAAAAATTGAAGGCAGCCTAGGAAAACAGAGGAGAGAGCAGGTGAGCTCAGGATCTGCAATGCCATTCAAAGATCTTCGTCATAAACCTAGTAGTTGGCCATTCAACCATCGGCCCATGCCTCTATACGTTGCCATTAATGGCACAACTACTTGCAGCTCCCCTTGGAAATCATAGCAGCACACCCATGGAGTTTTCCAACTCAAAAATTGACTGCAGACACAAGGAAAATCCATTGCTAAAGGTTTAAAACCTGACCGTCAATCTATACTCCATCGCTGAGATAAACGACTCAAAGCACCCTTGAAAAGTTATGAACCAATAATACCATGCCATGTCAGCACCTCACACATCTATCGCTAACTTTTCCCCCTCTTCATTTTGCCACTTTCGCCCTTGTATATGCACAAACATATGCATATACAAATTCCCTTTTTAAAACCTTGTATATGCAGGGCAGATATACATACAACAGTTAACATGCAAGGCGGACCCCAAACTGTGATAGAGCAAATCACAATCACCATCAGGTCCGCTTTGTATCCTCCTACCTTGCATATCCCAATGTATATCTGCATATACATTCACCTTATACATACAAGGCATGGATTTCAAATTTTTATGAAGTATTTTGAAGTTGCTTTGAAATCTGGCTTGTATCTAGCTCCTCTTGTATATTTTTTTGTATGTGTGAACATACAACGCGGATATACATACAAGGCGCGGATTCCAGGTTCTTATGAATTGGATTGAAAAACCCTTTGAAATCTGGCTTGTATATCCTTTGCATTTGTGCGCTTGCATGTTGACTTGTATATTTGCCACCCGATGTACATTCTACTTTGCATATCTGCGGGCCCCACCAATTGTACCTTTTCTTTGCATGTTTTCGAATATACAAGGCCCCTTGTACATTTGCACTGTAGCGAATGTATATGTGCCCCCTTTGTATATCTGCAATGTATAGTTTCTCTGCATACAAACAGAGAACTTTCCTGGAATATGCCTATAATGTATCTTTTCTCTTGTACATAGCCATTGTATGTTTGAACATACAAACCAAATATACATGCAACTCAATATACAAACATGGAATATTCTTAAGAATCTGTGAAAGATTCCCCCTTTGTATATGCACTATCCAAAGCCTGATATGCATCTAAAAATGCATATAACTCAATTCTTTATCATTTTTTGGAGGCCGATTACAAAAACTTAACATTTTTCTCAAGGCGACAGGAAAAAGTAGTGAAACATTGCATGGGGGCTGGTCAATCTCCAAACACTAAAGCATGAGGATGAGACTTAATAACTAGGAACCCACCACAGAAAGCCAACATCAGAATAGACAAAACAATGCATGATCCCATACCTCAAAAAATTCAGGGTTTGAATGAGAAATCCTGCAAACGTTCAAGCTTAAAACCCTAAACATAAATGATTACCAATAGACCTAAGTAAATTACTAGCTATATGTGTTATCATTGATTAATAAGCATTGCTTCCATAAGTTGTCATGAAGGATGATACAAGATGTAATGTTATGTTCCCTAAGAAGAAAGAAAGTTCATGGTTGAATGTCATATCCTGATTTGAGCAAAGTCAAGTCTGAAGCCTTGAGATTACAAGATATGTTACTCTGAAAGTAGTCACATGTGAAGGTTCTAATGTGAGTTAGAGTTGATACAATCTAATGTGCACCCCTAAGGGGGAATATTTAGAGTAGTGAAAGAAAGAGATGTAGCAGAGCAGGAAGGGGCATTAAAGGCTACCTCTTAGGCAGAGTAGGTAGATGTTGGTGATATGAGTTACTGATAAAAAGTAGTAAGTGTTTTAGTAGTGCTGACAGAGGAAATAGTGTAGTAGCAACAAGATTTGAAGTTGAGCTTTGAAAACCAAAGAAGGAGAGAAGTAAAAGTCCTAACACCCTTTGTCATTGATGTCAAAAGAGGAGAGAAGTTCATGTGAAAAACCAAAGTTGTAGTCAAAGAAAGCATCAAGTAAGGGGGAGAAAAAAAATAAAGCAAATTTGTTTTTCTTGATGGTTTTTCACATCACATGTTGCCATCAATGAAAAAGGGGCAGATTGTTGCAAGTATGAGTAGTAAGTGTTGTCATTGATGTCAACACCTAAGGTTAGCATCTAAGGAAGTTACTTGGTTAAGTTGGAATAAGTGTTGGGTTGTTCTGTCTCCCAACACAGTGCAATGTTTTGCTCTGTATTTCCTCAACATTGTAGACCGGAGTGTGAGATTGGGATATGATATAGAGAAGTGTCTAAAGATACTAAATCCTAAGTTTGGTGGTCTGGAATGTTGTACAGAAAAAGATCTATTCACTAGTTTGAAGACTATGTCTAGCAATGTGTGCAGAGTGATAGGGAGAAAGTGTTGTGCTCCGCATTTCTCCACAGATTAGAATTTAGCCTTGTGGTTCTAGACTTAAACTTAAAATTCCATAGCTATTTTCATTCTAGAGGATTTGTGATTTGGTGCTCTGGAAGACAAGTTTGTGTTGTTATGCTTCAGGTGAAAGTTGTTGAGTTCAGGTGTTATTTGTTGTCTTCAATTATCTCCAAGTGAGATTTGTTGTGGATGGATTTGTTAGCTCTCAAGTGAAACTATGTTGTTTGTGGATGTGTCAAGATCATGTTAAATAATTGCACAAGGTCTTCTTGTTATGATTGTGATTGAGGAAACATGTGATCAAGAATTCTTCCAGTTTATACTGTTTGGCTGACCTGATTAATTGCGATGATCAAGGAGATGCTTTTGATGAATGTTTAAGTGATGTGTAGCATGCTTGGATAGATTTAGGTCCAAACTAAGGTGTAATACATTATTTCATCATTCTTTTATGGCATATGGTGTTTAGGTCCAGACCTAATTTAATGTATGTTTGTAATGCCGAACATGGAGACTGTTCCAATGGTTGATGAATGTAATGCCAACCTTGATGTACATTCCAAGGTTGATGAATTGTATATAAACATGTAATGAAGTTGTGGAAAATATATCCTTGTGGGAAGATGTGAAGATAAGTGTGAAATGTAAGAGCAGAGTAGAGAAGATAAATTGTGCTTCAATGGAACTGAACCTTGGCATGGAGTAGATGCTACTATCTCAGTTCACCAACTTGGCAATGAGCCTTCTTTAATTAAGTAGTGAGGCTCTGATTTTTGGTATTGCTATAACATATATATCTTTGTGGGCTAACACCCACCATGGTTTTTCCCTTATAGGGTTTGCCACATAAAAAATCTGGTGTCTCATGTGTTGATTGTGTTATTGAGTTGATCTTCTTACTTCATACTTTCATGGTTAAATTTGAATAATAGTAAATAAGTGTTTGATGTGTTGATGTTCATAAGTGTTTGTTGGTAAATAGATTTGTCACCATGAAATAATGTTTGAAATTGATTCATTGCCCTTAGAGCAGTGACTAAATTATCCCAACAGTTGGAGAGATCATGACAGAGCAACGATCTTCCTCTGCATTTGAGAGGGGAAGCTCCCTCATATGATGGGGGTATTTGTGGTTTTTGTGTACTTTTAATCTGAAAGTTCAGAAAGGAAGAAAAGCAAAATAATAGGAGAAATGGGCATGTAGAAACCCTCGTGGTAGACATACAAAAACTAATAGGAGTTTCACAATCTTATTGAAAAGTATGAGGGGATTTCACCACAAAAATAGAAACCACTTTTCTAAACTCCATGATGAATTTCATGACATATGTGCAACAACGATGAAGAAGGATGGCAAATCTCAACATACGAAGAGATAATTTATCTTAACACTTTCAAATTAGGATACCGAGACATGATTTTGTTTCATCACCCCAATTGCATGCTTCAATGGATAACTTTGATTTACACAAATACATAGAAAGATCACCAATTTGACATAGGAGAAACTAGTAATCATAACTCAGAAATACATCAAGAACATACGAACTTAAATGCAATTCTTCATTATCTTCTTGAAATTATACAATTTCAAAGGTAAATTATACAATGTGTAAGACCAAAAATGTTCCAAGAAGTTTCATAAGTTCCCCTTGCAAAAGTTCTCTCTAAAGAGACCCCCCTTTACATTTTAAATAGCCTCATATTTATAGGCTTTTTCCCATAACCACCTAGTAACCAACTTGTAACTACTTCATGTAACCACCCTTTTTTTTTAAAGATAACCTAATTTTGAACTTTTAGTTACAATAAGTGAAACAAGTCACTTTTTCCAAAATGGTAGTTTTGAAAAATACAGCGTTCGAGTTGTGAATTTGACTAAGTCACTTTCTATCTCTGTTCTGCTGCATTTCGGTGGCCATCTTTTCATATCTTTCCAAATGTTGTAAATGTGGTAGACACATGATGAAATTGGTCCTACTAACTTTCAATAAGAGTTGCCATGAAGGATCATAAATGTGTTGGTGGGAATACATCAAAATTGGTAGTTTCCATTCATTGGAATACTTTTAACTATTTCAACAGGACAACTACACCCAATGCTCAAAGATGTGGAGAGATAAATCTGACAACCTCTTGAAACAATAACAACACTGCTTACAATCACACTTAAATCCCATTCCCGTACATATGACATCTCACTATTTGGTCCAATAGTTTGTATTTGATATGCTACATTGTGCATTATCTTTACAAGTTTATGGTGATCTAGCTCCCAACCTTGATTGCAAACATCATAGTTATTCCATCTGGTGTTGTTTACCCTGAATGGATATATGATTGACACCTTCATTACATCTGAATCAGCTAGGTACTCTAACTACTGCAATATCCTCAGAGGTGACGATGCAGAAGAAATGAGTTTAGCCTCTAAGTCCCATTTAAGATAACCAAGTATTGCCTCCACGTAAAGTTAGGAGAACCACTCACCAATTTGCAACGTATACAATATGAAACCTGGAAATGTTGACTGAATTGCAAACTACATTTGAATGCTCACAAATTATTATAGCTTGTAAGTGTTTTCTTTTTTGAAGGCAACATCTCCACCAAGCTATTGTTTTTGAAGATTTATAAATGTCCACACATCATCAGTTGTTTGTTTTTCACATATTTGGTAATCAGCAAGGTTGCACTATTTTCATGTATATTTGACTCTGTATACAAGACTACCATGGGGTTTGTAATGGTAACATATCTGACAAAGGCCACTTTCTATTGCTTTTATTAATTCCCATACTATATCTTCTTGAACAAATCCATTTTGTGTACATCTAGCAAGTATTGTAGAGAGGAGACTACATCTCATTTGGCCATCTTTTGGAAGAAGTCAAAGGTTTATGTAGGGTGCAATTATTACATTCCATGAGATGACATCTTCGTGAACATTCAACAACTTTTTACTTATCATAAGTTCTGATAAATGTGTCACTTAGAAGCGTGTTTGGAGGAAAATGAGTGCCCATACTATTTTAAGGCTCCCATCTTGACACCGGTCGGGAGGGTGCTTGCAAAGGCTGTGGAGTTTTACATTATTCCTGCATTGTCATTCGGCCTTTTCAACAATATATATATATATATATATATACATATATATACATATATATATATATATATCATGCAATCATTACATCCCATGCGGCTACATTTCTTTGAGGCATTATGTCAAAGAGTCTTTCACGCACTATGGTTGTACCTCATGTTTTGCATAGAAGTTTGCCATAGCATTTACAACTATAATATTTGTTCTAGAGCTTCCATGTGTTACAGGTCGTGAGGATGCTGGCCAAGGTTTGTGGAATTTAGTTCCATAAAACTCTTCCTCATGAAATTCCACAGTTTTAGCAGAACAATCATCATCCTTGAGCCCAAATTTCTTCAAGATATTCTAATTTGAAAAGTTATGATTTGGGCATGCTAGCGAACAAACTGAGAATGTTGTTCCAACTGTATATATCTTGCCATCATTGGATTCCATAAGACCACGTTTCTTTGAGATTCTTCAAACTATACATGTATCAAATTCACCAAGGCTACATCTCTTTGGGGCACTCTGTCAAACAGTTCATGCGACTTGTCTATGCTTCCATGTTTTGCATACATGTCCACTAGAGTATTTGCCACAATAATATCTAACGAATCCTTCATTTAAGCTCACGGTTTGGCAAGAGATTGTAGAATTTGGCTTCAAGGCTAAAAATTGCATTTGCTAAAAAGTTTTAAAGTCTTTTCAACAAATCCATTTTGTGTATATCTTGCAGCCATGATAGTCCATGAGATTCATTTCTATGAGGCATTTAATCGAACAGTTCAAATGCCTTATCTATGGTTCACATTTTGTAGATATATCTACCAGCACATTTATAACTGAAATAGCTAACAAAACTCACATTCCGTTATGCCTTTGGTGGATGCCGTACCCTGACGTGGGCTACAAACAAGGAGGATGCCAGTGAAGGTTATGGAATTTTAGTTTCACACTTGCCAAACATGTTCTTGAAATGTTTTAAATATTTTTAAACAAAGTGATCTTATGTTTAACCTGCAACCTTTGCAATTGATGAGGCCGCATTTCTTTGATACAACTATTAAAAACTTCACATTTATTGTCTAAGCTCTCTTGCTTTGCAAGTGCACCTACCATGGCATTGCAACTACAATATCTGACAAAAATTATCCACATTCATGCTTTGATGGAAGCCCATACTCCATTTCAAATCTTTTGCTTCGAGAGTATAGTGGCAAATGTTGGTGGAATTCTCTTTTTAATAGCCAATCATATTTGGCTGAGACCCTTCAACAAACAGATGTAAAATAAGTTTACCTTGTCTTTGCCTATCATTGTGCAGATCAAGCTAACTCAACAGAGGAATGTAATCATTTTAAATCTAACAGATAGAGCAAGAACATCATCCAAAGGTTTCTCTAATACCCTTCCACGCATCTCATCTTTATTCCATATTTTTCCAAAATGTCATTCTGCAGATGGTATTATTAGTAAGAAAATTCACTTCCCTGGATAAATCTATAGCAATGAGGTTGATGTCTTTGTGTAGTATGGAAGTTTTCATGGTAAAAACTTCTTGGGCTCTTACAAATGATTTCAATCTCTCAAGAGAATGATGCTCCAAGACAAGGACTTTGCACATGAATTTTCGGTATGGGCCGTATGGCGAGGATTGAAACTTTCAAGCAGCTCAGTAGCTATGTGAAGTGAATTTGCTTTAAATCTTTCTAAATCCTTTTCAATAAATCTGTAATGTGTAGAGATGAAAGTCCTCTTTACCAGTAGTTATAATAACTACTTCAATACCATCCAATCTATCGGGAGTTGGAGGTGTAGTTCGCAAGGAATAACTAACTTTTGAGTTGTGAATTTTCCTTTTTCATAACCTCAACTCATAACTTCCAAGTTATAAGTTATAATTTTTCACAACCCAACCTTTTAACTAACTTTTCACAACTTATAAATTTGCACAAGTAGTTAATGAAAATGACAACTTGTACTTTCCATTGAGTTAGTCAAAACTAAAAGTGACTCCCCTTCTTCAGTTTTTTTGAAAGTTGCCAACAAGTTAGCCAAAATTGAAAGTAGATGCTCACTTTGTCAAAAGTAAAAGTCAACGCATACTTAGCCAAATTCACAAGTGATACCTTTTTGCCTTAGGTGAATTTACAACTTGTGAACTTGAATTTATGCAGGAGCGAGAAATGGTGAAAAGTACATAACTTTCAACTGGAAGGTCAGATCATCATGAAATTTTTCCACATTGTCTGTATTAACATTATAAATCTCTCCAAACAATTTTTCTCCAGTCCTTACAAAAACCACGATTTTATTGTTTCTGCCAACCACCCACTGAAAAATTGAAAGTTTAAAATCTTTGAAACCATAAGACCTCTATGTCCGAAAAGTTGCCACATTAGGTGAAATGGAGTCATGGACACTACCATAAAAATTATTTTGTACCATCTATCATAGATTTTCAATATTTAATTGTTTTCATGAAACGCCGCAAATTGGACAAGTGTGCCCGAGAAACTCAGTGGAATGATGAGTATCTCTACTCTGAAATGATGTTTTTATGCAAAGTTCAATGTAGGGAAACAGATTGTGACATTTCATAAATAAATTATCTCAATGACACATGCAGGAAAAATGTGACACTGGTGTTTTGCAATCGAAAAGTGACTCTAGAGAAAGGGTTCAAAGCATGGTTAGATTTGTCATTTCGACACAAAAAGTTTAAAAATTGGCAAGTTGAAAACGAGGCCAACAATGTTCAATGTTTTAGGGACAACTAATTCACCCCCCTCTTAATTATCCAGTGAATTTCAATAGACATAAACACAGCCTTTTTCTTCAACTCAGTGAAAGCCAAAAGACATGGAAACTCTATCCCTTTTCTTGTGAATGCCAGGGGTGAGTGTGTCTTCTTTGGGAGAAATTTCTAGGGAGACTTCTCTTTTCTTTGCCTCCTTGTTCAGGGAGGGTTCTCTAGATGTGCTGGGGGAGAAAAATCATATTCTTTCTTGTATCCCTTCTTTGGTTTCCTTGGAAATGAATGAGTATCTCCTTCACTGCATTTCCCTGGAGGAGTTAGAGGCCACTATTTTTTAGATGAAGAAGGGGAAAGCCCCTGGTCCTTATGGCTTTCCAATTAATTTTTTTCAAGAATTTTGGGACATTATAAATTTGGATCGGTTAGAGGTGGTACGTGAATCTTAGAGGAACAAGTAGATGTTGAGGGCTATGAATTCTACTTTCCTTGTGTTCATCCCTAAGTGTGATGGTTTGATATGTTGAGTATGTTTTGGCCCATTGCTCTTTGTAATGTGGTCTCTAATATTTTCTCTAAATTGATTGTTGAAAGACTCAAGCGGTGGATAAGCTTGCTTGTCTCAGAGGAACAAGGAGGCTTTGTGGTAGATAGGCAAATCTTGGATGGTGTTGTTATTGTTACTGAAACTAATCACTCTATGGTGACCTCGAAAGAAAAGGCTATGTTAATCAAACTTTATATGGCAAAGGCTTATGATAGAGTTAAGTGGTCCTTCTTGCGAAAAGTGCTTATTTCTTTTGGTTTTGCTAAAGAATGGGTGGTGTGGGTTATGAGTTGTGTTTCAATCACTTCTTTCTTAGTTTTGGTTAATGGGGAACCGTATTCTTTATTTGGAGCTTCTAGAGGTCTTCGATAGGGGGATCCTCTCTCTCCTTATCTTTTTATTCTTCTGGATGAAGATTTGGGAAGGGTTATTAAGAGCCATGTTGGTCAAGGTCTAATTCAAGGTTGGGTGTAGGACAATGGATTGCCTCCTCAGTCGTACCTGTAATTTGTTGATGATACTGCTTTGATGGGTATGGCCAAGGTTCGTGAGGCTAGTAATTTGTTCAAGGCTTTGGAAATCTATCTTGATGCTTTTGGTCAGCTGATTAATGAGGATAAATCCTTCATTTTTCATCTTTAATACCCATGTGCTCATTCAACAGTAGATTGCCCGTATTTTGAGATTTTAGATTGGTCATTTGCCTTTGACTTATCTCGACATTCCTATCTCTACTGGCAATTTGCCTAGGGGTTCTTAGAAAAATATTTTGGACAAGTTTCGTATGAAAGTGAACCATTGGCCTCAGATGGTTGTCCTTCGTTGGCTGGGTGCAGCTTCTTAAGTTGGTGGTGCAGGCTCTTCCCAATTATAGGTATATGCTTCGGGTGGCCCCTGTTGGTTTTATTAAGGATTTGGACTCTCTAGCGAGGTAATTTTTATGGGTTGGTTTCTTGACATCTTCAAAGTGGATTCTGGTTCAAAGTGGGAAATTGTCTATAGATCTAAACATCTTGGTGGTCTTGGGCTTCGACAGTCCACTTTGGCTTGTTTGTCTTTGTCTGCCAAATTGTATTGGAGATGGTGCACTAAACAACATCATGTCTAGGCCAAGATTATTACTCACAAATATGTAAGTGGTGTTCCAAAGGATGAGGTTCCTTGATTTCTACTTGTGAGGAAAGGCTCAGTGATTTGGGACACACTTAAAAAAGGAGCTAAGCTGATCAAGGATGGCTTGTTTTAGATCTATAATAGGGGGATGAGGCTCTTTTCTGGTTTGACTCTAGGGATGGGTCCCCTCCAATCTTTTGTAAGTATCCCAATCGATAATATCTTTGTCAACACTTTTTGGAGGCTGGCTAGTCATGGGTGGTGGATTTCAAAACTACTTATCTCTATGGCCATGTGAAATTGTCTAGATGGAAGGATCCTAGTGAGTAGCCTGTTGGTGGATCAGAGGAGGATTACATGGAGCTGAGAAATATTCTTGCAAGTAGAGAATGCAACTCTCTTAGGGAGAGGGATATTTTGGCCTGGAGTCTAGACCCTAAGGGGGTATTCACAGTGGCTAGTTCATATCAGGAGCTGATCTTCCAGAAGTATGGGGGGATGGAAGTTCCTTGGTGGAGACATGTTTGGATCAAATTTTCTTGGCCTAAGTGTAATTGCTTTTTGTGGGATTTAGCTTGGAATAGGTTCCTAACTTGGGATAATCTTCAGAAGTGAGGATTCTAGGACCCTTCTATTTTTGTTCTCTATGGTTGTAGTGAGGAGGATTCATCTCTCCTATTCATTCAATGTCCTTTCTCTATGCTTCTTTGGCATTTTTGGTGGGGCATTTGGAGACACCCTTGTGTTCATGCTTCTTGTCTAGTTGATTTCTAGAATAGTTTGGGGAGACCTCCAACTCAGGCTTCTTTCATCTAGATTGTGTGGGGTATTGGTCCTACTTTCATCCTTTAGGAATTTTGGCTTGAAAAGAATCACATTATTTTTTGTGATGAAAAGTTGATGATCCAACAGGTTTGGCAGAGACTTGTTGGTATGATTCAAGAGACTGTGGAAGCCAAGTGTGAGATGTCCTTTCCTTTAGATAGGGGTGATGAGGAGATTGTGAATAGTTTGGGCCTTTGTAGTATGGCTTTTAATTCTTTTTGTGTGTGTAGAGGTAGAATTTCTAAAAAGATGGTTTAGAGAGTTGGGGGCTGGTCTCCTCCTCCGATGGATGTTTTGAAGATCAGCACTGATGGCTCTTCTAGAGGTAAACATGGGCTTGCTGGGATAGGTGGGACTGGGAGAGATAGCTCTAGTTATATTATTTCCCTATTTTCCATTAATAAAGGACAGCGAACCAACAATCTTATGGAGGGGTTCATGATTCTTTGGGCTATTGAGCATGTCTATGCTCTTGGTTAGCGTAAGATTATTTGTTAATTATTCTCTCAGATCATTATTAATTTATTGAATGAGAAGAATTTGGAGGGGGTTAATTGATAGCTTGTTTTGGTTGTTTAGCATATGATGTAGGAGCATCCTTGGTTCAAGAGCAATCTTGCATCAACAAAAAACATATTCATTTCAGTTTGTTTCCTTTCAATTTTTATTTCAGTTCAGGTAGTTCAGTCAGTATAGCACAGTTGCATTTTAGACCTTGTAGAGCTAGACTTAGTATCTAGAGACATTCATGCACAACATATCTAAAATTTAGAACATTCGGTTAAGGTACCGGAAAGTTATCTCTATCAGAAAATCAACTATTTTCTTAGAACAGAGCATATTGACACTCTCAAATAGTCAGCTAAGGGAGAAGACTTGTGGAGCATTTCTTGACTTGTGAAGCCTAATGACACATCATTAATTGATCTTTGGTTTGAGGCCTTCCCTAAGATCCGCACACCATTCCATTCATTCGCGAAGAAATCCTATTCATTTAGGTTCGACCTATCCGTGTACACACATTATAGATCTTCATTGGAGTTTGTGATCTTCCTTGGCTGACATGGAGGAATATTTTGTATCAGAGATGATATATAAGGATGTAATAGATCTCTAAGAAAGTAGTGAGCATAGTTGATCATAATATAGATAGTTGATAGTTTGGATTCTTTGCGAAGGAGCTTCAAAGCTATATCTTGTCCATATTCATATATTCTATAGTCAGGCCTTTGAGCCCTAATTATAAGCCCGCATGTTGTCAGCCAATTTGTATTTGAATTCTATGATATACTAAATGATTGAATCTGTATTTGTTTCATATCTTTGAGTTGTTTCCGTTGTGTTTACTCTTGCTACACAGTTTGGGAAGTTCATTTTGTGAACCCTCCTACAATGATTGCAACAAGTGGTATCAGAGTGAAAGTTTGAATCTTTGGGAGTGAATTGAGCGAAGTGGGCAAAGGAATTCTATAAGATCTCATTGTAGACATATCGCCGATCTGAGGCAGGTTACTTGTGTCACAACCGATCATCGATTGTGAGGCAGTTGTCACCTTGTAGCCTGATCACTGAACTTGAGGTAGTTTGCACTTGATCCTAGGAAGAATTCCACCGAGGAGAGTCCCTGCTACTAGAACAATGGTTAGTAGATTGGATGAGATGATGGAAATGATGAAAACAATGAGAATTTGATTGGATGTTGTCGAGGAAGATAGGTGAAGAGGATTGATGCTAAGACTTAATGTTGAAAGTGATGATGAAGAAGAATTTTAATCTGTTGAACAAATTGGCAAAACCCTAGGAGGTGATGCAGAAGAAGAATCAGATCAAGTAAAGATGTTGCAAGCTATTTCAAAGATTGGGAAGAGACCTAGAGTTGATGTACCAAATTACACTGGCAATTTGAACCCTGAAGAGTTGATTGACTAGATAAATGACATGGAAGAATACTTTGAATATGAAGAAGTTGAAGATCCAGAGAAGGTGAAATTTGCAAAGACAAATTTGAAAGGACATGCTGCTATATGGTGGAAAGAAGTTCAATTGGATAGAAATAGAAGAGGAAAAGAAAAGATTACAAAATGGGATAGGATGGTGACAAAATTGAAGAATCAATTTATACCTGCTGACTATGAGTTGGAACTATTGAAAAGATTACAAAACTTGAGACAAAAGGAGAAATATGTGAGGGAGTATACTAAAGAATTTGATAAGATGATCATAAGGTTAGGACATAGTGAAGCAAGCAAGGAGAAAGTGGCTAGATACATCAATGGACTAAGATTGAACATTCAAGAAGAACTAATTTTGGTAAGGATGACATCTTTGGAGGAAGCATGTTAGTTTTCCCTGAAAGTTGAAGAGAAGTTGAACACGAGGCATGATCAAAGGCAAAGAGGAAAAGGAGGTAAATTTCAGAGAGGTAGAACATTTTTTGAATGAGACAGATCACATCCAGAGTAGAACAAGCTTAACAACCCATTTAAGAAGGATGATAGAGATAGCAATTTCTACTAGAGCAATGAAAGAAATTTTCATCACAGAGGTAAATATAATTCATACTGCAATGAAGGACATAGAAGAGGGGGAAGAGGATTTGATAAGAGAACACTTAGAGGCACTTGTTTCAAGTGTGGAGGTGAAGGACATAGAGCATTTGAATGTAATTATGGGAGTACAAGCAAAAGGATAGAGAATAATGGAAGAACAATCTATGTGGAAGAAGAACCTATTGGATCACCGAGTTTAGTTGGTAAACCTGAGAAACGAGAATCACTTGTGATGAGGAGAGAACTATTTCAAGTAGAAACAAATGAGGAACCACCACAGAGGAAGAGTTTGCTTAGAACAAGATGCAAATTAGGAGGTAAATGTTGTAAAGTTGTTATTGATAGTGGTAGTTTAGATAACATAGTTTCAGAGGAGATGGTGACTAAGCTAAAGTTGGAAAGATTGAAACACTGTAAGCCCTATCAGATAGCATGGATTTATGATGATCATAAGGTATTGGTGAGTGAATAATGTTTGGTAAAATTTCATATTGGATCTTATCATGATGAAGTCTTGTGTGATATTATGCCTATGGATGTATGTCATATTATGTTGGGTAGACCTTGGCAGTATGACAGAAAAGATATACATGATGGGAGAAAGAATGCATACACTATAACAACAAATGGAAAGAGAATTACTTTGATTCTTTTGGAAGATGATCCTAAGAGTGAAGTATGTGGGAATTCTAGAATCTGTTCGGTAGATGGAAGAAAATTTATGGATGGTTTGAGACATGAGAATATGTGTTATGCTTTGATTCTGAAGAAGCCTGAAACATTGAAGAAGGAGACTGAAGAATCACAACTGGAGGAGATAACAGAGTTGCTGATAGAGTATGGAGACATCATATCAAATAACATACCTGAAGGATCTTGCCACCTATAAGGAGTATCAGTCATCACATAGATCTTATACCAGGAGCACCAGGAGCTGGTTTGCCTAATAAAGTAGCACATAGAATGACACTGGCAGAAAATGAAGAATTAAACAGACAGATACAAGAGTTGTTAAGGAAAGGTTTGATTAGAGAAAGTTTGAGCCCTTGTACAGTACCTGCAATGTTAGTACCAAAGAAATATGGAGAATGGACGATGTGTATTGATTCTAGAGCAATAAACAAGATCATAGTTAAGTATAGATTTCCTTTACCTAGGATGGATGATATCATGGATTGTTTGAGTGGAGCAAGATATTTCACAAAGATAGACTTGAAGAGTGGTTACCATTAGATCAAAATCAGAGAAGGAGATGAATGGAAGACTACTTTTAGGACAAATGAAGGATTGTATGAGTGGTTAGTGATGCCTTTTGGATTGATAAATGCACCTACTACTTTCATGAGATTGATTAATGAAGTTCTGAAGAGATTCTTGCTAAGTTTGTTATTGTATATTTGGATGACATTCTGATTTTTAGTAAGCCAAAGGAGGAACATTTTCAGCACTTGAGAAAAGTTTTGCAGAGACTGAGAGCAGAAAAATTGCTGATAAACATCAAGAAGTGTAGTTTCATGAAGGAATAACTAGTATATTTGGTATTTGTGATTTTTGTGGAAGGATTGAAGATGGATCCTGAGAAAGTAAGAGCAATTGTTGAATGGCCTACACCGGAGAGCATTGGAGAAGTCAGATCATTCCATGGATTAGCTAGTTTCTACTAGAAGTTCATCAGAAATTTTAGTTTAGTTTGTAACCCTATGACAAAGACAATGAGAGGTGACAAAAAAGATTTCAAGTGGACATCGAGAGAAGAAATTTTTTTTGAATTGTTGAAGTAGAAAGTGACAGAGCAACTTGTTTTGGCATTACCAAATTTCAATAAGGTATTTCAAGTAGATTGTGATGCAAGTGGGAATGCAATTGGAGTAGTGTTAAGTCAAGAAGGTGGACTAGTAGCATATTTCAGTGAGAAGATGAATGATGCAAAGAGAAGATATTCAGTTTATGATAAAGAGTTCTATGCCATAATTCAAGCCTTGAAGAAGTGGAGACATTACTTGTTGCCTAAGGATTTTGTGTTGTATACAGATCATCAAGCTTTGCAATATTTGAACAGTCAAGGTAAGTTGAATCAAAGACACATGAGATGGGTAGAGTTCATGCAGAGTTATAGATTTGTATTGAAGCATAGGAGTGGATAGTCAAACAAAGTTCCATATGCATTGAATAGGAGAAGAAACTTGTTGACAGAGATGAGAGTTGAAGTGATAGGATTTGATGAATTGAAGAACTTGTATGAGGGAGACACTAATTTTGGAGGACCTTGGAAATCATGTAAGGAACCTATTGTGACAAATAGGAGTAAGTGGTTGGATTATTTTATTCAGGAAGATATGTTATTCAAGGGAAATCAGCTATCCATACCTAGAAGTTCAACTAGAGATAATTTGATCAAGGAGAAACACAGTGGTGGATTGGCATGACATTTTGGCATTGATAAGATAGTGGCAAGTTAGTGAGTGGGAATTACTTTTGGCCTTAGATACCTAAGGATGTTAGGAGATTTATGCAGAATTATAGAGTTTGTCAAGTTGCAAAAGGGAATAGTCAGAATACTGGATTGTCTAAACCTTTGGTAGTACTGGAGAGACCTTGGGAAGACATCAACATGGATTTTGTAATGGGATTGCTAAAGACATAGAGAGGACATGATTCAATATTTGTAGTGGTGGATATATTTTCAAAGATGGCACATTTCATACCTTGTAAGAAAACAATTGATGCAGTGCATGTAGTTGACCTATTTTTCAAGGAGATAGTGAGATTGCATGGATTATCTAAGAGTATAGTTTAAGATAGAGATACAAAGTTTGTTGGATACTTTTGGAAGACACTTTGGAAGAAGATGAACATAGATTTGAAGTTCAGTTCAAAATTTCATCCATGGATTGATGGAAAGACAGAGGTAGTGAATAGGAGTTTGGGAAACTTGTTGAGATGTTTGGTTGGAGAGAAGACAGGAAGTTGGGATTTCATTCTTTCACAAGCAGAGTTTGCATATAATAATTTAGTGAATAGGAGTACCGAAAGAACACCTTTTGAGATTGTTACCGGAGTAAACCCTAGAGGAGTTATAGAGTTGAGAGCTATTAGTATGGAAGAAAAGAGAAGTGTAGAGTAGAATAAATTGTAGAACATATGGAGACAGTGCATAATCAGGTGAAGAAGTATTTGGAGGATATGAATAGAAAATATAAGGAGCAAGCAGATGAGAAGAGAAGACATAAGGAATTTGTAGTTGGAGATGAAGTGATGGTATACTTGAGAAAAGAAAGATTTCAAGTTGGAACATATAACAAGTTGAAGATGAAGAAGTTTGGACCTTGTAGGATACTCAAAAAATTTGATTCAAGAAATTCATATGAAGTGGAATTACTGGAGACATTGGGTATTTCACCTATTTTCAATATTACAGACCTATACCAGTATCATGAAGCAGTGTTTAGTGACAAAATTGAAGAAGACTTGAAGAAGTAGTTACTACAACAAGCACCAGAGAAAATTGAAGACATTTTAGACAACAGAATTAGATGCAGCACTTGAGGAAGACAATATAAAGAATATCTTGTGAAGTGGAAAGACAGACCGAAAGAAGATTCATCATGGATTTCTGAGGTTGAGGTGGACCGTCTTGGTTTTCCTCTAGCCATAGCAAAGTGAGGGACTCACTTTTCAATAACCATGGATGTCTGATGCAGGAGCATCCATGGTTCAAGAGCAATATTACATCAACCAAAAAAAATTGCATTTCAGTTTGTTTGTAGTTTAGTTTAGGCAGTTCAGTCAGTAGCAGTTTCTGTATTCTGGTCCGCATTCTATCAGAGTTGCATTTCATACCTTGCGAAGCTGGATGTAGTATCTAGATACATTCATACACAACATATCCAAAATTTAGAACATTTGGTTAAGGTACTAGAAAGTTATCGCTATCAGAAGATTTATTATTTTCTCATAACATAGCATCCTGACACTCTCAGACACTCATCTAAGGGAGAGGACTTGAGAAGCATTTCCTGACTTGTGAATCCTAATGACACATCATTCATTGATCTTTGGTTTGTGGCCGACCTTCCCTGAGATCTGCACACCATTCCATTCATTCGTGGAGGAATCCTATTCATTTAGGTCCAACCTATCCCTATATACATGTTACAGCTCGTCATTGGAGTTTGTGATCTTCCTTGGCAGACGTGGAGGAATATTTTGTACCAGATATGATATATAAGAATGTAATAGATCTCTAGGAAAGTAGTGAGCATAATTGATCATAATAGAGATAATTGATAGTTTGGATTCTTTACAAAGGAGATTCAAAGCTATATCTTGTGAATATTCTGATATTTTGTAGTCAGGCCTTTGAGCCCTAATTGTAAGCCCGCATGTTGTCAAAAAAATTGTATTTGAATTCTATGATATACTAAATGACTGAATCTGCATTTGTTTCATATCTTTGAGTTGTTTCCATTGTGTTTACTCTTGCTGCACAGTCTACTATGACTACACCAACATATTTTGTAGCTTTGTTCCTTGTTGGAGGTGGTGTCCTTTACTCACATCCCTCGGGAATGGAATAGGGTTGCTGACTATTTGGCCAAATGGGCTTCTGAGCATGCTAGTGATTGGCAGATTAAGGGATGGGAGCAATTATCCCCAAATTATTGCCATGTTTCAGAGAAGATTATTTCAAAGGACATGGGTGGTTGATGTTGGTTGGTGGTTGGTTTTGTTGTGGGATTGAGTTTTGGTTGGGTGTTTGATGGTTTGGTGATCCTTCTTCTCTTTCGGTACCTTTGTGGACCCTGATTTCTTTGTATTGTTGGATTTCTGATATTAATAAATATTTACCCTCTTTTATTAAGTTGTACCAGTTTTCTTAAAACCAAATGACATGCCCAAATAACAAAAATTGCCCCAAGGGGAAGTAAAAGCACTCTTATATTGATCCTCAAGGTTGATGAGAATTTGGTTGTAATCAAAAAATATATCCATAAAGGAAAGTAAAGCATGACCAATTGTGGAATCAACTACCATGTTGATATTTGGTAGAGGAAAATCATCCTTGAAGGATGCTTTATTTAGATCAGGAAAATCAATGCATATTCAAATACGATTGTTAGGTTTAGCAAAAACAATGATATTTAAAATCCAAGGTCAATAGCCAATGGGGCAGATAAATCTAGCTTGTATGAGCTTCTCTATCTTGGCCTTGACCATGAAGGAAACCTTGGGATTCATTTTGTGAATCTTCTTCTTTAACACTGAGCATAAAGATATAGCACTATGTTATGGACCACAACATTTGGGTCAATACCAGGCATATCCTCATATGACCAAGAAAATAATTTAGGAAATTCACATAAGATGGATAAATGTGTTTGTCACTCTTGTGAGGACAAGCATTGGCCAATTTGTATAAATTTATCTTTACTTTGAGGATCCATCAAGATATTGATAGTATCTTTTACAAGGAGAGTTCTATGGTCTCAAGGAATAGATGAAGAGTATCCTTGAGGATTACTGGGAGATGAGAAGATATCATTTGACAAGTTAATGGATTCCCAAATATATGCTTGCACATTTAAACAAAAGAAAAAACCACGGTCATGATGATATAGAGGCATGTGCTCATAGACCCCGAGAAACTCAACAAGGGCTTCATAGGTAGAGAAAGAATTAAGAGGGGGAAGATTAGAAGAATTAGAGTCTTGTGAAATGAATTCAGGACAGACTAGAGGAAGAGAAGGAGAACATATAGAAGTGGTAATCATATTAACATCAAGATAGTCATAGTAAGAGGCTACAAAGGGTCAAGTAGGATAATATATAGGACCCATGAAAGAGCAAAGCAAATTAGACTCTAAAAGAATCTTAATACCTTGTTTGTTTTTACCACATCCATTACCTTTATAACCAATACTAGTGAGAATATGAAAATCATGGCCATAATGGAATTGCATCTCCTTAAAAGATGGAGGATCACTGTTAGTGGCATAATTGACGCAAGAAGTATAGTCACATAAATATTTAGGTGAAGAAGAAGAAGTCTTTGTTTAGGTAGAAGACTTGTTTAAGAATATAGAATTTGATAATTCTATTGGAATGTTAGAATGAGAGGGGTCAAGTTTATATTCTCCAATGAAGGAGGTTGTAAAGTCTAATGAACCCCAATCATTGCCTAGACATGCATTTGGAGATGAATCAACACCACTATCAACCTCTTGAATATGATAATGTGGTGAATCATATTTCCTAGAAGAAGAAGGAATAAGATTATGAAGAGTAGAAGTATCAGGATGAGTCATAGAATCAGTTTGTTGATAATACTACATAGGATCCAGATCAAATTAGATTGTGTAAGTCTTGTTTTCATGAAATAATTTAATCAAACCATGCAAGGTAGATAGGAATTCATCCATGGTGTGAATCTAAATTCTACCAAGAAGGAGATCATAGGATAATACACTAGGCATGACATGAACAAGGGTAGGCAGAGTTACAGGGCCCAATTCAATTGATAACGTGATTGTGCCTAGTGTTTGTCTACCAACTTTATCAAAGACATAAATTGAAAGATTAGTCGGGGAGATACAATATGTATCAATATTAATATGTTTTAACAGGTCTACACTGCAAACATTGAGACCTAAACCATTATCAATATGGATATGCTTGACTCTAAAAGAATTGATTCCAACAATAATTAGAAGAGGGTCATTTTGTTTTTACACTTCTAGAGAAGGTAACTCATATTTTTGGAATACAATATCAAGAGAATTTTTATAAATGCAATCTAGTAAGGTAGTATATCATTCACTCAAGTAGAAGATGTGACTGGGATCTTCTATAGGGCTTCCTAGAGAATTCCATGATATAATGGTGAAGTCTAAATAAGCTCCTATAGAGAAATCTTAGTAGGAGTAGCATGAATCTTCTCTACAAGATCATACCTTGTTAGGGGCTTCCATGAAAGACAAGAAGTTGGAGGTAGAATAGGTGAAGAAGTTAGAAGGGAAACAGGGACAAATTGTTTCACTAAGTATTTTAGGTGTGGGCCACTGCATGGTAATGAGGGGGCACCAACACATTTAATGTGATATATTTTGCAATTTGTGTTAGGTAATCTAAAGGTCGAGGCGTATCTTGAACACCTTGATATTTAGTGATTGTCAGTTTACAAGATTGTTGTGTTTCAAGACAAAGATACACCATAATTTTTGGTTTCTTAGGTTCTTGTGTGGAACCAAAAATGTAAATTGTGTTGATCATCTGTTGAGAAGGAATTTATTTTCATTTTGAAGAGGAAGAATCGATATAGATGAAGTTATCAATAACTTCATCAAGCATATCAAAGTCTTTTCTACTAAAGGGGTTATCAAAAGTAGTGAAAGTTTGGAGAAAGAGATCTAACATGATTAGATTCTAATTTCTAAGAAATGAAAATAGTTTATTAGAAGAATAAGGGAATGATAGTGAACGCAGTCAAGTTCACCAAAATGTAACATAGATTTTGAGTCTAACGAAAGATTAATAAATTAATCTAACCAAAGACAAATTCATACAATTACATGAAGATCAAACAAGCCTCGAAGAGGAGTATTCTACTACTATCCAATTAGGAAGAGAAGAATAAATCTAATAAGATATTACTTTGTTCCATACTAAGAAATTAAATCAATCTCAAGAGAAAGAATACTAAAGCATAGTGGAAAAAATATAATTTCTAGAAATACGGAACCCAAATCACATAAATAAATCCATAACCAGAAGTAAGATAAAGAGAGGAACCTCACACCGAAGGAATAAGGTCTCAGCCCATGAAGCTAGTGTGTTGTGGGGTCATCTGTGCAGTGCGTTGTCATCCAGATATTAATAAAACTCTATAAATTTGTCCTGTATAATCCAATCTAGATTTATAATCTCATCTAGTTTGTGTACAAAACTAGAATGAGTACCCAACATCTAGGTACACTAAGAAAATGTCAAAATAACACATTCAATATAAATATAATGAAATAAATCAATTGATGAGAGAAAAGGAGAGATAAACAAACTCCCATGTGTTTGAATCTTCTTCTTCTCCAACCTGCACACCACAGAATAAGAGAAATGATTGGGGATTCTTGGGAGATTGCCTCATTCAAGCCCCTATTTTAGTATTTAGAACTCCATGGGTAGCCAATGGTAAAAGGAGTAGAAAAATAGTGTGTTATCCTATCCTAAGTGCATCTAAGATTTAGAGAAGTGATAATAAGAAAAGCTAACCTAGAAATATTATCCATGGTCTATGGGGAGAAAATATCCTAGTGTGTGAATATAAATAAGGGTGGTGGTCTACACTAGAAGCTTGCCAAAATGCAAATGGAATAATTTATGTAAAGTAAAAACCCAAGAATAACAGTATTGTATTACAAAAGAATAATATTACCAGGTCTTGAAATTTAGCAGAGGAGACTGCAATCTCTTTAAGGGCCAAATTTGTAGACAAATAGCTCAAAACTCTTGTGAGAGAGCCTCTTCCAAGCACCAAATGCAACCAAGATACCACAAAGGGGAAAATTGAAGATGCTACAACATAAAGGAGCACCCAAATCTCCAAAATATTCTTTTGAGAGATTCAAAACCAAGCTAAAATAACTTTCTATACAATTTCTTCAATAGCATGAAAGAGAGAAATAGAGATCAAAACCAAAATCCAATGAAGTCAAGAGAGGTTCTTTTTCCTCAAACTTGCATTTTGCATGGAGAGAGGGAATCTGGAAGGGTTAGGTATGTTATAGGGGCTAGTTCACTATCACTTGAGCATTACCACTAATAGATTCCAAAGAGAAGGCAAGAGATTCAATGTTTTAAAATTATAGAATATCTGGGAGGCTAGCATGCCACGAAGATGTCCACATGTAGTGCTCATGTCCTAAGAATATTCATCCAAATTTCACATGTGTTCTCAGAAAATTGAGATAAGAAGATATCAATATGAATTTTTCCAAACCTTGGTGATGGATAAAATAGGCCAAGGTAATGGGCTAAGTAGCCCTAAAAACATGCTATGGGCGTGGACACCAAAGAGAGTAAAAAAGAAATGTGAAATTGAGAGGGTGTACAATTTTCTTCACTACAGTCATAAAAAAATACCTTATATAAGTATTGCAAGCGATTTTACAATATCCAATAATCAACTAATAAGAACAACACACAAAACAACAAATGTGACTAGGGTAAATTGCCAGAATACAAAAAATTTATAGAATGCTCATGGAGATAGTTGAAAATATGGCCAATCTACACATTAAACTTGTTCTTTGGAGATTAAAATGCCATCTCATATCCTTTGAGAGAAAACTCAAAATAAATTACAAAGAAAGTGCTCAAGAACTTGTTACTAGATGAAACCCTAGGTTTCACACTCATTTTTCTTCTTTACCCCAACTCTACTCTACAACCCAAAAAAATTCATCCCCATAAAATGAATGCCAAATGCATTATATACCTTGTTCAATCCCTCAAGTAGCTTTGGAAGTAGGAACCTAATGCTCAGAAAATGAAATGTGCCACCACACCTACTTGCATCATAACCACATGGGTTGTACTAGAAAAATATACATATTTGGAGTGCTTGCCCATGCTTTGTTATAGAGATTTCATCATTGAAGGATCTACAAGAGTCTTAAGGTGTATGGAGTCCACCTAATATATTATTGAGCATCAAAAGACTAGTAATGGTGGTCCTGAGAGTTTTTGGAGTGTTTTGTCACATTTTGAAAATTTGCAAAAAATGAGTATTTTGAATTGTTGGGGTTTAGGATTTCAAGAGGACTTGGGACCTTGGAACATCATATCCAAATCCACTAAGGAAAATTTTGCATTGTTAGGGTTTAGGATTTCTGGAGGACTTGGGACCTTAGAACTTGGTGCCCAAACGCACTAAGGGAACTTTTGCATTGTTGGGTTTGAGATTCTAGGAGGCATTAGGACCTTGAAACATGGGGCTTTTTGCATTATTAGGCTTAAAGATTTTGGGAGGACTTGGAACCTTAAAACATAGTGCTTTAATGCACTAAGGGAACTTTTGTATTTATGATGTATAGGATTTTAGGAGGACTTGGGACCTTGGAACCTAGGAGTTTTTGCATTGTTGGGGTTCAAGATTTTAGGTGAACTTGGGAGCTTGGAACCTAGCACACAAATGCACTAAGGAAACCTTTGCATTTTCAAGGTTCAAGCTTTCAAGAGGACTTGGGACCTTAGAACCTGTCCCAAATACACTAAAGGAACTTTTGCATTGCTAGGGTTTAGTATTTCAGGAGGACTTGGGACCATGGAACTTGTCCCAATGTCCAAAAGTTCCTTGAAAACCTAAAAGCCTTCCAAAGTGATAAAATACTTATAAAATGAGAAAGGGCCCCCAATCTTAAAATTTTATTGGATTTTATGATGACATCAACATATGAGGGACACCCGGGGAATGGTCATAAGTATGCTAAAGGAAAAATGAGGAATAAATTTCACAAAATGAACAAGAACTTAGTTGAATTTAGAAATTTTTAGATTGGGTCCCAACATTGGCTCTATTTGGGGGTGTGTGTCTCTTGCAAGCATGGTGAGGATCCATTTATCCTTAGGTTGTAAACCAAAAAAGAACAAGGACTATGCTAAAACAAAGGGGGGGGCAAGGGTAGAAAAAAATAAAACACAAAACACACAAAAAGAAAAGATATATACATAGGTACAAATAACTGCATACCATCAAGAGAAAAAGTGCTCGAGGTGCTGACAATGGATTAGTAGCTCTAAGAATTCTCCATCCAAACTCTTAAGGTAAAAAGTGCATTGACTATATTTGTTCACAATATGATAAGGGCCAACTCACAAGGCTTCAAATTTTCCATTATCTTCATATGTAGAATTCCACATGAGGACTAGGTCAGCAAATTGGAACCTCCTCTAAACTGCCCTCCTGTCAAACAAATGCTTGACCTTCTGTTAATGTAACAAGTTTCTTTCATGTACAATACTCCTAGCCTCATCTAATTTAGTTAGCTTGTGTATTCTTAAGGAAATGACATGGTCCTCATTTTCTTCAATCTGTTGCATCAATTTGTACATAGGCAGTTCAAAACTAATTGGTATCCTAGTTTCTACACCATAAACCAAGTCAAAGGATCTCCTACCAATAGAATTCTTGAAATTTATCCTATCTTTATAAACAACAAACTTTAGCTTATCATCCCACATCCTCTTGTTCAATTCTAGTGTCTTCTTGATGATATTCATGATGATCTTGTTACTAGATTTAACATGACCATCTCCTTATGGATGAAAGGGGGAAGAATGTGTTCAAGCTATCCCATACTAAGAACATGTGTCAAGGAGATCATGGGATCTAAAATACATTGCATTGTTAGCGACAATCCTTGTAGGCACACTAAACCTTGTGATGATATTGTTCATTATAAAGTCACAATCAATACTTTAGATGTTACATTTCTAGTAAGCATTGCTTCCACCCATTTGGTAAAGTAGTCAATGGCTACAAGGATCTATTTGTATCCATTTCTATATTTTTTCACTATCTCCCCAATAAAATCAAGACCCCACTACTAAAATGGAGCCTCAATAGATACATATGTGAGGGGGAGTGCTCTTGCAAACTTCATCTTGTTTGAAAACGTCTCGCAAGGATCACAATTTCTAACAAATATGGCCACATCCTTAAACATTGTAGGCCACCAATATATTGCTCTTATTACTTTATGGGTAGTATTCTTTGACATGAAATGTTCCCCACAAAGTCATTAATGACATTCATTCATGACCTTGATAGATTTCTCATGATTTAACATTTGAGAAGCAATCCATCAAGGTTTCTCCATATAAGTTGGCCATGCAAAAACACATTCTTCTAGGCTACCAAATTCAAGTTTCTCCTTTGATGACCATTCAATCTTGGAGGGAAAATTAGTTTTTCCTCATAGAAAACTACATATTTATACCAAGGATCATCTTTCAAAGGGAAAGGAAGTGCTAGACTATAAGTTACCTAATGTACTCTAGCCACATCCAAGTTTGTATCTTCCATTAACTTGGCAAGGCTTTGACCTCAAACTAGATTTGTAGTTTGCACCTCCATATCATATTCCTAGATCATATTGATCCATCTGTCCCTTTTCTAGAAACCTTTTGTTGATAAATGATGTCTGTAATAGTAGTATGAGCCACATAATTGATGATCTTAGCTTGCACAAGATAAGGCCTAAAATTTTTGACATCCTTGACTAGAGCATACACATGCTTTTCCATGATGGAATAATTTAACTTTAACATTTTGCAATGATTTTCTCAAGAAGCAAATAGGCTACTAATATTGATCAACATTATTCTGAAGTAGCATAGTAGAAATAGTGTAGAACAAAGCAAACAAAAATAGTTGAAAAGGCTTAGAATAATCAAGACTATCCAATATTAGTGCAGGTTCTTAAGTACATCCTTGATATCCATTAAGGAGATCATTGATTCCTTATCCCATCTAGTTAATTGTCCCTTCTTAAGTACCATACAAATAGCCTTTGTCTTTTTAGCAAAGTTAGGAACAAACCTCCTAACAAAGTTAATTTTTTTAAAGGACTACAATGCTTTAAATTTTGGGTTAAGGAATGAGGTCTATTTCTCTAACTCTCTCTGGATCAATCCTCACACCTTCCATGGACATAATATTCCTAAGAATATTACCTTTTTCAAAACCAAATGTACACTTCTTATGATTTAAGGAAATGCCATATTCTAGGGATTGCTAGAATATAAACTCCAAGTGTTTTTAATGGTCATTTATATTCTTAGAATAGGCCATAAAATCATCCTGATAGGCAACCATCATTTCATTTATTAGTCCTACAAAGGCAACATCCATTGCCCTCTAAAAGGTGCCTCCTGCATTCTTGAGTCTGAGAGGCATCCTTAAATAAATGTTTCTCAAGGGGTGGTGAAGGTTGTTTTGTCCTGCTTAGACTCTTTGATCAAATTAATTGATTATATCCTAACAATCCATGCATCATTGACATTAATTCAGACCTCATTAATTTTTGTAGAAAATGGTCCATACTAGGAAATGGGTAGTTGTCCTTAAGGGACTTAACGTTCAAATTCTTGAAGTCTACACAAAGCCTTATGTACCCATTCTTCTTTCTCACCGAAACAAGATTAGACACCCATTTTGAATTCCTAATTTCCTTAATTATGTCACCTTCTTTTAATTTCATTAATTCCTTTTGCATCTAAGGGGCCAATGTGGGATTTATAGGCCTCCACTTTTGCCTAAATGGTTTCGTAGTACGTTCTAAAGGAATGAAATGTTGGAAAAAATCTTCGCTATATGCTTTCAACTCATCATATGACCATGCAAAACACTTCTTAAAATTCCTCAATAGACTAATAAATAATTTCTTCTCTACTGACTTCAACTTCTTCCCAATGTAGATCATATTTGGAGCTGATTTAGTTCTTAGATTTACTCCTTCTACTTTTGTTACCAATTTTTCACCTACGGCTCAAATTGGCAAAGCCGAAGCACATTTATTTCATTTTAAGATGAAAGATTCTTAACATTTTCTGCTATGTTGTTTTTGCGTAGTTTAAGGTTCTTGAAAAAGAAAAGGTTCAATTTATGATGTCATTGTTATAATAGAAGAGTGAAATTTAGTTTATCATTCATTACTTTGCAGACTTTTCATGGATAAATAAGAAGTTATTTCATTTCATATTGCAATGATTATTCATTTGATAAATGAGATATACACAAGATGAACAAGTATTGCATTGAATGAAAGAAAGAGAGATCAAATGTACCACACAAGCCATGGGAATAGTTGAACCAGTACAAACATAGGAAATACACTATGAATCTAAAAATAAGAAAGGAAAAGACCATATCCATCATTGCCAATTTAAGGTCTATGTTTGATCTCCATTGTAGTTGGCTCCTCCTCACTCCCAATCTTTGAAGGAACCTGTATCATGACAAGAAGGATTGTTAAAGCTCCAGATATGGTTTCCTACGTGCATATCAATAGAGACATAATACATTGCCTATGATGTACTGTATCAGATGATCAAATCATTCATATGCAAGAGAGCCTGAATGATGAAACATCATTGAGCTTCACTATTTTTAAAACTAACATGTTTGTTTCCTATGTAGGTATATAAGGAGTTATGTTGTTGGTTTGAAGACATTTTAGCATGTGGTACAAAGTGGGCTCCCACAAGGGTCGATCCCAGCATGCTGCCCCTGAATTTCGAGGGGAATGGAATAGGTATACATATTCATAATTGTTCAAATAGAATATATTCAGCTGAAGGAGTGTCACATCAAGTGAGTGCATGAGCCTCAAGTTCATTGCCCATCCATGATTATCAATTTAGGTGATGAAATGACAACCATACACAAGCAGTGAACTCATTCAATGTGTGGAACTGAGTAAAGGCATTGTCAATATAATGCTATTGTGTTATTTCATTCACTGTCTATCTCTCATTATCATTTATATGCATTCAGAAGCAGTACTCTAATCTCATTATGCAGCCTTACATATGGAGAATTAGTACAAGTGAAGGCAATGATAGAATTCAGCCTGTAAATGTCTACATAGAAGGAACAACAAAGAGTACACTGTTCATATGGAGCAATCTCTTATTCATAATAACAAAATATTAGTCTCAAAGGTTCTAGTTGACTATGAATCATAAGAGGACAGCAATCTGTTGCTGATCAAATAATATTCAATACCAACATGAAGGTACTTTCCAAATGATATTTGTATACAAGGGACATCATACAAATGATTCATTCAAGTCCTCATCAAAGGAATAGATGGACAACCATACAACAGTCATGATTAGCTCTGGGATAGTCAAACTGATGCCATAAAGATACAATGCAAGTTCAGTACACAAAGATGGCAGGAAGAGATCTTAAAAGTGCAACCATCAAGAAGCTACAGGAGGTAGCACATGAAGTTGCAGGTTATACACAGAATGTCCATGTCTCAGCCAGTGAAATGAAAGAGCCATTATCATTAAATATGGTCATACAGAAAGAAATGACATGAATGTTGTCATTAAATAGTTCATATGGAGCAGCAAAGAAAATGAACCATAATCTTTCATCTCATCGAGCACTATTTTTGCCAAACCAGAAAGGTAAATGAAATGTTGAAGAACAGTGATGTCTTGTGGCTACAGTGAAAAGTAGAATGGAGGTTATTGTTCATCATTCATTCTTGTTCATGTAGTAATAATTATACTACTAGTAAGACAAGGATTTAAACACCAACAACCACAGCCTAAGACATTGTCCAAACACAAATAATACTCGGATTGAGATTGTGATCATGTTTCACAGGAATAGTATTATTTTGTTGTGGCTTAGGTTCGAACCTTTTTTTTCTTACTCAAGACAAAGTGGATCGAGTTTCTTTCAAGACAGAAAAAATAAAATATCATATCTATATATATTGTGGGTTCTCAGGCCATGGCCAAGAATGCATTTTTCTTCACAGAATGACAAAATCCCATATAAATTTACATTATGAAAATTACAGATACAAAGGAGAGTAAATTTCAAGCTCATAAAGGTTTGATGACCCCAGAAATGTTGAGGAATCAGACATTAAAGCTATGGGCCTATAATGGAGAGAGAGTTTCTTCATGGTAGGTTAAACCCACTATGGGGTTTTGAGTAGAAAATCATGGGTACATAAGAAGTAGAAGGTCTCGAGCTAATATAAAAGGAAAAAATGCTCAGAAATACAAGCTTGACTGCGGCCTTACATATAGAAATAACCAAATAGAGCAGCATCTAACTCCTTGTTACTTCTAGGAGAACAAGAAAGGAAAGAAGAGGAAGATACAAAGTTCAAAATATGAAACTCGCCCAATTTTTGCACTCAAAATCATGGTGTGAATGCTTCAGAAATAGTTCTCTATGGTGGCCTCAAACAAGAGTGTGTCAACAAAAAAAAATAGAGATAAAAGAATGCATCAGAAAACCTATCATGGTCATGTCTTAAAAGCTAAATTTTGCATCCAAAATGAAAGAATATGGTCAAATCTGTGAAAGGGGTTCTTACCTTTTATTTTCCTATCAGAATCTTCAAGAGAATGCATGGAGATCCCTCAGAAACTGTAGAGAATCAATTTTTCCCCTTCAAACCTTAACCACCATGGCGGCTGGGCAGCAGAGCCCTCTCATCAAAAAGTTGTAAAGTGAAATGAGCCCGAAAAGATAGGGCATCAGATGTTTTGTGTTAGGGTTACATTTTGCCCTAATTTGATTGTGACTTTTGTCACATTGAATTAAAAAATATTGCCTCCACTAATACCCTTTAGGGTATCATTTTCCCCTTTAGACATGTTCGAAGCCTAGGTTGTATGCCTTAAGACCTCGATGGCTCCTTTCCATTTGAAGGTAAGATCATAACATGATAACTATGCCTTAGGAATTTTTGTAAACCAAGTGGAAGATAGCCCTAGAGGGTTTCAATTTTTTCAAATCTTTCATAATGCCTTCAAACAATTTTAGGATTTTTATAGAAAATTAGGATGCCACATGAAATGTATTATACTTGGCATAGATTCATATGAGCCTTGTATTGTTTTTGCAAAGTTTCAAATCAAGCCTTGTAATATTATTTTTTGCAAAAATTAAATCAAGTCAAATCGAGAAATTAAAACTGCAAACCTTTGTAAAACAATATTTAAAGCAATATTTCTATAAATTGCTTTTAAATATTTGTTTTTTTATGTAGTTAAAGCAAAGTAAATCTTTCTTTTTTAAGTTTTCTTTCTTTTGGGAGAAATTGGAAAAATATGGATGAAATGGAGCCTTTATTGAGCAGATAAATCCTATTTTTTAAGCGTTTTTGGTGGGACCACTTTGGAGGAGATTTTGATAGCTTTGCAATCAGTTTGGGCCAGTTTTGGTTTCTTTTTTGGTGACTCTTTCTAGGAGCTCTAAAATGGATCGAGATGACTATTTTAAGGAGCTTTTCTTGGCCTTTTACTTGGGAGTTTTTTTTGGAGGCATTTATTGGAGGAAAATTTAGTTTTTCTCAATCAATTGAAATCATTGTTTCTTCTCTCTTGTTCATCTGCAGAGAGCTTGTAAAGACTTTTCGACTCAGATTTTTATTTTTCATGTACTCCTTTCAGTTTAATATAGCAGAGCATTCCTACCTCATTTCTTTTGCCTCATAGTCACAACATTGATTTGATGTTTCATTGTGTTAATAAATATTATGTCCTTTGTCATGTCTCTGTATTTTGAAATTGTATGCAAATATTTCATATGATTCTATTTGTGTGTTGTGTTCAGATTGAGCCTTCATGCAAATTACTTTTGAGTTGTATGTTCTAGGTGACGTTGTGAAAGTTTATGTTTAAGGAGAGATTTGTGAGAGAGATCATTAGAACAAGTTATAGTTTTGGAGATTAGATTTTAGAATTTGAATTTCAGTTACCTTCTCACCCTTTTCCTTAGTAAATCATTTACATTAGGAGAGTTCATCAAGAGAACCAGCTCATTGTGGAGGTTCACTCCAAGTTTTAGGCAACCCATAGGCCTAGGAGTGTTCCCATGTGTCAATAGGTAGCTAAGTTGATAGCTTAGCAATGGGTGCATACTTTTATTGAAAATAGTTTTTGGCATGCCCGGTGGGACAGTTTGAACTGTCATAGTTCAAAGCTTGCCATTTCATTGCTAGTTCTTGGTGTGTGTACCAACAATCTCATCCTTTAGAGGCAAGTTCTTCAAACACATCTGGTGACTTCAAATTAAGATCTACTGGTTTTAATAGATCAAGTGCTAGTATGTTTCAAATAAAAACCAATCTTTTATTCTTATCTCTAGCTCTTCATATGAGTAGAAATGTCAAATTTTCATAGTCAATATGTATACCCAGCCCCATACTATGAAAATACTATCAACCAACCTTCTTATCAACCATATCCAAGAAGCCACCAAATAATCCTATTACAACAACCTACCAGCTTACTCAACATGCTTACCACCCACCCATCCTCGCTCAGCCTCCATATCAACTTTCATATACTCAAAATTAGCTCCAAGAGCGTGAAAAGGAGAAGATTGCAAGCATAAAGAGTATGTTGTTTGATTTCATGCATGACTTCATAAGGCAGGTAGAAGACATTAAACGGCAACATGAGTATAATCAACAATAGGAAGAGATGGCTTATCAAGCCTATCTTCATGAACAGGAGTTGGAGGCACAAAGGGTACAGTTCAAGAGGGAGATGCTTGCAAAAGAGGAGAAAATGAGCCTTTTTCTCACTAAAACACAAAGGCACAAATCCCAAGCATCTCCTGCCATTCCAAAACAACCTTCACAAGAGGAGGTTTGTAAGTATAAGTTTCCAAGTTTTAGACAGAATGAACCTCTTAGTGTTCCTAAAGTTGAGATTTCAAGTTTTAGGTAGAATAAAGCCCTTAATTCCTCAAGCCAGCATCTTAATCTTGAAATACCAAGTTTCAGAAGCCTTCATCCTTTGCAAGTTGAGGAAAATAATCATATTCATCCTTGTATAGTTGCAGATCAGCCCCTTGAGTAACATTTTTCTTTGCAAGAAATCCCAGAAGCTCCCCAAGTTTCCCCACCTGAGGAATCCAAGGGTGAACCTTTCGATCAGAATACCTTAGTCTTCATCAAGGATCTTAGAAAGGTAAATCCATTGCATTCAACATTGAAATTTTACTATTTCCAGTAGTAGAAGATCAAACAAGAAAAGGCTTCTCCCGATGAGTCTTTCAATGTTTCCACTAATGAGCTTCCTTGTTTTGTGGAAGATGGTGAAATTTTTTTAGAAGATCAACCAGTGCAATAGGATATAAAGCAAGAGGCTATTGCTAATTGTACCATTTTATTAGCTGAACACAAGAATGTGACATGTGCGGAGATGCTTGGTTCATTGGAATAGCAGAATGTCGATGACTATTTCAAAGTATCTAGCTAGCACAATGACAAAGAAGATCTAGAAAATAAGGAGCAGCTGCTGCAAGAGATAGAGAAGGCTATAGTTGAGGAACGAAAAAATCTAGATCAAGGAATGGATGATAGTTCTCAAGTTTTGACTGATCTATTTGATGAATTACCATTTTTTGTCAATGATGAAGAAAACATATCTCATATCACACCCATACTGGTTCCAAAAATGCGAGAAGAGGTTCAAAACTTTGATGTTTTAATACCTCAAGAGGGTTGTAGCAAGGTAATAAATAGTCTCTCTTCACAAGAAAATGGAAATGAGAATGAAGAAGACATGTTTTGGGATGACCTTGAGATTTTTGTTTCAATCTTGGACGTCAAACAATCATCTTTTGAAGGAGAAAGTGTGGAACATCAGCTTGAAGAGGCAAAAGGAGGTATCCAAACTCAAGATTTGATTGATTCATTTGAAGAGCTCCCTTTGTTTATTAGTAGAGATGAAGAGAATGTATATGAACTGACAAAATTATTAAGTTCTAAGCAACAAAATGATGAAATCCATTCAGACAAGGGACTAGTTAATGAGCAGGTAAATGAGAGCATCTTATTTTGGATAGTCAAGAAATTGATGTACATGCAAACATTGCTCAAATTGAGAAAAAGCATGACACTGCTTGTATGGCTCTTGATGTTTTTCCAAGTTCTCAAGGAATCAGTCAGGAGGATACCTTAGAGCCTATTATGAATCAAGAAACTAATGATGGGTTTGATGAAGTTTTGTGTACTAGTATAATTGATGAGTTATGTGCAAGGTTGGGTGACATGTTTTCAAATAATCTTAATCAGAAAAATGAGATTGAAATAGTGGGTAACCAGCAAGGAACCAGTAATAAAATTCTAGGCTTTATCCTTTCAATAGGATGTCCAATCAGAGATTTAGCCAAGAAGGGTACTACTAAGATACAACTGGTTGTCAATGATCCCAATGATGAAATTGCAGTTGTAGGATAGCAGACCCAACTAACCTCTTCATCCCAAATAAGTCATATGCTTGATCAAACTCAAGAGGTGAGTGAGTTTGTTTATGTTCTTGATGAAGCATCACAACAGTTTGTCAGGTATCTTCTTGTTTTCCATTTATTATCAGTGGTCTATAATCTTGCAAAACATCCCATGTTGGCTAGAAGGGGGAGTTATTTTACAAATCTAGTTAATGGGTTTGTTTGACCAGCTTCTTTGGTTGGTTAGAGTAGGTTAGAGTTAGTATTTTCATTTAATAAGTGCTTTATGCACATATCTTTCAGTTAGTTTCTTTCCCTAAGTGTTGCTGGACATGTTATCTGGTCACCAGGGCTTTTTAGTTTTCTTTCAGTTTGGTTCTGTTTCGTTTTCTACTGCTATTTGGAGTAGTTTGCAGTTGAGTTTCAAGTTTTCTAAGTTTGAGAGGAGCAGAGTTTGACTCCATGCCCAATGGATGACTAAGGCAACTAGTCTATATGCTTAGCAGGCAAGCATTTAGCAGAAATCGCCAGAAATGTTACCAATTTTTCACGTACGGTTCAAATTGGCAAAGTTGAAGAACATTTATTTCATTTTAAGATGAAAGATTCTTAACATTTTCTACTATGTTGGTTTTGCATAGTTTAAGGTGCTTGAAAAAGAAAAGGTTCAGTTTATGATGCCATTGTTATAACAGAAGAGTGAAATTCAATTTATCATTCATTGCTTTGTAGAGTTTTCATGGATAAATAAGAAGTTATTTCATTTCATATTGCAATGATTATTTATTTGATAAATGAGATATACACAAGCTGAACAAGGATTACATTGAATGAAAGAAAGAGACATCAAATGTCCCACACAAGCTGTGGAAATAGCTGAACTTGTACAAACATAGGAAATACACTATGAATCTAAAAATAAGAAAGGAAAAGAGCATATCCATCATTGCCTATTTAAGGTCTTGGTTTGATCTTCATTGCAGCTGGCTCCTCCTCGCTCACGATCTTTGAATGAACCTATATCATGACAAGAAGGATTGTTAGAGCTCCGGATATGATTTCCTATGTGCCTATAAAAACATAATACATTGCCTATGATGCACTGTATCAGATGATCAAATCATTCATATGCAAGAGAGCCTAAAAGATGAAACATCATTGAGTTTTAATGTTTTTAAAACTAACATGTATGTTTCTTGTGTAGGTATAGAAGAATTTATGTTGTTGGTTTGAAGACATTTCAGTATGTGGTGCAAAGTGGGCTCCCACAAGGGTAGAGCCTGACATGATGCCCCTGAATCTTGAGGGGAATGGAAAAGGAATACATATTCATAATTGTTCAAATAGAATATATTCAACTGAAGAAGTGTCACATTAAGTGAGTGCATGAGCCTCAAGTTTGTTGCCCATCCATGATTATCAGTTTAGGTGATGAAATGACAACCATACATGAGTAGTGAACTCATTCGAGTAAGATCAATAATGTGTGGAACTAAGTAAAGGCATTGTCAATATCATGCTATTGTGTTATTTAATTCACTATCTATCTCTCATTATCATTTATATGCATTCAGAAGCAGTACTCTAATCTCATTATGTAGCCTTACATATGAGGAATTAGTACAAGTGAAGGCAATGACATAATTTAGCCTATAAATGTCTACATAGAAGGAATAGCAAAGAGTACACTGTTCATATGGAGCAATCTCTTATTCATAATAAAAAAATATTAGTCTCAAAGGTTCTAGTTGACTATGATAATCATAAGAGGACAGTAATCTGTTGCTGATCAAATAATATTCAATACCAACATGAAGGTACTTTCCAAATGATATTTGTATACAAGGGACACCATACAAATGATTCATTCAAGTCCTCATCAAAGGAACAGATGGACAACCATACAACGGTCATGGTCAGCTATAGGATAGTCAAACTGATGCCATAAAGATACAATGCAAGTTCAGTACACAAAGATAGCAGGAAGAGATCTTAAAAGTATAGCCATCAAGAAGCTATAGGAGGTAGCACATGAAGTTGCAGGTTATACACAGAATGTCCATGTCTCAGCCAGTGAAATGAAAGAGCCATAATCATTAAATATGGTGGTGCAGAAAGAAATGACATGAATGTTGTCATTACAGAGTTAATATGGAGTAGTAAAGAAAATGAACCATAATCTTTCATCTCATCGAGTACTATTTTTGCCAAACCAGAAAGGTAAATGAAATGTTGAAGAACAGTCATGTCTTGTGGCTACAGTGAAAACTAGAATGGAGGTTATTGTTCATCATTCATTCTTGTTCATGTAGTAATCATTATTATACCATTAAGACAAGGATTTAAACACCAACAGTTGTAGCCTAAGACATTATCCAAACACAAATAATACTCGGATTGAGATAGTGGTCATGTTTCACAAGAATAGTATTATTTTGTTGTGGCTCAGATTTGAACCTTTTTTTCGTACTCAAGACAAAGTGGATCAAGATTCATTCAAGACAAGAAAAAAAAATATCATATATATATATATATATATATATTGTGGGTTCTTAGGCCGCAGCCAAGAATACATTTTTCTTCACAAAATAACAAAACCCCATATAAATTTGCATTATGAAATTCATGAATACAAAGGAGATAGTAAACTCTGAGCTCATGAAGGTTTGATGAACCCAAAAATGTTGAGGAATCAGACATTAAAGTCATGGGCCTGTAACGGAGAGAGAGTTTCTTCACGGTAGGTTAAACCCACTTTGGGGTTTTGAGTAGAAAATCATAGGTACAGAAGAAGTAGAAGGTTTCGAGCTCATATAAAAGGAAAAAATGCTCAGAAATATAAGCTTGATCATGGCCTTACATACAGAAATAACCAAATAGAGTAGCATCTAACTCCCTGTTACTTCCAGGAGAACAAGAAAGGAAACAAGAGGAAGATACAGAGTTCAAAATATGAAACTTACCCAAGTTTTGCACTCAAAATCATCATGTGAATGCTTCATAAATAGTTCTTCATGGCATCCTCAAACAAGAGTGTGTCAACAAAAAGAAACAGAGATAAAAGAATGCATCATAAAACCTATCATGGCCGTGGCTTAAAAGCCAAGTTTTGCATCCAGAATGAAAGAATATGGTCAAATCTATGATAGGGGTTCTTACCTTCTATTTTCCTGTCAGAATCTTCAAGAGAATGCATGGAGATCCCTCAGAAACTACAGAGAATCAAGTTTTCCCCTTCAAACCCTAACCACCATGATGGCTGGGTAGTAGAGCCCTCTCATCCAAAAGTTGCAAAGTGAAATGAGCTCGAAAAGATAGGGCATCGAATGTTTTGTGTTAGGGTTACATTTTTCCCTAATTTGATTGTGACTTTTGTCACATTGAATTAAAAAATATTGCCTCCACTAATACCGTTGAGGGTATCATTTGCCCCTTTAGACATGTTCAAAGCCTAGGTTGTATGCCTTAAGACCTTGATGGCCCCTTTTCCATTTGAAGATAAGATCATAACATGATAACTATGCCTTAGGAATTTTTGCAAACCAAGTGGAAGACAGCCCTAGTGGCTTTTAATTTTGTCAAACCTTTCATAATGCCTTCAAACAATTTTAGGATTTTTATAGAAAATTAGGATGCCAAATGAAATGTATTATACTTGGCATAGATTCATATGAACCTTGTATTGTTTTTGCAAAGTGTCAAATCAAGCCTTGTATTATTATTTTTTGCAAAAATCAAATCGAGTCAAATCAAGAAAATAAAACTACAAATCTTTGTAAAACAATATTTTAACCAATATTTCTATAATTTTCTTTTAAATATTTGTTATTTTATGCAGTTAAAGCAAAGCAAAGCAAAGTAAAGTAAAGTAAATCTTTCTTTTTTGAGTTTGCTTTCTTTTGGGTGAAATTGGAAAAATATGGACGAAATGGAGCCTTTATTGACCAGATAAAGCCTATTTTTTAGGTGTTTTTGGTGGGACCTCCTTGGAGGAGATTTTGGCAGCTTTAGCAATCAATTTGGGCCAGTTTTGGTTTCTTTTTTGGTGGATTTTTCTGGGAGCTCGAAAATGGATCGGGATGACTATTTTGAGGAGCTTTTCTTGGCCTTTTCCTTGGGAGTTTTTTTTTTAGGCATATATTGGAGGAAAATTTAGTTTTTCTCAGTCAGTTGAAATCATTGTTTCTTCTCTCTTGTTCATCTGTACATAGCTTGTAAACACTTTTTGATTCAGATTTTCATTTTCATGTACTCCTTTTAGTTCAATATAGTAGAGCATTCCTACCTCATTTCTTTTGCCTCATAGTCACAACATTGATTTGATGTTTCATTGTGATAATAAATATTTTGTCCTTTGTCAAGTCTCATTATTGTGAAACTATATGCAAATATTTCATATGATTCTAGTTGTGTGTTGTGTTCAGATTGAGCCTTCATGCAAATTACTTTTGAGTTGTATGTTCTACATGAGGTTATGAAATTTTATGTTAAAGGAGCTATTTGTGAGAGAGATCATTAGAACAAGTTATAGTTTTGGAGATTATATTTTAGAATTTAAATTCCAGTTACCTTCTCACCCTTTTCCTCAGTAAATCATTTAGATTAGGAGAGTTCATCAAGAGAACCAACTCACTCTAGAGGTTCACTCCAAGTTTTAGGCAACCCACAGGCCTAGGAGTGTTCCCATGTGTCAACATGTAGTTAAGTTGATAGCTTAGCAATGGGTGCATACTTTGATTGACAACAACTTCATCTTCACTAATTTCTTGTAACAATCATTGTTATTAAACATTCTTTAAAGACCTACAAGACCTCTTGGAATGGTAGTGGTTGTGATTTGAATAATCTCATTTCCAAACAAGGTCTCCTTTCCATCATCTACCTTAATAATTGGCTACTAATCAATTTGTTGGTTCTTAAAGCCACTTATGCAATTCAAAATTTCATAAATCTACTTTCCATAATTGAAAACTTGCCAGTTATATATGTTATTGGGAATGCTTGGCCTTGTGAGGATTTCCACACTATATTACAATGAGGTGATGACAAAGATGCATCCAATTTTGAAGCTATGACAGTAAGGGCATTTGCTACAAAAATTTTCATTCTATCTAACCACGTGATATCAAATGCATCAAACATTTTAGTAGCATCCCATGCAACATTCCTATACATTTTAATATTTTTTATTCTGTTGTATATGAGCCTCTAACATGAGATACAACTAACTCAAAATATGCACACTTAGAAATTTAATTCCATACCTAGAAGAAACTTTCAAACCTAACAGTAAAGCCTCATATTCTACTACATTATTAGTGCATTCAAAATTCAACCTAAAGGTGAACTTGTAGGATATGGCATCTAAAGAGATCAAAATAATAGCTACACCATTTGAATAGGCACCATCAAAATATAATTTCCATATATCATCACCTTTAATAAAAGAATGTTTTTGACATGAAGAAATGTCAACATGGCTATTAAAATTATCATCAAAACACCAAATTATGTTGTTAGGCTCACTTTCTCCATAATGCACTTCATCCATTGCATTCTCTGGGTCCCCACAATATGTAAAAAAAAATCTCTATGTAGCTAGACCTCTTTTTCATTAACTAGTATGGTGGCATAGGATAGATCCATTTGTATGATACCACCTATTGAATAATGCCCATTTTATTAACAATATCATACCCTAGTTGGCTAGACAATCAACAATGATTATCTCCATCATAAAACATTTATCAAGATATTAAACAAGTTGCATGTCTACACCATTGACAACTCTAATAACATTTACCTCTTAGAATTCCATTGCATAGGATTTCCCATAAGACCAAAAAAATTCAAGCCTAGTAAGTTCATGACCTCTAATGGAATCACATTACTTGATGCACCAGAATCTAGTATACAGTTATGCACCAACCATCCCTTTAACAGTAATTAGGTATAAAAGGAATTAGCCATGGTTTGATTACTTAAATACACTATATTGAGGTAGACCTCAAGTATTCCTTGGGAACTTGTGTTTTCAATTAATACATCTATAGAATAATAGAATGGATTTGTATGGTCTTCAAGTATGGGTGGGGCATTGATCTGTATTATAGGGCCCTATCTTTATGTTCAAGGATTCTTAGCATCTCCTAGACTAGTACTAGGAATTTCATTTCGCTTAAAGTAAAATTCATGTCAATGGGGATAGAACCAGGTAGAGGGGTAGTCAAGGGCATAGTTGTTTCATGAGTATTAGGAATAAAGGGCATCACTTGACCACCATTGTTATTTCCAATTGCCTTAGCTATAGTTTATCCTTCTTGATAACTTTTTATTGTTTGATTTGGCTTATTGCTAACTTTTGCCACCCTTGGATTTTTAAATTTGCCTACTAGTGCGCTTAACATTTTGATCCTTGGAACATATCTCTTCTATATATGGATATTAGGAACAAATGATATTTTCTTTGTGCTAATGTCTTTTTATCCTTTCTCATACTATTTTTTGTAATGTCCTTTTTATTAGTATCAAGGTCCAATCTCTACTTTCCTTTATCTACAAGTACATTTAGTACCTCTGAAGTAACTACAAATCCAATTTCTTTTCTTGCATTTATCTTCCTTCCTCTTAGTTGTAACTACTCACTCTACACTGGCATGAAAACTACATTACTAAGAGCCTTAATATCTTCATTTGAAGGTCTTTCTCCCTTATATCTCTACTACATGAGTTCTTTTAGACTTTTAAAATCATGGCTTGGTAGTTCATATTGGTTATGTTGACTATCATGATCAAACTAAAATGATTCATCACCATCATAAGTCTCAAGTTGGTCCACATTATCATCTTCATAATACTTAGGGGTATCTATTGAACAGGGAAAGACAACTAAGAGTGGGGGGGGTGAATTAGTTGTAACCAATATTTCAAAACCATTAAGATATCATCCACTTCATTACTGTTATTAAGTTTAACCATGAAAGCATGAAATCAAAAACTTAACACATTTACGCATCAACACAAGAGACACCAGATTTTTACGTGGAAACCCCTATAAGGGAAAAACCATGGTGAGTGTTAGCTAACAATATAATATGTTATATCAAAACTAAAAATCAGAGGCTTGCTACCTTAGGGCTCACTTCCCAGATGCTCACTGCAAATTGAGAGGCTCACTACCAATGGGGTGGCTCACTGCCAAGATTTGATGAACTGAGATGGTAGAATCTAAACTATGCCAAAGTTTAGGTCCATTGAAGTACTATAAACATCCTCTGCTCTGCTCTACTTTTAAATTCACACTATCTTCACATCTTCACACTTGGATACATTTTCATGACTTTATTACAAGTATATATATAATTCTTCAACCTTGGAATAATCATCAAGGTCAACATTACAATCATCAACCATTAGAACATTCTCCAAGGTCAAAAAACACATATACAAAAGAATAGGTCTAGCCCTAAATAGATTAGTGAAAGAGAAGGAATGAATGCAGACCAAACTAAACCTTAGTTGGGACTCAAACACAATATTCCACGCTACAACATGCTATCACAAGCTCCAAAGAATAACTGCAACAAGTGAAAACAACCAAGTCGGCTAAAACTAGTGTTAACACTAAAGTATTTGAGAACACGCTTCATGCACGATCTAGATTATGCTTTGTAAACCAATCAAAAGGCAGGAACATGATCTAGAGACATCCACAAGCACATTTCAATCACCAAGAACAACCACACAACCTCAAAACACTTTACTCACAAGATTCTTCAAACTGAAGCACATGAACATCACTAACAACCACTGTCATAAAAGAAAGATTGCTTGTGGACCACCAAATCATGAACCATTAGAACTAAAGGTACTTATCCTCATCATAAACTTAATTCCACAACTGTAGATAGTAATACTTATTTGCAGAGAAGTGCGGAGCAGAATACATTCTCCATGTCACCACTGAAAGCACAGAAAAATAGTTTTTACTCTGGTGAACATAACTCACTCAAATCTTCATACCGGAGGCTGAAACTTAGAATATAGAAACTACAGATAAAGATTTTCAATCTACAATAAATGTGGAGCAAAATACTTTACTGGCTTTCTACAAACCAAGATACTCTGCAATACACTGTTTCTACTAGTAGAGCAAATTTTCTCAAAAGCACTTGGAAAAACAATACCAAGAATACTTTCTCATTATCTTCAACACTTATCTAAGCCATTACAAACCAACTATCTCAACACAAGAAATCATCAAAACAAAAGCACAGTTGACACTAATGACAACACGAATATGTTGACATCAATGACAACACCAGTAATCACATACTTGCAACAATCTCCCCCTTTATCATTGATAGAAACAATGATGTGAAAAACTGTAAACACCATCAAGACAAGATTCTACACTGATTACTTTCCCCCCCTTTCTTTTTGCACTTCTAAATTCTTTCTCCCATAAGTTTTTCACATGATTTTCTCTCCCCCTTTGACATCAATGGAAAAGGAAATCTGTTCTCCTTTCTTTGCACATACTTGCAATCAACTACTCTGATCAAATTGGAATTTCTTTTGTCATTAGCTCCATAATACTTATCTTTATTAGGAACTTATATTAGAAACTTCTACCTACTCCCCCTAAGAGGTAGCCTTCAAAACATCAATCCAGATGAAAGAATAAGACTTTAGGCACCACTGGACTGATGCACTTCTCATGCATCTTAGTTTAGAGTACGAGGGGTAATAACCCATAACTTTCCTCTGAGATACTTAAAATTATCCTTAGGCAAAGGCTTTGTGAAAATATCTGCAATCTGATCCTTTGTAGACACATACTCCATCTTCACTTCATTCTCAGTTACTTTTTCTCTCAGAAAGTGATACCTTATAGATATATGCTTTGTCCTTGAGTGCATCACTAGATTCTTTGAAATGTTTATAGCACTTGTATTGTCACAAAGATTAAAATTGGTTCTTCATACACAACTCTTATGTCCTTCAATGTTTGCTTCATTTAAAGCACTTGAGTACAACAACATGCTGCAGCAATATATTCTGCTTCTGCAGTAGACAAAGAAATTGATTCTTGCTTCTTGCTCATCCATAAAACCAATCTACTACCCAAGAGGAAAGCACTTCCACTTGTACTCTTTCTATCATCTACATCTCTAGCCCAATCTACATCTGTATAAGCACTGAGAGTGAAATCAGAGTTTTTAGGATACCACAATCCATAATCTGAAGTGCCTTTCAAATATCTCAAAATTCTTTTCACTGCCATCACATGTGATTCTTTGGGATCTTCTTGAAATCTTTCTACAAGACACACTGCATGCATTATGTTAGGTTTGGTATGGGTTAGATAAAGCAGTCCTCAAATTATAGATCTATACTTTTTCTTATCAGTCTTAAGTGATTCATCATTCATGACCAACTTGCAGCCAGTTACCATAGGAGTACATACTGGCTTAGAATCCTCCATCCCAAATTTCTTCAACAATTCTTTGACATAATTGGACTCAGAAATGAAAATTCCTCTTTCTGATTGAGTAATCTGTAGTCCTAAAAATAAATTCATTTCACCAAACATAGACATCTCAAATTCTTTTTGCATTTCCTCTGCAAATTTCTTACACATACCTTCATTGCCTCCAAAGATAATATCATCAACAAAGACCACAACAATCAGAATTTGATCATTATTGATTTTGAAATAGATATTGTTGTCAATAGTACCTTTACTAAATCCTAATTGCAACAAGTGCTTTTCCAATCTTACATACTATGCTCTAGGGGCTTGCTTAAGTCCATACAAGGCTTTCTTTAATCTGCATACCATGTCACCTTGTTCTGATGACTGAAATCCTTCCGGTTGTTCAATGTAAACTTCTTCTTCTAACTCTCCATTCAAGAATGTAGACTTCACATCCCTCTGGTATACTTTGAAGTCTTTGTGTGCTACAAATTCCAAGAACATTCTGATTGCTTCAATCATTGCCACAGGAGAAAATGTCTCTTTAAAATCTATGCCTTCAACTTGAGAATATCCTTTGCATATCATTCTTGCTTTGTTTCTTACCACTTCTCCATTTTCATTCATCTTGTTTCTGAACACCCATTTAGTTCCAATCACATTCTTATCAGTAGGTCTAGGAATCAATTCCCAAGTTTGGATTTTCTCTATCAGCATCAACTCTTCTTCCATGGATTTTACCCAACTTTCATCTTTGCAGGCCTCATTTACATTCTTAGGTTCAATTTGTGAAAGTAAACAATAGTTCACATGTTCTTCTACAGCTCTTTTCCTTTTCAATACCCCTTTATTTTTGTCACCAATAATCTAATCCTAAAAATGACTAATCCTTACATACCTGGGGGTCTTTTTTAGAGCTTTTTCTTCTTCATCTTTACTATCCATTTGTTCAACTTTTTCTTCATTCTTTGTAGTATCAGGTTCATCTAATTCATAGCCTCCCAGATCTGATATTCTTCCCATGTCTTCATCAACTCTTACATTTTTACTTTCAATTATCTTCTTCAATCTCTTATTGTATCACCTTTAGGCCTTACTCTTAGTGGAATAACTAAGAAAAATTCCTTCATCACATCTAGCATCAAACTTGCCTAACTCCTCATCTCTTATGATATAACATTTGCTTCCAAAAACTCTGAAGTATTTTACTGTAGGAACTCTTCCATACCACAATTCATAAGGAGTTTTAGTACGATTACCTTGCCTTGAACTCAGTTTTGAATCTAGATAGCAGTATGTATACCTTCTCTCCAATACACTTCTGGTAGGTTTTCCTCTTTCATCAGTCCTTGCAGCCTCTTGAACTGCCTTGTTCTTCCTTTCCACAACTCCATTTTGCTTAGGAGTTCTAGGAGTGGACAATTGTCTCTTTATCTCATGTTCTTCACAGAATGCATTAAATTCATTTGATACAAAATCTCCTCCTCTATCAGACCTTAAGCACTTGATCCTTAAATCTAACTCATTTTCAACCATCACTTTGAAAAACTTGAACTTGTCTAGAGCTTTTGATTTTTCCTTTAAGAAAGTAACCCAAGTCATTCTTGAATAATCATTAATAAGCAACATAAAATACATGTCTCCTTGCAGACTTCTTTTTCTTGTAGGACCACACAAATCTATATGCACCAGTTCAAGAAATCCAATAGAAAATTGTTCCTTACTCATGAAGTTTGCTCTTGTCTATTTTCCCATTTGACATTCCTTGCAAATAGTGTTAGTAGGCTTCACAAGCCTGGCAAATATCTCACAACTTGCACTGAACTTATCCTCACTAATTTGTAAAAATTGATATGACACATCATCTTATGCCATAGCCAACTCTCATCTACCTGAGCAAATAAACAACAATCATTAGTTCCTCTCAAATGATAAATGTTACCTCTAGTCTTCTTACCAGTTGCAATCACTGTTCCAGAGCTTTCCATGATCTTGCATGCATTGTCCTTGAAACTCAAATCATACCCTTTTTCACACATCTAAACAACACTTAAAAGATTATGCTTTAGGCCTTTGACATATAGAACATCATCTGTATTGTGCTTGACATCAAAAGAAATAGATCCTCTTCCACAAATCTTACCAGCTGCATTATCTCCAAACCTAACCAGTCCTCCATCATACTTTTCCAAACTGACAAACTTACTTTTATCACTGGTCATGTGATGTGAGCATCCACTATCAATAATCCATTCATCCTTATCCTTCTCAACCTAAATAGACAAAGCACTCTCTTCTACTGGCTTTTCTTCGGTCACACAGCTAGCAGGATTAGTAGACATGGGTTCTTTAATAGCAATAAACAAGCATTCATTTGTACTAGTATTAGCATCATCAGACTCATCATCCATTACACCATGATCATCAAGATCTCTTACAATATAACATTTCTTCACAATGCTAGGTCTACTTTCAAATTTCTTCCTACCTCTTTCAATTCTCTCCAGACGTGCTTGGAGGCATAATGACCAACCTTACCACAAGAAAAGCATTTGAATGGTAATTTTCCTTTGAACTTACCGGTACCTCTTTCCATTTTGTCCACAAAGCTGGCTTCAATCTCATCAAGATCATCATCATATTCCATGGCATATTTTTTAGCTCTTGAAGTCTTTTCTAAAGTGTTGGCTTTGAAAGCAGTCTCAGTCTTTGGCAGAGCATCACCAAATGCTCTCATTTCAAAAGTTGTAAGCTTACCAAGCAATTGATCCTTTGTAACCTTTTTCATAGCCATAAGTTCTTCAATTGCAGATACATTGTGACCATAGGATTTAGGTAATGATCTTAGAATCTTCATGACAACCTCTTCTTCCTTGACAGTTCCTCTGAGACCCTTGATTCCATTGACAATTTCATAAAATTTTTGCATGTAGATTGTTATGTTCTCATCTTTTCTCATCTTCAGGGCTTCATACCTCGCCTTCAGATTTTGTAATTTGGCACTCTTTACAAAATCATCACTTTTATATAAACTTTTCAACTTGTCCTAGATTTCATGAGTAGTCTCCAAATTCATAACCTTTACCAGCTCAATGTTTGATAAGGCATTTAATAGAGCATCTCTAGCTTTTCCATTTAATTCATAATATTTGATTTCATCTTCATCATTTAGACCATTTTTAGGAATAGTGTATTTTGTGTCTGTCATTTTCCAAACACCATAACCAATAGAAATGAGATGACTTTTCATTCGTACCTTCTAAAGAGCATAGTCCCTTCCATCGAACTGTGGTGATTCCTTCCTGTGCGCCGTCTCAAATCTTCCTCAAGCTTTTAGACTCTTTACAGAGGAACCCTCACTCTGATACCAATTGTTGAATAGGGAAAGACAACTGAGATGGGGGGGTGAATCAGTTGTAACAAATATTTCAAAACCATTAAGATATCATCCACTTAATTATTGTTATTAAGTTTAACCATGAAAGCATGAAATTAGAAACTTAACACATTAACACATCAACACAAGAGACACTAAATTTTTACGTGGAAACCCTTATAAGGGAAAAACCACTGTGAGTGTTAGTTCACAGTATAATATGTGATATCAAAACTAGAAATCAGAGGCTTACTGCCTTAGGGATCACTTCCTAGAAGCTCACTGCAAATTTAGAGGATTGCTGCCAATGGGGTGGCTCACTGCCATTGGGTGGCTCACTGCCAAGATTTGGTGAACTAAGATGGTATCATGTAAACTATGCCAAAGTTTAATTTCATTGAAGTATTGTAAACATCCTCTACTCTACTTTGCTTTTAACTTCACACTATCTTCACATCTTCACACTTGGATACATTTTCACAACTTTATTACAAGTATTTATACAAATCTTCAACCTTGGAATAATCATCAAGGTCGGCATTACAATCATCAACCATTGGAATATTCTCCAAGGTCGGCAAACACATATACAAAAGAATAGTCTAGCCCTAAATAGATTAATGAAAGAGAAGGAATGAATGCAGACCAAACCAAGCCTTTGCTAGGACTCAAACATAATCTTCCACGCTACAACACACTATCACAATCTCCAAAGAAAACCTGCAACAAGTGAAAACAACCAAGTCGCCTAAAATTGGTGTTAACACTAAAGTATTTGAGAACACGCTTCATGCACGATCTGAATTATGCTTTGTGGACTAATCAAAAGGTAGGAACACAATCTAGAGACATCCACAAGCACGTTCCAATCACCAATAACAACTGCACAACCTCAAAACACTTTACCCACAAGATTCTTCAAACCGGAGCACTTAAAAATAACTAACAGCCACTGTCATAAAAGAAAGATCACTTGTAGACCACCAAATCATGAACCATTAGAACTGAAGGTACATGTCTCCATCATAAACTTAATTCTAGAACTGCAGATAGTAATACTTATTTGCAAAGAAGTGCAAAGCATAATACATTCTCCATGTCACCACTGAAAGCACAGAAAAATAGTTTTTACTCTAGTGAACATAACTCACTCAAATCTTCATACCGGAAGCTAAAACTTTTAATATAGAAGCTACAGACAACCTTCATCTTAACTTCCAAACCGTAGGCAAAGATTTTCAATCTACAAGAAATGTAGAGAAAAATACTTTATTGTCTTTCTACAATTAAACCAAGATACTATGCAATACACTGTTTCCACCAATAGAGAAAATTTTCTCAAAAGCACTTGGAAACACAATACCAGGAACACTTTCTCATTATCTTCAATACTTATCTAAGCCATTACAAACCAATTATCTCAACACAAGCAAGCATCAAAATAAAAGCACAGTTGACACCAATGACAACACAGATATGTTGACATCAATGACAACACTAGTAAGCACATACTTGCAACAATATCATATTCATTGGGACATTATTTTTCCTTTAGGAGTGTAACTACAAAAACATAATTTGTTGAATTATGGGGAAAAAAGAATGTTTCACACGATAGTGAATCATCTTGGACATTTACATGATCTTTCCTTATAGGATCAAGAGTATCTTTATCCTTGTGCCTTGGATTTCCTTGCATTAGAACAACCTATTTATCATTTGTCCTAGTCTCTTGGACCAATCAGTATTGTGTAACCTTTGCCCCTCATTGAAGTGAGTAGTAGCACTGTAGAAGTCAAACCTTTTGCATTTTGTGCAACCCAGTATGATAGATTTTTCATTACCCACATTAACTTGTCTAGCTTGTCTTCAATAGTAAAAGGTTTTCTTGAAGTTACTACATTTGTTCTTAAAATATTTATATCAACTTTTTGGATATGATTTCCAAATACCCTCATTTTTCTTTCTATGTTGATTTACATGGTATGGGTCTCTTTTAAAGTTTGAGGTTTTTTTTCATGAAGGCAATATCCTAATTTTGCATCAAATGTTCCAAAATAGAGAACCAATCACATTGAATTATTTGGTCTCACATTAGGAGGCACCTTTTTCATCGTCATAACAAATCTACTATTAAACTCTGCAAAATTCTCATTCACACCCTTCTTGATTGTTTTCAACTTATGGATTGCAAACTTTGGATCAATCATATTATCCCCCTAATCTCATTAGGTATTAGATTTTCATAATTAGGGATGCCATAGAATTCCAACTACCTATATCTCTCCATCCCTAGTGGCCATCTTGGTGGTGGGAATATTTGAGTATACCTCCTATTGTGGGCTCTCATTTTGTGTTGGTTATGTTGTTGCTAATTAGGTTGCTAATTTGATACATGTTGATTAGGAATTCTATGATATTGAGGCTAATTTTGTTCTTGAGCATTTTTGGAAAGCTAGGCTTAATGCAAACCAATTCAATCTTCAGTTTTCTTTGTCTTTGCTTAAGATGATTATGTAAATCCAATCTTTCATCAATTTCTTTTTCTCTAAGCTCATTTTATAATTGTGCGGCAACATTAGCATCATGGAATGAAGCATCCTATTCAGGTTCAGTCATAAGTGAAAATGTAGGGGAATTAGGATGTGATCCTACTCCTTTAGTTCTTATGTTTGTATGATTTGACACATTTAAATATTCATAAAGTGCCTCTTGGGATATGTTTCTATCCCCTCCATTCATGTTCATTGAATCTTTTAGCATTCCATATTCATGTCTACAATTTCTTCTACTAGATATAACCATTTCATAACTAGAATCATCCAAAGTATAAGGAGATTGATCCATTAAATCAACATGCATATTATCTCTAATAGAAGGACCAACATCATATATTTGAAAATTTTATATAGTAGACATACCTTTATTTGTATATCTCTAGGTAGTATGTTGTCTTCCAAAGTGTGATACGATATTGTTAGGATCTTGTAAATTTTATGAGTACCTCCCTCTTTCCATATTTAATTTTTGAATGGGTTTAGATGGACAGTGTTTCTAATCTTTACTTGGGAATAGAAAAACTTTCTTTAGCATCAATAACTTTTTAACCAAAAATTAGAACTTAATCTCCATGGAAAACTTCATGAGATTCAAGAAATCTTAAAAAATAGGATTCAAATGTTTTCTGCTTTGAAAATGGCACCAATTTTGTTGGTGCACAAAGTTGAGGCTCCTCAAATCCCTAAAGCCAAGTATTTGTTGAGTGCAAGGGGTATCAAACTCAATTCAAAATCTTCCAACTTATGATCAGGATGAGGCAATAATGGACTAATATGATAAGGTGGGTAAGACCTTAGATTCTTCTTTAGGTTCTTCTAGACTAAGGGCAAGGGATTCCCTAAGGTGTAAAGAATAGAACATATAATATCATGAGATTAAACATTACTACAAACCATACCTGATGCATAGGATGCCACAACATTTGTCACTAAGCACCTGTATGTTGATTTGAAGAAGCCAAGGAGACTACACCTTCATTAAGTAGATGCACAACCATGCAAAGAGTCTAAGGATAATTTTGTGATAAACCCTAATTCTAATGCATACATCTAGACATGGATGTGGGTGCAACATACAACACAAATGAGATAAAAGACTAAGACTTTGTTATGTTTTGGTGTGTTGGAGGGAAAAAAGAGGTTTGACAAATAATAGATTAGTGTCTTTATCTAGTGAGGGCAGTATATTCTAGATTTTGAAATAAAAGGGACACCATTGTAACTAAACTATAATACCTAATCAAGATATCAACAAATACTATAACTAAAGTTTTAATGAATAATCTAGGCTCTCACATACAAATAAGCAACTAGAAGGAATTGTAGAACATCATCTCAAGAATTCTTTAATGATTTATAAGAACCCATAAATTTCATATTTTGTCATGAAAATATACCTTACATAAGCATTGCAAGGCATTTTACAATATCCAATAATCAACTAATCAAGAACAACACTCATTTAGAAAATGTAACTAGGGTAAATTACCAAAATACCAAAAAATTATGGAACGGTCAAATGGAGATAGTTGAAATGATGTTGAATATGGACATTAAACTTCTTCTTTGGAGATTATAATTCCCTCTCATATCCTTTGTGAGAAAACCCAAAAGAAATTACAAATAAAATGCTCAAGAACCTATTACTGGATGAAACCTTAGGTTCTCTTAAAATGAATTCCAAATGCATTATATACCTTATTCAATCCCTCAAATAGATTTGCAAACAAGGACTTGACACTAAGAGAAAGAAATGGGTCACCATGCCTTATTGCATCATAACAACATGGGTTGTGCCAAAAACACATGAATATTCCAAGGAGTGCTTGCCCGTGCTTTGGTATAGAGATTTTATCATTGAAGTGTATACAAGAGTCCTTAGGAATATGGAGTCCATCTACCATGAGATCATGCCTCAAAAGACCATTAATTGTGGTTCTAATAGTTTTTGGTGTGTGTTATCGTGTTTTAAAAATTCATAAAAATTTGAGTATTTTACATTGTTGGGGTTCGAGATTTTAGGACTTCAAACCTTAGAACTTGGGGGTTTTTGCATTCTCAGGGTTTAAAATTTCATGAGGAATTGTGGCCTTCGAACCTAGTTCCCAAATGCACTTAGGTAACTTTTGGATTCTCAGTGTTAAAAATTTCAGGAGGACTTCAGACCTTAGAACCTGGCACCCAAATGCATGAAGGGAACTTTAGCATTGTTGGCATTAGGGATTTTGATAGGACTTGGGACCTTAGAGCCTATCTAAAATGCACTAAGGGAACTTTTGTATTATCTGGGTTCACTATTTGAGGAGGACCTTGGGACTTTGGAACCTGGGGGTTTTCGCATTGTTAGGGTTTAGGATTTTTGGACATGTGACCTTGTAACTTGGTGCCCAAATGCACTAAGGAAACATTTACATTGTCAGGGTTCAAGATTTTAGGAGGACTTGGGACCTTGGAACTTGGGGGTTTTTGCATTGTTAGGGTTCATGATTTTAGGACTTGGGACCGTAGAACCTAGTACCCAAATGTACTTAGAGAACTTTTTCATTGTTGGTATTTGGAATTTTGGGAGGACTTTGGACCTTGGAACAGGTCTGGCACATAAATGCACTAAGAGAACTTTTGCATTGTTAGGGTTTACAATTTTGGGAGGACTTGGGACCTTGGACCCTATCCCAAATGTGCTAAGGGAAATTTTTCATTGTTAGGGTTCTAGATTTTAGGAGGACATGGGACCTTGGAACCTGTCCAAAAGTTCCCTAAAAACCTTAAACCTTGCCAAAGTGCCAAAATACTTAGAAAATGATAAATGGCCCCTAGAATTAGATTATTTTTAGATTTTTTTATGACATTAGCATATGAGGGGTACATGGGAAATGGTCAAAATAGTACTCAAATAAAAATGAGGAAAATTTTTCACAAAATGAGCAAGGACATAACTAGATTTACAATTTTTCAGATTGGGTACTATAACATTGTAAATTGCATATCCTTACAATTTCACACAATTTTTTACCTTTCTTTAGTGTCCATTCCCTTAGTTTGTTTGTAGGCTCATTTTATCCCTTGCATTAGCCTTTTTCCCTCTCATGGTGCTTAGGCCTTGTTTTTAGTGTTCTCTTTTCATCAAAGTTGTTGTCACTTTTGTGTTAGCCATGTGATGTTCTTATGTCTTGCCATTTTTGAGCCTAAACTATATAGACACTAGTTCTTCATGTGTATGTCCATGTGATGTGCTAACGTCCCATGATATTTTTGTATTTTGTGGCCATTTATGGGTGTTTATCCATTTGTCATTTTTGGTGATCAGCTGTAATGCCTTGGGAATATTCTGAATGGCTCATTGGCTCATTCCTTCTCCCTCTTCTCTTTCGTGAATAAATCTTTTGGTGGCTACATTCTCTCTTGGCTCTCTAGGTTCTCTCAAACTTTGTATAGCTCTTCTAAGCTCTACAACTTTCTACAACGCTCCCACAACATCTTCTATCAACTCTTTTGTCCTCTTGGAATCTTCAAGCTCATTTTCTAGTGATATTATATTTATTTTTGTTTTATTTCAAGTGTTTATTTTGTTCTATCATTGAGTGCCTTGGGATCCTCACATCCCTTCTATTTCCTTCATTGTAGTCTACACTATTTGCACAATCACAACTTTTTCCATTCCCAAGCACATTTGGGATAGGAGGATTCACACACAATTTTATTTATCTATCTATTTGTCTATTGTGGAGGTTGAAAGACCAAATTAGGGGTTTGGCTAAGGCAAACCCCCAAACAATCCCAACAATTTCTCTTTTTCTCAGCTACAGGTATTTGGGAAGCATTCAACTACATGGAGGCTTGTTGATTTCTTCATTTCTCTTGTCCATTCTATTATTTCATTTGGTTTTAGTGAGTTCATCTTTGTTATTTTTATTTTTGTTAGTACCTATACACTCAAAAACACAACTCAGTGGCTTGGGGTGGTTGAGTCAGTTTTGGTGTGAACATGAATCCTCTCTCCTTGCCATGGGGTGAACCTCCACATCACTCTCACTCTCGTGGAAGTAGCCAGTTGAGAGGAGGTAAGCCACAGGAGAAGTCTGGCTTGTTTGAGAGCTAGACTTCATGGAGCATGGTTGGCCAATGTTGGGGCCTTTGTTGTACATTTGTTTGGATGTGTTGTTTTGTGACCGTCGTTGTAAAAATAATTATATGACCTAAAGGGTCACTAGTCACCATTCTTCTATTTTGGTTTCTAAGGTTCCAACATTGTGTGGGTCGACTATTGTTTTCATTGATACTTCTTTCAAGGTGGCATTGTTATTCATATGGTTGGATGATATCTTGAATTTGGAATTCTCTGAACCTTTCTCATTGTTGTTGATCTCACTATTGTGTAAGGTGGATCTCCTCTATCTCATTGAGGATTGCCCTCACCCACTCACTTCTAATTCTAGGGCACATTCCTGAGCCTAAACAAGAGAGAGATGGTTTAAGCTAACCTTGAATTGACCTGAGGTTTTGACTTAGGGTTTGTTTGACCTAAGGTTTGACCTTGTTTGACCTTGTGTTGAAATCAAGGGTTTTACTAAAATGTTGACCAAAGTTGACCTTTTGTTGTGTTAATAACTGAGAGGGGGGGTGAATCGGTTATCTTAATTATTTTAGCTTTCTGAACTTTCTTAACTATTAATGCAACATTAATTCAAATAAGCAAACATAACCATGAAATGGAAATACACATGACACAATATTTTTGACATGGAAACCCTGTTAAGGGAGAAAACCAAGGGGTGATTAACCCAAGATTGTATTCTCTGTTAGAAGAATAGAAATACAAACTGGCACTTGCCAATTAGGGCTTACTACCCGAGCACACTGCTCACAAGAGGCTTATTGCCTACAATAGTTTATACGAGAGAATTAGATACTTGAACTGATGAGAAGCATCCACATATGCTGAGATTCAATTCTGGTTAGGCTCAATACACTGATCTACTGCACTTCATCCTTCCTCTTCTTTGGTGTTGTTGACCTGTCACATACCGAACCTGTCTTCCTGCTTTCACACTGTTCTTCTACTTTTCTTCACACACAAACACACTCCAACACACACCCTCATTGAAATCCATTTGGTATATATATATCTACACAAAGGATTTCATCCTCTTTCTAGTTGGCATCTGGAATAGTCAGTATTTCCCAGACTTTAGTCTCTTGGCTAAATCCTTGCTTGCCAAGTGATGCGGATCAAAAAGATACTTATAGAAGTCATCTAACATGTCAGCCAATCATGAATGATACCTTAGGAACCTTGATCATCATCAATATCTTATATGAAATAATGTCTAATGCTCTGCCGGTCAGTTCTTCCTCTGTCTGTTCTGCCAAACAGGACCCCAATACTTGAATGCTCATATCTCTTCACTCCATCACCGGAGGCTCAATTCCTAGAATCTATCAGTTAAGGTACTCCTCTTGACTTCCCCAAGTCTACACTTTCCAAAAATACTTCCTCTGAGAGATCCGGACCTGACTGTCAGACCTTGCCACAACACTCTGTTCTTGCTTACCGGACCACAACACTCTTCAATCTGACTTCCAGTATAGGCACACTATGTCCTACGGATGTGTGGGATGAATTTTGTTGCCATCAATGACAACAATCATGAAGCTCCAATGTGTCTCTTGCCAACATGTTGGAATCAAGGGTTTGTGAATTCTCTACAATGCTAATATTTTTGTTCTTTTTAGTTTTTGGATGCATGTAAGCCTATATGAGTGCAATTTTTTTTTTTTGCTTTTTTCTATTTATAGAAATGAAAGTGGTTTTTCCTATTCTAGGAATTAGAAAATTTATGCCAACTAATATGAGATTACCTAATGTAATTGAATATATGTTTTTGGTTTGATTTTATGAATAAGTGGAATGATTACTCTAGGAAAGGGAAACTGCTTTGAAATGAATCTAATATGTGAACTTTTGAAAGTAAACTACTCTAACAATGCAAGATCTACTTAGCCTATCAAGGAAAAAGCAACATGTATTTACTATTTCCAAGAGCAATGTTTTATTTTCTAATTACTATGAAATAAAAAGCATGAAGGAACCTAGAATAGAGAGATGTGTGAGCCTCCACTACCCTTAGAAATCCTTATATGGCAACCTCTTATCCTCTTCTAGCAGCGGGATAATCCTCTTGGCAACAATAAGAAAGGGATGCAAAAGAAGCTTTTGGAAGCTTGAATGAGAGCTCCATTGTGAGCTTGTGAGCAATGTGGCTTGTGATGTGAGTAGTGTATCGATGCAAAATGAGCTTTAGCAAAGCTATATGGACAATAAAAAGAAAAAGGCTTGGATGTCCTGTGTGAGCATATGGATGCTTGATTGGAGAGAAATAACATGGAAGAATTGTGTGCACAAATGAAATTGTCTTTGAGAAGGGGGAGCTTTGAAGCTATGCAACAATGAAAGCTTTGAAGCTTTGGAAAACTAAAGAAAGAAATGGATGCTTGATTATTTAGGTAAGCATGACAAGTGGTGACTCTTTTTGATATGGCCCCAACTAGGTCAGATGCCTAATAGGGCATCCCACTAAAGTAACAGGCAAATCAATAGAGTTGATCTCATGCCTATGCTTTGATTCTACAACCCTCTACTATTGATTGGAATGCTCTAGCTCTTGTATCTCATGGAAGAATTACTACCTCCTTCATCTACTCAAACTGCTCATGGTTTACCTCATCTAGAGACATTGATCTACTATCCAAGTTTGAGCAGAAAACATCAAGTTCATCCCAGAAATGAGCCTCCTCCAAGTCCTCTATACTTTTTAGTATAGGACTACTCATATGTCCTTCTTTATGGACTCGAATTTCACTGTCATGTTGGGCCTCAGCCTGCAACTGTCTATCATTATTTTCACCGCTCCTATGTTATGGTGTATCCATTGTCTGCTGGATGTCCTCTTAATTTTCAATGTAACCAGGCAGCTCATGAAGCAAAGAAACCTCATATGCTTCCCAATTAAGGAACACACACTTGGCTCGTGTTTGTCTTTACCCCACCACAGCCTGCTAACTAGATCCAATCTGTTGTTTTGGGATCGTTGATGGATTGCATGGATGGTAACATCTGTCACTTTGAGCTGGGTTTCTCTGAATAGGAACGAGCTTTCTTGATATACTTGTAGTGGATGAGCTCATGGAGTTCAGGGGCCTAACACAGCTTAGTTGATTTTGTCTTTAATTGTTCCCCTGACAAGGTTGCCAGCTAAGTGGATATGGCTGATTAGGAGCTTGGTATGACACATTAGTTGTAGGAATTGGTGCCATAATTGCCTGCATGACTGGGGCTTCTAGAAATAATGGCATTGGAGGCATGGGGAGAATCCTTCCAGCCAAAATCAAATATTTTTATGCCCTAATGGCTACCTCATAGGCATCAGGTAACACATCTCCTAGAGACTGGATCATGATAGCGACATCACTATTTAGGGATCTCAAATAATACAAGAAGGCAGCATTAGGGGAAGGTCTTACCAATGGTGGGATTCTATACCAAGTCTTCTGAAATCTATAGTTGAAATCCATCGTGTATTCATAGGGATCCATTTTAATAGTCTCAAGTTGCTCTATCAAGGACAATTGTTCATTGTTATCCTCAAAAGGCTGACAAAGCCTTGTTCCTAAATCATCCCATTCATGAATTTAATCTGCAGGTAACCTCCTATACCACTGGAGAGCCTTTCCTTTTAAAGAAGAGGCAAGGAGCCTTACTGCGACATTGACTTGGGTAACATTGTGAATGGAGCATATATTGGCAATGTCTTGGATGTGCTCAGTAGGTGTAGTGGGACATTCACCAGTGAAAAAGGGAATAGCCTTTAGAGTTGGAATAGGGATGTCATTATATTGTGCAAGGTTGAGAGGGATTTCACCATTAAAGGACACAAATGGTCTATTTATTAGTTGGGCCATGGCAGTGATGTGAATGATATGCTAAGTGTATGGAAGCCTATTCTTGATGGAGAGAAAAAGCCATGACTTCCATAATAGCTTGACATACTAGAGCATTGAAAAGTAGAGATGTATCAAAATATTCTCTGAAAACAAGGGTAACAAGTCTACTTTTGGAGACTGGGAACATACCAGAGAGAGTTGCCAAGTGATTTAAGATGCTTCTAAAGCACTTAAACCAAGAATAACACTGAAATCCTGATTCTTGAAGTTCTTTAAGCGCATGAACTAGCTACACCAGAAGATTTGTTCAATAGAGTCACCATGGTGTTTGTGAAGACTGCCCTGAATGGCAAGATGAAATGAAGGGCACACCAAAACTCTTTAATGGATGATAAGCTCATCAAGCTTGTCCCACCAGGCGTACTAGAAACTGTTGTCACATAGAATTGCACCCTGCTTGGAGAGAGTCCAAGAATTCTAATGGCACAATGAGAATGATCTCAAGGTGTGGGACCTTGCAAGCTGAGATTAGACCTCTAGAGAAGGTTGGTTCCTCATTCTAAGCCTAATGCTTAGAGAAATCTATCTAAACCTAGTACTAACATTGCACGAGAAAAGGGTTAGGAAGAAATTGAAAGGGAAATAGAGGTGATGCACCAGATTTCATGAGTAGTAGTAACCTTGAACAGACACAACAATGATCTCAACTCACAATAGAAGATTCACATAGGCTTATAGGGCTGATTGAGGCATCGGTATGAAGACCTAACCTATAGAGGAGCTATTTTACTCATAGAATATATTACAACTTCAAGTAAAACATAGAAATCAGAGCATAAGAGAGGTAAGATATTGTGCATATATTGATCACGAAGGCCAGAAACCATTACAATACAAAATAACTTATAGCAGAAAGAGACACAATATAGTTAATGATAATCATTGGTGGATTAACCAGAAGACATTAGAGGCCAAGCTATGGGCACAGTGAGTCAAATTCTAATAATCCTACAACTACACTAAGAGGTCTGACTACAAGAAATTTGGCAACATAATAGCCCAAAAATTACTAACTCCTACTTGTACTAAAGATTACAATGCTCTATATAGATCAAGATCTTGTGGTGAGGGCATAGAAGAAGATGCACAAGAACCAAGATCACCAATGCCACCATCAACGTAAAGCTAGGAACCAATAGCCAAGAGGACAGAGGCCATGCCTCTGGCAGACCTACAACCCTAGAAATGGTTTCCCTTATGCAAGATAGGATAGGGCATTGAAGATGAAAGTCTAAAAGTCATCGCAGATCATAGAAATATCTACCACCGAACCATAAGAGTTGCTTCACATTGAAGAACTACACCATCCTTCTAAATTTTGTCTACAGAGCCCAACAACTGAAATGAATACCCTAAGCACCACCAGGACATTTGAAAATCTTGAATTTAAATTGGGACTGTCAGATGAAGGAATGGTTCAAAGATTGATAGCCCTGCAAGCTCCGTGGCATACACTTACGTTTTACTTTGGCGTTGAGGCTTTAGGATATGTGGCAAGATCTCACAAGCATGCAAACAATCTACCCGGCAGGCAAGATTCCACTGCGACACTACGCCACCATTTTTTTACAATGTCCCCACTACAACTCTTCCTTCTTTGACACCTGGTGCCATCTAAAAGGGTGAATCCTTCCTTTTAATAGCCATTGTTAGATAAGGGCCCACTGCAAAGATCCCACAAAGAAAGCACGAACCTGCCACTTGGCAACATCACACGACCATGCATTGGATTTATGACATCACCAAGATTCCTTTGTGATGTTGCACTGTCGTTTGATGGAGTCAACATATCAACACCGTAGCCCACCTCCTTATCACTTGACACACATCACAATTCTAGAGCTACTCGGAAGGAAATGAGCTATCTTTCATTTGGATTTGTAGAAGCATGCTAATCCTTCCACATGGCCCCCTTTTCCTTTATCTTTTCATTCCTGTCAGGAACATGCCATGTGCCCTCATTTCGTAGCCACGCAGAAGGAAGTGATGTCACTTTAGGTGGTCTTCAAGCTACATGATATCTGGATGCACCCATCAAATTTTCCTTCACATGCATGGAGAAACCACCATCCACGTGGATATTAACCTAACATATGGATATTAACTTAATATCTGGAGGCCTCTTGAATATCCTGTGATGTCATCGGCATAAAGAACTTCTTTGAAGGGGGATTCAAATGATGTCATCAGGACATTCACAAGGTCATGGATATTAAGAAGGATCTAAACATTAGTTAAGATCTGGATGTTAAGAAAACATCTGGATATTAACTAAGGTCTGCATATTGGGAAGCATCTAGATATTAGGAAATATCTGGATGATGTCATCAGGATACCCATACAAATTGACTAAGTACAAAGATGAAAATCTCTGCGAAGGAAGACATTGAAGCCAAAAGGCTTCTGGGTTTTTCTGGGTTTCTTGCAAGGATTCTCCAGATGAGATTTTAGGGATTTTTGCAAGGTAGAGCATGAGGATCATGAAGGATATAGGATTTTCCTCCTATTTAGGCTTTCTCTAATCAGATTTTTTTGATAGGAGGGGAACAAGAATATTTTGGGGCCAGGAAAAATATGACAAGTTCCTTCCATCAATGTGTTAGTGACTTAACTCTTCCTATGTCACTCTATTCTTTCGATCCCTCTCCTAAAATTCCACCTACTTGTGAGGATAATTTGGTGCAAGAGGATGAAATCATTGATACTTTTCGTAACATTACTTTACATTCTCTTCATTTTTATGCTCTCCCTTCTAGAGATGAAGCATTAGTGGATGAAGAGTCTCACCTCACATCCAATCCTCTACAGATAGATGTTGAGCATACTCCTTTCGTTTCTTCTCCTATGACATGTACAATTCTCATGATCATAATGTTAATACAATCATTGTTAATCAACTTATGCCACTTGCTAAGGGGATGTTGGATAAGTGCATTAATGTTCAAAATATTTCTTCTATTCCAAAAATTATTGTGCATAGGGCACCTAATCTTCACTCACCCTCTTATCTTGTGATCAATATCAGGGTATTCCTAAAAATCTTTGACCTTTGAATCACATTAGAAATTGCAAAGTCTATAACTCAAAACATGTTTGTGGCTCTTAACAACCATGTAGTATCCCACATGTATGGCACTCAATGAAACAAACAAGTTACTCATATCCTTGTTTCCCTTCCTCCACCACATCCTATCCTTCCACCACCCCCTCATTTGTCTACGAAGAGTACCAAAGAGTATGATCTTGTTAAACAACTCCAAGCTACACAAGCTAAGATCTCTTTTTGGGACCTAATACAAGTTTCACCTTCTCATCATAGTGCCCTTTAGCAAGCCTTGCATAAGATATCTATCCAATCTTCCATAAAGCCCATGGACATGGCTACTATTCTTGAATACTTTCATTCTAGTTCTACTGATATCACTTTTCATTTATTTGAACTCCCTTCTATTGAAGTTTAGAAGTAAAATGATGTTCTTATGATTATTGTATCTATAAACTCAATTGGGATTAAACAAGCCCTTCTTGATTGTGGTTTTGGTCTTAATGTCTGCATTTTAGACATCTTTAATTGTCTTAAAATCAATATTTCTTCTATTTCTCCTTCAAATATATACATTAGAGGTTTTGATAATGTGGATTTCCCAACTTTAGGAACTATTACATTTCCTATTAAGTTAGGTCATATTACTGTTGATGCTTAGAATTGTGCTATTTCCAACACCAACATGGGAAGTTCAGGAATGTGGGACTTGTGACCTGAAACAACCTCCAGATTTTAAAGAAGCTGGCTCTTTCTTATCTCAAATGTATTTTGGGAAAAGGGGGTAGAAATAAAATAGAATCACAAATGCAATGAAAGAAAATTTAACTATGGCAATGTGCCTAAGTATGATTCATGCCTTAATACTAAGCACAGCAAAGCTATTTTTAGGATTCAATTACATTAAAGAGCAAACAATGCATGATTAATGTAAAAGATGAAAACAAATAGAATCAAAGGCTCACAACTTAGAAGATTTTGCAATAACACAAAAAACATCAGCAAAGGCACAGAACTCAGTCTTCTCATTAATTTTTCAGTCACATAAAAGGCACTGATATATGCACAGTTATACAAACTTTCTGAATCAAGAAAACAAAACAAAGGCAAATGATATTACTGGCCACAGCAAAAGGTCTTCAAACTTCTCTTAAATCTCTGATAACAATCTGTATGCAGAAAATTCTATATATCTTTTATCCTGCGATCTAGACCCATATTTATAGCATAAGACTGGCTCAAGATTGCTCGTACGATCAAATCCCAACAGTCTAACCGAACTGGAACTTAACTAGAAGTGTCTGACAGAAGATATCTTTCAAATCTAAAATGGTTAGCCTTTCTACAAGTTCATTGGCTGAAACAGATATATGTGGCACTCCCCACTGTGAAACAGGCGAGGACACTTGGCAGCATCTTCTAGTCTTTGCGACTATAAACCCTAAGGCAAATGGCATAGCGCTCACACTTTACTTGAAACTCCTTCATCCTTCTGGAAAAAATAGGAACTCGACACGTGGCACTCTCCACTGCATTTAGAAACATATACTTGGCAGCTTCCACGATATTAAGAAACAAAACCCTTGAGACAAATGGCAGCATCCGCATGCTTCATTTTGAAAACCGTCTCATTATTCAGGAGGCACCGAAAAATGACACTTGGCAGCGTCCATGGCACTTGCAAAAAGATACGTGGTGCTGTCCATTACATTTCACTCTTTATTGTGTCTTCGCATTGGGAGTGCTCCACCTTTGACACCTGTCACAGTCCGCTGCCTTAGAAACATATATCACTTACCAAAAATGGGACCCACAACACCTCTCACCCGAGCAATTTCAAAAAGGAACAGGGATAGGTGGCGCTTTCCACTGCTATTCTCAAGTGATACGTGGGGGCTTCCGCTCAACTTAACGAGACTTTAGATACCTTTTGAGAGTCCTGCGGAAGATGACACATGGCGGTCTCCGCTGAGTTTAGAAACACTATAGAAACATTTGAGACTCATTTAGATTCACACAAACGATGACACTTGGCTCGCTCTGCCTTTACTTTTAGCTACTTCACTAGGGCCCACCAATAGTCTTTACTTAACAATGAAACAAAAAGAAGAACCCGCGGATGTAAACACTTGGCACGCTCTGCAAATATTACAAGGGACACGTGGCACTTTGCACTGGTCTTAAAGAAACCTACAGAAACCTTCTACAGCTGCCACTTGGCACCTTTCGCGTGCACTGAAAGAAACTTAAAAAGAGGCCCCACCATTCTTTGAAACATTAAAAGTGGCTCAAAACTGCAACGTGGAAGATGACACATGGTGGACTCCACCTTTATGTAAAAAGACACTTGGCTCCATCCGCGTTACTTAGAGAAAATTTAGAATGTGTCCCCACTGATGACACTTGGCATGTCCCGCATGACTCTGAGACTTAGGCAAAATTTAGGCAAAATGAAAACCCGCGCCTACGCTTTGTGTCAAAACACTCACTGCCAAAACTGAAACGTGCAAAGACAAAATGGAACTCACGCAACTGAAACTCAAAACAAAATGTAGAGTATTTTACTCTATAGTTCTTGGTGACCCTAAGGACTTTTGAGCCTGCTCAAAAAGAATCCAAAAAAATATGTATATACAACAAAATTCGCAGATTCTGCAAGGTCATCTGATAAACAGACCATTCAGCATTAGATAGGCCCTGTTTATTTTGCAAATCATGGAAGGCTAAATCAAGGTTGATGATATCCTTGTGTGAAAAACTCTACAAAACATGAACTACAGCCTTCAATTGGAAATCAATTTGGGCCATTGGGATCAAGACAGTTTCCACTTCTTGCACTATTGAAGAATCTGTTAAACCCTGGAAAACTAACTGATCATTTTGTCTGGCTAACAACAAAGGCTTAATCTCATCAACCATTAACACAGTGTTGCTATCAGGAAAAGGGGAGGGAAAACCTAATTGCACCAGATCTTCAATATGCTTCTTCATGTCTTTTACTCCCTCTTTGACCACATCTAGGAGCTCTTTGCAATTAATTGCAGCAGAATTGCAACTGAGAACTTCGTTCACCCCTTTTGCAGCAATCATTCTGTCACTGATCCCTACTGCTGATAATGTTTCATCAGTGGTGTCATACAGCTTCTTCAGCAGTAGTTGAGAATCTGAAACCCTCAAGGAAATAGTGGATAAAGTGTCTTGAACTAAAGTCTCTACCTTTTCACACAATTGTTGTGCATGTAGCAGGAAAGTTAAAGAAGGTTTGAGCTGAATAATCTCCTCAGAGATTCTTTTCCATACTGAGACATATAGCTCCTTAACTAGGTTCAACACCCCTGCATTCTTTGGCCTATTAGCCAACTCAAGTGTCAACTATTTTGATGTTTGTTGCTTGGCTTGAAGTTGGGCCTACATGGCAGCAACATTGTTTTGTTCATTTAGCAGCTTCTGCTAGAAATGTGTGACTTGTTGCAGGTTTTCTTGATTTTTTTCTATAGTGTGGCCTTTTCTTGCCTTAGGGTTGTCACTGTAGACTTTACTTGTACTAGCTCTTCTTTCAAAGAAGCATTTTGGCTCTGTGTAGCCTGATGAATCTGACAAGAAACAGTATTTTGCAACTGTTTGTCAAGATCCTCTATTTCATCATTTTTTGATTTAAGCTTTACAGCAAGGTTGCCACAATGTGCCTTTTCCTAAGCTAAATCAGCCTCCACCTTCTGCAACTTTCTTGATAGTTTCAAATAATCAGTAGCTACAGTAGAAGTGGTTTCATTTAGTAGCTCGATCCTGTCCTGTGGTCTGAAAAGTGACATATCCATAGCCACTGCACTCATGGTATAATCCTGGGGCTGCATCTACTCATTTGGCCTAACTACATTGGGTGACAAATGAGTCACAGTTAGCTGCTGCTAGATTGGGTCAAATAGTGACCTCATGTGTGGTACAGCCTGAGCTTTATTATCTTTCTTCCTCTTTTTATCCATCCGGGCCTCCCTAGCCTTCTTAGCAGTGTCTACTTGAGCTTGGAAGGTAGGGGGAGAGGAAATATACCTACCTGCAAAAGGATGACCCTATGGAAAGCCATAGGGAATAGCCAAATGTTGGCTAGGGGGAAACTGGTGAGGTATTCTCTTTGGAAAAGAGGGGGAAAAGGGAGGCAATGATGTGGCCTGTGATGACATGGCCTGAGTAGTAATAGGTGAGGTAAATTGGGAAATTGGCACAGCAAAGGTGGCAGGAGAAAATATTTGGCCAGTTGGGATTGCCACCCCTATGGAAGAAGAAAAAGACTGAGAAGAAGGAGAAAAAGCACATACCTGAGGAGCAACAGATGTACTCAGTGGTTGTTGGTGTAGGAGCACCTTCACAAATTGATGTTTCCATAGGAGTTTGATTGAAAATTTATGATTTAACAATGTAATGAGATAATTTAAGTCATTTTCATTTTATTAAAGTCACTAAGAGAGGTCTAAGTTTAAATTTGTGTAAATGATGCAAAATTGTAAAGTTGTAAATGATGCAAACTTGGAATATGAAAGGTCATTTTGGTTCTAGGTGTGGATAGGCAGTTAGAAATCAGTTGGAATGTGAGGAGTCATGATGTAATGCCTTTCAAAAGGCCTTGTATCCATTTGTGAAGGAGAGGGGAGAAGGTTGGAGAATGTAGGTTGTTACATTTTGATGTGATATCAATAAAAGATACCCTTGTTTCTGCATTTCTAAATGTTAAACTTCTGTTTCAGAGATTGGTATGGATTTGTATAGATTTTATATGACTATAATGTGGTATGGATGGAAATAGTATTGAGTCTACCTTCCATTTCTTTTTTTTGCATCAAATTTCATTAATATTTGAATAAGTTATGGTATTTTTATTGAGGGTAGGTCTGCAGAGTTTAATTTTCTAAAAATGCAGTTTGAATATATACATGGTACGGCCTGGTACAGCCTCACATTGATGCATATAATAGATGGATGGAAAGATATGTATTTATAGTTTACAATTCTTTTGGTTTGGTATAATTTCATTAAGGTTTGTGAGAGATATTACAATTTTGGTGAGGGCAGGTCTAAACGCTGCCTAGGGTTTGTAGTTTTGGGAAAAGAGTCATAACTTTCTCTCCTACCATTGGATCTTCATGAAAATTGGATGAAAAGTCTTTATTAATGTTCTCTTCAACCTAACAAAATAAATTGGATTAGTTCTTTGATTTGTTAATGTTATTGAGGATAGTTTTGGTCCTCCTACCTTTGCATCATTTTGGTATCAGAGCTGGCGAAAGATTTGGGTGGTGTGTATTTTTTTTTTCTATCACTGAGAAGGCAGGTAAAGAGCGAGAAGATCTTGATTGTGTAGATAGATCACCGAGGGAGGCAATCTACACCTTTTAGATTTTGTGTTTCTCAGTTGTTTGGTTGTAGGTGCTTGTTCCATCTAGCTGCAAGAAGGATGTTTCTAAGGTTGTGTGTGTTGGCAGACAAGATGAGGTCTGTCATGACCATTCTCCAATAGAGATTTGGCTGGAGAAGGATGCATAGAGAAACCACTAAGGAGAGAGTGGTAGATGCATCACCAGGATCTGTTGTTGGGTGAGATGAATGGTTTGGTGAGTTGGTGTTGTGAAGCAGTAGAGAGATGGATACCTATCTGAAGAAGCACTTGGGGTTGCAGCCTGAAGAGTACTCCACTGATGGGAGTAGAAGGAGCCTGATGATGCTCTGTGAAGATGGTAGTTTGATTTGTTGGTTGGTTGGTCACCATTCCTATTAATCTGAAGATTGGAAGACTAAAGCTAAAGAAGATGAACAGACAGACAGAGATGCAGGAAAAGATAGTTTTGTTTTGTAGATACATTTCCAAGGGACTTGGAAATCTTTGTTGGTTGGTTGTATGGTGCAGAAGCACCTGCACAAATTGATGTTTCCATAGGAGTTTGATTAAAATTTGATGATTTAACAATGTAATGAGATAAATTTAGTCATTTTCATTTTATTAAAGTCACTAAGAGAGGTCAAAGTTCAAATTTGTAGATACATTTCCAAGGGACTTGGAAATCTTTGTTGGTTGGTTGTATGGTGCAGGAGCACCTGCACAAATTGATGTTTCCATAGGAGTTTGATTAAAATTTGATGATTTAACAATGTAATGAGATAAATTTAGTCATTTTCATTTTATTAAAGTCACTAAGAGAGGTCGAAGTTCAAATTTGTGTAAATGATGCAAAATTGTAAAGTTGCAAATGATGCAAACTTGGAATATGAAAGGTCATTTTGGTTCTAGGTGTTGATAGGCAGTTAGAAATCAGTTGGAATGTGAGGAGTCATGATGTAATACCTTTAAAAGGCCTTGTATCCATTTTTGAAGGAGAGGGGAGAAGGTTGGAGAATGTGGGTTGTTACATTTTGATGTGATATCAATAAAAGATACTCTTGTATCTGCATTTCTAAATGTTAAACTTCTGTTTCAGAGATTGGTATGGATTTTGTTGTGATGTTCACAACACGCCCCATTATGCTCCTTAGCAAAATGGGGACCCCTGCTGATGTCTTGCTTTTTGCTTCTGCTTGTGTTTTTCTGCTTTCTGGCGGTCTGGTAAAAATGAAGGTCAGGTGCATCATCATCATGATATAGGATGAGGTAGGTCATCATCATGAGGTCTATTTGTCAAAGTTCATATTTTGTTTCTGTGACCTCATATTTTGAAAGAGCTTGAAATTCCATGCAGGTTTGCCTTTTACTTCACTTGAAAATTCGTCCATATGTGGAAGTTATGCACGGTCAAAGTCTTGGTCAAACCTAATATTCGTAGGAGGATCATCATTTTTTTTATATCCTAAGTCATGTTGACAGGATCATCATGATCTTGGTCTATCACCCGATAAAAATCATGCAGTCGCAATATCCGGATGTCAATCTTAGGTGGTAGTGCCCTTTACCCGTCAAATGGCCTTATGCGCATTATGCAGCATCATTTTTTTTTTTTAGGAGGGTCATATGTTATAAACTCAGTTTTGGTTACATGAAGAACATCATCATCATCATATTTGAAACGCACCCCCCCGATAATATCCTGAGGTTCAAATATCATGATGATATCAACTTTAAGTCAAGGTAAGTTCCCCCGTCGAGCGGTCTTTGTATCGCGAGCATCATCATGATATCTTTGCATCGCCTGATCTTAAAATATCATGCTGATAGTATAAGATCACCCTGACTTAGCAAATCCACCTTCGGCATATTTACATGCGCATGCTATAAACCTATCACAAGGTCATCATCATGATATTTGCTGAAGTTCGATTTATGATGATGACGACTTCATATCACCCTGATCTTTCACGAGGGTCATTTGCTGAAATTCGCTAAGTGCTGGAAACATCATCATGATAATTCGAGAAGGAGGATCATCATCTTCATATCCTCTTGATCTTCTTTAGCGAAGTATCATGATGATCACCCTATCTATTCAGAAGAAGTCGATATTGCATTTCGCAACAGCATGATCATATTTTGCAATATCACCCTGGCACAAATATCATGATGACCTTAACTCATCCTTGTGCTCCGAAGACAAATTATGATGATGACGTCATCTGGGTGATTCGATAGGGAGGGTCATCATCATATTTTTTTTATCCTGTCATATTGTCAAGATCATCATGATCTTGTTTGTTCGCCCGATATTTCGTAAAGTCCTCCTGCTGATGAAATGCAACCTTTTGCAAGTATCCTGATGATGATCATCATCATCACATTTTCCCTTCGGCAAGATTTCTCCCAAACATGATCCGGTTGGCGAAATATCATGATGACGTCATGTTTTAAGTTTAACGAAGGCTCTGGGTATCATGATGACGTCATCCCGATCTAATAAACGAAGAAGTAAGTATCCTGATGATGATCATCATCATCACATTTTTCCTTCAACAGGATATTTTTTTCAAGCACGATCCGTTTGCCGAAATATGATGATGACGTCTTATTCCAAGTTCGACAAAAGCCCCAAATATGATGATGATGATCATCATCCTGATCTTTCGAGAGGGTTACCTTGGCCACGAAAGGGTCGTATGATCATCATCATCCTGATCATGCTCCTTAGGTGACCCGATATCATAATTATCCCCCTGATCTTAACCGGATATGACGATGACGTCATCCTTAGCATTTTAATGAAGCCCGAATATCATGATGACGTCACCATCATCTTCCTTTCCTCGGCAGCATGATTATATTCATATCCTCCTATTCTTCTTCAACATGATGATGATGATGTTGTTGTTCTTTTCTCCAATATGCAGAAGCGGAATATCATGATGATGAAGTATATCGACCAACATGTTTTTTTGACGCACCGACAGCGATGATCATGCCGATGGGCGGGAAATGAGGCGGTGGACATTTTAAAGTGTTTTTTTTTGGCGCCTCTGGCATTTTTTCAGTCAGCGATAGTTGACCTGATCAATTTTGAGCAGTCTGAGCACATTTTGGACGCGTTTTGAGAGGATTCTGGATCCAATTTTCTCCATCTTGCGCAGTCACCTGGGTTTAAACGGTTATTTTAATTTCCTGCTGCTTATGTGATAAATGTGAAACTTATTGCTTGTCTTGTCTTGCAGGCTTGCAGTTGAGGAAGCAGCTGGAAAGTCAGTGCAGTGACCTCATGGAGGCAGAAGATCTGATCTCAGGAGCAAGAAGATAAGGATGAAGTGCGTGAAAAGTCAAGACCATTCAAGTAAAGAAGAAGGTTGCAGCTGAGAGTATTATCACAAAAGACAAACAGAAGTTATTGCCCAGCTGCCGGAACTTCTCAGAAGGGGCAATATTTCGCCCAGATTTGACACTGCTCAGAGATATTTTTGAAGACTGGTTCACCTGCATTTATTGCTATAACCAAGGGTTTGAACCAGGGGTTCAGTCAGGTTTTTGCTGTAGTGAGGACAATCAAAATGTCTTTATATTGTGCCTCTCTACACTGTAATACTTTACAACAGGGATTTTTAGGGCCTACAACAGAGATTCTAGGAAAACACAGCAAGTTAACTTAGCATAGTTTAGAGGTAGAAGAAGGAGGTCGCCTGTTTGTCTGCAGTAAGGTGCGCGTGGAATGTCTGGCTGCCTTACTGTATCTGTAAAGCTTGTAAGTTCTCTGTAGTATGATCAATGAAACTAAGAGTCATTCTTACATTGTAAATCATGTATGGCTATTCGTTTCTAATGCAATAGAATCTGGAGTTCTGCATCTATCTTCTGAGTGTTCTCTTGCTCTTCTTTGTGTTTTGAAATATCTTCTTTGAGAGCTTGCAATTTTAAATGTATGTTTGTGAAAATGCTCAGAACTTACATTTAGGGTTTTTTTACTGTGGATTTGATCAGATTACTGTGGTATTTACATAGTGCATAACAGAAACAATTAGATCCTTCGGTAGATTAAGTGAGGTATAGTTTAGATCTTTCTAACTTTTCCCAACCCATCTGAAATATTTAGCTGAAAACGTAGAAATCCAAAGGAAATTGTCTCAAATTTGAAGAAGCATGCATAACAGAGCTATAAATAGATAGTTTTCATAAACAGATAAAGAAGAAAGCTGCAAAAAAATCCAAGAAAACCATCTGAAATTTGCAGCCCAGTAACACTTGTATGCAAATGAACAGAATACTTGTTGAAATCTATGACCTCTTTGCATATTCTTAGTCCAGTAAACCACAAAATAAACCTAAACTACGTAAGGCCCCTTGAACATTACAGCTTCACATTGACCAACTGAACTTGACCAACCGAACCATTGTAGACTTGGGATTAGTTGAATCACCAAATGATTCCTTCTTGTCTTTCAAGTATAGTTTCAGTTCATTATATGTGAATTTTAACTTATTGTTATGATTGCATCAAAACAGTCATCAACAGATTTGTACAAATTTTATATGACCAGAATGTGGTATGGATGGAAATAGTATTGATTCTACTTTCCATTTCTTTTTGTTGTATCAAATTTCATTAAGATTTGAATAAGTTATGGCATTTTTATTGAGGGTAGGTCTGCAGAGTTTAATTTTCTAAAAATGCAGTCTGAAAATATGCATGGTACAGCCTGGTACAGCCTCACATTGTTGCATATAATAGATGGATGGAAAGATATGTGTTTCTAGTTTACAATTCTTTTAGTTTGGTATAATTTCATTAAGTTGTGTGAGAGATATTACAATTTTGGTGAGGGTAGGTCTGAACGCTACCTAGGGTTTGTAGTTTTGGGAAAAGAGTCATAACTTTCTCTCCTACCATTGGATCTTCATGAAAATTGGATGAAAAGTCTGTATTAATGTTCTCTTCAACCTGACAAAAGAAATTGGATTAATTCTTTGATTTTTTAATGTTATTGAGGATAGTTTTGGTCCTCCTACCTCTGCATCAGTTGTTGCTATGTAGGTTTGACCTCCTCATCTGAATTAGGCTGAAGTTTCAACTTCTTATGTTTCCTTGGCCTTTCTTCTTGCTGTCTTTCCTTCTCTTCAACATTTACCATTGCCTCTAGTGGTGATTGCACAAAACTGGAAACCCCAATGGCTGACACTGATGGAGAAGCTTTGGGTGGTGAGGATACCACACTCTTTCGCTTTTCTATGGCATTGAGAGATTGGGGCCAAACAATTACAGGGACTGTAGATGAGGCTTGTCCTGGGGCCTGTACTGTATGAGTGGACTCGAGATCTTCTTCAAACTCCTCACCCTTCTTATGGATCCCACTTGTATCAAGGCTAGAGACTGGAGATGGATGCCATTCGTCCCAAATGGACTCCCATTTTTCAGCTGTATCAACCTTGCCAAAAGAGTGAGTTGTCTCAGATATTTCCTGCCTATATTTCCAATAGGCTTCAATTTTATCTGGTTTCCATTCCCTATCTCTTAATAGATTTTTCTTCAATCCAGTGCCCATTTTGAGCTTAGGGTCATAGGTCTTTTGTTTATTATAAAATATTTCCCATGGCTTGGGCCCCTCAAACGGCAAATCTGTCAATTCTACATACAAATCAGGATTATCTTCCTTAGGATTTCTTCTGTCTTCCCAAAAGGGATGGCCCTCATCCACAATTTTAGTGCCGACATTGTTATTCTTGACCCATAAGGTTATGAAACTTCTTGGGTCATATCTCCATTTATCTTCAATTAGAAAGAAACCCAGGATAGCTAACCTCCTCAGCAACAATTGCTCAGCATCTCTGACCAGTAGGGCCATGTTTTTCTTCACCCATGGAATATCATACATTTTCTTTTTCTTCTTCCTAGTGCCATAGTCATTATCAACCACAGACATTTTCCAGGTGACCTCTAAGAATGCTAACCTAGGAGTCAAAATCTTGGGTAGCAACACTGGTTCTCCATTAAAACCATGGACCCTAATGATGGTGTGATGGGACCCAAAGAAATAATCACAGGGAGTGGGGGAATTTGCCATGAGGCCTCTAACACTTAATGTTAATCTATTCTCAATAGGCTCTGGGCTTAGGTGCACAAAGGCAGGGGCAACTAAAAGTCCCCAAAATTCATAGGGATCAGATGCTTTAGATAAGACATGTGTCCATGCGGACACAGGAATGGTCCTATTGTGACCGAAACTTGGGTCATACATATTCATATGCATATATTGTGAAAAGATGGTAGGGTTTTGATATAACATGAGGTGAAACAAATAAGAAGAATACCTGAAAACCCCTATTGATTTGAAGTGGGTGAGTTGGTCGACCATTGAATTTACTCTGAGAAGTCCAGCCGAAACTCCTAGGATTTGTCCACAGTCTTTAATCGGAACAAAATGGCAATTTGCCAGTCATATACAGTAATGTCCTCCTTCATACCAAAGATAAATGCCATCATTGACAATGCTTCCTGGCTAGCCTGAGTGAATTATCCCCTTCCTGTTGGTAGCACTTGCATTTGAGTGTTTTCATCTCCCAGCTACAACTCTAAATTGAGAAACCTCAATTGATTATTTACATTTGCCCATGTTTTTTGCATTTTGGCAATGGTGGGAAATGTGGTTGTCTTGTCATGGTATAGGGCCAACATGTCCCTAATAGCCTTTGGTGTAATTTGCACCATGAAGGGTCCCTTTTGAATGGTACTTGAGGGCACATGAAACAATTCTGTGCACATCTCAATCAGGTCAGGGCATAAATGTACGCTTGGAACGATGAATTTTGCCAACTGAGAGGTCCATATCCTCATTCCAAATGTTTCGGATTGTCTCTCCTTGGCCTTCTGGATACATCTTTGGTGTGCCCCTTCTTGCAGAGCTTTGCCAGGCTTTTGAAGGGCTGGGTCTGTGATACCATCTATGAAATCCTTCACCTTTGCTGGGTCGACCGTGTAACCAACCTCAGGGACTCTTGTCCTTGGATAGGTCCCTAAAGGCTGCGCAGAGGCCGAAGCATATGTTTTGCTGGTGATAAGCTTATCAATGGATTTGTAAATCCCAAGCCCCTGTTGTGAAGACTATGCCTCTGTCATATCTGAATCAATACTGGAAACTAGTGAACTTATGGTAACAAGTATGGAAGCTTTGTAATAGGGAAGACACGTTTATGAAGCAGGTTTTGCTATGAATTGAAATTGTAGGTAACATGGATTTTCTGAGTAGACATAGGAACAAATGAGATACAGTTAAGCCTTAACTCTTGTTATTAGGGCATTTTAATGACACATCAAGTCTCATAAATGGCATCAAAATTGGAAAACCGTTAGTAAATCTTATGAAATCTATGTGGGACAGAGTGTCAGACACGTCATAAAAGTGGCTGCATACGGGTACTTTGGGGAATTTTGGGGATTGGAGAGAGACTTAGTGAATGCGAGAGTTTTGAAAAATGAAAATACTTGAGTTGTGGCCACATGTTCATATAACACTTATTTAAAAGAAAGAGCGAGAAAACAAAGCAGGAAAGCAAAGTGACAATGAAAAGGGAAACTAACTAACTATAATACATAGGAGACACTACTTAATTGAAATGCTTCAAGTAGATCCCATTCACAGGAATCTCTTCAGGTTCACCTTCCATTGTTTCAAGCTCAAACAAATTCTACTATTTACATGAACGAATCTTATAGGGGCCAGTCCACAATGACTCAAATTTACTGTGTCGACCCGGCTTGGTAGCTCTCTCATCCCATTTCAAAACAACTGAGCCTACTTCGAAATAGGGGTTTGAAGTCTCCTTATCGAAGCAGTCTTTGATTATTTTCTGATGTTTCAATAATGATTCATGTGCTATATCCCTCTTTTCTTGAACTTTGAGGAGCTTAGCGAGTCTAACCTGCATGGGTCCATTTTCCTTAATCTCAATCTGTTTTAATAACTGGAGAGCAAGAATCTCCAAGCTCAAGGGCATTACAACAGGCTTACCATAGACCAATTCATATGGGGAGATCTTTGTCACTTGTTTAGGTGTAATTCTATCAGCCCACAGTGCTATATTAAGCACTTTATGCCACTCTTTGTGATGATCAACTCCTATTCTCGTAATAAGTCTAATTAGATTCTTGTTAGTTGATTCTGCCAAACCATTACCCTGAGGATAATAATTTGAGGAGGTTTTTAGATAGATTCCATATTTTAGTGCAAAGTCAGATATTTTTGCCCCTAAAAATGCCTTAGCATTATCTAAAATTATGGTCCAAGGAGGCCCAAAGTGAGTAGTGATACCCTCTAGAAAGTCTAGGATCACCTTTTCTGTTGCTTCTTTAAGTGGCACTGCCTCACTCCATCTGGTAAAATAATCTGTGGTAGTTAGAATCCATTTGTGTCCCATACTTGACACTAGATTGATCATTCCAATGAAGTTAAGACCCCATTGAGCAAAGGGTTCATCAACAATTATAGGACTAAGGGGCATTGCTGCATTCCTTCTCTTCCCCACATAATACTGACAAGATTGGCACTCTTTGACCAATTGATAATAGTCTATAAATAAAGTGGGCCAGAAGTAACCTGCCTGACTTATCTTTATAGCTGTGGTTCTTGCAGAAAAATGTCCACCTGAGACTCCATGGTGCATTTCATGTAATATTCCCTAAGCCTCATCTTTCTCTATACAACTTAAGAGTATACCATCAGTATTTCTTCTGAAAAGAACTTGGTCAATTAAAACAAAATGGACCCCTTGCTACCTATAGTATCTCCTCTTGTCATGAGAGAGCTCTTTTGGGAAAATTCCATGTTTCATAAACTGGATTCTGTTTGTGACCTAGGAGTTCTGATCAATTTCTTGAATCCTCAATACATTTTCTTTTTCTGTTTCTTCAATTATCATCTTTTTCATATCTTGAGCCATGTATTGGCACAACCCCTACCTCTAACCAGCTTAGTGGGTCTGACCTCTACATAATACTCAAGGATCTTTGTTATCCAGTTTGCTCTTTTTTCAGTGATTTCACCTTCCATAATGTATTCTTTGACACTAGGATGAGCCACAAGTATCATAATCTTATTTCCTGTCACCATATGCCTAAATTTTTTGAGTTCTTTTACCATAGCATATGCCTATTTCTCCACAAAGTTATATCTAGCTTCATACTCCCTAAGATTTCTTGAGAAAAAGGCTATTGGGTGTTCTCCCTCTTGTTGATCATCTTTCTGTGTTAGGACAACAGCAACATTGAACCCTCCTCCATATACATACATTATAAAAGACTTAGAGAAGTCTGGGTTCCTAAGTACTGGGGCTATTGAAATTACTTTCTTGACCTCCTCAAAAGCTTGTCTCCCTTCTATAGTCCACTTGAACACTAGGTCTTTCTTCAACAAGAGTGTCATCGGTCTTATTAGGCCTACAAAGTCTGATATGAACTGACTGACAAAATTAATCTTTCCCAAAAAAGACTGAACTGCCTTCTTATTTACTGGTAGGGACAAGTTCATTATGGCTGTGACTCTCTCTGGATCTATAGACTCCTTTGGATACTATATGTCCCAGTAGTTTGCCTTGAGGTACTGCAAAGATGCATTTCTTAGGATTCAGGGATATTCCAAACTCTTGACACTTCTTAAAAATAGATTCCAGATGATCAAAATGATCAACAGCATTCTTGGAAAAAATAGCGAGATCATCAAGATAAATCAAAATAATTTTATTTATGAGTTCTCCAAATGCTACATCCATTGCTCTTTGAAAAGTGGTCCCAACATTTGACAGACCAAATGGCATCTTGGCATATGCAAACGTTCCCCATTTGGTAGTGAATGCAGTCTTGTGTTGGTCTTCATCAGCCAACCAAATCTGATTGTATACAGAGAAACGATCTAGCAAGGAAAATCTCTCTGATCCAGCCACAGTCTATAAAATTTGTTCCATAGAGGGCAAGGGATAGTGATCTTTCAGAGATGCTCTATTTAGGTCTCTGAAATCCACACAGAGCCTTATGTCACCATTCTTTTTTCTAACTAGAACTAGATTGGATACCCAGATTGAGTGTTTGATTGGAAAAATTATTTTAGATTCTAAGAGTTTCTGCAACCCATCCACCATTAGAGGTTCAATCCTTGGATTCACTAGCCTCTGTTTCTGCCTAACTGGCTTAGATCCTTCAGTCAGTTCTATGGTGTGCTGAATGATGTCTCTGTTATAGCCATGAAGGTCTTCATAGGTCTAGGCTATTACTCTATCATATCTTTCACACAAGTCAATTAGTCTTTCCCTTTCCTGTTGGATTGTGGAATTTCCTATCTTTAGTTTTCTCCCTTCAGTCACTTGTATCTCAGAATAATCTGCTTTATTTGCTTGAAACCTTTTCTTCTCTAGGCTTACATCTTCTAGATCAAATAGGTTTTCTAAATTAATCAAGCCTTTGGGAAGCTTATTGGTCTTTAATTGAATAATTTGGTCTCCATATGCTTCTTGAATTTTGGGTTGCAATTGTTCAGCAAACTCCCCTGATTGTTGCAAAAATGAGAGTACCTGAAAATCATTTTCAAAGACTTGCCAATTTTCATCATTGTCTGGGATAGTTGGCCTTACTATAACTTTGACTAACTCATTGTTGACTAATAGATCAGTTGCTGGGTCAAACTGTGAGCCAATATGTGCTATCCTATCTGCTTCAAAATTTTGGGTTCTAGGAACTACTTCAATATTGAAAGCTTCAAAATCATCTATTAAGTCCCAAATTCTATGTCTATAGAACATCATCCTTACATTTTTGGCTACTACCTTTTCTCTGATTTATTTCACCACTAGTTCTGAATCTCCTTTGACTATCAGATTCTTTACTCCCTTTTTCTTGGCCAACATGAGCCCATGTACTAAGGATTCATATTTAGCATCATTATTAGTACAGGCAAATTAAAAATGGATAGCTCTTAAAATTTTCTCACCATTTGGAGCAACAAGACAAATTCCTGCCCCAGCACCATTTTTACTTCTAGCCCCATCAAAATTTAGGGTCCAGATTTCTGAGTCCTTTTCAGATTCTTGAGTCTTTGGTGTTTCTTCCCTTAAAACATTTGGGATTTCATGGTCTTCATCAAATATGACATAAGTGTCCAGACCAATAGAGTCATAATTTCCATATGGGTCACTTTCCATCATGGTTAACAACTGGTTATTTTCCTCCTCTTAGTCATGTTCAGTCCAATCACCTAACTCTTCAACAAAGACCTTTTCTTCTTTATTCAGCATTGCATGAGCTGCCTCTAATTTTAGGGTTGGGTCATTTGTGATGTGATCCTTGGATAATGACTCAAATAGTATTTTCATTTTGTACCATATTTGGTTCTTAGGATGAGGTGAGACCAATCAAGTGACATATAACCTCCTATTTTGGCTGTGAAATCTCTGGATAAACATAGGCCAAATACAGGGGGTATATCTATGACTACCACATCCTGGTTGACAATTATGTTAGGGCAAGCATACAATTGCAATGGGAGTTGTCTAATTTGTCCTATTGTTTGCACTGATTTCCCATCCAGCTACATAACTCCTTTAGTAAGTGGCTCATACTTTATATTTAAAGCATCTGCTATCTGTTTAGGCATTACTATAGTACTGGTCCCTGAGTCTATCATTGCATTATGTAACAGTTTCTTTCCAACTATCAAAGTCAAATAGAAGGGCTCTGGTTTGGATTTGCTTACCTCTGGTGCATTGTTCAAAAGGGCTGTTGTCTGCAGAGGAATAGTGTCTTTGAGCTTTTCCTTATCAGCCAGTCCTCCTTTGGTACCAATATGTTTAGGCATTGCTTGGCCCTAAAGAGCTTCTTGCAACAGTGTCTTTTGCTCAGGAATAGCTAACATGTCCCATATTGACACATGTGCTGGAGTCCTCTTCAGCTGATCCACCACATTCACAGGTCCTAGTGTTTGGGTTCTTGGATAATAATGGTACCTTACTTTTTCTTGAACTTGTCCAAAAACTACTTGGTTCTGCACTGGCTGAGGTATTTCTTGTCTAGCAGCTGTGTTTTGATGATCTTGAAATGGAGGAATCCCCATAATTTCCTTATTTGTGACTTCAGGTTGTTCCATCATCCTTCTCTTGGCTCTAGTGTAGTAATCTGATTGTACCAATGGCTTCTTGGAAGAAGTTTCATTCAAGAATACTGACTCTTCATCTTCAATCCATGAAAACAAAGCATGCTCAGGGGCTATTTCTTCTTCTTGCTATAAGGACATCCCTTGCATCTGAGCCACCAGGACTGAATTTTGCATACCAGGAGATTGGTAGGGTTGAGTGTCAGAAGTATTTGCAAATTGTTCATCTACTCTTCTTTGCTCTGCTATCTTTTGTTGTAGGTTCCCTCTAGGGTAGTCTCTTGGTATATGAGAATTACTACAAGGGAAACACCAAGCATTGGTACCATCTGCATAATTATTTTGTCCTAGAACCATTTCTCTGTTGGGGTTAGGAGGAACAGTCTGTAGAGGTGTAGGGACTGTGACTAATTGATTTGATGGCTGAGGATTAGCCTGTCTCTGAGGGCCTTGGTATTAATTTGGCTGAAAAGAAGGTCTATTCCCTTGATTGCCTTGGTATTGGGGTTTTGGATAAGGATTTTGCTATCTCTTTAGGTTAATAATCTCATTAGAAAATGTCCTTAAGATGTTCTTGACATCATCCATCTCAAATGACTAGACAGGGACAGCTGCTTTAGCAGGTTGTTGAGGAAATGTAGACATAGACACAGGTGGGGCTATGGGATTAGGGGCTTCTTGAGGTAAAGGTAAGGTAATCTCTAGAAACATGGGCATGGGAGGCCTTGGGGGCAACTTTCCAGCATCTATTAAGTTATTTTAAGCTTTGACTGCATAGTCATAGGCTTCTAGTAGAGTTTGACCTCCAAGTGACTGAATCATTACTGATATATCTGAATTTAGGGCTTTAAGATAAAATACTATAACCATACCTGGTAATGGTCTTGCTGTAGCAAGAATTCTTTCCCAAGTCTTTTGAAATCTTGAATTAAAATCAGTCATTGCTTCTTGTGGTGCCCTTTTGATAGTAATCAATTGTTGCAACAGAGAAGATTTATCACCCTTTTCTTTAAATCTTGCAAAGAAAGCATCTCCAAGCTGATCCCATGTAGATATTGTATTTGGGCTTAAAGATCTGTACCAGTCCAAAGCCTTCCCCTTAAAAGAAGCTGCTAACAATCTTATAGCCACATTCTACTGAGTGATTACATGTATTGCACAGACATCAAACACATCCTGTAGATGTTCTTCGGGTGTTTTGAAATCTTCCCCACTGAATTTGGGTAGAGCCTTTAGGGCATTTGCTGGAATAGGATCCCAAGTGGCTGGTGGTACTGGGAGAATCAGAGCACTGCCAGTGTTCCAATTTGCACAATTCCTTGGGGCTATAGGTGCTCCCATGTTTGCTCTTGGTGTTGCTATAAACTGATTGACCCTCCTTCTTGGATTAGTTATCAATGGTGGTAAAAGAATACCTGGGTTCACAGTAGATTGAGCTCTTGTTATTGGTCCACAACTCTGACTCCTTGTAGCTCTGGTTCATACAGTTTTGAAAGGAACTTCAAGAATGGTCCCACTGGGTGTGCCAAAAACTGTTGATGCTTAGAATTGCAATGTTTCCAACACCAACATGGGAAGTTCAGGAATGTGGGACTTGCGACCTGAAACAACCTCCAGATTTTAAAGAAGCTTGCTCTTCCTTATCTTGAATGTATTTTGGGAAAAGGGGGTAGAAATAAAATGGAATCACAAATGCAATGAAAGAAAATTTAACTATGGCGATGTGCCTGAGTATGATTCATGCCTTAATACTAAGCACAACGAAGCTATTTTTAGGATTCAGTTACATTAAAGAGCAAACAATGCATGATCAATGTAAAAGATGAAAACAAATAGAATCAAAGGCTCACAACTTAGAAGACTTTACAATAACACAGAAAACATCAGCAAAGGCATAGAACTCAGTCTTCTCATTAATTTTCCAGTCACATAAAAGGCACTAAAATATGCACAATTATACAAACTTTCTGAATCAAGAAAACAGAATAAAGGCAAATGATATTACTGGCCACAGCAAAAGGTCTTCAAACTTCTCTTAAATCTCTGATAACAATCTGTATGCAGAAAATTCTCTATATCTTCTATCCTATGATCTAGACCCATACTTATAGCATAAGACTGGCTCAAGATGGCCCGCACAATCAAATCCCAAAGGTCTAATCAAACTGGAACTTAACTAGAAGTGTCTGACAAAAGATATCTTTTAGATCTGAAATGGTTAGCCTTTCTGCAAGTTCATTGGCTGAAACAGATATATGTGGCACTCACCACTGTGAAACAGGTGAGGACACTTGGTAGCATCCACTAGTCTTTGCGACTATAAACCCTAAGGCAAACGGCATAGCGCTCACACTTTACTTGAAACTCCTTCATCCTTCCAGAAAAAATAGGAACTTGACATGTGGCACTCTCCACTACATTTAGAAACATATACGTGGTAGCTTCCGTGATATTAAGAAACAAAACCCTTGAGACAGATGGCAGCATCTGCGTGCTTCATTTTGAAAATCGTCTCATTATTCAGGAGGCACCAAAAAATGACACTTGGCAGCATCCGTGGCACTTGCAAAAAGATACGTGGTGTTGTCCGTTACATTTCGCTCTTTACTGTGTCTTCGCATTGGGAGTGCTCCACCTTTGACACCTGTCACAGTCCGCTGCCTTAGAAACATATATCACTTACCAAAAATGGGACCCACAACACCTCTCACCCGAGCAGTTTCAAAAAGGAGCAGGGACAGGTGACGCTTTCCGCTACTATTTTCAAGTGATACATGGCGACTTCCGCTCAACTTAACGAGACTTTAGATACCTTTTGAGAGTCCTGCGGAAGATGACACATGGTGGTCTCCGCTGAGTTTAGAAACATTATAGAAACATTTGAGACTCATTTAGATTCATGCAGACGATGACACTTGGCTCGTTCCGCTTTTACTTTTAGCTACTTCACTAGGGCCCACCAACAGTCTTTACTTAACAATGAAACAAAAAGAAGAACCTGCGGATGTAAACACTTGGTGCGCTCAGCAGCTATTACAAGGGACACGTGGCACTTTCCACTGGTCTTAAAGAAACCTACAGAAACCTTCTGCAGCTGCCACTTGGTGCCTTCTGCATGCACTGAAAGAAACTTAAACAGGGGCCCCACTAGACTCTCTTTGAAACATTAAAAGTGGCTCGAAATTGCAATGCGGAAGATGACACATGGTGGACTCCGCCTTTATGAAAAAAGACACTTGGCTCCATCCGCATTACTTAGAGAAACTTTAGAATGTGTCCCCGCTGATGACACTTGGCATGTTTCGCACGACTTTAAGACTTAGGCAAAATTTAGGTAAAATGAAAACCCACGCCCGCGCTCTGTGTCAAAACCCTCACTACCAAAACTAAAACACATAGAGACAAAATGGAACTCGCGCAACTGAAACTCAAAACAAAATGTAGAGTATTTTACTCTGCAGTTACATGACCTATTGAGTTTCATGTCATGTAAGAGAGTCTTTCTTAAATAATCTTCTCCTTGGTAGACCATGGATTCATGCCATGGGTGTAGTCTTGTCTACCCTTCATCAATCTCTTAAATTTATTCATAATGGTGAAGTACATAAGATAAGTGTTGATCATGACCCCTATCAATACTATCAGTAGACTGAATTGGATCTTGTGAAGCCTACTCTTTATTCTATTCATAATTTTATACCTTCTACAATAAATTCTCAAACACCATCATCACCCTCTATCGATGATGATGGGCCTTCTTCATCTAATGCATGTCTTGGTGATGATTGGGGATCCTTAGACTTCACCACCCATGGATCTAGTGAATATAAGGTTAATCCTTCTCACTTGGACATTCCTACATTCAACAAGGATCTGAATTCTGGTATTAGAATCTATCCCTCTTCTCATGTGAATTCTACTATTGCTTCCCCTCCAACATGTGCATACACATCTCATTTTGACAAGGATGGTGATGTTTATTCTCCTCCTCTTTCTAATTTAGAGACATGTTAGGCTTGGATACAAAATTCATTCTAAGTGTTAAGTATGAAAAAGGAGAATGGTAACAACTAGGATGCACACTAGATCAAATTCTTTTCCATATAACATTCAAGGATAAGACCAAGCCAAATCACTACCAAATGGAGGTGGACTCAGCTACAAATCTTGTACTCATGTATGTTATAGACAGACCAACATTAATTCAACCTTTTTATCAAACCCTAAGTTAACAATGCATGAAACCCTAGTCTTAAAAAGATTGGCTTATAATAGAATAAGTACAACAACAATCTAGAAACCAATTGCATATGGATGATCAGGAAGATGATAGAACCTATCTATCAAAAGTAGAGGTGTCAAAGGACTAAGTTGGGACTGCCCAAGTCCTAATTGAATGAATCTATAGAAACTTCAAACTGGAAAGATGTTGTAAATGTTACCTTGATGCTAGATCTGAAATTAGAAAGGGCAGAAAGACTAGGGAACCACCACCCAAGTCTTGGATAGAGGAATATTCTGACTGTTGTTGGATCCTAAAACCTTGATCTTCACTTAATCTTTCTGTATCTTCACATTCTCTAGATCTCACTCCTATAACCTACACATAAGAAGATAAGAAGGGGTTTGGGGGTTATGGTATTTAGAGACTTGCCTGAATCAAATCCCAAGATGGCATTCAAATTTCCCAACACTATTGAGTGATACAGAGTGTGTGCCCTGGTGGGGGTAGAAGTTGAAAACAAAGATAATAATGGAATCAAATTATGATAAATAACGATGATATCACCCATGGGATGATCCCTTAGAATGATGAAGATCCTTCAACTCCTAAGGTGGATAGATAATAGCTTCATGCCTGCAACAAACATATAATAACGACACAAATCTACTCTAGAATCACAATGAATGCTCTTGCTTTCTTTCCTTTAATATCTCAAGTTGGCTATCTCTATCTAAGTTACAAATGAACTCAAAAACACACTTATGTGTGCTTTCTCACTCATAATCGTGAAATTAAACCAAAAGAGCCAACAAGGAGAAACCTTTTGAAAGGTCCTAGGCTGACATAAACTTAATTTTGTCCCAACCAATTAAGAGGGACTTGGGTGGTGGCTCCCAAGTCTTTTAGCTCCTTTTGGGTCTGAGATAAGATGAGTGAAGGGGCCCTTATTCCAATTTTACATTGATGTCGAGCAATTTTGCATTAGGATGAACATTTAGAACGAATAATGTAATAAATGGGACCTAGGAACTAAACAAGGAGGTAAAAAGGCATTGGACATTTTTTACTCCAAAACATTTAGGCCCCACTTTAATGTGTGTATTATCTTAGAATCCATACATACATTAAAGTATGGTCAAAGCACATCAAGCACATCAGACACTAGAGTGAAGACACACCATAAGTTCGGAAGACCATTTCTAGCCCCCAAGCTTAGCAAAACATAATGAAACACTTGACAATCATGCAAAACATAGAGAAGATAGTAAAGAAGCACATAATACATGGAGAAGACATGAACGCACTCAAACATTACACAAGGTATACATGGAGAGAAGACATGATTAAACAAGTATACAATCTTAAGAGGTGATGGGGGAGCTCATCACTATGCACCACCATCAAAGCACACAAAACACATAGTGTGGGGGAGCTCATCGCTCCAGACCTCTACAAAACACGCAAGACACCCGACGTGGGGGGAGCTCATCACTATGTGCCTCCACAAAACACATAAAACACATGGAAAACACACAGAATACACGTGGAATACATGAGCATCGTAGAGTGTGTCATCGACCCACTATACGTCTTATACAAAGTAAACACAGGCGACAGGGAGGATCTCGTCGCTATGCTTTGCCATCTACGACATGCCAAACACACTTGATGGTTGAGCTACACTACCACAACCACCAAGAACATTCTTAAGGGTAAATAAATCAAGATCCAACCCCACCTCCCATGTGAGGAATTTTTCAAAAGGGATGTGCAACCTACTAAAGGGTATACATCATCCCACCTTTCGTAGAAGGGCTTTCAAAAGCATAAAACCCCACCTGCATCACAAAGATGTCTGATGGTGAAAAGGAATCATGAACACAAAGTATACAACCCCACATGCATCGCAGAGATGCCTTACAATGAAAAGGAAGTATACACAAACAAATAAAGAAAAGTATACAACCCCACCTACATCATAGAGATGCCTTACAGTGAAAAGCTAGTATACACACATTTAATCACAATATCTAATATCAAGCGTTTACCACAATATATGCCCCCACCTCAAAGTGGTTGCTCCCACTTTCTGATAGCAATCACATTTAAGGTAAGGTTGAAAACACGCGACGGAATAAAAGCTTTCATAAAGCCTATGCCCCAAAGTTACATGTGCTTACAATCATCGAATTGTTCCCAACAATCACAATAGAACACATCAATATCATTTGCTAATAACCATTGATCAATAATAAGATTATATGAAAGATGATCAAAACAAGCTTTGGTTAGAAAATCTATTCTAATATAACAACCAAATCACTTCATTAAACTGATATAGAAATAAGACAACATATCATTTAAACAAACCAAGGGTATACTCATAGATAAACAACTAAGTATAGCTGTGAGGTTATACTTAAAGTATCTCAGAATCAAGTGTAGCTATAAGGTTGGACAAAAACATTCCAAAGTGCATAGAAGCCTATTTAGAGTATTGCAAAGGTTTGTTACAACAATTTCACAATACGATACATGTTCACATCATAACACAAAGTGATTCTACTAGTTAAATGTCAATAACAAATTACCCTCATCTTCATCTATGGACTGCGTCCATTTTATTTTCTTGTTTAGGGACACATGGTCCTTATCAGAAGTGTAAATTTGTTGTTGTCATCTACCAAATAGTAGAGCCACAAGTACAATGGAAGAATGAAATCATGAAAAATGAGAGAAGATAAAAGTAACTTAGGATCACAACATTTGAAGATGCCCCCAAGACATCCTCCACACCATTATGCCCCTAAGGCACCATAGACAATAGAAGAAGAAGTAATGTCACAAAGGAGGTGATCTCCTTGTATCCTTGACCTTACAAAAGTATCAAGGGTCATGCAAGGAGACCGAAACAAACATGTAACACTACACAGGGGAACACAACACATCAACATATACACCTAAGAGGAGGAGCCCACCCTTGAGATCAATTCAAAGAAGTGCTACATCGATTGTGGCTAAATGAGGGAGAAATACATGCATGCAGTCATGTGGTGCTTGATTCTTCTAATGCTTCATCTATTGAAAATGTTTCTAACGAGATATTTCCTCGTGGACAATCTATGTCAATCATCTCAGGAAATATCAAATTTATTGTTGGACTTATTGACATTGTGTTAACATTGAGAGTAGGATGATGGTAAGCTTTGGTGGTCTTCAAAGGATGGTATCCAATACTAGCCAAAGAGCTATGTGTAATAGCTTCTATGGGTACTTTGATTCCTTGTTTTATGCTACAACCATTACCTATATAGTTACAATTTTTGTAAAGGATTTCAAATCCATGACCATAGAGAAACTCCATATTTTTAGAAGAAAGCGGGGCCTCATAAGTCTCATATTATGTAGTGTAAGAGTATTGTCTTTGTTTTCTACTAAAGATACCTTAGGTTTCTTAGGTATTTCCAAAGATTGCTTAGATGAGATCAAGGAAACTTTTGGTGTTTTAGGATTAGGGTTAATAATTTTATATTCTCCCATAAAGGAAGGAGTAAAATCTAATGAACCCCAATCGTCACCAAGAAGTGCATTCGATGGTGATTTGGAATATTGCACAAAATTATCTACAACAAGGGGTATTGATGAATCAACTTTTAAATTATTGAGAAGCTTGTGATTAAAAACTTGTTTTTGTGCCTCAACTTGTAAACAACTTTTTGGATCTGGATCAGCTTCAATGGTTTGAAGTTTACTTGCATAAATAAACTTTATTGATCGATGAAGGGTAGATGGAGCTACCCCCATGCATGAATTTATGGTCTACCAAGAATGATGTTATATGAAAGCACACCAAGAATGACATGGATAATGGTAGATAATGTCATAGGTCCAACCTTTATAGGTAAAGTTATGGTACCTAGTGATTGTCTACCAACATTATCAAAGCCATGAATGTTAAGTTTATCCGGTTTGATTAAAGATGTGTCAACCTTGATTTTGTGTAGCACATCAATGCTACAAACATTAAGAGCCGATCCATTACTAATCATAGTTTTCTTTATCGACTTGTTATTTATTATGATAGAGATTACAAGAGGATCATATTGGTTTTGAACTTCAATTGATGGTAATTCATGTTGTTGAAACATAATATCCATTTTTGTTGCATCCATATAATTTAACAGAGCTACTACATCATTTGGCTTAAGAGCGGGTGATACAATCACCTTTTGTAAAGATTCTTGGAGTATTCCATGGTATGTAGACGATGTTTGTATGAGTTCCCAGAGAGATATCTTAGCTAGAGTAGCATAAAGCTTCTCAACAAGATCATAATCTCAATCAACATTATGAGTAAGACAAGGTGGTTGAGGAAGCATAGTTTGAGAAGTTGGTATTTAGTGATCAGAATGCTCAACTGTTGTTTACTTTGTTTATTATTTTGCATATTATATGTGTGAGCAACCATATTGTAGTTGGGTTGTGTTGATGGTGTTTTTAGCACACAACATTGCAGGTGAAATACAGGGATCTCACCTCTCTTGAAAAAGGTATCCTATCCAAGATAGTACTACCCCAAGGATAATACAGCTAGGTCTTAGCTTGTAGGAATGACTCAGTTGGTATGTTTAGTTGTGCCAACAAGGGGTCTTACATGCAGTGATAGGGTTGATAAAGATAATGTCAATGAAAATGTAGAAAACCCTATGATAGTCTCAGCTAATTTAGAATATGGGTGTTGCTGGAAAACCTAGATCTAACAATTTATAATAAAGAAAATGCAAAAGAGTAAGGGTTTAGAGAGGGAGCCTAAGTGACATTCACAATGCAAAACTCATTGATGGTAGACAAATGTTCTGAAATTAAACCACTTTCTGTGTTGCCAAGCTAACAGATTGCTACAACACTGTAGAAAATGATTCTATCTTCTATGGAGTCTTAAGATTTTTAGATTGCATACATTTATTAAATAGTCGATTGCTGGTGTAATTTAACTAATGTAATGCAATTAAACTTAGCACAAAATAACAGCCTAGGCTAACTATGCATAGCCACTTACAGTCAGCAAGTAACTAATAGTATGGACTTAGAACATTCATCAAATACCTTCAATAAATCATTAACATTGCAAAGCACAGTAAACTAATTAGCAGATCAAGATGTGAACCATGAAACCAAATTGATAACACAAAGAGACAAGTTCTCAAAAGAAACTGCAGCAACTTGCTTTTGTATTAATAAAAAATTTGGCAGAGTGTCAACAATTCACTATCAAGACTATTAAAATGAGAGAGACAGTGGCCCTTTATATAGAAGAGGTGCCATACTGAGTTTTTGAATGGATGGTCGAGATTAGCTCAACACCAATGGTCTAGATTACATAGCATTTAATAAGATATAACAACTATTTTCATTCTTGGATTTCCCTTTGTCCTTTAGGAAAAATATGAAATACAACTTCTAAATACATTAAATCTGGTCATTTTGAACACCCATTAAGTTGTACATAGGGAAAACTCAAATTTCAAGACATAATAAAGACAAAATAAGGTCACATGACCCTCTAAATATAGCATTAATTACAAATGATGGTATTCACATGTGATTCTACTGTTCATCTTCTTCCAAATCAATTTTGTCTTCTTCTGCCTTCCTATTGTTGTATGCAACTAGTGCTGTCAGAGCTAGGTTGATGTTTGATGGGTCTAGATCTTTGATGTAATCTACCCCAAACTTTAAGCTCTTGATTTCTATAGCAAATTTACAATATATAGATTCCCTTGATTTTCTTCCCACTTTGAACACCAAAAAGGTAGCTCAGAGATCACTGACCTTGTCAAGTTTGTCGACCATATTCAGTCATGAGTCTCCATGAATAACCTGATACAACCTGCCTTTGCACTGCTGCTCATCTATCGGGGTCAAATCATATAGACCAGTATTTATACAATCCCTCAATGTATCATTTATCTCATATATCACCTCCATGATTCTATCTTTCGCTGTTTCAAAAGAATCTCTTACTTTATCAAAAACACCTTTTCTCAATTTCATCTGTTGATACCATTCCTCAGGTTTCTTCAACCTATCTTTTGTCAAAATATTCTCTATCAAAAGGACTTCCTTTGATAACCTCCTCATAGTTAGCAATCTTGGAAACATATGGGAATAATATTCATCGTAGGGTTCACATTCGTCATGCAAATCTTCCCATTCTTCCCTCAAAAGATGAAAGTCTTTATGCAGTAAGGATGTAAATGCTATTACCTCACACCCTTCCTTGTACACTTTTGTAAACCACTCTCGTGTTCCTGCACCAATGGTCTTCATAGCATTGAACTTAGACAATTCCTCTTTTGATAGCAGGATAGGAGCTGTTCTTGGTTCCCTAACAGAGTTCAATGGATTCATCTGGAATTAAATGCAAGCTCAAAGTTCTTCATTTTGCTACTTTAACTCTTGTTTCGTCATTTCATCTTTATTTAATTGGTCCAAAATTGTGGATACTGTCCCTTTGAATTCATCTATTTTATGTCCTCTTGTAGCAGGTTAGATTCACAATTGTAATAGTATAGTCCTTTGCTTTGACTTTATTTTTATTAACATCTACAGGTGGAACAGCCACCTCCGCAATCCTAGATCCTGAAGCATCCTTATATATTCTAGATTGGATTTTTTCTTTCTTGCGCTTCTTTGGTTTTTCCACTCTAGCTAGGAGTGTATCCAAATCCATTTTCATTATTTCCACTTGTGGTTCTTTATTTTGTAACTTCTGATGTAACTAATCAGATGCAATGGAGGAGGAATCCTTAGGAGAGTTAATGTGACTATCATCTTTATTAGGTGATTCATCATGAATTTCCATTTAAACCCTATCTCCATCATTCTCTTCATTATTTGACTGTTCAACATTTTTCATATTTTCCAATATGGCCTGTTGAGTAGTTCCCAACATTGTATCTATTGTGCCTGTATCTAATGGACTGTCAGTTACCTCAACTACCTCAATGGCTATGGCTATTCTTTTGGTAGCCTCTTTCTCTTGTGACTCTAATTCTGAATAAACCTTCTCGATCCCGGGTAGTTGTGGAATAACTAATGGGGCAAACTCTAAAGAAGGAATGATTGGATGTGTTAAAGAATCACCTATGGTTGATAAAGAATGAGACACTAATGTTGAACTGCACCAAACAACTAAGAGGGGGGGTGAATCATTTGTCCTAAAACTTTTAACCAATTTCAATCATTAACTTATCAATCACTTATATTCAGATATAAACATGAAAGCATACAATGAGAAGCTCAACACAAAAGCATAATCAACACAGTAGACACCAGATTTTTACGTGGAAAACACTAAAAGGGAAAAACCATGGTGGGTGTTAGCCCACATAAATATATAAGTTATATCAATACTAAAAATCAGAGGCTCACTACCCAAAATGCTCACTACAAAGAAAGGCTCACTACCAATGGATGGCTCACTACCAAAGGGTGGCTCACTGCCAAGGGGTTGAACTGAGATAATAGCATCTACTTCATGCCAAGGTTCAGTTCCATTAAACTGTAAACATCTCTGCTTTGCTTTGCTACTTTACTTCATTTTATCTTCGTATCTTCACACACAAGATTCATTTTCACGATTCAATTACAAGTATTTATGCACTACATCAACCTTGGAATGATCATCAAGGTCGGCATTACAATCATCAACCATTGGAACAATCTCCAAGGTTGGCATTACAAACATACATAAAATAAGTCTAGACCTAATACAAATTTAGCTAAGGAAAAGATGTAAGAATGTATGTGGATCATGCTATGCCTTAGCTGGGACTCAAACACTAGCTTTCATGCTACAACATGCTATCACAATCTTTGATGCATCTTCGCAAGAGATGAATTCAACTAGGTCAGCCAAGACTGATGTTAACACAAGTATTCTCAAGAACACACTTGATGCACAATCTGAATTACACCTTGCGAACCAATCTGAATGTAGGATCATGATCAAGAGACATCCACAAGCACATTATAATCACCAGGAACAACCACACAATCTCTAACAACTCTATCAACAAGATTCTTCAAACCAGAGCACAAGAACAACACTGCCAGCCACTATCATGAGTAAAAGATAGCTTGCGGTCCACCAAATCATGAACCATTACACTTGAAGGCATTTCACATCATCACAGACTTACTTCAAGAACTGCAGACCAAAATACTTCAATGCGGAGGAATGCAGAGAAAAACACTTTCTCCTTGTCACCACCAAACACACAGAAAAAGCTATTTTCACTCTGGTGAACAAATCTCACTCAATTCTTCATACCAGAGGCTCAAACTCAGAATATGACATCTTTAGATAGGCTTTTAAATAACTTCCAATAACTTCCAATCCACAGGTAAAGATATTCATTATTCAAGAAATGTGGAACATTCTTTTGGACTATTCTTCTACATGTAATGCACTGTTTCTATTGCAACACATTGTTATCACCGAAGGGGCTAATTTTCTCAATATCCTCAACAAAGTAAGGGTACAGTTGACACCAATGGCAACACAAATATGTTGACATCAATGACAACATTGATTAGGCACATACTTGCAATAATCTCCCTCTTTTTCATTTATGGCAACATATGATGTGAATCAAGACAAGATTCTCCCCCTTTCTCTTTATATCACTGCATTCTTTCTCCCCTTACACAACTGCATTCTTTCTGCCCTTACGTAACTGCATTCTTTCTCCCCCTAAGTTTTTCACGTGATTTCTCTCCCCCTTTGACATCAATGGCAAAGGGCACATACTTGCACACTGCTGCTCTGATCCATTTACTTTACCAGAAACACTTAGCTACTCCCCATGAGAGGTATCCTTTAGAACATCAATCCAGATAAAGGAATGACACTTTGAGCTCCACTGGATTGATGCATTCCTATGCATCTTAGTTCAGGACAGGAGGGGTAATGACCCCTAACTTCTCTCTAAGATACTCAAAGGTATCTTTAGGTAGAGGCTTAGTGAAAATGTTTGCAATATGATCCTTTGTGGACACATATTCCAGCTTTACTTCATTCTCTATCACCTTCTCTCTCAAAAAGTGATACCTTATTGATATGTGTTTTTTTCTTGAGTGCATCACTGGATTTTTTGAAATGTTTATGGCACTTGTATTGTCACAAAATATTGCAATTGGATCTTCATACACAACTCTTATATCCTTCAAAGTATACTTCATCCATAATACTTGAGTGCAACAACATGCTGCTGTAATATACTCTACTTCTGCAGTTGACAAAGATATTGAGTCTTGTTTCTTGCTCAGCCATGAGACCAATCTATTACCCAAGAATAAGGCACCTCCACTTGTACTCTTTCTGTCATCAACATCTCTGGCCCAATCTGCATCTGTATAAGCACTAAGACTTAAATCATTGCATTTGGATACCATAAGCCATAATCTAGAGTACCTTTCAAGTATCTTAGTATTCTCTTAACTGCCATCACATGTGATACTCTTGGATCAGCTTGAAACCTTGCAACAAGACAAACTGCATGCATAATATCAGGTTTGGTTTGAGTAAGATAAAGCAATCCTCCAATCATGGATCTATATTTTTTCTGATCAGCCTTAGGTGATTCATCAGGTTTTCTCAACTTGCAACCAATCACCATGGAAGTACATATCGGTTTAGAGTCTTCCATCCCAAACTTCTTCAACAACTCCTTCACATATTTAGACTGAGATATGAAGATTCCTTTATCTGATTGACTAATTTGTAGTCCCAAAAAGAAATTCATTTCACCAAACATGGACATTTCAAATTCACTTTCCATCTCACTAGAAAACCTTATGCACATACCTTCATTACCTCTAAAGATAATGTCATCAACAAAGACCTCAACAATCAATATTTGGTCATCATTGATTTTGAAGTACAGATTGCTATCTGTAGTACCTTTACTAAATAGCAATTGCAATAAATACAAGTCTAACCTTGCATACCAGGCTCTAGGAGCTTGTTTGAGTCCATACAATGCTTTCTTCAACCTCCATACCATATCACCTTGATCTAATAATTGGAATCCCTCTAGTTGCTCAATGTAAACTTCCTTTTCTAATTCACCATTCAGGAAGGAAGATTTCACATCCATCTGATATACCTTAAAATCTTTGTGAGCTGCAAATGCCAGAAACATTTTGATTGCTTCAATCTAAGCTACTGGGGAAAATGTTTCTTCAAAATCTATCCCTTCATTTTGAGAATATCCTTTACATACAAGTCTTTCTTTATTCCTTACCACTTCTCCATTTTCATTCAGCTTGTTCCTGAAGACCCATTTTGTTCCAATAACATTTTTGTCAACAGGTCTAGGAACTAATTCCCAAGTTTCATTCTTCTCTATCTGCAATAGTTCTTCCTCCATTGCCTTAACCCAATTCTCATCATTGCATGCTTCATTCATATTTTTTGGTTCAATCTTTGAAAGTAAATAGTAATTGACATGTTCCTTTGCAACTCTTCTTGTTAGCACACCTTTTGTTTGTCACCTATAATCTGATATTTAGAATGATTGATCCTTACATACCTAGGAGTCTTGACAACACTTTTTGGAGCCTCTTCTTCATCCTAAATATCTTCTTGCTCATCTTTCTCTTCAATTTCTATAGTCACAGGTTCATCTGGTTCATAACAACTCAGGTCTAATATTCTTTCTTTGCCTTCATCTACCTTCACATTTGCACTTTCAACAATCTTTTTGAGCCTTTTGTTGAAGCACCAGTAAGCCTTACTCTTGGTAGAGTATCCAAAAAATATTTCTTCATCACATCTTGCATCAAACTTTCCTAGATCTTCATCTCTCCTGATATAACATTTTCTCCCAAAGACTTTGAAATATTTTACTATGGGAATTCTTCCATACCACAATCATAGGGAGTTTTAGTACCATTACCTTTCACTTGAACTTTGTTTTGAATGTAGACAACATTTTGAATAGCTTCTTTCCAAAAGACTTCCAGTAGACCTTCTTCCTTCATCATTGTCCTAGAAGCCTCCTGAACTGTCATGTTCTTCCTTTCCACAACTCCATTCTGTTGAGGAGTCCTAGGTGTAGACAACTATCTCTTTATCCCATGGTCTTCACAAAAAATGTTGAATTTGTTTGATGTGAACTCACCTCCTCTATCTGATCTCAAGCATTTGATCTTCAAATCTATTTCATTCTCAACCATTGCCTTGAAATATTTGAATTTCTCTAGGGCTTCTAATTTATCTCTTAGAAAAGTAATCCAAGTCATTCTAGAATAATCATCAATAAGCAACATGAAGTACCTATCACCTTGTAGACTTCTCACCCTTGTAGGACCATAGAGATCTGTATGCACTAGATCCAGCAAACTGGTAGAAAATTGTTCTTTGCTCTTGAAACTTGTCCTTATCTACTTTCCCAACTGACATTCCTTACAAATTGAGTTGGAGGGTTTCACAAGTTTTGGTAAATTTCTCACAGCCTGACTTGAGCTTATCTTTACCAGACTATCAAAGTTTATATGACACATCATTCTATGCTACAGCCAACTTTCATCTTCCTGAGCTAATAAATAATAATCATTTGTCCCTCTTAATTGATAGATGTTACCTTTTGTCTTCTTACCAGTAGCAATCACAGTTATGGAACTTTCAATGATCTTGCACCCATTATCTTTGAATCTCAGATCATATCCTTTGTCACACATCTGACCAACACTCAAAAGATTATGCTTCAAACCCTTCACACATAGAACATTGTTAGTATTATGCTTTCCATCAAATGAAATAGATCCTTTTCCACAAATCTTACCAGCTGCATTATCTCCAAACCTAACCTGTCCTCCATCATACTTTTCCAAACTTTAAAACTTACTTTTGTCATTGGTCATGTGATGTGAGTATCCTCTATCAATAATCCATTCATCCTTATCTTTCTCAACCTGAACAGCCAAGGTAGTTTCTTCTACTAGTTTTTCATCCTTCACATAGCTAGCAGAATTAGTAGACACAGGGTCTTCTTTAATAGCAATAAACAAACATTCATTTGCACTACTACTAGCATCATCAGATTCATCATCACTCACACCTTCATCATCAAAATCTTTGACATAGTAGCTTTTCTTTGGGACTCTAGGTTTGCTCTCATATCTTCCTTATTTCTTTCAATTCTTTCAGGACATCTAGAAGCATAATGACCTACCTCACCACAAGAGAAACATTTGAAAGGTAATTTACCTTTGAACTTACCGAAACCTCTTTGCATCTTGTCAACAAAGTTAGCTTCAATTTCATCAAAGTCATCATCCACTTTATATTTCTTAGCTCTGGAAATCTTTTCTGAAGTACTGCCTTTGAAAGATGATTCAACTTTTGGAAGAGCATAACCAAATTCTCTCATCTCAAAGGCTAAGTAACTAATCTCTATCAATAGTTTTCACAATCATAAATTCTTCAATAGCAGCCACCTTGTGACTATAGGATTTTGGGAGTGATCTAAGAATTTTCATCACAACTTCCTTATCAATGAGAGTTCCTCCCATACCTTTTATTCTAGTGACAAGTTCATCTACTCTTTGCATAAAGGCTATTATGTTTTCATATTCATTTATCTTTAAACCCTCATATCATACTTTTAGGCTCTATAGCTTGGCTTCTCTTACAGAATCATCTCCTTCATACAAAATTTTCAGCTTCTCCCATACCTCATTTGTAGATTGAAGGTCCACAACTTTTGTCAATACTGAGTCACTTAAGGAACTTAACAGAGCATTCTTTGAGATCTAGCTCATATTCTTTGATATCATCTTCAATTGTCAAACCATCTTCAGGCATGACAAATTGTGATAGTGTAGCTAGCCATACTTTATAACTAAGACATAGAAGATGGATTTTCATTCTTGCATTCCAAAGAGTATAATTTGTCCCATCAAAATGTGGAGCTTCCTTCTTATATGACATCCTAGATCTTCCTCAAGTTGTTAGGCTTTTTTCAGAGGAATCTTGCTCTGATAACAATTGTTGAATTGCACCAGATAACTGAGAGGGAGGGTGAATAAGTTGTCCTAAAAATTTTAACCAATTTTAATCAATAACTTATCAATCACTTATATTCAGATATAAACATGAAAGCATAGAATGAGAAGCTCAACACAAAAGCATAATCAACACAGGAGACACCAGATTTTTACATGGAAAACCCTAAAAGGGAAAAACCACAATGGGTGTTAGCCCACAGAAATATATAAGTTATATCAATACTAAAAATTAGAGGCTCACTGCCTACAAGGATCACTACCCAAATTGCTTACTACAAAGAAAGGCTTACTACCAAAAGAAGGCTCACTACCAAGGGGTTGAACTGAGATAACAACATCTACTTCATGCCAAGGTTTAGTTCCATTGAAGCGCAAACACCTCTGCTCTACTTTGCTACTTTACTTCACTTTATCTTCACATCTTCGCACACAAGATTCATTTTCATAAATCAATTACAAGTATTTATACACTAAATCAACCTTGGAATGATCATCAAGGTTGGCATTACAATCATCAACCATTGGAACAATCTCCAAGGTCGGCATTACAAACATGCATAAAATAGGTCTGGGGCTAATACAAATTTAGCTAAGGAAAAGATGTAAGAATGTACATGTGGATCATGCTACGCATTAGCTGGGACTTAAACATAATCTTCCATGCTACAACATGCTATCACAATCTTCGATGCATCTTCGCAAGAGATGAATTCAATCAGATCGGCCAAGACTAATGTTAACACAAGTATTCTCAAGAACACGCTTCATGCATGATCTGAATTACACCTTGTGGACCAATCTGAATGTAGGAGCATGATCAGAAGATGTCCACAAGAACATTATAATCACCAGGAACAACTACACGATCCCTAACAACTCTATCAACAAGATTCTTCAAACTGGAGCATAAGAACAACACTGCCAGCCACTGTCATGAGTAAAAGATAGCTTGCGAACCACCAAATCATGAACCATTACACTTGAAGGAATTTAACATCATCATAGACTTACTTTCAGAACCATAGACCAAAATACTTCAATTCGAAGGAATACAAAGCAAAACACTTTCTCCCTGTCACCACCAAACACACAGAAAAAGATGTTTTCACTCTGGTGAACAAATCTCACCCAATTCTTCATACCGAAGGCTCAAACATGGAATATGACATCTTCAAAAATGATTCTAAATAACTTCCAATCCACAGGTAAATATATTCATTCTTCAAGAAATGTGGAGCATTCTTCTGGACTATTCTTTTGCATGCAATGCACTGTTTCTACTACAACACATTATTATCACCGGAGGGGCTAATTTTCTCAATATCCTCAACAAAGTAAGGGCATAGTTGACACCAATGGTAACACAGATATGTTGACATCAATGACAACATTGGTTAGTCACATAGTTGCAACAACTAAAGAATGTAGGTGTGCATGGGATAAGTTAGCAAATGAAGCAAAACCTAGTGAAGGTGGAATGGGAGGGAGAGAGGAAATGTAGGAGATAGCAATGGGTGAAGAAAGGATGAGTGATGGGAGCATGAAAGAAGGTGCCAAGATCATGGAAATGGGTGGTAATGACATCTGAATGGGGGCATAAATGGATAAGATGGATGGCAAGGACATGGTGAAGATGGGACGTGAAGAGGAGCTTAGAGGGATGATGGAGGAGGAAGTAGTGAAGAGGAAGAACTAGATGTGCTCACATTTTTTGTTATTGAAGGTAATATAGATTCTATATCTAGAGGAGAGGGCATAGATGATGTGACTTGTGGAGGAGAGGAAGTAATGGGGGCACTAGCCAGAGATGAGGAAACTAGAGGGGTAGTTGAGGTGTTAGCAGGGGTTGCAGTTGAGACATTTGTTGTTGGTACCTTTGGCTTCTTAGCCTTTGAGATCTCCCCTTTACCACTAGGTATATCCATCTTCTTTGTTGTCCTAGTCCTTGTGGAAGGAGGTGGGTCTTTCTTCTATGCCTTAGTAGTAACCTTCTTTACTTTCCCCTTTTCTGCCAAAGGCATGTTCTCTTCACTATCGGTGTCTTTAACTACCTCATGTTCTACATTTATTTCTTCCAAGGGTTGATCTTCTTCGTCCCCTAATTCCTTTTTTGAATCCTCCTCTATATATGTTAATGCAGTCCCAGCTTGTGTTAACTATTTTAGGTAAAAATTGGATTTGTTTAGTTTAGTGTTTAAATCCTCCTTTCACCTTTTACATTCAAGGACCTCCAGATCAAGTGGCAGAGCACTATCAGGTCCTTGGTCACTTACAAATGAAGGGAAACTTGGATTAGGGTGTTTGATTATCAATTTCCTTCTCTTATGCTTAATTATCCATCAAAACCTTAACTATGCAAATATGGTAATAAATAGATGAATAATAGAAAATGCCTCTACAGAAAGATGTAAAATTACAAATGACTGTACACCTATTTTTAGGGTTCTAAGGTGGAAAAGTTGGGGACAAAAGAGCGAGTTCCCAAGTCTAGTGCCCTGCTTTTTGTCAGGATCTGCAGACAACATCTACAACCTATTCCAGCTACACACCAAAGGTTTTTCCGTCACGAAACTTCGAGGACTAATGAGTGAGTACCCAAGTCTAGGGTGCCCTTTTTCCTGTTGTTTTGCAATTCTGACACTCCAACATGCCCTTCTATAACTTCACTTTGTCTGCATCATCAACCTATAACCTGCAATCATAAACTTTGGGAGGGGGTTGTGGTGTTCAGGAGCTTACCTCAGTCAAGCCCTGGAAGGACACTTAAGTCTTCCAAACACCTTTGTCAGATAGAGAGTGTGTTCCTAGGGAGGCAGAGGCCAAAATCCAAATGAATAATGACCACAAACAGAATAAATGTCACCTTGTAGTGAATCTCTCATGGGAGGAAGATGCTCTTCATTCTATGAGGAAATGGATGCTCAATCTGCAAACACAAACACATAGACAACACAAATCTACTCTTGCAACACAATGAAAGCCTTGAATCACCATTAGGATGTCAAAATCACATGAACATCTTCTAGTTTCCACATGAATGCCTAAACATGCTTTTATATGCAACTACAAACACTCCTGCCAAGATTTTTGTAATTTAAACTTATCATTTCAGCATAGGACCCAAATAATGGTCACAAGTTGACACCCAAAAATTAGGGCTGCCCCAAAATAGGGCAAGACTAGGGTACGGGTACCCAAGTCCTCCCCTTATTTTGGGCAGGGGTTATCTCAATTAGTCCCCCTAGGTCCTATTTGTCAAGACACTTAGGAGTTTTCTCATCGAGGTATTGAAATATGATGTAAAATGTCCTAAATGCACACAAAAGACCCAGGAGCTAAACCTAAAGAGGAAAAAGCCCCCAAGGGGACATTTTCCAATGTTACATTTAGCCCCCACTTTAATGTATGTATAAATGCAAGACCAATACATGCATTAAAGTACGGTCACAAACACAGCAAACACACCAAGCACGGAGAAGACATGCCAATCACATAGAAGACAGTAACAGGCAAACAAAACACAGAGAAGGCTGTTACAGTTGTTGCAAGTATGGGCCTAACTAGTGTTATCATTAATGTCAACATACTCCTATTGCATTAATGATAAGGATTGGATGAGTTGTGTGCTGAGGATATTGAGAAAATTAGTCTCATTCAGGAACAATGAAGAACAGTGATGACAGTAGGGTAAAAGTCCAAGATAGGTTGAGGATCAGAGGATGCGGTTTAAAGGGTTTGTAGATATGTGTCTTAAGGTGGTCTAGTAGAGATTTCAGAGGTCCGCATGAAGATCAGAAGAAGTTGTGGCCGCTCAAGTAAAACTAGTTCCGGTAGATGTTCAGTGGTGACAAAGTGATACATATAGGTCCGGTGAGATCCAGAAATGCAGTATCCTATTCTACGGATTTGAGGGAGTGTTGAGGAAGTCTTTGTGAAGTATCAACTTGATTGGTTCATGGTTTGAAGGTCTGCAAGCATCTATTCCTTTATGACAGCAATGACAGACTGTGTTCTTGAGGTTTCTGATGAAGGGGAGAAGGAATTCAATAAGCAAATGAAGATTGGATGTTCTTGGTGATTCAGGCAAGCTTGTGGAGGTCTTTGGATCATGTCCAATTTGTGTTGGTGGTCTGCATTAAATTTGGAGCTCGCAATTGAGGAATAACTTCTAGATGATGGTGTTCTTCTTGAGACTGGCCGATCGGATGAGTTACACATCCTACGGATATTCTTGTTGATGTTTGTTGACTTAGATGATCATTCCTAAGTTGATGTCCTGTATAAATAAGGGATTGCAAAGTCATTTCAAAAGCATCCTTGTGGAGATGTGAGTGTGGTAGCAAGGAGGAGAGCGAAAGGCAGAGTAGAAGTATTAGGCTTAAATGGAACTGATTCAAGCATGGTGAAGATGCTATTCTCCAGTTCATGTAAGTAACACTTATTACTTTGTAGATAGTGTGTCTCTTGTAGGAAGTAAGCCTCTCGTGAGCAGTGTGCTCGGGCAGTGAGCCCTAATTGGTATGTGCCATTTTGTTCTTTCTATTCTTCTAACAAAGAATATAATCTTTGGTTAATCACTCTGTGATTTTTCCCTTAACCGGGTTTTTCACGTCAAAATCTTGGTGTCTTATGTGTTGATGTGTTTCTACTCTTGATTTAATGCATTATGTTTCATGATTGATTTGTTGATCACTAAGAGGATTTAAGTGTGTAATTGGAAAGAAATTTTTAGACAACAGATTCACCCCCCCTCTTAGTTGTCTGTCCTAAATCTAACAATTAGTATCAGAGCTAGGTTCCTCTAAAAGAGATTAACCACTTGAGTAGATCTAGGATGTCATCCTACAAGAAAGATAGTCCTAAGTTTGAAGGAACAAATTTTAATCTCTGGAAAAGTCGCATGAAATGCCACTTGCAATGTATGGGAATGCAGTACTGGAACATGGTCTTAACAAAGTATACTCCTCCACAGGGTGGGCCGAAATCCCAAAGTGAAATCACAGATGCTGAAAACAATCTGCCGACTATAGAAGCTCTTCTAAGCACATTATCTGATTCAGAGCTTTCAAATTGTGTTGACCTACCAACTACTTTTGAGATTTGGGAAAAATTAGAACTTCTGCATGAAGGAGACAAGTATGTTAAATGTGCAAGGCTACAGAATCTAAAAGGAAATTTAAAAATCTAATGATGAGAGAAGATGAAAATATCACTACTTTTATGCCAAGAGTAAATGAGCTTGTTTGTGGAATTAGAAATACTGGTGGAGTCTTGGATGAAAATGAGAATGTTGGCAAAATTCTCAGATCCCTTCCTGCTTCTTATAAAATCAAGGTTGCTACCATTAAAGAATTCAGAGCCCATACAACTGTCACAAGAGATCAATTGGCTGGTAAATTGGTTGCATTTGAAATGACTGAATTTGGAGATGCCCCCCAAAGACTAAATCTGCATTCAAAGCTAGTGCCTTTGTTAAAGGTAAACAAAGGTTTGATTCGGGAGAGAACTCTTTAAGGAAACTATCATGGTATGAAAAAGCAAGAAAAGACCTGGAAGAAGAAGCTGGAACTGCTCAACTTGAAGCCCTTATTGCAAAAAGACTGCCAAGAGGATCTGGTAAGTATGAAGGAAAATTGCCTTTTAAGTGTTTTAACTGCAATAAGATTGGTCATTTTGCCTCAAAGTGTCCAAAAAAATTTTCAAGGCCAAATCCTAACAAATCAAGGTTCTAAAAGAACTGTTACTATGTTCATGAGGAAGATGATAATGAAGGAGTAACAGATGTTGAATCAGAGATAGGAAACAAATTCGGAAGTGATTGGGTGTTTATTTCCATCAAGGAAGAAGAACCATTGTCCTCTGAATCTGTAAATCATAAAGTTGTAGAAAAAGCTCTGGCTGCCCAAGTTGAAGAAAAAGATGATTGGGTCATTGACAGTGGATGCTCTCACCATATGATAGGTGACAAAAATAAGTTCATAGATTTGGAAAGGTATGAAGGAGGAGTGGTAAAGTTTGGTGATAATTCTGCTGGTAGAATCAGAGGAAGAGGAACTATTTCTTTTGATGGAAGGAACAAAACCGGTAATGTACTGTATGTTGAAGGACTAAAGCACAATCTTCTCATTGTTGGTCAGTTGGTGGAGAAAGGCTATGATCTTCGATTCAAGAATGGAAAATGCAAGATCTTTGAAAGTTCTGGAACAAAGATTGCATCCAACACTCAAACTAAAGGTAAGATCTTCCACTTGGTTGGTACTGGTAAAAGTTGTTTATTTGTTCAAGTTGATCAGAGTTTGTTATGACATAGGAGAATGTGTCATGTGAATTTTGATAATATCATCAAGATAAGCAATACTCAGGCTGTAAGAGATCTTCCAAAACTGGTGAAACCTACAAATAGTTTGTGCAAAGAATGTCAGTTGGGAAAACAAAGTAGAGTCTCAATTAAAAGCACAGAACAAATTTCTACCAGATTATTGGACTTAGTTCATACTGATCTTTGTGGTCTGGCAAGAATTAGGAGTGTGCAAGGTGATAGATACTTCATGTTACTAATTGATGACTAATCCTGTATGATGTGGGTAACTTTTCTGAAAGAGAAATCAGAAGCTCTTGAGAAATTCAAAATATTCAAGGCTATGGTAGAGAAGGAAACCAGATCAAAATTGAAATGTCTAAGGTCTGATAGAGGTGGAGAATTCACATCTGGTGAGTTCATAGATTTCTGTGAGAAACATGGAATAAAGAGACAGTTGTTTGCTCCTAGGACTCCTCAGTAGAATAGAGTAGTTGAGAGAAAGAACTAGACCATCTAAGAAGCATCTAGGACAATGATGATGGAAGCAAATGTTTCTCAGATCTATTGGAGAGAAGTTGTCAGCACTGCAATCTATACTCTCAATCGAGTACAAATCAAAAGCAATACTGGTAAGACTCCTTATGAACTTTGGTTTGGAATCACTCCTACTGTGAGGTATTTCAGAGTCTTTGGTAGCAAGTGTTACATTAAAAGAGATGAAGATCTAGGCAAGTTTGATACTAGAACTGATGAAGGAATATTCTTAGGTTACTCCATTAAAAGAAAAGCATACCGGTGTTATAACAAGAGATTGAGAAAGATTATAGAAAGTACAAATGTGAAGGTTGATGAAAGAATTGAAAAACCCTCAAGGTTTTATGAATATGATGAAGATGATCACAATAGTGTTCTGATTCAAGAATCCCAAGCCTCTTCTAAAAAATAGATTCAAACTAATCCCATAAATCAGGAAGAAGAGATGAGTTTGAATGAGTCTGATCAAGAATCAAAATTGCAAGAAACTCCCAAAGTTCCAAGGTATGTAAGACTGAACCACTCTGAAGATCAGATCATAGGTGACAAAACCAAAGGTGTACAAACTAGAAGGAGAATTGCTCTAAATTCAGATGAGTATTGTCTAATTTCAAAGATTGAACCTAAGACAGTAGATGAAGCCTGCAATGATAAAAATTAGACTAAAGCAATGGAGGAAGAGTTGATGTAAACTGAGAAAAATTACACTTGGGATCTTGTTCCCAGACCCAAAAACAAGAATGTGATTGGAACCAAATGGGTCTTCCGGAACAAACTCAATGAAGTTGGTGAAGTAATCAGAAATAAAGCCAGATTGGTCTGCAAGGGCTATTAAAAAATAGGAGTTGATTTTGAAGAAACTTTTTCTCTGGTGGCAAGGATTGAAGCAGTCAGATTATTTCTTGCATTTGTTGCCTTCAAAGATTTCAAAGTGTATCAGATGGATGTCAAGTCTGCGTTCCTGAATGGTTACTTGGAAGAAGAAGTGTACATTGAGCAACCAGATGGATTTCAATTATTTGATCATGGTGATATGGTTTGCAAGTTGAAGAAAACACTGTATGGACTGAAGCAAGCTCCAAGAACCTGTTATGAAAGATTGGATAAACATCTTTTGAAGATTGGTTTCAACAAAGGTACTGCTGACAGTAATTTGTATTTCAAAATTGATCATGGAAATATCTTGATTCTTGAAGTGTTTGTTGATGATATCATTTTTGGAGGAAGAGATGGTATGTGTAAAACCTTTGCAAATCAAATGAAAAGTGAATTTGAAATGTCCATGCTTGGGGAAATGAATTTCTTCTTGGGTCTAAAATCACTCAAACAAAGAAAGGAATCTTCATTTCTCAGACCAAATATGTCAAAGAATTGTTTAAAAAAATTGGGATGGAAGACTCAAAGCCAATGAATACTCCCATGGCAACCGGATGTAAGTTGAGCAAAGAAGATGACTCTCCCAAGGCTGATTAGAAAAAGTATAGGTCAATGATTGGAGGACTATTGTATCTCACTCAAACTAGACCTGACATTATGAATGTTGTTGGTCTTGTTGCTAGATTCCAAGTTGATCCCAGAGAATCTCATGTCATGGCAGTCAAAAAGATTTTTAGATATCTAAAAGGGATAGTTGAGTATGGTCTATGGTACCCTAGAGATCATGATTTCTCTCTTCATGCCTATACAGATGCTGATTGCTCAGGAGATGTGGATGACCGAAAGAGTACTAGTGGTGGAGCATTCTTTTTAGGGAAGAGATTGATTTCTTGGATAAGCAAGAAACAAAGGGGCAATATCTCTATCCACTACTGAAGCAGAATATATTGTAGCAGCAGGTAGCTGCACTCAAGTTTTGTGGATGAAACAAATGCTAAGAGACATGAGAGTGGAGTATGAGGAGCCTATCACAATCTTCTGTGATAATTCAAGTGCAATAAATATTTCTAAGAATCTGATGTTTCATTCAAAGACTAAACATATATCCATCAAGTTTTACTTTTTGAGAGAGCAAGTGAACAACAATGAAGTCAGATTGGAGTTTGTGCCTTCCAAGGATCAAATTGCAGACATCTTTACTAAACCTCTACCTAAGGACTCTTTTGAGTATCTCAGGGAGAAGTTAGGGGTTATTGCCCCTCCAGTAATGAACTAAGGTGCACTGATGTGCATCAGTCTGGTGGATATCATAGTCATATCTTGTGATCCGAATTGATGATGGGGAGATGCTACTCAAGGGGAGCAGCTAGTATGATTCTGAAACGATGAAATTGCAAGTATGAGCCCTTTGCCATTGATGTCAAAGGGGGAGAGAAGACATGTGAAAAACAAGTGGTTTCTGATTAAAGGGGAAGCAGTAAAGGGAGAGAAGACATGTGAATGGTTGTTGCTGATAGGGGGAGTTGTGACAGTGAGGAGAAGTTCTTGTCTTGATGGTTAAAATAGTTTTTCACATCATATGTTGCCATCAATGACAAAGGGGGAGATTGTTACAAGTATGGGCCTAACCGGTGTTGTCATTGATGTCAACAAACTCCTGTTGCATTAATGATAAGGATTGGATGAGCTGTGTGCTGAGGATATTGACAAAATTAGTCTCAATCACGAACATTGAAGAACAGTGATGACAGTAGGGTAAAAGTCCAAGATAGGATAAGGATCAGAGGATGCAGTTTAAAGGGTTTGTAGATATGTGTCTTAAGGTGGTCCAATAGAGATTTCAAAGGTCTATATGAAGATCAGAAGAAGTTGTGGTCACTCAATTAAAACTGGTTCCGGCAGATGTTCAGTGGTGACAAAGTGATACAGATAGGTCCGGTGAGATTCGGAAATGCAGTATCCTGTTCTACAAATTTGAGGGAGTGTTGAGGAAGTCTTTGTGAAGTATCAACACAATTGGTTCATGGTTTGAAGATCCGCAAGCATCTATTCCTTTATGATAGTAATGACAGACTGTGTTCTTGAGGTTCCAGATGAAGGGGAGAAGGAATTCAATAAGTAGAAGAAGATTGGATGTTCTTGGTGATTCAGGCAAGCTTGTGGAGGTCTTTGGATCATGTCCAGTTCATGTTGGTGGTCCGCATTGAAGTTGGAGTTCGCAATTGAGGAATAACATCTAAATGATGGTGTTCTTCTTGAGACTGGCCGACCGGATGAGTTACACATCCTGCGGATGTTCTTGTTGATGTTTGTCGACTTAGATGATCATTCCTAAGTTAATGTCTTGTATAAATAAGGGATTATGAAGTCATTTCAAAAGCGTCCTTATGGAGATGTGAGTGTGGTAGTGAGGAGGAGAGCCAAAGGCAGAGCAGAAGTATTGGGCTTAAATGGAACTGATTCAAGCATGGTGAAGATGCTATTCTCCAGTTCATGTATGTAACACTTATTACTTTGTAGACAGTGTGTCTCTTGTAGGCAGTGAGCCTCTTGTGAGTAGTGTGCTTGAGCAGTGAGCCCTAATTGGCATGTGCCATTTTGTTCTTTCTGTTCTTCTAACAAAGAATACAATCTTGGGTTAATCACCCCGTGGTTTTTCCCTTAACCAGGTTTTCCACGTCAAAATCTTGGTGTCTTATGTGTTGATGTGTTTCTACTCTTGATTTAATGCATTATGTTTCATGATTGATTTGTTGATCACTAAGAGGATTTAAGAGTGTAATTGGAAAGAAAGTTTTAGACAACTGATTCACCCCCCCTCTCAGTTGTTTGTTCTGATTCAAACAATAGTCACACAGAACACGGAGAAGACAACAAATGCATAGAAGACACATTAATGCATAAAAGGCAGGCATGATTTCTTTTCTTTTCTTTTTCTCACATAAATGAAATGTAGATGCAAGTACTTGAAAGTAAACAACCCTCCCATAATGCAAGAAGCACTCATCACGCTGGTCTTTAGACTGCATATATGGGGCAACACACATGCAAGACATGCAAAACCTCCCAAAATGTAGGAAGCACTCATCAAGCTAGTCTTTAGACTGGATATGGGGCAACAAACATGCCACACAAAGCAAGCATGCCAAAACACACACACTTGAAGACACAGAGAAAACACTATAGACAAGCGATGGAGTGTTCCTATTTCTAGGTTTAACACCATCTTAGGCACATTACAGGCACACATCGATGATTGGGCTTCACTACAACAATCACCGAAGACATGTTTAAGGGTTGAGTTAGTCATAGAACTACTCCCTGCCTCCATAGAGGGCTTAAGATAAAAAGGATATATGCGATATCCTACCTCTACAGAGGGCTTACATAATTGATTGATTGTAAACAAACTTAGGATGCAGGAAGCACTCATTGAGCTAGTCTTTACACTACATCTGAGGACAAGCACATAGCTAACATCTATAACAAACAGCTTACCTTATATATGCCCCCACCTTAAGGTGGTTGATAACAAGCATGTTAAGGTAGGAAGAAAACACAGAAGGGAACACAAGCTCTTACAAAGCCCATGCCCCCCAGAGGTGACATGTTCTTCATGATCGCCAAATGTTCCCACAAACACATCCCTATAGGAAACATGTTAGTGTCTACAAAATCATGATAATCAACAGCATCAATACATATGATAAACCACACAAAGAGCCAAGGTTATACTATGAATTTGGAGTTTGAGGATAACCGTGGGGCTATATCACAAAGCTCTCCAAATCAAGTACCACCAAGACTAGATTCAAAGACAAACAAAGGTGCATAAAGCAGTAGTATTGTTAAGGTTTGTAAATGAGATAGAAACATCATCATAGTCACTACGTGGAAAGCATGAGTGCTTCCACTAGCCAAGCGTCAGATAAAATATACAACCCCATCATCATATCAGGAACTAAGTCCATTTTTTTATTGCTCTCAAAAGGGACGCTAGGTCCACATTAGTACAAATGTTTTTCATCATCCGCTCACTAGATAGAAACACTAGAGGAAGGGAAATAATAAATAAGAGGGGAGAAACAAGTGTATTAGGGACAGTCACATAGGAGGGTGCCCCCAAGTCACCAACCGCAATGCTACGTCCGTAAGACACAACACACAACAATGAAATCAGAGAGAGAGGCAATATAGAAGAATGATGATACAAATAGAAGGTCACAATAGAGGTGGTCTCCTAGTATCCCAGGCCTTACGAGAGAATTAAGGGTCATCCCAGGAGGTCTAAACAACACATAACACATCACGGGGGAAGCACATCTTGAGAGAGATAAAGGGTTAGAGATACTTACATGTAGGATCTTTTTATCAGATTTTGGAACTCACAAACCTCTTGGAGAGGTACTCAATCATGTTGAGTGCAAAATTTGAGTGGTTCTTATGAGAGTTTTGTTTATTATCACATGATACTTGCTTTGTAACTCCTTGTGTAAATATAACTTTTTGTTGCTTATGAGAAGGGGAACCACTGTTTTCTCTAACTGCTAACAGTCGTCTAACTCTTTTCCAATTTTTATCGAGTTTTCATTATTGAATCTTTCTAGCATGGTAATGGGAATTATCTTGTACCATCTTACTCATCTGTATCAGTTGTTGTTCTTGCTTTTCTAATGTATTTTGATTATCTCCTGATCCATATAAGGATAATGGAGGAGGAACCTCAACATAAATTCCATTTCTTTGTGGACAAGGTGGATTGTCCACTTGTTTCTTATCCACTTCAATCATACCCACGATGTTATCATAGTCCAAGTATTCATCCTCGTCTACTTCCACTAAACCCTGTTCCAACATATTGGTTTTAGTATGCTTAGGGAAAGGATTAGTGAAGATTTGTAAGTTTTGATTCGGTGGAGCAACTAACTTGTTTCCATTATCATTCACACCTGATACCTAGATGAGATTTGAATCAATAAGGTCATGTATCTCATGTTTAAGACACATACATCGTTCAGTGTCATGTCCTTGCATTCGATGATAATGACAAAAAGCATTAGCATCAAAGTAAGGTCCTTGTTTACTAGGATCAACAGGCTTGATCAGGGGAAGCTTCAAAATGTTATTACTCACAGCTTGGTTCATGATGGAATGATAGGACTCAGATATCGGAGTAAACTTTCTTGGTTGATATGATGCTTTCTTTGGATTGTTGATAGTTGAAACATTTAAAAAGTTGTTCATATTCAGTCCATTAACCTTGATGAAGCTCATGTTATTATTATTCCTCTTAAAATTGTTTTGTGATGATCCACCCGTGGATTGACCAACTTGAGCCGATGAGTTTTGGTTTTCATACTAACTAGACAAAAGTTGATAATCATGAAGGGCAGTGCATAAATGTTGAAAGGAGTTATACTTCATCAAGAGGATCTTATCACAAATATTAGGTTGTAGATTTGTAATAAATATCTTTTGAACATCATCATCTTTCATCTAATATTGAATCTATGCATAAAGTCCTTAATACTGACTAATGAATTCAGTCAACTTCTCTTTCGAACCTTGTTTGCATTGAACCAAGTCAATAAGAGTGACTTGGGGTTCGGTATTTACTTGAAAATGTTGTAAAAATTGATCAATCAACTACCAAAAGGAGTGTATTGAATTTAGAGGAAAAGGGCAAAACCATTCTAAAGAAGTATCTTTAAGAGATCGTGGGAAAAGTTTTGCCAACAAATCCTCTTCAAAATAGAAATCACTACACATAGTTGTAAATACTACCACATGAATATTAGGATCACCTTTTCCACCATATTTTTCAAAGCGAGGAGTCTCAAACCTCTCAGGCATAGGAGTTCTTAGGATTGCATAGGAAAGGGGATTACAGGCATGATATGTTGGTATAGTAGGTTGTGAAGAATTTGTCAAGTTTGTTACCTTTTGTTGTAAAGCAGTCATGCCCTGTAAAAGTTGTTTTAGGATGGCAACATTGGGAGATGTAGTTTGTTGTGAGGAATTGGAACCAAAGTGAGGAGGTAATTGATCCTGAGATATGATAGGTCAATGGTGGTTGGACATAATGGTAGGTTGTAGGTGGTTGAGAATAACCATATGTGATGGGAGGTTGAGAATAAGTGGGATGAAGAGGTGGTTGAGAGCAATTATTCATAGAAGGGGTCCCCTTAGGAACCAAATTCTGATAATTAAATCCCACAACTTTGTAATTAGTGCCATTAGATACTCCAGTACCAGTGGTAGCATTACTACAAGCATTCACATTAGTTGTTAAGATCATTGATGTAAAGGTAGATATTCCCATGGTATAGGTACTGATACTTGAGTATGAGATGGTGATAAAGTGTTATTTATCACTTGTGCACATTTGGTCACTAGCATAATGTTAGTTTGTAGAATATGTACTAGACCACGAATTGCATTAACACCATCTTGTCCTTCTTTTATCAATTCTCTTATGTTATGAATTGTAGGAATGACTTCTTAAGCTATTCTTTCATTTTCCATAAATAATTGAAATTGTGCTAGCTCTTTATTCAATTTTTCTATTTGGTCATCAAATACATATCCTATCACCTCAATAGTATCATCAACATCATGAAAAGTTTGTTCTTCCATCATACTTGTAATGGGTGTAATATCTTGTAACATTTGAGTCTCTCCTTTTGTAAAGAAGGTGTTCAATGTACCAACTTCTTCAAGAGAACTAGATCCCATGTGTCTTATGCTTCTTCTTAATTAGAATATTTCTCTTAGGATAGTGATTTATTAAACTCATGCAGCAATATGCACAAATTTTAGGTGCAAGATATGTTGTAAATGCTTGGTTTTTTGTACTTTTTCAATGCAAGTGAATGAAACAAAGGATGTTGAAAGATTTTTGATCAAGGGAAGAAAATTATATGCCTAATATCAATCCAAAACAGTAATAATATCCTTCACAACACACTCTTGATAAAAATCTAAGATGACGATAAGTCAAAATATAGTGAAAATATGCTAAAATATGCAATCTTTTCACCAAATCTCGATGCAAAAGACCATGACAAAGGGTATTGTGAGGAAAATGATGATGGATAGAAAATTATATTAGTAATAATAGCCACATAATGTCAAAATATCTGTCACAACACGCTTTTAGTGCCACTTAAGGTCAAACCCTAGTGAAAATGTAGCTAAAATAGGCAATTTTTCACAGTTTTTCAACTCCAAAACCTATAAAAAGGGGTATTGTAATGAATTTTAGGAGGTACAAAAAATAAAATAAATTATATTAGTCACCTTAATCCATAAAATTTGTCACAACACACTTGGAGTGCAAACTAGAGCAAACCCTAAGGGAAAAATAGCAAAAATGTGTAGTTTTTCACCAAATTTTCAATACAAGAGCCCGATAAAAGGGTTGTGAAGATTTTTAGGAGGAGAAGAAAATAAATACCCTGATAAGAGAAAATTAGTGCAAAAATACCTTTCACAACACGCCTATGGTGCAAATTTAGAGGGTCGATAAGGCCAAATCTAGTGAAAATTGATGTTTTTCAAGCCCTAGGTTTGAGATCTTGACACAAAATTCTATATAAGTGCTTTGAAGTCTGTTTTATGATGAAAATGAATTCCAAGATCTAAGATGCAAAATGCAAGTGCAAATTTAATGAAAATTGCTAGATTTTTTTTTTTTTGTTGTTGAAATTATCTATGCAAAAATGTAAATATTTGAAATCTAAATGCAAATTTACACCAAAATTCAAGACTAAAGCCAAATGTAAGTTTGAATGAGTCTTAAAAATCAGTAGAAAAATCTGAAAGAAGATTTTTCCTACTAACCCTAGATTTTGGAATTACTAGGTTATATGAAAATTATTAAAATTTCTACAAAACCCTAGCAATTATATGATAAAGATGCAATGCAAATTATTGTATTTTTGTAATTTTCTGTAGTTTATATCAGATCTAATGCAAAAATCATAAATTATGAAAAATTAGAGCAAATTGATGCAAATTAGTAACCCTAAGATGCAATTTTTTTCAAATTTTTCAATTTTTTTGAATTTTTCTCAATGCAATAAGATGAATGACTATTTGAATGAATGAAATCAACCCAAATATAAAGACAAACACTCATCAAATTGAAATTAAGTCCAAAAACATGGGTTTGCCAAAATGTTTAAGGTAAAATTTGGATTTGTTTAGTTTAGTGTTTAAATCCTCCTTTCACCTTTTACATTCAAGGACCTTCGAATCGAGTGGTCCTTGGTCACCTAAAAATGTATGGAAACTTGGATTAGGGTGTTTGATTATCAATTTTCCTTCTCTTATGCTCAATTATCCATAAAAACCCTAACTATGCAAATACAACAATAAATAGATGAATAAAGGAAAATACCTTTATAGAAAGTTGTAAAATTACAAATGACTGTGCACCTGTTTTTAGGGTTCCGAGATAGAAAAGTCAGGGACAAAAGAGCGGGTGCCCAAGTCTAGTTACCTACTTTTTGTCAGGATCTGCGGACAAGATCTACAACCTGTTCCTGCTGCACCAAAGGTTTTTTCATCATGAAACTTCGAGGACTAATGAGTGAGCACCCAAGTCCAAGGTGCCTTTTTTCTTATTGTTCTGTAATTTTGAAACTCCAACATGCCCTCCTACAAATTCACTTTGTTTGCATCATCAACCTGTAACCTGCAATCATAAACTTTGGGAGGGGGTTGTGGTGTTTAGGAGCTTGCCTCAGTCAAGCCCCAGAAGGACACTTAAGTCTTCCAAACACCTTTGTCAAATAGAGAGTACATGCCTAGGGAGGCAGAGGCCAAAATCCAAATAAATAATGATCACAAAAACAATAAATGTCACCTTGTAGTAAAGATCTCATGGGAGGAAGATGCTCTTCATTCCATGAGGAAATGGATGCTCAAATCTGCAAACACAAACACATAGACAACACAAATCTGCTCATACAACACAATCAAAGCCTTGAATCACCTTTAGGATGCCAAAATCACATGAACATCTTCTAGTTTCCAAACGAATGCCTAAACATGCTTTTATATGCAACTACAAACACTCCTGGCCAAGATTTTCGTAATTCAAACTTATCGTGTCGGCATAGGATCCAAATAACGATCACAAGCTGACACCCAAAAAATAGGACTTCCCCAAAATAGGGCAAGACTAGGGCGCGGGCACCCAAGTCCTCTCCCCCTATTTTGGGTAGGAGTTATCTCAAGTAGTTCCCCTAGGTCCTATTTGTCAAGACACTTAGGGGTTTTCTCATCAGGGTGTTGAAATATGATGTAAAATGTCCTAAATGCACACAAAAGATCCGGGAGCTAAACCTAAAGAGGAAAATTCCCCCAAGGGGACATTTTCCAATGCTACATTAACACTGCTACTTAGCTCCTGACCCAAATCTTTTTGTGTTTGATTGGGTTTCTCATGGCTTCATCCAATGAACTTTCTTCTGCATTGGCCCAATTGGGAGGAGGGATAGGCTGACCAAGCAATGCTTTCCATGGGCCTTTCTAAACCACATTTCCATCCCCTATCACCTAATCTGGCACTTGAATGATATGGAATCTTCTTATTTGTTCTAAAGACAACTAGGAGTAAGTTCTTCCAATTACATCATAGTCATCTACACAGTTTGCCCAGAATTCTTCTAGGTGATCTCAATGAAACAACTTCTTACTAACATACCATTCCATTATTCCATGAGGATTGAGATGTTTCCTTCTAATGTATTGATGAAGGTTCAATAGTTGTAATTCTTTATCTGAGTGCTTTGCTGCCCCTAAGGTTATGTAGGTATAAAGGCCCTTACCTAATAAAATTGGGAATTTAATATTGACCCTGTGCAGATGTTTTAGCCTCTCTGCATAGGGGAGGAGTTTCCTAGTTAGTTCAAGGAGCACCACCTTGTCTGTTGGATATCGAGGCAGCCTATATGGGGTACCTATAAAAACCTAGATTTTCAAATAGGTAAACTTATTAAATTGTATGTACCATCTCTCATATTGTTGTATAACATTCATGACTTTATGAGATATCCTTAGTGCAGTGGTACCTTGGAGTATCTTGGTGACATGCATAGTGAATGCATCATTCACTCTATTGTAATGTATCAGTGATTGTGATAATACTAATTGGGAATAGCATTCATACACTTTTAGATGCTGATCAACATTCCCTGCTTCTCCAATTTTAGACAACCCAACATACTCATTTATTCTGGCTAATGCATAGACAACATATGACATCCATCTAAATGTCTCCTCCTTAAAGTTCTCAAAGGATTCATGCATGTTGTCACTTATGATTTGATTCCAGTGAAGTTTCTTGTCTCCATGTATTATCTCCCTGATGAGGGAAAACATCCATTCTTCAAAGGTGGAAGCATATGGGAGCCCATAGATTCTGCTTAGTAAAGTCACTAAGTCCCCAATATCCTCATGGAAATCACTTCTATACAAAGTATGGAGCAACTTGATTATAGTATACCTCTTATGTTTCATCTAGTGATTTTTTCAGTGGCTAATATTCGCCAATTGGCTAATAGTTGAAATTGGGGATTTAAAAATTGGCTAATAGTACAAGCTATAAGGTGACTTGAATTGCCACATTTTTACAAAATTTTATTTTAGTCCTAGTTAAATCACCAGAATATTTATTTTATTAAAATTTTGAACTCAAAAATTTGCCACAATATTCGATACCTAATTAGATTAGATTCACCTAAATTTTATAAGTTTTAGTAGAAAATGAAATTAATTCACCAATAATATTATATAATTATTGGTTACTTTAGGGCCATATCACCAATTTTTAATCACCATCATTGATTTTATTTATAATCTAACAACTGTGGTTGTATTCCATGGGTTAAAATGTACCCATGGAGCTACAATGTCCATCAAGCCTGAAATTGTATTTGGCCCATTGATCTCAATTTATAATCTAATGGCTAGGGTTAAATTCCATGGGCTGAAATGTACCCACAGAGCTCCAATGCCCATGAGGCCCAAAATTGCACTTGGGTCGTTGATCTCCATTAAGATCAGCATCCCAAATGCAATTTTGGGCCCCATGGGCATTAGAGCTCCACGAGTACATTTTGGTCAATAGAATAGAACCCAAACCATTAGATTATAAATAAAATCAATGTTGGCAAAAAATAATTTAGGGCAAATTTAAAATGGTCAATGTTTGATTTAAAATATTAAGGAATTAAGGAATTATAGACATGAGCACTACACCTTAAACTAGTCAATCACTGCCACCTTCAAGCCTTTACTTTTCCATGGGAATTTAATTTTTTACGAAGGATTAGCCATGGTAATTAATGTATTTTCCTACTTTTTTTCAAGATTCACCAAGATTTTCTATAAATTTCTAGTGATTTAAAAATTTTGCCAATAAAATTAAATATTTTTTTCAAAAAAAGGAAAGATTCGCCAATAGAAATTAAAATGTTTTTCTAAAAAAATGGAAGATTCGCCAGGATTTTATATCTTTTTTTAGGAGGGGTTTCTTAAAGTTATCATTGGACTTTCATCCAGTGACCATTGATCTACTTTTTGCATTTCTCCACATCTTTCTTGTATGTATTCTCCACATCTTTCCTCTTGGGTATGGACAGCATAGGGTAAACTAATATACCAAAGATTCTTGCCAAGGACTATGTGCTTAATTCTACCAGAACCTCCCCATTTACAATTTGAATGGCTCTGGTTAGGGGATCATATCTCTCTACATGTTACTATGAGCTCTACACATTGTACAGAGGTAGGAAAGGTAGTTGCTTATATGATACCATGATCTCTTATCTTCTTGGCCAATGGTGTAGGATTTAGTCCAAACACCCTGAGTCTAAAGTCATCTAGGTCTATATGACCTAGATCTGTGTCTCCTATGTTGTTCCATGTAGATGTGATATTTGTTTCAGGAGGAATGCCCTTGAATTCATACTTCATGTTTTGAGCTCAAGCTGACATTTAACCTGCATGACTAGACCTAATAAGTCAAGGTTGTCTTGGAGATCTTTGATTCCTAAGCCTTAGTGGTTTAGCTATAAATTACTTGTTCTATGCTATTGAGTCAAGCTTTACATTATAAAATAGATACCAAGTCTTTCCCTAGGTTACAAATGCATAAGTTGATGATTTACAGATTACATTACTTTATAACATTCATTACATGATCTAAACATTAAAAACAACACTTAAATCCTATTTAAACCATGCAATAAATACTAATTAATCTAAAAGATCAATTAAAATCATGTGAAACATCCTATTTTTACCCTTGCAGTACTTAACTTGATAAAATAGACATAATTACCTTGAGAATTTCCAAGAAATCAAGTCTTTTTCAGAGTTTGTGCTGAATTTGGCCCGTCACTGACCTCTTTATTGTTATAGCACTGATTTTGGCCCTGACAAACATAGCGCGAGATTGGGAGCACACAAACTAACATCAATGATGGTGATTTCTCACACAGGTCAGTCACTTGAGATTGTAGCACAACAAGGGATACAAAGGTCAGACTGACTAAAAGTTTCTCATGAGGTCTGTTGGTACACTTTCCAATGCAAGTTTGTGGTGAAGGGATTTAGCACTGAGATTGTATATGGATGCATCAATGGGACTTTATGCTACTACCGACTTGTGTGGGTTTAAAGGTAGACTAATCAAAGTCAGTGAAAACAATATTCGACGCAAGTCAGAAGATAATGATTCTAGCACAAAGGATCCAGATGTAGGCAAGTAGGTTTTTAATTAGGTACCATAGACCGAGCGTGACTTTTGGAAGCCACTGACTGAAGTCAATGAGGACATTTTCTAGTGCAAGTTAGTGACCTTATATTTTAGTGCCAAGTCCAATCTTCAGACCTGGTAGGGATTTTTGAGGTAACCGAATAACCTTAGTATGAAAGATGTCGGTGGAGGATCAATTCAGAGCAAAGTCAATGAGGGCTAGGTTTAGCAAAAAGGCTTTCAACTGAAATAAGGTGCAGAAATTTCAGTGTCAACTGACTGATGTTAGGGGAGTCAATTCAAAAGGTTGATCAGTGTTGTTTTCAGCGCAGAAGTGCACAGGTTTCAATCAACACAAATTTCCAATGGTTTCAATGTATTTCAAAAAATTCACAGGTCTTAGTGAGATGTTTTAGTGTGACATGATCGGTTTGAAATTGCAATGCTAGGGTTTTCTGGGTTCAGAATAGGCTTAGAAAGATGTGAATGACCAATCCCTATATATTTTTTTAAAATGTAATACAATGATATGATAGTGTTAGCATCAATTGCATAAACCAACTAAATGCCTCACACTTTCTAATCACCAACATCCCAGGATGGGCGAGGTGAGAGCATATAGTGCTTGGCTTACAACTGAGCAATTATGCAATGAGGTAAATACAAATTCATCCGCTAAGTAGACATCCAATTGTGTAGTGGGGATTCACCACTTCTCAGTGGGTAGGATGAAATAAAACATTACAAGTCATCCACTTATTCAGTGGGAATTCACCACTTATTCAGTGGGTGAGAGCAAATAATAAAGGTTCTTTATCCACACTAGCGGTAAACCATCCAGGGGTTAATATGTGATTTATACAACATAACATGATATTGATCAAGAGTATTAGCTGAGAGCTATATCATTTGGAATACACAATTCATCAAAGTATCAATGCAATGTGACTAGTACCACATTATACCCTGCATAATAAAGAAGATCAAGTTGCATAAAAACATAGATAACCAAACTAAAATTCACTGCATATGGTCACTACTGAACAAATCTAAACATATCTCTGCTCCCTCTTTGCAATACGGCTGCCCTGCATACAAGTCTTTTTGCCAATATCAAGTATTCAAGATCAAACTTGCCCACAATCAATTCCACATCAATCATTCTAATCATAAACTTCCAAACAGTTTTATGACTGCCCATATCAATAACCAGTTTGCAAATGCAATTCAACTATCCCATGACAAAGTCGTATGGTCCCCATGATAACACAAACTATTTCAAAATAAATAATCTTAACCAGTCTCCAAGTTTTATATCAACAAAGAAACACTTATTAATAACAAGAGAGATACAATCAAACTGCTCAATAGATAATATTTAAGCTTACACCAACAAATCGTACCATGGGAAAGTACAGACTATTCCAAAACTGTCCCTTTCATTCATACTTCATACAATATAATGACCATTGGTATCTCATGGTGAATGAGTGCCCTCACATAAGAATAACATTGCACACCATTCCAAACAAATATTAACATTTAACTCCCAAGAAATCTGAGCGACCACCCTTTGTTGGTGCAACACTTGAATGGTACGACAATAATTTTTAACATCAAACAATTCTCAGACTAACACAAAAATTGCTCAAATCTTGATGCCTAAGCCGTACAATGAATATCCAAGTTTAAAATGCACCAAATAACTAAGATTAAGATCATTGCCAAAAATCACCCTTTATACATTATACGGTGTTGCCTCTAGAGTACAGCCTGCAAAGAAGACTTAGAACATGATCAAGCTTTCCAATATCCTTCTGATCAGAGGTGTTTATGCAATCCCATAACATTCCAAAAACATTCAACATCAGAAATATCAATATTTAATCCATAGCATAATCGACCCAAAATGGATGGTACGGACATGGCATACGACCAGCTGATGCACTAACAAAATAAGGCAATATTTCATTGATCTCACACCAAAAATATTACAATCCCAACACCAAACAATAAACAAGGATACATAACAAAAACTCCATGAAAGAACAATGGCAAACTCTAAATAAGCTTATTCCAATCACCATCTTTAGCACAATGGTGATTCCTATATGAAACCACACCAACTTTAGCTAGGCTGGATCTCTCACCACCAAAATTGATCTACTCCAAGAGGGTTTTCATCCTCAAGAAGAATTTCTACAAGAGGGTTTCTATCCTCAAGAGAAATGGAAGAACTCACGGGTTCATTCTGGCAACATAACAATACAAATCATAAGCATGTCCAAACAATGAGCCCAACTCCTCTTTTTATAACTTTTTGAGGGAAATAAAATATTATTTCCTTTATCCCTTCATATTTCTCCTCAAACAATATAAAATAATTCATTATGTGTGCACAACTTAAAGTCACCATTTTTAATTAAAAGCTCTTTTTAGTTCCAAAGACCCCTTTATCAAAATAAAGGAAATATTTGCTTCACAAGGCCCCAAAATGATGCCTCCATGATTTAAAACTTTTCTTCCCCTTTCTAACGAGCTATAACACTTAGATTTTTATTAATTATTTTCACCCCTAGGAGCTCAAGTGAAAATAATAATTAAAATAGCTCATTAAATAACACCATTTTGCAAAAATCTCAAACATCACCAAACTGCAAAATTAAGCATACCAACATACTCCATGATGTTTGGGAAGATGCATGATGCCTTCCGGGTGACTTTCCAAAAATAGACGGCTTCTCCGAGAATCTTGGAGAGCAAACCAGGAACCTGATCAAACATCATAAAGCATCACATTGATCATGAACACGATCTGAGTTCAAAGCCAAAACCAGATGCTCCGTAAAATTGATCTATGGCCACTCCAAGAACATTAGAGTTCTCCCAACAAAGTCGAATAGCCACCAAGAGACTAAGGACAAACCAAAATGCTCACAATAATCAATGCACCAAAAATGGAACATTGCAGTCCTCCCTGCTCAAGATTGCTTGTCCTCAAGCAATTCATGCTATCCAACCAAAATACTTGCATGATTATCAATAATATACCTGGATCCCAAATCAATCTCAAGAATGCTTCACACCTCTTCTGTTGTGCCACTCTGATATAACTGCAAACTGCATGTCTGGAACTTTGTTTACAACTATGAAACATTCCTCCAAGCACACAACTATTTGGATCCCAAACATCATTAACTCCAAAAATGAAAGAGTTAGCAATCATCAATACAATTGTCCAACATGAAACTACTGTTGGGAACCAAAATCTATAATGCTCCTCCAAGGAAGAACATAAATCAGCTTGATCACAAGTTGAAAACAATTCTAAACAACCATGAATCGACTGATTCTCACTCTCCAAAAGAGCATTAGTAACTATAACACTTATTCCTTTCAGCGGGAAACTTCTGTCATCTTCCCATAAAAAGATAAAAGAAACAAAAATATCAATCTCATGGCTACATAAGTCTGAAATAATCTCATGAAAATCAGATTTCAGTGATCTAAAAATGAGATAGCAACAACAAAACTAAAATCTTTTAAGAACAATAAGAATTTTAGGCTATCTATAATCAGAATATGTCAAAGTTATGGCCAAAATTTCTCTCCAATCAATCATTATATATCCAATTGAACACTTATGATGGCCGATGGGAGTAAGGACAACAGTTGCATGACATAAATTTGACTCCAAAATCATCCATAAAATAATCTTACCAATACCACTATCCTCCATGGAAACCTGCAAATAAACTCCATTGTGAAAGTAAGCCATCATTGAACCTAATCCATTGCATATTTGAACCTTATACCCATCATTAACAACTGATGAAAACTTTTAGTTGAAGAAATTTTTGTGCACAGTAATATTCCATGAATGCTTTGCACCAGGATCCCATATCCTGTTACTATCCTCCTCCATGTTACTTATATCAAATCGGTCTTCATGTTCAAATTCATCAATTGACTCCAATTTTGAATCTGCATACTTAGGAGGCTATCCTAAATCAAAATCTCCTTGGAGAAAACCAAGCTCTTCAGTCATCAGCTTGTTATCATCAGCTTTTGCAACTTTATTTTGATGTTCATCAACAAGCTGGCTTTTAATTTCTAAGAGAGCCATTTGGGTACTCTCTAAAGAATCCATGGTTGTTTTAAGCTTAAATGTAAGCTTATCAATTTCAGCATCTCGTCCCTTCAATGCATCACATATTAGACCAACAGACTCAAGGACATGATCTCTATCAATAAGCAGGTTCAAATAATCAGATTTCATAGTTTCCAATGCTTCCCTGACTATACACCAATTTTCAAGTGAAGATCCTCTTTCCATTCCCATTTGTCTTCTTTCAACTTGTGCCCTCCAAATGTGATATTCAACTAACTTATGTGAGCTATCCAAATGTGTTAGAACTTGCATAACCTTATCTTCGGTGACTAACAACTGATTCATAAAATCCAAATCAGTTGCACACAACAAATTTTCTGTCATATCCTCAAAGGCATGTTCTTTGAAATCAACTGTTTTAAAGTTGTCCTCTTCATGGCCACTTTGACTACAAGTAGCATAACTAAAATCCAATGTTAAACCAAACTTTGAGGTTAATCCAAAATCTTCAACAAACACCTCATCAAATGACTCTTTTGAAAGGACACTTGGTTCTTCAATTTGTATAGGAGATGAGTCTTCTTCTTCATCACTTAGATCAAAAGATATGGTAGTCTCATATTCAAACATTGAATCATCAACAATGGCTGATTTAAGGTCTTCAACAGCACATTCTTTGTCAAGGATCATTGAAGAGTCTAACTGCTCTTCTCTTTGCATGGAAATATCCCACTTATAATCAAGACCTCCATCACTAGAAAGGTGGAAATGCTCTTCATTAAGTGTTGTTTTGAAATTTGCAGCAGCATCAAACTTTTTATCTTTTGTGATTTCATTGTCTCCCATGTCCTCAATAAGACACATTGCTTCAATCCTCTTAGACTCACTTGCAAAGTCACAGGCAAGCAATCTATTGATCATTTTCAACTCATTCTCAAATGTAGTGGCATCTTCAGGATCTTAATCAAATGAAGGACTTGCTAAGTCCCATACCTTTGGCTCATAATCTTCATCAAAACAAGGCTCAACTTCACCAATTTCTATTGTAGCCTTTACCAAATCAGCAAGATCCTCAATGCATGCCTCCTGATTAGTCTCCTTCTCTTTATCATACAGAGGCTTAGTCTTATGTTTTTCAGGTATCAGGACACCATCTTCCTTTTTGTTTGTTTCCACATCATCCTGAAAGAAAGGACATGTGATGATAGTTACTGGTTCAGCTTCGTTATTCTTCCACTGATGATTAGGCTACCAAGAATCTTTGCATAGGAAACAAAGATTTTTTCTTCTAAGTTCATTCTTATTGACCTTTTTCTTTTCTAAAATGAGAGATTTCTTGTTCGGTGGGCTGAAAGGTGATGTCGTGGAATGGATCTTGGTCCATGCCAAAGGAAAATGTAATTTGGGCTTGCATAAAGACATAGTCTTCATCTCCTCTTCCTTCCTTATCTTCTGAATGTATTCTATAAATCCCTTTTTGTCAAGATTACCCTCTTTGATGATTTTCAAGAAAGAATCCGAAGGAAGTTACTTCTTACAATCATTTGATAGTCTTTCATACCCATCAATGATCTTAGTGGCCTCATGATGATACTTCCTTCGATCCAACTTTTTTTGAACTACTCTTTCTAATTCATCATGACTTTGCCTAAGAGAATCAAATAGAACATATGTCTCACTTCTCCTCTTAAGAGATGCCATAATCTAACAATCACTGAACAACCTCTTTCAACTGCCACACACTGAACAACATGCAAGGCTGAAAACTGACTTGCTTAACTGAAAAAACTACAACAAATTAGCTTCCCAATAGGCTGGCAAGAACATACCAGCTCTGATACCACTATAATGACCAACCCCTATATTTTTTTTTGAAAATGTAATACAATGATATGACAGTGTTAACATCAATTGCATAAACCAACTAAATGCCTCACACTTTCTGATCACCAAGATCCCAGGATGGGGCGAGGTGAGGGCATATAGTGCTTAGCTTACAACTGAGCAATTATGCAACGAGGTAAATACAAATTCATCCTCTAAGCGGGCATCCACTTGTGTAGTGGGGATTCACCACTTCTCAGTGGGTAGGATGAAATAAAACATTACAAGTCATCCACTTATTCAATGGGTGAGAGTAAATAATAAAGGTTCTTTATCCATACTGGAGGTAAACCATCCAGGGGTTAATATGTGATTTATACAACATAACATGATATTGATCAAGAGTATTAGCTAAAAGCTATATCATTTGGAATACACAATTCATCAAAGTATCAATGCAATGTGACTAGCACCACATTATACCCTGCACAATAAAGAAGATCAAGTTGCATAAAAACATAGAAAAACAAACTGAAATTCACTGCATATGGTCACTGTTGAACAAATCTAAAACATATCTCTACTCCCTCTTTGCAGTATGGATGCCCTGCATACAAGTCTTTTTGCCAATATGAAGTATTCAAGATCAAACTTGCCCACAATCAATTCCACATCAATCATTCTAATCATAAACTTCCAAATAGTTTTATGACTGCCCATATCAATAACCAGTCTACAAATGTAATTCAACTATCCCATGACAAAGTCGTATGGTCCCCATGACAACACAAACTATTTCGCAATAAATAATCTTAACTAGTCTCCAAGTTTTATATCAGCAAAGAAGCACTTATTAATAACAAGAGAGATGCAACAATCAAACTACTCAATAGATAATATTTAAGCTTGTACCAAGAAATCATACAATGGGAAAGTACAGACTATTCTAGAACTGTCCCTTTCATTCATACTTCATACAGTATAATGACCATTGGTATCTCATGGTGAATGAGCGCCCTCACATAAGAATAACATTGCACACCATTCCAAAAAAATATTAACATTTAACTCCCAAGAAATCTGATCGACCACCCTTTGCTGGTGCAACACTTAAATGGTACGGCAACAATTTTTAACATCAAACAATTCTCAGACTAACACAAAAATTGCTCAGATCTTGATGCCTAATCCACACAATGAATATCCAAGTTTAACATGCACCAAATAACTAAGATTAAGATCATTATCAAAATCACCCTTTATACATTATATGGTGCTGCCCCTGGAGTATGGCCTACAAAGAAGACTCAGAACGTGATCAAGCTTTCCAATATCCTTCTAATCAGAGGCATTTATGCAATCCCATAACATTCCAAACACATTGAACATCAGAAATATCAATATTTAATCCATAGCATAATTAAACCCAAATAGATGGTATGGACATGGCGTATGACCAACTGATGCACTAACAAAATAAGGCAATATTTATTTGATCTCACACCAAAAATATTACAATCCCAACACCAAACAATAAACAAGGATACATAACAAAAACTCCATGAAAGAACAATGGCAAACTTTGAATAAGCTTGCTCAAATCACCGTCTTCAGCACAATGGTGATTCCTGTATGAAACCACACCAACTTCAGCTAGGGTGGATCTCTCACCACCAAAAGTGATATACTCCAAGAGGGTTTTCGTCCTCAAGAAGAATTTCTACAAGAGGGTTTCCGTCCTCAAGAGAAATGGAAGAACTCGCAGGTTCATTTTGGCAACATAACAATACAAATCATAAGCATGTCCAAACAATGAGCCCAACTCCTCTTTTTATAACTTTTTGAGGGAAATAAAATATTATTTCCTTTATCCCTTCATATTTCTCCTCAAACAATATAAATAATTCATTATGTGTGCATAATTTAAAGTCACCATTTTTAATTAAAAGCTCTTTTTAGGTCCGAAGACCCCTTTATGAAAATAAAGGAAATATTTGCTTTGCAAGGCCCCAAAATTATGCCTCCATGATTTAAAACTTTTCTTCCCATTTCTAATGAGCTATAACACTTAGATTTTTATTAATTATTTTCACCCCTAGGAACTTAAGTGAAAATAATAATTAAAATAGCTCATTAAATAACACCATTTTGTGGAAAATCTCAAACATCACCAAACTACAAAATTAAGCATACCAACATACTCCATGATGTTTGGGAAGATGAATGATGCCTTCTAGGCAACTTTCCAAAAATAGATGGCTTTTCCAAGAGTCTTGGAGTGCAAACTGAGAACCTGATCAAACATCAAAAAGCATCACAATGATCATGAACACCATCTGAGCTCAAAGCCAAAACCAAATGCTCTGTAAAACTAATCTATGGCCACTCCAAGAACATTGGAGTTCTCCCAACAAAGCCGAATAGCCACCAAGAGACTAAGGACAAGCCAAAATGCTCACAATAATCAATGCACCAAAAATGGAACATTACAGATCAATTTAGTACAAAGTTAGCGAGGGCTAGGTTTAGCACAAAGGCTTTCAATCAGAATAAGGTGCATAAATTTTAGTGTCGACTAACTAATGTTCTGGGAGTCAATTCAAAAGGTTGATGGGTGTTGTTTTCAGCACTGAAGTGCATAGGTTTCAATCAACACAAATTTCCAATGGTTTTGATGTATTTTAAAAAATTTGCAGGTCTTAGTGAGATATGTTTTAGCATGACGTGATCAGTTTGAAATTGCAATGCTAAGGTTTTCTAGGTTCAGAATAGGCTTAGAAAAGATGTAAATGTCATGCCCTAGGGTCTGTATAATAATGAAATTGGAGGTTTTCAACTACTACAATGCAAAATAATCACATAAAAACCCCCTTTAAATTGAACCCTTTTTTAACAAACAAACTCAGAAACCCTTTGAAATCCAAAAGCTTATATGGAAATTCTAGGTTTAAAAGAATAAGGCAAAGGAAAAAATGTCCCAACCTAGTTTCCAGAAAGTTGCAGAGGTAGGGAAAGTGCTTTTGGGATGCCTTTGATCGATTCTCACCGTTACCAAATCTGCTTGCCATTTGCATGATTTGTAGAGCTCTTGAAGAAATTCATTGGTTTTTTGTAGAATGACCTCTTAGAATGACTTCAAAACATTATATTCCTCTTGTTTAATCCACCGTTAATGTGGACCTACCTTTACCAGCCTGGCACGCAGTGTACAAAGAGCATTTTAGGGTTTTGTGTAGGATTGGGGTTCCTCAGACTTAGCGTGGTTTTCAGGCTCCTCAGACCAAATTTAGTGGTAAACACTTTTAACGCAATGTCTGTGTCATGACATTTTAGCACCAGCGCTATTTTCAGCACTGACCAACTTGCGGGGAATGTGGACTCTTTGGACAAAGTTGGTGAAAAGGAGTTTTAGCGCATGGTTAGTGGAGGGTAGTTTTAGTGCGAAGGTAGTGGTCAAGTGAATTAGTGCTTACTCAGTGACTTATGATTTTAGTGCTAAGGTCGGTGGATCATATTTTCAGCACTAAGACTCTAGGGATTTGGCTTCGATGTTGACAATCACCTGACTCAGTTATTCGAAAACCCAAGCAACTTATTCATCTGCGAGAAATGTGACTTTGACTTCAAATGGGTCACTTGATCATACAATCCTGAACACCTTAGGAACCAACTAGGGTAGAGCTGACACTCTAAGCCAAATTTTGAAAGAAGGGGGCCCCCATTTAAAGAAATGGAGCATGTGTGCAAGGCACAACAGGTTGTTGCAACACATTTTGATACACTTGATTTCCTTGAGCAATTTGTTTTTCATAATTGAGAATGTAACCTAGGGGTTGAGGTGGTGTTGGAGTACCTTGAACCATAATCACTGGTTTGAAGTGAGGAGGCACATTAGGTGCCTTATGCACAATGATTTTAGGAACATTAGTACACTTATTCACCATCCCCTAAGTAGGTTGAATAATTCTATTAATGATGATTGAATTAACATTGTTTTTACTTTGATTAAGCTCAACATCCATCCCCAAAGGATTTAATGTGAGAGACCCTTCTTCATTCATCAATGCTTCCTGTTTTGGAGGGAGAGCATTGGAACAAACGGAAGGTAAAGTGTTGTTAAGAGAATTGTTGATGATTGTATCTTTAGTGATGTCCAAGGGGTTTGAACATGCAACCACATGAGAACTATCCATGGTCTTCACATCCTTAGTGATATACAATGTGTTTGAACATTCCATCAAATGAGGGAGAACCATAGGATGAGCCATAGAAGCCTCATGTACTATAAAATATTTAAGATTGTTAGATGAACACCCATTATCTACCCATGGAGGATCTCTTTTGAGAAGAGTCTTGTCATCCACTAATGCTTCATCTTTCAAAGGGAGAACATTGGAATAAAGAGAGGGTAGGGTGATGTTAAGGAATGTATCAATGATTTCAGCTTCTTTTACCAAAATGTCCTCACAAGTGGGAACGACTTTGGGATAGGGATCCAAATAATAGGGTGAAATAGACAAAGGTAGGTCACCATCACATGTATTAGAGACTAGTTCCATGATATTCTAATAAATTGTGGTATGAGGAGAAGAAGAATTATCACCATCATCTTTCTCATGACAATTCATGATGATTTTAGTAAGGTTTTCCAATATCAAAGGATATGCACCCATGAGCATTGTGAAGCTATCAAAATCAGATATACATCCAAGGATTTAATATAAAGAACATTTAAAGATATCAATATCATACATGGATGCCATATGATCTAAAACATAAGGATGCATATTAATGAATTTGTAAAAACTTTCAAAATCTTTGATATATGCATGCAAAGATACCAAAGAGGAATAACTAGAAGACATGCCATAATGAAATATATCGGAACAACAATGTATAATCAGATCTATGCATTTATTAAGTACCACCAATATTAGAGACTTTTGTAAACCAAGACACTAGTTTGAGGAAACTGGGTTTTTGAGGCTTTTTTGCAAAGATAAAAAATACACTAGTGTTACTACAAACAAAGTGATCACGATGTTAAAAGTGTTGTACACAAAGGAAATATAGACAAATTTAAGATTTCTTGCAAAGATATGTGAAAGAGATGTTGAACTTCTTATGTTGAAATACACAATGTGTAATTGTAAAAGTATGAATTTTCAAATCAAAGATGTGAAATGACACAATATTTTCAAATGAATATTGATAAATTTGAAATAAATCAATAAAAGATCTGATTTGAACAATTAGCAAGATGCAAATTTTCAAAGCTATGGGTTCACCAAAATGTTAAATATGAAAAGGGAGAATGATGACAACTAGGATGCACACTAGATCAAACCCTTTTCCATATGACATTCAAGGACAAGACCAAGCCAAATCACTACCAAATGGAGGTGGACTTATCTATGTATCTTGTACTTAGGTATGTTATAAATGGACCAACTTTAATTCAACCCTTTTATCAAACCCTAGGTTAACAATGCATGAAACCCAAGTTTTACAAAGATCAACTTATAATAGAATAAGTACAACACAAATCTAGAAACCAATTAAACAGGGATGATTAGGAAGATGATAGAACCTATCTCCCAAAAGTAGAGTGTCAGAGGACTAATTTGGGACTGCCCAATTCTTGATTGAATGAATCTATAGAAACTGTAAACTAGAAATATGTTGTAAATGTTGCCCTGATGCAAGATCTAAAATCAGAAAGGGCAGAAAGACTAGGGTGCCACTACCCAAGTCTTGGATAGAGGAGTATTCTATGACTATTGTCAGATCCTGAAACCTCAAGATCTTCACTCAGTCTTCTTGTATCTTCACATTCTCTTGATCTTGTTGCTATAGCATGCACATAAGAAGATAAGAAGGGGTTTGGAGTTATTGTTGATGGTGATAAGTTGTCATTGATGTCAAAAGTATGTTCAGGTATATGTTCTCACAAGAGATGTTGTATGAGCTTAGACTGTAGTGAGTTGTGATATCTGATCTTGGTCTGCCAAGAGGATTGGATAGGTGCATACATGTCATATCATTTGTGATGCTTTGGTTAGACCAAATCGTTTGCTTTCATATTCTTCAGGATGTCACAGTTATGGTTCATGAAGATGCTTATCTCAGTGTTGAAGTGTGTTAGTATGATTCAGATGAGATGCTTTAAAATGGAGGTGGAAAGTGTATCTAACAAGTACTTGGTCTCTTCATGTTAAGGCACAAGTGATTGGATTATGAATGTATTCCATTAGTATTTTGAGTTGTTTGTGTCATGCTTATCTCAGATTGCTTCACTATATTGTCTTCAAATCATAATCAGGAGTTTGGTCTTATATCAGTACTGTCTTGGGTTTATCTCAGTATTCAATGGCAATGACATAGTCTGCAGTTGTGAGTTGATCTCAGTATTCAATGGCAATGGAGGTCACTAATCAGGAGGTAAGTGATTGATTATTGAGTTGATGTTGGGTCTTCATTGTTCATCTGACATGACAAGGTTATCTTGAAGCCAGTGGTGTTATGCATGTCTCTCTCAAGTGGATGTTTTACATATCATGATATATCTGTCGGTTTGCTTCTTTGCTTCATGATATGATCAAGTGTTGATGCATGGTGCAGTCAGTTTAAATTGGTATAATGTTCATTACCAAATGGCATAGATTAAGGATCATAGACATTCTATTAATCAAATATGTGACAATCTTCCATAGGTTGTTGAAGATTCACTTTTGGTCAAAATTTCTCTTTAAAGTTTTTTTTAAAAAAAAAGGTCTAAAACCTTGAGAATGATTTAAGCACTAACAAATCCTAAAGAGAAAATCATATGATATATTTATGTGTTGACCTCCAAACGAAGGTGACTATTCATTTAAGTTGTAATGAGAAGGGTTCTTCAAACATGCACTTAACCGGCCCCTTGAGTATGACAACATGGAACACCGGTCATCACTTAATGTGTTTGAGCGGGAATATGAATTTCAAAAGGTAAGCGGTGACAAGTTTGAAAGGAAACAAAACAGATTTTTAAGAGCTTGCAATATGTTTCTAAAAAGGCCGATTCCCATGCCTTTCATGACTTTAATTTTTTTTTAGAAACTTTGTTTGAAATGTGGTCGGCCCATACCACATTTAGAATTTTTAAATGAAGATTTTTATTTTTAAAAGAAAGATATCAATTTCTTTCTTTATGGTGATAAGATTTTTTATAATTAGAATTTTTCTATTTTCATATGGAGAATACAATGCAATTTTAAGGAGAAGAAAATATTGATTTTGTATTGAAGAATTTAGAAAAGATTTTTATAAAAATTGCAGAGATAACAATGATTGCAAGGAGAAGAATTGGTGGAGATTTTTTTTCATTTTGCAGGGTCTTGTTGAAAAGAAATTGAAGGATCATTTTTGCACAGAAGATGAAAAAGATATAATTTTTGATGCAGGTGTTTTTGATAAGGGTCAGAGGAATATGAAGAGATTTTGAAACAAATGATTGTGGAAGATTTTTTTGAAGTGTTAAGATGATTTTATTTTATTTTTGTCTTCATACAGAGGAAATCTAAAGAGGGGATCTGAAGATAGTGAAGAAGTATTTTATTTTCTTATCAAGGAAGATTAAAGGTTTAATTGAAGATTTATTGTTTTTGTTTTCTATCAGAGAAAGTTTTGTTTGCAGGAATATGAAGCTTCATTGAAAAGATTGAAGGGAAGATGGAAGATCAAAATTGAAGAAAAGATTTATACAGAAAAATTTTTATAGGTGAAAATTATTATGCAAAGTAGAGGATAATGAAAATGTGTTTTGAAGGTGAAAGGACATTTCAGGTGCATTGATGCAAACATATAAATAGACATTGATGAAACATAGATTATTATGCTGTGTTGTTGAGTGTATCCAGATGTAGGATTGAACTTAAATAGAATGACCATTTGACAGAAATATGTGAGTGATGTTGTACAGATCAACATGCAAAGATTGATGATGAACTGACAGGGATCAAATACAGATATAGAGATTGACAAGGTGATTAAAAAGACAATATGCAATTGTATTGACAATCAGGTGCATGAATCATAAATTTGATTGATCAAGACATTGAGACTTGTAAGACAGAAATGAAACAGACAGAGTAAAGTAATGTTGTTGAGCATATTGGAATACAGGATTGATATTCAGTGTTGTTGAATGGAGGATTAGAATACAAGATTGATATGCAGTATTGTTGAATGGATCTGATTAATTTGCAGAGAAAATTGTTTATAGATATTTGTATATGGAGCTTGTTTTGATTTGAAGATCTAACAGGAGGTATAAGGTTGTATACAATGGTGCAAATCTGATTGAACAGCAATCATGTCTTGCACACGATGTTTGATGTTTTGTTTATAGTGATTGTGTTTGCCAGTGAGGCAAAGTATGCCTATGAGGCTTGTGGTCAGTGAGACCTTTGTATTTGTCAGTGAGACAATTTGTATTGCCAGTGAGGCATGTTTTCCAATTAAGCCAGTGAGGCACTTTATGAGTGGTTTTTCTACCCCTGAGGGTTTTCCACTCGGTAAAAAGGTTGTGTCTTGATTTCTTCTATGTGTGTGCATATTATTGGTTTGATCATGTTTTGTTTACATCTGTTATTGTAAGTCTTGTGCATATAAACTCAACAAATCATTAATGTATTCCTTTCCATCTGTTCTGTAAGAGATAGCTTGCAAAAAGTTGTGAAATGTTTGAAAATTAATACAACACTGATTCACCCCCCCTCTCAGTGTTGTCCGGACTCCTACAATTGTGTTTAGGGACTTGCCTCTATCAAATCCTAGCATAGCATTCAACCTTTCCAACACTGCTAATTGATAGAGAGTGTGTGCCCACATGGGGGTAGAGGTTGAAAACAAAGATAATAATGATGAATCAAATGATGATAAACAACAATGATATCACCTATGTGATGATCCCTTAGAATGATGAAGATCCTTCAACTCCTAAGGTGGATAGATGATAACTTCATTCCTACAACAAACATATAATAACAACACACAAATCTTTTCTAGAATCACAATGAATACTCTTGCTTACTTTCCTTCAATATCTCAAGTTGGCTATCTCTATCATAGTTACAAATGAACTCAAAAACACACTTATATATGCTTTCCCACTCATAATCGTGAAATTAAACCAAAAGAGCCAACAAGGAGAAACCTTTTGAAAGTTCCTAGGCCAAAATAAACTTAATTTTTCACCAACCAATCAAGAGAGACTTGAGCATTGGCACCCAAGTCTTTTAGCTCCTTTTGGGTCTAGGATAAGATAAGTGAAGGGGCCCTTATTCCAATTTTACATTGATGTCAGGCAATTTTGCATCGAGATGAACATTTAGAATGGATAATGTAATAAATTAGACCTAGCAGCTAAACAAGGAGGTAAAAAGACATGTGGACACTTTTTACTCCATGTTCACTAAGAATATATATAATGGAAATGGTCTAGGGCATATGGAACAAGGATTTAAGGTCCATGTGGAATGTACATGATAATTAAATTATACAGTAGGTTTAGGTTACCAACCTTCTTTATCTACATCCCCTCCTCCGTTGTCTAAGGTCTCTATGGCTTCTCCTTTCCAAAAATCAAACCTTTCTCCAAAACTCAGGACCTTTTTTAACACCTTTTTTAGCATAAAGTGATAAAATATTGATCTCGATGAATAAACCTAATAGAATAAACCTAGGAATGGCCTAAGCCCACAACATTTGACACTCCTCAGAGTTTGTGGGGCTAAAGGACCAGAGCACTTGAGTGCCCTAGGCCCAGATGGGTTCTTTACCTCCTCTCTTGAGGTGTCGGCTTAGAACACCTCCCTAGTTTGTACATGTCGGCCCCATTTGGTTTTATTCATCATTTGTGAGAAGGAATGCATATATAAAAGCATTTTATAATTCATTTTACACCTAGATGATAAATAGAGGAATATTGCAAGTTTGCTCTCATGTTTGGATCTTCTATGATAGAGTGTTCTTCATACTTCGAATTGCTATCTACTTGCGGATGTTATGAATTTTGTTTGTAGGTCTTGAAAGAGGTTTCAAGCCTTCTCCATCACTCTCCTTGTTGGTTCATGATCTTGAGAATCTAGTCCAACTAGGGTTCTATATCTTGTAGTAATCATCATCATTTTCATTCTTATTTCTATCATATATAGCAAATCTAGCCTCTGCCCTCCTAGGGTACATACTCTTGGATCTAATCATTGTCATAGTGGAGGTGGAAACACCAACATAGGGTTTGACTAAGGCAAGCCCTTATAGACAACACAACCTTTTCCTCTTTTCTTGTGTAGAGGTTGGAGATATAGGTTTCTAAGGACAAGATCTAGGAAGAAGATAGATATTTTAGGTATAGGTCTGGTGATACCTTGATGTTCTGCTAAACCCTAATTAGGGTCTAGGATACTAAAGAACCCTATTCTATGGTGTTTCTACTTCCAAATCTAGGGTTTGGTCAGCTTCTTGATCTCTGCTATGCTTTTGGTTTTTTGATATTTGTTTCATATAGTTAGTTATTAGTAGATCTTTGTCATTTAGGGTTTGGTCATTTGCCCTAGTTTGCTTTATTGATCTTGGTTGAATTTGGTTGATTTGTATCCATACAACAAAAGGGTAGAACCCCTATAGTTTGTCTCTCCTTCATACGTAGAATCCAAGCTCGGTTTGTATACTAATGTTTGTAGAAGAGGGTTTGATCTAGTTTAACTCTTTAGGATATATCACTCTTTTCCACCTAATAGGTACATACAACTAAAGAATGTTTTGTGGATAGACATAGTTAAAAACAAAGCTACCCTAAAAACCTCACCTTATCATTTAATTTATGGGTAGGAACCCATGTTTCTAATAAACCTAAAAATTCATGTGCTTCATATTATAAATGAGTATTTTGAAGATGATAAAATTGTTAAAATAAATTTATCCAATCTTTTGAAGTTGGAAGAAAAATGTGGTGATGCTTTGCAACATTTTAGTAAGAATCAAGAGGTAATGAAGTGTTTGTTCAATAAAAACTCTAGAGTAAAAGATTTTAGTATTTTAGACCTTGTCCTACTCTCGAATAAGGTTAAAAAAAGGGTGGCCATGGAATATTTTAGTCATTATGGTTAGGTCCCTATTTAATTTCTAAAATCCTAGGGGAAACCACTTTCAGGATTCACAAATTGAATGGTGAGGTTGTTCCACTAGCTATGAATGGGTAATTTCTCAATAATTATTTCCAAGCCTGATAAGTGTGACATTTCTTTGTATTTGGTTCAATTTTGATTTTCTTTTGTGTGTTTTCTCTTCTTGGATCTATGGTCAATTTTAGCTTTCTTTCTTTGGTTGTGTTTCCCTTGTGCTAGTTTAGGTTTTGTTGAGTCATTTGTGCCTTTGAATTTATCTTTCTCATTCCTTCCCTTTTTTGGGCCCTATTGTAAAAGATTTATCCTTGGGTTAGAATGAAACTTGGCCTGAAAATCAATTTCTACCATTCTTCTAGATAGGCTTTTAGATGAGATTTCCTCTTGCATTCCCAATGAGTTTGTTCCCAAGGTGAATATTTCTTACCTTGATCATCATTACTCAAGCGTCTAGAGTTATATTATGTGGTATAAAAGGTCTAATCTTTCTTGAAAATGTATTTATCTTGATGTTTTATCCATCACAATATACACACATTTGATATTCTTAAAATTAGTTTGAAAAATTAAAGGCAACTAAGGTATTAAGTTTAGAAATAAATGAATTGTTTCAAGAGATAATTGACTACTAAAGTGGACCTGAACCTAGTGGCAAAATTTAGTGCATACAGGATGAGGAAAGTTAAAGGTTAAAAGATAAAATAAATAAAATTACCTCATCCTTTCTAGGTGATTCAAGTATCTTTGTAAAGGCTTTAGATGTCTAGATGGTAGTGTTGGTTTTTCTTCTGAATCAGCATTAGGGTTTGCCACTTCTAATGCACAGGCAGATTCAGCCAACTAATACAGGAGGTTGTGTGAGCTCCTCCCCTTCACTTCTGGTTCTGCCGCACCAAGGGGGGGTATCCCTATAACTCAAGATGTAACCTTGACTAGCTCAAAGATAGAAAGATCTAACTTGACAACAACAGGCAGAATACTCTCATGTATGGACCAAGATCTGTATGATAGATCACAAGGTGGGCAACGTTCTTGGACATATATGTCTGGTTAGGGATGAGAGCATGCAAGGGTTTCCTACTCCTAATCCTACAACTAACAGATGGAAGGGAGAGATGGTTTGAAATGGTGTTTGGATGCAAACCTGGACCTGGTGTATAACCTCAACACAGAGCTAGATTGGTGCCTATCCAGGGCTTAGAGTCGGTAGACATACACCTGTGAATGATCAGCATGAATAGCTAAAACTGGATTTCAGGGGGATACACATGATACCTGCCTTATAGATATCTCCCAATACAGAGTGTTAAGCTGTCGATACTTATGGCATCCCTATTGCAGGAAGAAAGATACATGCAAAACTAGAGACAGAATCAACATAACACATGCAAACATAGCATTATTCATATAAGATTAACCATGAAATCAGTGGATTCATGCCAAAACATACAACAGGAGATACATAAACTCACAAGTTTTGCTGCACAGAGCAACCAAAACTAGTTGTATCTTATTACAGAGCCAAAATGTCCAGTTTTCAACAACCTTCAAATGAGCAACACAACCTGCTATATACAGCAAGGAGGTGCTCAGCCTTAATTACATAGTTGACCAAAAAAACCCGCCAGATACATAGTATCATCAGATTGGCGCTCAAACATTCAATGCAGCAGGTGGGAGAGGAGACAGGAAGAAATCTCGAGCCATGCGCCGCCGCCTAGGGATCCACATCTTCAATCGGGTACTAGATCCGTCCACACCATCGCCCATACCTCTGCAACAATCGCCATTAATGGCGCACCAACCCGCGGCCTTGGGAAATGCAAAATACTGTGCGTCGCAACCGTTTCCTGCCAAGATACATCGTCATGATATTTGAAAATATGCAGGGTCGAATTATCCCACATGCACCCTGCAGCAACCTCCTCATCACCTTATATACTAGGTCGCGAGCATATATGATGTCGGTGCTTTTGCTCCCGACGACACTAGTATAAACCTTCATCATCATCCTCCAGCAGCATGATATCCTGTTGCTTGAAATATCACCTTGACGTCAGCATCATATCGCAATATCACCTGCATGATAAACGCCTTCATCTACACAACCTAATCCATCGGAGGAAGATCCTCCTGCTTTGCCGATACCAAATGTCTGGCCGATGAACATCCTGATGACGTCACCGTCATATCCTGCTGACGTCATCAGCATATCTACCTACTGCGCACCTCCTCATATCCAGATGACATCATCGTCATATTCGCAACATTGGGGGATCTTCATAAGATGAGTAATGTTAGAAATATGACCCCCCAGACCTTGATGACATCACCACCACATGTCGGCATCAGGATGATATTCGGAAGATAACCGGATATTTGAAAATATCATCCCGATGCACAAATATCATGCTGCACTGTAGCTCCGCTATAAGATCGGGGTGATATATGAATATGACAGATATTTGAAATGATCACCCCCCACTGGATAATGCATGGAGCCGACAGGCGGATATCTCCCTAATATCAGCATCATCATGATGCTGGAACAAACATACATCCGGGTGATACTCAAATATGAAAATATCACCCCCTCCTTTGGAAATATCATGATGCAGATAGGTAGAGAAATAGATATCACCCTAACATAAGAATGACATCAGCATCATCAGGGTGATAAAACAACGAACATGAAGTGATAAAACAACATCAGGATGATCTTGACTAAGATCACCCGATGTTCAAATATGATGACCCCGATGAAGATCGGATCATACTTAGGACTTTGCAGCAACATCATCAGGATGATCTTAAGTAAGATCACCCGATGTTAGAATATCACCCCAACGAAAGATCATGCTGACAGAAAATATGATGACCCTCGTAAGCAACATCAGGGTGATGTCTGGAAACATGATGATGATGACCTCCTCCTCGAAGAAAATATGATGCTGCAGCTGAAAAATGCTGAGGAGGTCCAACACTTAGAACATTTTTTGGATTTTTAGGGAAGGTGCCTGCATGAAAATTGCTCAGAATCAGGCACCAACAGGTAGCAAAGCTATGCCTAGAGTGGAGCTAGAGGTATCTCTATTAGGGTCATGGATGCCTAGTTAGCAGTAGAGATATGCCTAGGTACTCAATAAAGGCATGTCTAATGTAACACACTTTCATATCTAAAGGACCATTACCTGAATTTAATGGCGATTATTATAAAATCTTGATATCTAAAGTTATTCTAACTAAGTATTATAGATTAGAGAAAAAGAAAAATCAACTAAACATACTAGGATGAAGTAAGTGTTGATATTATTTAGGGACTAATTATCTCAATTGCAATATGAAGCTAATTCTACGTGCTAAGGTAGTTGAAAACTGAAATTTATTTCTACCACGAGAATATTATTATTTTAAATTTCTTAAGATGGACTTACTAGAAATCATATTCTAGGTATGACAGTTGGGGTTTCATTTAGTTGATTTATCGATAATTTTAGAATCATCCTTTGCTTTAAAATGTTTTTCATTTTGTTGGTACTTGTCTTTTGTTTTATTGGGAGGAATTTTTTGTGAATCTTCATGACATGCCCCTATTCTATTGTCAAAATTGGGGACCTTTATTTCTTTTTATCTTTTACCCATTATGGAACTTTAATTTTCATTTTTATTCATAAGTCTCATTTTTAGTAGTGTAAGAGTATTGTCTTTGTTTTCTACTAAAGAAACCTTAGGTTTCTTAGATATTTCCAAAGATTTCTTGGATGAGATCGAAGTAAATTTTGGTGTTTCAAGATTAGGGTTAAGAAGTCTATATTCTCCCATAAAGGAAGGAGTAAAATCTAATGAACCCTAATCATCACCAAGAAGTGCATTCAATGGTGATTTGGAATCTTGCACAACATTATCTATAGCAAGAGATATTGATGAATCAATTTTTAAGTTATTGAGAAGCTTGTGATTGACAACTTATTTTTGTGCCTCAATTTGTAAACAACTTTCTAGATCTAGGTCAACTTCAATGGTTTGACGTTTACTTACATAAATAAACTTTATTGATCGATGAAGGGTATATGGAACTGTCCCCATGCATGAATCTACAGGCTACCAAGAATGATGTTATATGAACTTATGCATCAGGAATGGCATGGATAAGAGTAGATAATGTCACAAATCTAGCCTTTATAGGTAAAGTTATGGTACCTAGTGATTGTATACCAACACTATCAAATCCGCAAATGTTAATTTTATTAGGTTTGATTAAAAATGTGTCAACATTGATTTTGTGTAGCACATCAATGCTACAAACATTAAGAGCCGATTGATTGTCAATCATAGTTTTCTTTATCAGCTTGTTATTTATTATGATAGAGATTACAAGAGGATCATATTGGTTTTGAACTTCAATTGACAATAATTCATTTTGTTGAAACATAATATCCATTTTTGTCACAGACATACAATTTAACAGAGCTAATACATCATTTGGCTTAAGGGCGGGTGGTACAATCACCTTTTGTAAAGCTTCTTGGAGAATTCCATGGTATGTAGGCGATGTTTGTATGAGTTCCCAGATATATATCTTAGCAGAAGTAGCATGAAGCTTCTTAACAAGATCATAATCTTGACCAACATTATGAGTAAGACGAGGTGGTTGAGAAGTTGGTAAGGTGATTGGAATGTTTGACTGTTGTTTACTTTATTTTTTATTTCACGTATTTTATGTGTGACCAACCACATTGTATTTGGGTTGTTGCAATGCATTTTGATACACTTGATTTTCTTGAGCAATTTGTTTTGAATAATTGAGAATGTAACCTGGGGGTTGAGGTGGTGTTGGAGCACCTTGAACCATAATCACCAGTTTGAAGTGAGGAGGCACATTAAGTGCCTTATGCACAATGATTTTATAAACATTAGTACACTTATTCACTATCCACGTAGTAGGTTGAATAAGTCTATTAATGATGATTGAATTAACATTTTTTTTTACTTTGATTAAGCTCAACATCCATCCCAAAAGGATTTAATGTGAGAGACCCTTCTTCATCCATCAATGCTTCTTGTTTTGGAGGGAGAGCATTGGAATGAAGGGAAGGTAAAGTTTTGTTAAGAGAATTGTTGATGATTGTATCTTTATTGATGTCCAAGGGGTTTGAACATGCAACCAAAGGAGAACTATCCATGGTCTTTGGATCCTTAGTGATACAATGTGTTTGAACATTCCATCAAAGGCGAGAGAACCATAGGATGAGCCATAGAAGCCTCTTGTACTATAGAATATTTAATATTGTTAGATGAACACCCATTATCTACCCATGGAGGATCCTTTTTGAGAAGAGGCTTTTCATCCACTAACGCTTCATCTTTCAAAGGGAGAACATTGGAATGAAGAGAGGGTAGGGTGATGTTAAGGAATGTATCAATGATTTCATCTTCTTTCACCAAAATGTCCTCACAAGTGGGAACAACTTTGGGATAGGGATCCAAGTCATAGGATGAAATAGACAAATCTAGGTCACCATCACATGTCTTAGAGACTAGTTCCATGATATTGTCATAAATCGTTGCATGAGAAGAAGAAGAATTATCACCGTCATCTTTCTCATTGCAATTCATGGATATGAGTTTAGTAAGGTTTTCCAATATCGAAGCATATGCACCCATGAGAGTTATGAAGCTATCAAAATCAGATATACATCCAAGGATTTAATATAAAGAACATTTAAAGATACCAATATCATACATGGATTCCATATGATCTAAAACATAAGGATGCATATTAATGAATTTGTAAAAACTTTCAAAATCTATGATATATGCATGCAAAGATACCAAAGAGGAACAACTAGAAGATTCCATAATGAAATGTCTTGGAACAAAAATATATAATCAGATCTAGGCATTTATCAAGTACCACCAATATGAGAGACTTTTGTATAACAAGACACTAGTTTGAGGAAATTGGGTTCTTGAGGCTTTTTTGCAAAGGTAAGAAACACACTATTGTCTCTACAAATGAAATAATCATGATGTTAAAAGTGCTATACACAAAGGCAATATAGACAACTTAAGATTTCTTGCAAAGATATCTGAAAGAGATGTCAAACTTCTTATGTTGAAATACATAATGTGTAATTGTAAAAGAATGAATTTTCAAATCAAAGATGTGAAAGGACACAATCTTTTCAAATAAATATTGATAAATATGCAATAAATCAATAAAAGATCTTATTTGAACAATCAACAAGATGCAAATGCTTGAAGCTACGAGTTCACCAAAATTTTAAGTATGAAAAAAGGAGAATGATCACAACTAGGATGCACACTATATCAAACCCTTTTCCATCTAATGTTCAAGGACAAGACCAAGCCAAATCACTACAAAATGGAGGTGGACTTAGCTACAAATCTTGTACTTAGGTATGTTATAGATGGACCAACTTTAATTCAACCTTTTTATCAAACCCTAGGTTAACAATGCATGAAACCCTAGGTTAACAATGCATGAAACCCTAGTTTTACAAAGATAAGCTAATGATAGAATAAGTACAATAGAAATCTAGAAACCAATTGCATAGGGATGATTAGGAAGATGATAGAAATTGTCTCACAAAAGTAGAGCTGCCAGGGGACTAATTCGGGACTGTGCAAGTCCTTATTAAAAGAATCTGTAGAAACTATAAACTAGACAAATGTTGTAAATGTTGTCCTTGTTGATTGTCAGGAACACTGAGAGGGGGGGTGTGAATCAGTGTTCTAAAAATGTTTTCCTGCACTTTAACTTTCAGCCATTTCCCAAAATTAATTAAACAAAAACATAATATGCATATGAACAACAACCATGAAAACATGACACATGAACACCAAGATTTTTACATGGAAAACCCAATAGGGGAAAAACCACGGAGAGGATTAGCTCTCAAAAATATATTGCAATCTTTACAAAAAATAATGTTCAGGCTTGGTCACTCCACAGGCCTAGAACATGTTGGCTCACTGCCTCAACCCTAAACCTAGCAAGTTACAATAAGGGTTGTTAAACCCTGTTGAAGGCTCACTGCCTTGACGACGAAAGATTGCTTCTAATCAGATTGCACATGAAAACTAAATACTGCTTAAGCATATGTCACTATGCTAGGTGCAGCCATTTAATAGCTGAATTCTAAATCCCAACTCTTCATACTCACTGATTTGTGTCACTGCTCTATCATTAGCATATTTGCATCACACCCACGCATTCTCTATTCTATTCTACCTCTACTCTTCTCTACCTCTTCTCTGCTCTGCCTTTCAAACCTTTCTTATTATCTTCCCATCTTCACTCAAGGACACCTTTTCCATGAATCAACTACAAGTATTTATACACTACATCAACCTTGGAATGATCATCAAGGTCGGCATCACAATCATCAACCATTGGAACAATCTCCAAGGTTGGTATTACAAACATTTACAAAATAGGCCCTGACCTATTACAAAAATGTGCAAAGGAAATGAAATGTGGATCACACCATGCCTTAGTTTGGACTTAAACATGATCTTCCATGCCACAACACATTTCCACAATCTTCTAGAGATCTCCACAATCATTGGGATCAACCAGGTCGGCCAAGACTGGTTACACACTACATTATCTGGGAACAATCTTCACACACCATCCCAATTTCTTAACATGGACCAAAGTATAGATAGGAACATGATTAGGAGACATCCACAAGCACTCTATAATCATCAGGGGCAACCGCACGAACCTTAACTACTTTATCCATAGGAATCTTCTCACCGAAACATATGAACTTCACTGTCTTCAACTGTCATAAAAGAAAGATAGCTTGCGGGCTACTAGACCATGAACCATTGCAACTATAGGCACTTATCATCATCCCAGACTTCCCTCTAGAACCACAGAACCAAATACTTTATTGTGGAGGAATGCGAAGTAGAATACTTTCTTCTTGTCCCAACTGAACTTACAAAAAAAAAATAGGTTTCACTCTAGTGAACACAACTCACTCAGATCTTTATGCAGAGGATTCAAACCCAGAATATAGCATCCTTAGTCATACCTCTAACTTAATTCCAATCTATAGACCACAATCTTCAAGAAGAAGTAAATGCAGAGCAGTTTACCGGACTGTTCTTTAGCATACAACTCACTGTCTATGCTGTAGTTCTTTGTAGCTCACTAGTTTCTTCCAGAGAGGCTAATTTTCTCAATATCCTCAACATACAAGTCTTCTAAATAAGTAATAGAATAAGGTACAGTTGACACCAATGACAACAAGGATATGTTGACATCAATGACAACACCAATTAGGCACATACTTGCAACAATCTCCACCTTTGTCATTGATGGCAACATATGATGTAAAACACTGCAACAACCATCAAGACAAGATTCTCCCCTTTTCTCTTTACACACCTGTACTCTTCTTTTCTCCAAAATTCTCCCCCTTTCTCTTACACATCTGCACTCTATGTTTTTCACATGACTTCTCTCCCCCTTTGACATCAATGGTAAAGGGCACATACTTGCACTCTTCTGCTCGGATCCAGTCTCTCTTCTAAATTTTCTTCAACTGACTGCTCCCCCTTGATGCTTTCCCTAACTGTAACTTTGGTTCTTCATGTGAGGTTCTCTCCTTCTTGGTTTCACAATACTCACCTTAGGATCTTGCTGCTATTGCATTGTTTCCTCTGTCAACAACACTGCAGTATTTACTGCTCTTTATTAGAAACTCATATCAGCATCATCTACCTGCATCATAATCCTCTTAACTTCAACAACCATCTCTAATTACTACCTGCACTGCTACACCTTTTTCCTTTTATTTCTCTAATTACTCCCCCTTAGGAGTACACATTAGACCATATCTAGTTCACATTAGAAACTTCACATGCTATTACTTCTGGAGTAACATATCTTATCTTAAAGCTTCTGACTTGACTTTGTCAGCAAGTTTTCTTCTACAGGCTTCCCTTATCATCAGTCTAGTTGAAATAATGTCTTCTTCAACCTCGCATTCAAGCGGGCAGTCATCACATCTAATTTGAAGTCCTTATGTGCTACAAAGGATAGAAATAACTTAATGACATCTAGTTGTGCCATCGGAACAACATTTTCCACTTGCGAGTACCTTTTACACACAACCTTGCCTTATTCCTCACCACTTCTCTATTCTTATTCAATTTAATCTCTAATCTTAAGACAAGTTCCCAGGTTTGATTCTTCATATTCTGCATTAGTTCCTTTTCCATTGCCTTGCATACCTCATCCATAGATTCAACAAAGATTTACCTGTTCATCTGCAATTCTTTTTCTTTGGCAACACACCTTAGCTCTTTTTACCAAAGAACTGGTCTTCAATGTGGTACTTCTGCACAATCTCTAGGGATCTCAGGAATTCTTTCCAGAACTTCTTCTTCTTCAACTTGACTGTCTTCTTGTTCAACAGGTCCATTTGATTCATAGCAACTCAAATTTGATATTCTTTCTCTGACTTCATCAACCTTCACATTAGTACTCTCAATGATCTTTCCCAGACTATTATTGTAGTGCTTTTGACTTGAATTCATTTTTTAATATAGATAGAAGTGTGTATATCTTTTCTCTAGTAAACATCTGATCGGCCAGCTTCCTTCATCATTGATCTAGCTACATCTTGGACTGTCCTATTCTTCTTTTCAACAACTTTATTCTACTGAGGAGTCCTAGCAGACAATTGTCTCTTTATCCCTTGTTCTTTATAGAAAATATTGAATTCATTTGATGTGAACTCACCTCCACTATCAAACCTTAAGCATTAGATCCTTAGTTGATTCCCAATCATTGCCTTGAAAGATCATCTAGTTCATAATCATTCAACTCTGAGTTCATCTCCAGATTTTCAAACCATTTCCAAAGTAAACTTCTTTGTGCTAAAAACAATCCTGAACTTCTATTACTCATTATTCTCAAGCCAATTATCAAGATCAGACAAACTTATGGATGTAGATGTAATCACTAATCAATAAACATATGCCAGAACTACAGAACATTATCTTCAACAGCAGACCCAAGTGGACCAGAATACCAGAGCCTTGTCACTTGATTTTATTGGTTAGATACTTAGTCAAAATTCATGACCTGTCAGCTTGTCCCTTAAGAACATACTTGACCAATTCATTTGTCGCGTCATAACTCCTAATGCGAACCATATGTGACTCTAGAATTCATATCCAACAATCATCATTGACCACTTAACATACCTTTAGAACCACACATCAAAATACTCAATAGCAGAAAAATACTCAGATGATTTACACTATTTCAGGCTTAACCCTATTCATCCAGACTTAAACAATTTACCATGTGACTGTCGAAGGAAGTTAGAACTTGAACACTAGAAAATATGTTCACCAGATATTTATGAATAACATACATGAACCACATATAATGATCTTCAACTACGGAGGCATACTAATCCAAACTCTGTTACTTACTTTATATACTTCTCATACTTTAGCCATTTTGGGCTTCTAGACCAGAATCCTTTTATGCCTTGATCTACACAGTTCCTTTCAAGCAATCTACTATATAAATCTCCACATCATATCTTTGTACCAAATCTCAACATTGACTATCTGGCTAGGGGATTTTGAATTTTCAATACAGCTCCCCCTAAGCCAAAGTTCCCAGTTTACTTCCCGGAGGAAGTATCTAATCCAGAATCTAGTATAGACTCATCTCTGACTTCATTTACTTCTTTCTTGACCCAGACCTTGTTCATCTCCTTCTTGACTTCTGCTAGTTCAACCTTTTTCACTGATTTCTTCAATTCTTCTTGATTACCCTTCTTCAAGTTCTTACTTCTGCAAAATCTTGCAATATGTCCAATCTTGTTGCAATTAAAGCACATAGTATTTTTCTGACCATTGTTCCTTGACCTACATAGGTTAGCTTTATGCCCAAATTTATTGCATATATAACATTAGCCACTGAAGGATTCAATTGTCATATTCTTGCCATAGTCGTTTCTCACTTGACTTCTACACTCATTTGCCATGTGTCCCATTTTATAGCATGCATTGCACCTAATAGGATTTTGGCTCACTTTACTTCTGCATACAATAGCTTTATGACCAATTTTATTGCAAGTAAAATATCTTCCTTTGAAGGATTGTTCATTTCTCACATTGTTGAAACTTTTCTTGATCTGATTTCTACATTCACTTGCTTTATGACAATTGAAACATTGACTAGAGAATGATGGAACCTTTTGATTTATTCTGATCCTACATTGAGTGGCCTTATGACCAAACTTATTACATGAATTACAATAACCATGAAAATATGGGTACCTTTGAGCATTTGGTTGTCTGGCCAGAGGTCTTCTAGGTCTTCTTCTTTGATTTTTGAACTGGTATCCTTTGTTTTGCCTTGACTCAGTGCTTATTTGACCAAAGTTTGAACTTTCTCCTTTCTCAAATCCCAAACCTTTCTTGACATCAGCTCTCTTCTGGCTAGTAATCATTTCATCAAGATTTGCAGTGCTTATCTTGAATTTTTCTTCAAAGCTTTTCACCTTTTCCAAGTCTATTTTTAGATTTGCAATTTCTTCTTCAAGTTTTGCACAATCTTCTGATATGTTCTTCACAATCAAATTTAGATCATCTTTTGCTCTTGTTCTTTCTATAACTTTTGCTTCCAAATCATTCAGGACTTCATTTGCTAATAACAATTGATCACTGACTTCATTGTATTTTTCTTTGAATTTCTTGACTTGTTCTTTTAGTTTTAAGATGCATTCATCAGCTTGTTGCAAATTTTCTTTCAGATCCCTAACTTCTGCTTCAAAATTTTCAAGATCCATAAGAGCTGCTTCTAGTCGGTTGTAGCTTCCATAATTTCCATATCTTCTTTCTGCCATTGTCATAATATCCCAGATCTTCCTTAAGTTGTTAAACTTTTTCCAAGGAACCTTGCTTTGATACCAATTGTTGATTGTTAGGAACACTGAGAGGGGGGGTGAATCAATGTTCTAAAAATCTTTCCCTGCACTTTAACTTTTAGCCATTTCCCAAAATTAATTAAACAAAAACATAATATGCATATGAACAGCAACCATGAAAACATGACACATGAACACCAAGATTTTTACGTGGAAAACCCAAGAAGGGAAAAACCACGGAGAGGATTAGCTCTCAAAAATATATTGCAATCTTTACAAAAAATAATGTTCAGGCTTGGTCATTCCATGGGCCTAGAACATGTTGGCTCACTACCATGAAGTACAACTAGGTCAAGCAGGCTCATTGCCTCAACCCTAAACCTAGCAAGATTATAATAAGGGTTGTTAAACCCTGAGGGCTGTTAAACCCTGTTGAAGGCTCACTGCCTTGATGACAAAAGCTTGATTCTAATTAGATTGCACATGAAAACTGAATACTGCTTAAGCATCTACCACTATTCCAGGTGTAGTCATTTAATAGATGAATTCTAAATCCCAACTCTTCATACTCATTGATTTGTGTCACTGCTCTGTCATTCACATATTCGCATCACACCCACATGTTCTCTATTCTATTCTTCCTCCACTCTTCTCTACCTCTTCTCTGCTCTACCTTTTGGACCTTTCTTAAATTATCTTCCCATCTTCACTCAAGGACACCTTGTCCACAAATCAACTACAAGTATTTATACACTACATCAACCTTGGAATGATAATCAAGGTCGACATCACAATCATCAACCATTGGAACAATCTCCAAGGTTGGTATTACAAACATTTACAAAATAGGTCTTGACCTATTACAACAATGTGTAAAGGAAATGAAATGTGGATCATGCCATGCCTTAGCTGGGACTCAAACACAATCTTCCACACCACAACACTCTTCCAAAATCTTCTAGAGATCTCTGCAATCACTGGGATCAACTAGGTCAGCCAAGATTGGTTACACGCTACATTATCTGGGAACAATCTTCACACACCATCCCAATTTCTTAATGCGGACCAAAGTCCAGATAAGAACATGATTAGGAGACATCTACAAACATGCTATAATCATCAAAAGCAACCGCACGAACCTTAACCACTTTATCCATAGGAATCTTCTCACTGGAACATATGAACTTCACTGTCTTCAACTATTATAAAAGAAAGATAGCTTGTGGACCACCAAACCATGAACCATTGCAACTGTAGGCACTTATCATCATCCTAGACTTCCCTCTAGAACCGCAGAGCCAAATACTTTATTGTGGAGGATTACGGAGGAATGTGGAGCAGAATACTTTCTTCCTGTCCCAACTGAACTTACATAAAAAAAATAGGTTTCACTCTGGTGAACACAACTCACTCAGATCTTCATGCGAAGGCTTCAAACCTAGAATGTAGCATCTTTAGTCATACCTCTAACTTACTTCAAATCTGCAAAGCACAATATTCAAGTAGAAGTAAATGCAGAGTAGTTTACCAGACTGTTCTTCAACATACAACTCACTGTATGTGCTGCACTTCTCTATAGCTCACTAGTTTCTTTCAGAGAGGCTTATTTTCTCATTATCTTCAACATACAAGTCTTCAAAATAAGTAATAGAATAAGATATAGTTGACACCAATGACAACAAGGATATGTTGACATCAATGACAACACCGATTAGGCACATACTTGGAATAGTCCTAATGCCAAATCTGAAATTAGAAAGGGCAGAAAGACTAGGGTGCCACTACCCAAGTCTTGGATAGAGGAATATTCTGTGACTATTGTCAGATCCCAAAACCTTGATCTTGACTCAGTGTTCCTATATCTTTAGATCTTTGGGATCTCACTCATGTAACATGCACACAAGAAAATAAGAAGGGGTTTGGAGTTATGGTAATTAGGGACTTGCCTCAATCAAATCCTAGGATAGCATTCAAGCTTTCCAACACCGTTGATTGATAGAGAGTGCATGCCCTCATGGGAGTAGAGTGAAAACAAAGATAATAATGATGAATCAAATGTTGATAAACAACAATGATATCACTTATGTGATGATCCCTTAGAATGATGAAGATCCTTCAACTCCTAAGGTTGATAGATGATAGTTTCATTCTTGCAACAAACATATAATAACAACACACAAATCTACTCTAGAATCACAATGAATGCTCTTGCTTTCTTTCCTTCAATATCTCAAGTTGGCTATCTCTATCTTTGTTGCAAGTATGGGCCTAACGGGTGTTGTCATTGATGTCAACATACCCCTGTTGCATTGATGAAAAGGATTGGATGAGCTAAGTGTTGAGAATATTGAGAAAATTAGTCCTAATCAGGAACAGAGAAGAACAATGAAGACAGTAAGGTAAAAGTCCAAGATAAGATGAGGATCAGAGGATGCGGTTTAAAGGGTTTGTATTTAAAGGGTTTGTAGATATGTGTCTTAAGGTGATCCAATAAAGATTTTAGAGGTCCGCATGAAGATTTGAAGAAGTTGTGGTTGTTCAAATAAAACTAGTTCTGGTAGGTCTTCAGAGGTGACAAAGTGACACAGACAGGTCCGGTGAGATCCGAAAATGCATTATCCTATTCTGCAGATTTGAGGGAGTGTTGAGGAAGTATTTGTGAAGTGTCAAATTTATTGGTTCGTGGTTTGAAGGTCCGCAAGCATCTATTCCGTTGTGATAGTGATGACAGATTGTGTTCTTAAGGTTCCAGATGAAGGAGAGAAGGATTTCAGTAAGCAGATGAAGTGTGGATGTTTTTGGTGATTCAGGCAATCCTGTAAAGGTCCTTGGATCATGTCCAACTTGTATTGGTGGTCCACATTGGAGTTGAAGCTTGCACTTGAAGAATAACTTCTGGATGATGGTGTTCTTCTTGAGACTGGCTGACTGGATGAGTTACACATCCTGTGGATGTTCTTGTAGTTGATTGTTGACTTAGATGATTATTCCTAAGTCGATGTCTTGTATAAATAAGGGATTGTAAAGTCATTTCAAGGTGAGTCTAGTGGAGATGTGAGTGTGGTAGCGAGGAGGAGAGCGAAAGGTAGAGCAGAAGTATTGGACTTAAATGGAACTGATTCAAGCATGGTGAAGATGCTATTTTCCAATTCAAGTATGTGATACTTATTATTTTGTAGACAGTGTGTCTCTTGTAGGCAGTGAGCCTCTTATGAGAAGTGTGCTCAGGTAGTGAGCCCTAATTGGCATGTGCCATTTTGTTCTTTTTATTCTTCTAATAGAGAATACAATCTTGGGTTAATCACCCTATGGTTTTTCCCTTAACCGGGTTTTCCATGTCAAAATCTTGGTGTCATGTGTGTTAATGTGTCTCTACTCTTGATTTAATGCATGATGTTTACATGATTGATTTATCCTTATGCTACTGAATTACAAAGTGGATTTAAGTGTTTAATTGGAAGAAAGTTTTGTACAACTGATTCACCCCCCCTCTCAGTTGTTTGCCCTGAATCTAACAATTGGTATCAGAGCCAAGTTCCTCTAAAAAGAGCTTAACCTCTTGAGGAGATCTAGGATGTCATCCTACAAAAAGGATAGTTTGAAGTTTGATGGAACCAATTTTAATATTTGGAAAAGTCGCATGAAATGTCACCTACAATGTATGGGAATGCAGTACTAGAACATGGCTTCAATGAAGTATACTCCTCCACAAGGTGGCCTGAAAGCCCCAAATGAAATCATTGATGCTAAAAATAATATGCAGACTATAGAAGTTCTTCTAAGTGCATTATCTGATTTAGAGTTTTCAAATGTTGTTGACCTACCAACTGCTTCTGAGATTTGAGAAAAAATGGAACTTCTGCATGAAGGAGACAAGTATGTTAAATGTGCAAGGCTATAAAGTCTGAAAGGGAAATTTGAAAATCTGAAGATGAGAGAAGATGAAAATATCACTACTTTTATGCCAAGAGTAAATGAGCTTGTTTGTGGAATTAGATGTACTAGTGGAGTCTTGGATGAAGATGAGATTATTGGCAAAATTCTCAGATCCCTTCCTGCTTCTTATAAAATCAAGGTTGCTGCCATTGAAGAATTCAGAGCCCATACAACTGTCACAAGAGATCAATTGGCTGCATTTGAAATGACCAAGTTTGGAGATGCCCCTCCTAAGACTGAATCTGCATTCAAAGCCAGTGCCTCTGTAAAAGGTAAACAAAGGTTTGATCCGAGAGAGAACTCTTCAAGGAAACTATCATGGTATGAAAAAGCAAGAAAAGACCTGGAAGATGAAGAAGCCCTTATTGCAAAAAGACTGCCAAGAGGATCCAGTAAGTATGAAGGGAAATTACCTTTTAAGTGTTTTAACTGCAATAAGATTGGTCATTTTGCCTCAAGGTGTCCAGAAAGATTTTCAAGGCAAAATACTAACAAGCCAAGGTTCCAAAAGAACTGTTACTATGTACATGAAGATGATGATAATGAAGGAGTAACAGATGATGAATCAAAAACAGAAACAATTCTGGAAATGAATGGGTGTTCATTGATATCAAGGAAGAAGGTCCAATGTCCTCCGTATCTGTCAATCATAAGACTATGGAAAGAGCTCTGGCTGTCCAAGTTGAAGAGAAGGATGATTGGGTCATTGACAATGGATGCTCTCACCATATGACAGGTGACAAAAATAAGTTCATAGATTTGGAGAGGTATGAAGGAGGAGTGGTAAAGTTTGGTGATAATTCTGCTGGTAGAATCAAAGGTAGAGGAACTATTTCTTTTGATGGAAGGAACAAAACTAGTAATGTACTGTATGTTGAAGGATTGAAGCACAATCTTCTCAGTGTTGGACAGTTGGTGGACAAAGGCTATGATCTCTGATTCAAAAATGAAAAATGCAAGATCTTTGAAAGTTTCAAAACAGAGATTGCATTTGGTACTCAAACTAAAGGTAATATCTTCCACTTGGTTGGTACTGATAGAAGTTGCTTATTTGTTCAAATTGATCAGAGTTGGTTATGGCATAGGAGGATGTGTCATGTGAATTTTGATAACATCATCAAGATAAGCAACACTCAAGCTGTAAGAGATCTTCCAAAATTGGTGAAACCTACTAATAGCTTGTGCAAAGAATGTCAGTTGGGTAAGCTAACCAGAGTCACATTCAAGAGTAAGGAACTATCCTCTACCAGATTATTGGACTTAATTCATAATGATTTATGTGGTCCAGCAAGAATCAGGAGTGTACAAGGTGATAGATACTTCATGCTACTAATTGATGACTATTCCCAGATGATGTGGGTAACTATTCCGAAAGAGAAATCAGAAGCTCTTGAGAAATTCAAAATATTCAAGGCTATGGTAGAGAATGAAACCAGATTAAAATTGAAATGTCTAAGGTTTGATAGAGGTGGAGAATTCACATCTGGTGAGTTCATAGAATTCTGTGAGAAGCATGGAATAAAGAGACAGTTGTTTTCTCTTAGGACACCATAGTAGAATGGAGTAGTGGAAAGGAAGAACCAGACCATTCAGGAAGCATCTAGGACAATGATGATGGAAGAAAATGTTGCTCAGATCTATTGGAGAGAAGCTATTAGCACTGCAGTCTATACTCTCAATTGAGTTCAATTCAGAAGCAATACCAGTAAGACTCCTTATGAACTTTGGTTTGGAATCACTCCTAATGTGAGATATTTCAGAGTCTTTGGTAGAAAATGTTACATCAAAAGAGATGAAGATCTAGGCAAGTTTGATGCTAGAAGTGATGAAGGAGTATTCTGGGGTTACTCTACTCAAAGCAAAGCATACCAGTGTTATAACAAGAGACTAAGAAAGATTATAGAAAGTACAAATGTGAAGGTTGACGAAGGAATTGAAAAACCCTCAAGGTTTTATGGATATGATGAAGATGATCAGAATGGTGTTCTGATTCAAAGAGCCCAAGCTCCTTCTACAATTTAGATTCAAACTAATCTGGTAAATCAGGAAGAAGAGATAAGTTTCGATGAGCCTGATCAAGAATCAGAAGTGTAAGAAACTCCCAAAGTTCCCAGGTATGTAAGACTGAACCACTTTGAAGATTAGATCATAGGTGATAAAAGTAAAGGTGTACAAACAAGAAGGAGAACTGCTCAAGATTCAGATGAGTATTGTCTGATTTCAAAGATTGAACCTAAGACAGTGAATGAAGCTTGCAATGATGAAAACTGGACTAAAGCAATGGAGGAAGAGCTGATGCAAATTAAGAAAAATCACACTTGGGATCTTGTTCCCAGACCTAGAAACAAGAATGTGATTGGAACAAGATGGGTTTGCCAGAAAAAACTAAATGAAGTTGGTGAAGTAATCAAAAATAAAGCCAGATTGGTCTGCAAGGGTTACTCTCAAATAGAAGGAGTTGATTTTGAAGAAACTTTTGCTCTAGTGGCAAGAATTGAAGTAGTCAGATTATTTCTTGCTTTTGCTACCTTCAAGGGTTTCAAAGTATATCAGATGGATGTCAAGTCTACCTTCCTAAATGGTGACTTGGAAGAAGAAGTATACATTGAGCAACCGGATGGATTTCAATTGTTTGATCATGGTGATATGGTCTACAAGTTGAAGAAAGCACTCTATGGACTAAAGCAAGCCCCAAGATCCTAGTATGAAAGATTGGACATGCATCTTTTGAAGATTGGTTTCAATAAAGGTACTACTAACAGTAATTTGTATTTCAAAATTGATCATGAAAATATTTTGGTTGTTGAAGTGTTTGTTGATGATATCATTTTTGGAGGAAGAGATAGTATGTGTAAAACTTTTGTAAATCAAATAAAAAGTGAATTTGAGATGTCCATGCTTGGGGAAATTAATTTCTTCCTGGGTCTACAAATCACTCAAACAAGGAAAGGAATCTTCATCTCTCAAACCAAATATGTGAAAGAATTTTTGAAGAAATTTGGGATGGAAGACTCAAAACCAATGAATACTCCCATGGCAACCGGATGTAATTGGGCAAAGATGATGACTCTCCTAAGGTTGATCAGAAAAAGTATAGGTTAATGATTGGTGGATTATTGTATCTCACTCAAACTAGACCAGACATTATGAAAGTTCTAGGTCTTGTTGCTAGATTTCAAGCTGATCCTAGAGAATCTCATGTCATGGCAATCAAAAGGATTTTTAGATATCTAAAAGGAACAGTTAAGTATAGATTGTGGTATCCAAGAGATCATGATTTCTCTCTTCATGCATATATAGATGCGGATTGGGCAGGAGATGTGGATGACCGGAAGAGTACCAGTGGTGGAGCATTCTTTTTAGGGAAGAGATTGGTTTCTTGGCTGAGCAAGAAAGAAGATGCAATATCTCTATCCACTGCAGAAGCATAATACATTGCAACAGTAGGTAGTTGTACTCAAGTTTTGTGGATGAAGCAAATGCGAGACACAAGAGTAGAATATGAGGAACCTATCACAATCTTCTGTGATAATTCAAGTGCAATAAATATATCTAAGAATCCAGTGTTGCATTCAAAGACTAAACATATATCCATCAAGTTTCACTTTTTGAGAGAATAAGTGAACAAAAATGAAGTCAGATTGGAGTTTGTGCCTTCCAAGGATCAGATTGTAGACATCTTTACTAAACGTCTACCTAAGGACTCTTTTGAGTATCTCAGGGAGAAGTTAGGGGTTACTACCCCTCCAGTGATGACCTAAGGTGCACTGATGTGCATCAGTCTGGTGGATATCATAGTCATATCTTGTAATCTGGATTGATGATGAAGAGCTGCTACTCAGGGGAAGCAGCTGATATGATTCTGAAATGGTGGAATTGCAAGTATGTGCCCTTTGCCATTGATGTCAAAGGGGGAGAGAAGACATGTGAAAAATAAGTCGTGGCTGATCAAAGGGGAAGCAATAAAGGAAGAGAAGACAAGTGAATGGTTGTTGGTGATAGGGCGAGTTGTGTCAGTAAAGAAAAGTTTTTGTCTTGATGGTCAAAACAATTTTTCACATCATATATTGCCATCAATGACAAAGGGGGAGATTGTTGCAAGTATGGGCCTAACCAGTGTTGTCATTGATGTCAACATACCCCTGTTGCATTGATGAAAAGGATTGGATGAGCTGAGTGTTGAGGATATTGAGAAACTTAGTCCTAATCAGGAACAGAGAAGAATAATGAAGATAGTAAGGTAAAAGTTCAAGATAAGATGAGGATTAGAGGATATGGTTTAAAGGGTTTGTAGATATGTCTTAAGGTGATCCAGTAAATATTTCAGAGGTCCACATGAAGATCTGAAGAAGTTGTGGCCATTCAAGTAAAACTGGTTCCGGCAGGTGTTTAGAGGTGACAGAGTGACACAGACAGGTCCAGTGAGATCCAGAAATGCATTATCCTATTCTGTAGATCTGAGGGAGTGTTGAGGAAGTCTTTGTCAAGTTTCAACTTGAGTGGTTTATGGTTTGAAGGTCCGCAAGCATCTATTCCATTGTGACAGTGATGACAAACTGTGTTCTTGAGGTTCCGGATGAAGGAGAGAAGGATTTCAGTAAGCAAATGAAGTGTGGATGTTTTTGGTGATTCAGGCGATCTTGTGAAGGTCCTTGGATCGTGTCCAACTTGTGTTGGTGGTCCACATTAGAGTTGGAGATCGCACTTGAAGAATAACTTCTGGATGATGGTGTTCTTCATGAGACTAGTCGACTGGATGAGTTACACATCCTGCGGGTGTTCTTGTAGTTGTTTGCTGACTTAGATAAATATTCCTAAGTCAATGTCTTGTATAAATAAGGGATTGTAAAGTCATTTCAAACTGAGTCTAGTGGAGATGTGAGTGTAGTAGTGAGGAGGAGAGTGAAAGGTAGAGCAGAATTATTGGACTTAAATGGAACTAATTTAAGCATGGTGAAGATGCTATTTTTCAGTTCAAGTATGTGATACTTATTATTTTGTAGACAATGTGTCTCTTGTAGGTAGTGAGCCTCTTGTGAGCAGTGTGCTCAGGCAGTGAGCCCTAATTGGTATGTTGCATTTTGTTCTTTCTATTCTTCTAACAGAGAATACAATCTTAGGTTAATCACCCCGTGGTTTTTCCCTTAACCGGGTTTTCCACGTCAAAATCTTGGTGTCATGTGTGTTAATGTGTCTCTACTCTTGATTTAATCCATGATGTTTACATGATTGATTTATCCTTATGCGGCTAAATAACAAAGTGGATTTAAGTGTTTAATTGGAAGAAAGTTTTGTACAACTGATTCACCCCCCTTCTCAGTTGTCTACCCTGAATCTAACAATCTTAGTTACAAATGAACTCAAAAACACACTTATATATGCTTTCCCACTCATAATCGTGAAATTACACCAAAAGAGTCGACAAGGAGAAACCTTTTGAAAGGTCCCAAGCTGACATAAACTTAATTTTAATTTGACCGATCAGGAGGGTCTTGGGAATTGGTAGCCAAGTCTTTTAGCTCCTTTTAGGTGTGGGATAAGATAAGTGAAGGGGCCCTTATTCCAAATCTACATTGATGTCAAGCAATTTTCCATCAGGATGAACATTTAGAATGAATAATGTAATAAATTGGACCTAGGAGATAAACAAGGAGGTAAAAAGACATGTGGACACTTTTTACTCCATAACACTAAGAACATCTAGAATGGAAATGGTCTAGGGCATATGGAACAAGGATTTAAGGTCCATGTGGAATGTACACCACAAATAAATTATACAATAGATTTAGGTTACCAACCTTCTCCCCTATCTACATCCTCTCCTCCATTGTCTAAGGTCTCTATGGCTTCTCCTTTCCAAAAATCAAACCGTTCTCTAAAAATCAGGACCTATTTTAACATCTTTTTGAGCATCAAACGATAAAATCTTGATCTCATGAATAAACCTGATAGAATAAACTTAGGAATGGCCTAAGCCCATGATATTTGACACTCCCCAGATTTTTTGGGGCTAAAGGACCAGAGCGCCCGAGTGCCCTAGTTCCAAATGGGTTCTTTAGCCCCTCTATTGTGGTGTTGGCTTAGAACACCTCCGTAGTTTGTACATGTCAGCTCCATTTGGTTTTATTCATCGTTTGTGAGCTGGAATGCATATATAAAGGAGTTTTATAATTTATTTTACACCTAGATGATAACTAGTGTAATATTGCAAGTTTTCTCTCATATTTGGATCTTCTATGCTAGAGTATTCTTCATACTTGGAATTGTTATCTACTTGAGGATGTTATAAAGTTTGTTTGTAGATCTCGAAGGAGGATTCAAGCCTTCTCCATCACTCTCTTTGTTGGTTCATGATCTTGAGAATCTAGTCCAACTAGGGTTCTACATCTTGTAGTAATCATCATCATTTTCATTCATATTCCTATCATATATAGCTCAGATCTAGCCTCTACCTGCCTAGAGCATGCACTCTTAGATCTAATCATCATCGTAGTGGAGGTGCAAACACCAACATAGGGTTTGACTAAGGCAAGACATTATAGATAACACAGCCTTTTCCTCTTTTCTTGTGTACAGGTTGGAGATACAGGTTTCTAAGGACAAGATCCAGGAAGAAGATAGAGCATGTAGGTATAGGTATGGTGATACCTCAAGGTTCCATTAAACCCTAATTAGGGTCTAGAAAACCTAAGAACCCTAGTCTTTGGTGTTTCTACTTCTAGATCTAAGGTCTGCTCAGCTTCTTGATCCTTGTTGTGCTTTTGGTTTTTTGATATTTGTTTCTAATAGTTAGTTATTATCAAATCTTTGTCATTTAGGGTTTGGTCATTTACCCTAATTTACTTGCTTGATCTTGGTTGAATTTGGTTGATTCATATCCATACAACAAAAGGGCAGAACCCCTATAGTTTGGCTCTCCTTCATGGGTAGAAGCCAAGTTTGGTTTGTATCCTAATGTTTGTAGAAGAGGGTTTGACCTAGTTTAACTCTTTAGGATAGATCACTCTTATCCACCTAACAGTGACATACAACTAAAGAATGTTTTGTGGATAGATATACTTAAAAACAAAGTTTCCCTAAAAACCTCACCTTATCATTTAATTTATGGGCAGGAACCCATGTTTCCAATAAACGTAAAAATTCTTGTGCTTCATTTTATAAATGAGTATTTTAAAGATGATAAAATTGTTGAAACCAATTTATCCAATCTTTTGAAGTTGGAAGAAAAATGTGGTGATGCTTTGTAACATTTTAGCAAGCATCAAGAGGTGGTGAAGTGCTTGTTCAATAAAAACTCTATAGTAAAAGCTTTTAGTATTTTAGACCTTGTCCTACTTTGGGATAAGGTGAAAAAAAAGGGTGACCATGGAATATTTTAGTCATTATAGTTGGGTCCCTATTTAATTTCTAAAATCCTAGGGGTAAGCACATTAAGGATTCACATATTGAATGGTGAGGTTGTTCCACTTGCTATGAATGGGTAATTTCTCAAGCATTATTTCCAAGCCTGATAAGTATGACATTTCTTTGTATTCAGTTCAATTTTGATTTTCTTTTGTGTTTTTTTTCTTCTTAGATCTATGATCAATTTTATCTTTCTTTCTTTGGTTTTGTTTCCCTTGTGCTAGTTTAGGTTTTGTTGAGTCGTTTGTCTTTTTATCTATCTTTCTCATTCCTTCTCTTTTTTGGCCCTGAAAGGAAGCAAGGTACACGGAACACACTTCCTACACCAATCTAATGAGGGGAATGGAGTGAAAATTCATTTAAATCCTTACAATTGCAGCAACATTAAACTAATAACATAAAGATTACAACAGCAACACAACACAGAAATAAGGTGACACAAGATATATCGTGGGGAAAACCTTTTCAAGTAAAAAACCCCACACTCTAAACCTGCACAATGTATTATCAAAACAACAATAGTTTACAATACACTTGCAATGCAAGTCTTCTAGGAGTTCACAAATGTTGATTCTGGAGTTATTTCGGCAACATAACAGTACCTGTAAAAACACTATGCAACTACAACTCCAAACTATGCATTTTATAGAGATTACAAGGCATATCTTGAGAGCATCTTGGGACAGGCATCCACCTTGGCCACATGGCCATTTTCAGCATCAAAGGACACTTGTCCTTATTGTCCTTACATCCCTTACATCTGTCATACATGGCAGATTTGACTTTCCCAATGTAGAGTGTTCTAGGCTAAAAAATAAACTATGGCAGATTCTCTTACGCAACTTACAATTGTCATAAAATCTATCCACAATAGCAATCTTAAATGTTGTAAGAGAATCTGTCATACAATGCTAAATATAGCATATTCTACTTACAACATGTCATAGCCCAACTTGGGCACCCAAAGATGCCTTTCCCTCGTGCAAAGATGCCAACCGACACTTGTCATCACTTTTCATAGGAATCTCCAAACTTGGCCCTTACGTGTCATAGATTCTGTCATATGGAATATTGCCTTCCATATACCAAAGATGCCAACACATGGAAAATTAATGCCACCTCAATATGTGATGCCCAAATCCATATAGGTTTGACTTGACCATCCAAGTCACATTCCAAGTAAGCTAACATGTCACCATGCCACCTCACTATGTGACCAAACTGAATGTGCAAGTAAAATACAATATTAGTCAATAATTAAATATACAATTAAATTACCAATGCTAGGAAATTACAAAGGTTGAGACACCTTAATTCCCAACAAGCCCCTATTGTAAAAGATTTATCCCTGGGTTAGAATGAGACTTGGCATACAAATGAATTTCTACCTTTCTTCTGGATAGGCATTTAGATGAGATTTCCTCTTGCATTCCCATTGAGTTTGTTCCCAAGGTGAATATTTCTTTCCTTGATCATCTTTTCTCAAGCGTCTAGAGTTATATTATGTGGTATAAAATGTGTAATCTTTCTTGTAAATGTATTCAGCTTGATCTTTTATTCATCACAATATAGACAAATTTAATGTTCTTAAAATTTGTTTGAAAAATTAAAGGCAATTAAGGTATCAAGTTTATAAATAAATGAACTATTTTAAGAGATAATTGACTACTAAAGTGGCCCTAAACCTAGTGGAAGAATTTAGTGTATATGGGATGAGTAAAGTGAAAGGTTAAAAGAAAAAATGAACAAAATTACCTCATCCTTTCTAGGTGATTCAAGTATCTAAATGTCAAGGCTATAGATGTCTAGATGCTAGCAAAGCTATGCCTAGAGTGGAACTAAAGGTATCTCTATTGGGGTTATGGATGCCTAGTTAAGAGTAGAGCTATGCCTAGGTACTCAATAAAGGCATGTCTAATGTAACACACTTTCATATCTAAAGGACCATTACTTGAATTTAATCATAATTATTATAAAATCTTGATATCTGAAGTTATTCTAACTAAGTATTGTTGATAACTGAGAGGGGGGTGAATCAGTTATCTTAATTATTTCTACTTTCTAATCTTCATTAACAATTAATGCAGTATTAAATCACATAAGCAAACATAACCATGAAATGGAAATAACATCAATACACATGACACAGTGATTTTGATGTGGAAAACCTTGTTAAGGGAAAAACCATGGGGTGATTAACCCAAGATTGTATTCTCTGTTAGAAGAATAAGATAGTACAAAATGGCACTTGCCAATTAGGGCTCACTGCCCGAGCACATTGCTCACAAGAGGCTCACTGCCTACAAGTTATCAAGAAAGTAACAAGATACTTGAACTGATAAGAAGCATCCACATATGCTAGAGTTCAGTTCAGGATAGGCTCAGTATACTGATCTACTGCACTTCATCCTTTCTCTTCTTCTGTGTTGTTGTCCTTTCACATACTGGACCTGCCTTACTACTTCTGTACTGCTCTTCTACTTTTCTACGCATACCACTACACCTTCACATCTAAATCCATCTGGTATATATATCCGCAGAAAGGATTTCATCCTCTTTCTAGTCAGCATATGGAATAGTCAATATTTTCCCAAACTCTAGTCTGTCGACAGAATCCTTGCTTACCAAGTGATGCAAATTAAGGAGATACTTATAGAAGTCATCTAACATGTCGGTCAATCATGGATGATACCTAAAGAACCTTGATCACCACCAATATTTCATCCGGAATAATTCTGATGCTCTGTCGGTTAGTTCTTCCTCTATCTACTCTGCCAAACCGAACCCCAATACTTAGATGCTCATATCTCTTCACTCTTTCATCACCAAAGGCTCAATCCCTAGAATCTATTAGTTAAGGTATTCCTCTTGACTTCCCCAAGTCCACACTTTACAAAGATACTTCCTCTAAGAGATATGGACCTGACTGTTGAACCTTGCTGCATGCTCTATTCTTTCATACCAGACCAAGGTATTCTTCATTCTGACTTCCGATAAAGATACACCATGTCCTGTGGATGTGTGGAGTGGTCTTTGTTGCCATCAATGACAACACCAATGAAGCCACATAGTGTCTCTTGCCAACAATCTCCCCCTTTGGCATTGATGGCAACACTTAGTGAAAAATGACTAAGTGTCACACTACACTCCCCCTTGGCTGATGCTCTGTTCTAATGTACATTTTTCTGGAGCTCCCCCTTAGCTGGATTCCACATTTTTCACTACTCCTCACTCCCCCTTTGACATCAATGGCAAAGGGTAGAATCCGCATACCAACAATCCTCAAAAAATCAACTATACTTAGCCGCATAAGTATAAATACATGATACACTTACATATATTGAAGTATATCTACAAAAGATGTCTTCAACTGGGCAAATTCTGTTGCCCAACTCTACTTCATCCTGTCCAAAATTGAGATGTGACCACTCAACAAGAATGCAAAAGCTTCTGCCCTCTTAAGATCTGTCGGATCACTAGTTCGGGCTGTGGTCTAGGCATCAGTTAGGGCCTCATGCATGGCCTCTAATTTAGGGATAATCATCCCTCTAAGTTCACTCATCCTTCTTAATATGTTCTTCCTCTCCTCAAGCTTCTTAATCTCATTCATGACTACAATAGTTTGATATTCCTAGTTTATTATGGATACAGTGAGAGGATCAAAATTCTAAGAGAGGCTTGACAGTTTATCCTCTTGTTCTTTCACTTTCTTCTCAATATCCTTTGTTAAATTAGTCCAGGACATACAAAATTTATATACTTCTCCTCCATCCTTAAGAGCATTTTCTAAGCTCTTTATCCCAATATCCATATTTCTCCTATCATTGGTTATAAAGCCTTGTAACTCAGAGAATCTTTTATCCAAAAACTCTTTCTAGACCTTCACCTCAGCTGATTTCTCTAAAGATTCAAAATGAGTGTTGACAGAACTAACAAGAGACTTGAGAGTACCGGATGAAGAAGCTGAGGAAACCTTCTGAAAGGATGGCATGATCTTTTCAAGCACCCTGGATGCAATTTCTAGCAGCTCACAGTCTTCCATGTGAGACTTTAGAAGTTTCTCTTTAGCCTTTGCTTGGGTAAAGGATGATATCTTCATTGTTTGAACCAGGGAGAGAGAGTCAAAGTCAAATGGTCCTTGAAGTAACTCTAGTTCATCAATCTCCATCATTTCTTTAGTCAAGAAATCCTTGACAATTTTTGCAGTGTCTCTTGCCAGAGACAGAGTTTTCTTTCCTTCTGTACTGTCACTTGTGTTCTTCTCAGCTTGACCTTCTTCTCTTCCCTTCACTTCTTCTTCTTTCTCCTCTATTCTTTCTTCTCCTTTGGATCCAGAGACTGCTGGAGAATCTAGATTTACTTCTCCTTTGGATCCGGAGACTGCTGGAGAATCCGGATTTACTTCTCCTTGGACTTCCTCTTCCGGAACAGAGGAATCTAAGTCCTTAGCTTTTTCTTCATTAGTCTCCTTTGCCTCTTCTGCTACTATCTTAGTGGATTCTTCTTTGTCATCCATGGCAGAGGTTTCATCATCTAAGTCTTCTACAATGGGAATGTTGAATCTTTTGTATGCATTCCAGAGGATCTCTTCTATCTCTTTTGCTATTTTTTCAGTTTCACCAAGCATAAGTTGATTCATTCTAGCTTTGCTCCAGAACTCATCCTTGCAATCTTTGAAGATCATATTCATTTTCTTCTGAGTGATTGAAGGAAAGAGATGAATGATTATCTGTTCCCAGATCTCAAGATCCTTTGCCTTAGCGTTATTCTTTCTTATTTCTAATTCCTTCTCTAGGCTTTTGGGAATGAGAGATATGATTTCAATAAAATCCTTATTATAGATATTCAAATATCTGACTGTAGCTACTTGCCAGATCTTTTGGTTAGCTTCATTATAATTGTTACATCCCTCTTTTTGGAATTGATTATGCTATTTACTTTCTTGCAAATTTCAGTATATAATGTGTTGTGGATGACATGGAAACTGATGATTTATTATACAAAGTTAGTTATATGAAATTTTAGAAGCTATTGATTATGATCAATGTGATGTTGTAGAGTAAATGTCCTTTTTGTTAAGTGAAATGAAGTTTTGGATATATTATGCTTTGATTTGGAACATAGGTGCTTTGACCACAAAATTGTATGTGAGACTATCATTGCAGGAACAGGTGGACCATGTTCAACAGGAAGAGAAAGTATCTTTGAGAGAGAGTATAGACTCTGGAAATTAACCATGGGTGTTTGTTACTGAGAACGCCAAATAGGTAGATAAATCTTGGAACCATAAATTAAGTCTTGTTTGTCGGCTGGGATAGTTAAACTAGATGTCGACGTCTGAAGATAAGGTGTAACATCCTTTTCATAAGTTGTCATATAGAATCTTGGAATCAACAATGTTGTCGTAAGTCCACCAAAGCAAGTCAACTTTTATAGATGATCATTATTTTGTTTATAGGTAATTAAATGAACCTACTTGTGGTAGATTCGTGAATCACGTCTCGTAGTCGAAAGATGCAAGAAGTTGGCTTTGTGCGTCTAATGATGTAGGAAACTTGTTTGCATTACGCTCAATCCGTCGTGATTGTCGTAAAATGTGTCAAACCTGTGTTGTGAATTTATTCTTTTTGGAAATCAACAAATGTCGAATTTGAAGCCATAGCGTGTAATAATTTGTTTTGGTCATTGTTTAGCATGAGTCTTTTCTTTTAGCTTTGACCGTGAGATATTATTGATCTAACCTTGAGTCTCTTTTCTAAAGTGGTCTTTATCTCTTTTTCTTATTCGACCATAGAGATGTTGTAGGCATTTATTATCCGCTACCTTGTTGTGTTTAACTCCTCAATTTAGCTTTTAGTTGCTCTTGAAGGATTAGTTGCCATTATGTTCGAGTGAGGGCGGAGTTGTTATATCCACTTGCAAGCCACGTCGCCATTGGAGCCTCCATCTTTTAAGTGGTCGTGATAAGTGGGAAGTTGGGTAAAAAGACAGTTATGTCGACCCTTGTATGTAGGCATGTCACGGCCGTGAACTCAATGCAGAGATTCCTTTTCACCCTGGCGCAAGAGGGAGGTAGCTATATGGTTGTGAAAGAGTGTAACCATTTAATGATTGCAGATGCTCCATCATCGTGAGGGTGCAAACGGCATCAGGTGACTGTTGTTTAGAGTCTAACAGACCACAGATTTAGTGGAACCTCCTTCTTCATTGAGCACGGTAGGGAATGATGTCGTTGAGATTTTAGTGAACGGTGTGAGGAATGCCATTTACTCCTTCATCGTGGATGGAAGTGGCAGTTGAGAAGTGGGGAATCGAGAGTTATTAGGGAGATATTCCATTGCGAGGGGAGAGAGATAAGGAAGGGGCTATCGTTGGATAGCAACAGAAAATGGCAGAGAGGATGGAGGAGTCAGTGATAGTTTAGAATAGAGAAAATGGCAGAGATAATGAGGAGATCCTCTTCGTTGTGGTCGGGCAGGGGATAGGAGGTAGTTATTGAGAACACTGTCATTGTGTTAGAGGGGAGTTTGGTTGGAGACTGTTGCTGTGAAGAAATAAATGGTAGAGAGGGGATTGATCAGGGTTCTTTTAGCATTCGTTGTGCTGGACTAGTAGGGGAGATTGTGTTTAGAAGTCCAGGGGAGGCACGTCTTGCCAGAGGAGAACGTGGAACTTGCCACAGCAGTCCTCAACTCTGTCGACAGGTTCATTTCCCATTCTCTTCTTTTTCATAGTTTAGACCAGTAAGTGTGTCTCATCTATGCAAGGATAAATACATTTACAATGAATTGAATATGATGACAATGTCTTCTACTGTGATTTCTGTGTGAGGTTAATCATTATAAAGGTATCATTATTGTCTTATGGTATTTGAAACCTCAGAAATAATATTGTTGCTATCTGTTAGTATTTGAGAACTCAGAAACTAGATCATTGTCTATCATGGTTGACATCGTATGATGATAGAACATAGTTCTCAATATGCACACATCTAGGAATGATCACTGCTTGATACAAATGTAAACTACAAACTTCAAACAGTCGACAAAGACGTAAGTTTAAAGAGTTTCCTTTAAGACTGTGATATTAACTTAAAACTGCCTTTGGTGCATTTGAAACGATAGCTCCACAGCGAGAAAACACATTGCTCCACATGCATGTTGTGTAGAAATTTAAAACCATAGATTTAAAGCATGTTTTGACATAAACTTTAGTGTGTTTGACAATCGGAGAGGTAGTTGTAACCAGCTAGTGTCTTATCCGTCTTATATCTTTAGTTAGAGGTCGACCATGTGGTTGGTCATCTCTAATGTCGTAAGAAAGATTCCCAACCCTTTATTATCTTATATATGACTCTTATTTCTATGAACCATGTGAAACTATTTGACTTGGAAAGGGGAGTAGAAAGTTAAAGTATTAGTATTGGTCGAAAACCATCATGGTTTTGAAATGAACAAGTAGAGTGGAAAAATCTGCATTTTGAGTCTAGATTACATTGCATACGATGATTCTAGTGTCACTATATCTTGTAGACCTTTATGAGTCCAAAACCTTAACTCCGGGATAACGGGAAATTGTTTTAGATACTTAAGTATGTTGTACAAACATGGGAACCAAGTAAACAAGTATGAAACCACTTAGGAGTGGGTGTTATTAAACAATGTTTAATACAAATATGGGATTATGAAACTATGAACTCAGGATTAGAGTAAACGTTGCGCCATGCGCTATTGAAGGAGAAAATCCTAAAACCTTGAGGTTATCGAGGTCAGTATTTGTTTTAAACCTTACAAATAGGAAACTGTAGGATTTCGATCAGTTCAAGTCGAGTAGTGTGGTTGAACTAAGTTCAAGCATTCTTAGAACGCTATTTAAAAACAAATCCTTTGGCCAAGGTGGTGCACGATCCTCAAGTGCATCGAATGTTCACTATGACTGGATGGCATTTCTTGTGGAGAGTCATGCATGACTAGAGGGTACCTAGGGATCTGCACGATAACAAGACACATAAGTTACAACACCAGAGCTCAGATGGCAAACACCGATGGTTATCCTAAGTCTATCCTCTTCAGTAGGGTAGGGCCACTTCCGGTTAGGAAGGAGTGCGGGAGACCGACGGTATGTGGTTGGAGGTTAAGCTCCTTGAAGATACTTTCTCTTCCAAATATTGAGGATTACTGAGTCTTGAATGTGATGGGTCGACAATCAAGATGCATGTTAATGGTATGTTTCCAATATATTATTTGTTTCAAGAAAATTGAAAATTGTTAGAAAACAAAATGTTTAATGTATATCATTTCTTTTAGTTTTATGAAAAATGAAATCATGTTTAAGTTAAAGTGAAACATGTTATACTTGGTAGTAGATAAGTTCTTTTGTATTTGATTACCTAGTAAAAAAAAATTACCCTTGTGAAAACCTAGTTTTTCTTGTTAATTCGGATATGGATGTTACAATAATCATCATAGAATTCAGTCATTGGTTTTAGGTTTCCATCCACAGTGACTGATTTGACTACATCATCAATGGACAGAGTGGGCCTTTCAACAAATTCTTCTACCATCTCTTCCATGTCTTGACCTGTAGAAGATTCACCGGATCCTTTCTTCTTCTTCTTCTTCATTTTCTTTACCTCCTCATTTGACTCAGTTTCTTCATCATCCTTCTGACTGATGTAAGGCCTTGTGGCCTTTGTCTTAGTTATTTTCTCTTCTTTACCAGATGATTTTGCTTCCAGTTTAGATGCCTTTGAGCTTTTAGCAGTTGCAGGTGCAGATCTCTTAGAAGATCTGGTCCGGGAGGGGGCTTTTACCAGTGCACTTTCTTTTTCTGCTTCTTCCTTTTCTTTTTCTGCTCTTTCCATCTTTTCTCTGTGGGCATCAACTGCCTCTTTTGAGATTCCATGCCTCTTGGCAACTTCTTCAACTTCCCTTCTCACTTTCCTCTTGATTTCAAGCTGTCTAAGTTCCACATGAACGTTTACACTCAGCTCTTGGAAGGTTCCAAACGTTTCTTCCTTAGGGTCTTTGGGCTGGCTCAACAGATGTTGGATATGCAGCTCTACAATTTTCTCATCTACTTCATACCCCATTGGTATGATCCAGACTATCCTTGGCTCCACTGCCTCCATTAGGCATTGATCAGTGTCAACCATGAAACACACTGCATCTTTGTACTTCTCAACCAATGATTGGGGAATTCTTTCTCTGGTTTGCATCATATTTTGAAAGTTCTTGAAGTAACCCCACAGAGCTGTATTTCTTGCCTTAGCATCCCCAAGCCCATGCAAGTAATCGTTGATTTGAATTGCAATAGGTCTGTCATTCTGCTATACCTAACCACTGGATCCGGGAAGCTCATTCATAAAGTAGAAAAAACAAACACAATATCAGTCTACCATACTTAAAAGAGTTCTTTTTGTCCTTCTTGATCTTTTGTAAGTTTTCCATCAGTTGGTTTAGAAGGAGTTCATAGAGATCATAATCTGCATTCTTTCTTAACATTTCATAAGCAATATACATAGCAGTTCCGGATACTAAATTCTCTCTATTGGAGTGATATATCTTATAGCCAATTATCATAGATGCAAACTTCATATCCAGATCAATGATATCTTCTATGGTCATTGCTCTCTTATCAAATTTTGATCTAGTGGCCTCAGTCACAATTTGGTTTTTGACAGATTTGAGAACAGGTAACCCTCCAGAAGAGTGTAAACTGGTTACTACCCTAATTGCATCCTTGGTGATCTTGAATGGTCTATTCAACCATAAGAAGTTATCATGCACTTTGCTCAACACATACCGGACCCACTCATCTTCTTCAAGACAGGGGAAATGGATGTACTGACTAAAATGTTTATCCCAGATGGCCTTATACTGAGGTTTTAGTTCAAAAGATTCATCTATCAGTTCCTTGTGGTAGATGTCCATAAGCTTGGATTAACCAAAATCTTCAATGTTTGCGTGAATGTAAACCCTAATGTCTTCTACATGCAAAACCCCATGCGGAATGCTGGAAAATGCCCCTAAGGGATCAACTTCTAGGGATTTATATGGATGTTTCTTGAATTTAGGATGTGGCCTATCAATGATCCTTACAACATTCAGTGTAGCCATCTTCAAAAAGATTTACAGAGAAATATTCAATAACAGAAAATACCTTTTGCACTTCTAGGGTTCGCGGAGTGAGCCAGATTGATTTGATGGATGAATCGACTTCAACAGTTGATCTTTGAGAAATTTGAAACAATTTTTTGTAGAGCTCCTTTTCTTCTCTTCTTGAATGCAAATGTGCAAATGACGAGTGAATGAACCCTTTTATTTCTGAGAAAAAACCCTAAATCCACACTGCAATAAATGCACAACTTAAGTCATTTCGGCTGCCTAGTTCTTCTTATTTTGAGAAAGATCTTTTTTCGGATCACTGAGATATACTTAGAGTTATCCTTGGTGATTAATAACAAACTATCATACTTTCCCCAAACATTTTGATCTATCTGCAGATCAAGATGCCACGAATTTGAATCATACCAGATCTAACTGTGATAATCCTATTTTACTGGATGATTATTAAACCGGATCAATCTTGGAAGATTAGACTCTTCAAATCTTCCTGCGGATCTTCCATATCTTTACCAAACCTTCTTTATATGTTTCTCTGAGAATCCTTTAATCCGCAACCTTTTATGTGCCAATTTTGGGCACCTAATGACTGGCTGGGGGAAAATGTTTTTCTTTTGTTACTCCCCCTAAGCCAGAGCTCATCTATTTAGTTTCTGGGAGGAATATCAGCACTAGATTCTGGTGTGGATCCATCCTCAACATTTTCTGTACTCCTCTTTACCCAAATTTTGTTCATCTCCCTTTGAATTTCATCCGCACTCATTTTTCCTTTTCCTTTGTCTTGGTTTTGATTATGATGTACTGGACCCTCATTGTTTTGATTCTTATTTCTGTAGAATTTGGCAATATGACCGAATCTATTGTAATTGTAGGAGACAACATTTCTTTGAATATTTGACTGATATCCTCTTGATCTACACTGATTAGCCATATGTCCCATTCTATTGCATACAAAGCATCTTCTATTGAATGAATTGTTTGTTTGCATATTTCTATACTCATGAGATTTGTGACCATACCTTTTGCAATTGAAACACTATCCAAAGAAGGATGAATTAGTCTAGTTCATTCTTTTTCTACATTGATTTACTTTATGACCAAAATTATTGCAGTTGTGGCAGTATCCATTGAAGGATGGATATCTTTAAGCATTGGGTTGCCTTACCGGAGGTCTTCTAGGCCTGTTTCTTGGATTTTCTGATCTGGAGTTCTTCTGACTGGATCTGGAGCTTTCACCTTTCTCATACCCCAAGTCTTGCTTGTCATCTACCCTCTTTTGGCTTTGAAGAAGAACTTCAAGTTGGGCAGAGCTTATCTTGAATTTCTCTTTGTATTCATTTGCTGTTTGAAGATCCTTTTTAAGAGTGTCAATCTAATTCTCAAGTTGTTCTTCATTATCCCTAGCTTCTTCAAGATCAGATTCAAGATGCCTGATTATTCTATCCATTTTGTGGCAGTCTTCTAATTTCTCTTTGAGAGATTGTCTTCGATCATCTTCAGTTTTCCTTTTCTCTTCAATTTCTTGGGTAAATTTCATAAGTCCTGATTCCATTTCATGTCTTACCATAATGACCTCTTTTGATAATTTTTCACATAACTTGGTTTTCTCCTTCAGATCTTCATTTGTATTATTATCTTCACCTTGACTTGCCAATTGCTGAAGTAGATCCTTTCTCTTTTTCATAGAGATGCTCAGTTTCCCTTTTAGTTCATTTATGAAATCATCAGCCTATTTGAGTCTTTCCTTTAGTTTATTGACTTCAGAGTTGTATTTCTCAAGATCATCTAGGGCAGATTGAAGTTGTTCCCTCATACCATACACATCCATTTGAGTTCCCAGATCTTCCTCAAGCTGTTAGGCTCTGTTTGGAGGAACTTAGCTCTAATACCAATTGTTGATAACTGAGAGGGGGGGTGAATCAGTTATCTTAATTATTTCTATTTTCTGATCTTCCTTAACAATTAATGCAGTATTAAATCATATAAGAAAACATAACCATGAAATGAAAATAACATCAATACACATGACACAATGATTTTGACGTGGAAAACCCTGTTAAGGAAAAAAACCATGGGGTGATTAACCCAAGATTATATTCTCTATTAGAAGAATAAGATAGTACAAAATGGTACTTGCCAATTAGGGCTCACTGCCCGAGCACACTGCTCACAAGAGGCTCATTTCCTACAAGTTATAAAGAAAATAACAAGATACTTGAACTGATAAGAAGCATCCACATATGCTGGAGTTTAGTTCCGGTTAGGCTCAGTATACTGATCTACTACACTTCATTCTTTCTCTTCTTCTGTGTTGCTGTCCTTTCACATACCGAACCTGCCTTATTGCTTCTGTACTACTCTTCTGCTTTTCTACGCACACCACTACACCTTCATCTAAATCCATCTGGTATATATATCCACAGAAAGGATTTCATCCTCTTTCTAGTCAACATCCGGAATAGTCAATATTTTCCCAAACTCTAGTCTGTCAACATAATCCTTACTTACCAAGTGATACGAATCAAGGAGATACTTATAGAAGTCATCTAACATGTCCGCCAATCATGGATGATACCTTAAGAACCTTGATCACCATTAATATCTCATCTGAAATAATTCTGATGCTCTGTCAGTCAGTTCTTCCTCTATCTATTCTGCCAAACCAGACCCCAATACTTAGATGCTCATATCTCTTCACTCTTTCATCACCGGAGGCTCAATCCCTGGAATCTATTAGTCAAGGTATTCCTCTTGACTTCCCCAAGTCTGCACTTTACAAAGATACTTCCTCTAAGAGATCTGGACCTAACTGTCGGACCTTGCTGCATGCTTTGTTCTTGCTTACTAGACCAAGGTATTCTTGAATCTGACTTCTGGTAAAGATACACCATGTCCTGCGGATGTGTGGAGTGGTCTTTGTTGCCATCAATGACAACACCAATGAAGCTACACAGTGTCTCTTGCCAACAAGTATTATAGATCAGAGAAAAAGAAAAATCAACTACACATACTAGGATGAAGTAAGTGTTGATATTATTAGGAACTAATTATCTCAATTACAATATGAAGCTAATTCTATGTGCTAAGGTAGGTTGAACATTGAAATTTATTTCTACCACAAGAATATTATTATTCTAAATTTCTTAAGATGGACTTACTAGAAATCCTATTCTAGGTATGACAGTTAGGGTTTCATTTAGTTGGTTTATGGATAATTTTAGAATCATCCTTTGCTTTAAAATGTTTTTCATTTTGTTGGAACTTGTTTTTTGTTTTATTGGGGGGAATTTGTTGTGAATCTTAACAACATTCCCCTATTCTATTGTCAAAATTGGGGAACTTTATTTATTTTTATCTTTTACCCATTATGGAACTTTAATTTTCATATTAATATAATTTTAATGTTTATTCATAAGTCTCATATTTCGTAGTGTAAGAGTATTGTCTTTGTTTGAGCAACTAAAGAAACCTTAGGTTTCTTATGTATTTCCAAAGATTGCTCGGATGAGATCGAGGCAAATTTTGGTGTTTCGGGATTAGGGTTAATAAGTTTATATTCTCCCATCAAGGAAGGAGAAAAATCTAATGAACCCCAATCATCACAAAGAAGTGGATTCGATGGTGATTTGGAATCTTGCACAATATTATCTATGGCAAGAGGTATTGATGAATCAACTTTTAAGTTATTAAGAAGCTTGTGATTCACAACTTGATTTGTGCCTCAACTTGTAAACAACTTTCCAGATCTGGGTCAACTTCAATGGTTTGAAGTTTACTTGCATAAATAAACTTTATTGATTGATGAAGGGTAGATGGAACTTCCCCCATGCATGAATCTATGGTCTACCAAGAATGATGTTATATGAAACCACACCGAGCATGACATGGATAAGGGTAGATAATGTCATAGGTCTAGCCTTTACAGGTAAAGTTATGGTACCTAGTGATTGTCTACTGAAATTATCAAATCCATAAATATTATGTATATTCGATTTGACTAAAGATGTGTCAACCTTGATTTTGTGTAGCACATCAATGCTACAAACATTAAGAGCCGACTAATTGTCAATCATAGTTTTCTTTACCAACTTGTTATTTATTATGATAGAGACTACAAGAGGATCATATTGGTTTTGAACTTCAATTGGTGGTAATTCATGTTGTTGAAACATAATATCCATTTTTGTCCCATGCATACAATTTAACAGATCTACTACATCATTTGGCTTAACAGTGGGTGGTACAATCACATTTTGTAAAGATTATTGGAGCATTCCATGGTATGTAGGTGATGTTTGTATGAGTTCCCAAAGAGATATATTAGAAAGAGTAGTAGGAAGCTTCTCAACAAGATCATAATCTTGACCAACATTATGAGTAAGATGAGGTGGTTGAGGAAGCATAGGTTGAGAAGTTCGTAAAGTGATCAGAATTTTCAACTATTGTTCACTTTGTTTATTATTTCACATATTCTATGTGTGAGAAACCACATTGTATTTGGGTTGTTGTAACACAATTTGATACACTTGATTTTCTTGAGAAATTTGTTTTGCATAATTGAGAATGTAACCTGGGGGTTAAGATGGTGTTGGAGCACCTTGAATCATAATCACCAGTTTGAAGTGAGGAGGCACATTAGGTGCCTTATAAACAATGATTTTAGGAGGATTAGTACACTTATTCACTATCCCCTTAATAGGTTGAATAAGTCTATTAATGATGATTGAATTAATATTGTTTTTACTTTGATTAAGCTCAACATCCATCCCTAAAGGATTTAATGTGAGAGACCCTTCTTCATCCATCAATGCTTCTTCTTTTGGAGGGAGAGCATTGGAACAAAGTCAAGACAAAGTGTTGTTAAGAGAATTGTTGATGATTGTATCTTTATTGATGTCCAAGGTGTTTGAACATGCAACCAAAGGAGAACTATCCATGGTCTTTGCATCCTTAGCGATATACATTGTGTTTGAACATTCGATCAAAGGTGGGAGAACCATAGGATGAGCCATAGAATGCTCATATATTATAGAATATTTAAGATTGTTAGATGAACACCTATTATCTACCCATGGAGGATCCTTTTTGAGAAGAGGCTCTTCATCCACTAATTCTTCATCTTTAAAAGGGAGAACATTGGAATGAAGAGAGGGTAGGGTGATGTTAAGGAATGTATCAATGATTTCATCTTCTTTCAGCAAGATGTCCTCACAAGTCGAAACAAATTTAGGATAGGGATCCAAATCATAGGGTGAAATAGACAAAGCTAGGTCACCATCACATGTATTAGAGACTAGTTCCATGATATTATCATAAATTGTGGTATCAGGAGAAGAAGAATTATCACCATCATCTTTCTCATGGCAATTCATGGATATGAGTTTAGTAAGGTTTCCCAATATTGAAGGATATGAACCCATGAGAGTTATGAGGCTATCAAAATCAGATATACATCCAAGGATTTAATATAAAGAACATTTTAAGATATCAATATCATACATGGATGCCATATGATCTAAAACATAAGGATGCATGTTAATGAATTTGTAAAAACTTTCAAAAAAATTTATATATGCATGCAAAGATACCAAAGAGGAACAACTAGAAGATTCCATAATGAAATGTCTTGGAACAACAATATATAATCATATATATGCATTTATCAAGTACCACCAATATGAGAGACTTTTGTATACCAAGACCCCAGTTTGAGGAAATCGGGTTTTTGAGGCTTTTTTGCGAAGATAAAAAACACACTAGTGTCACTACAAACAAAGTGATCATGATGTTAAAAGTGTTGCACACAAAGGCAATATAGACAACTTCAAGATTTATTGCAAAGATATGTGAAAGAGATGTCAAACTTCTTATTTTAAAATACACAATGTGTAATTGTAAAAGTATGAATTTTCAAATCAAAGATCTGAAATGACACAAGATTTTCAAATGAATATTGATAAATATGCAATAAATAAATAAAATATCTAATTTGAACAATCAACAAGATGCAAATTCTCGAAGCTATGGGTTCACCAAAATTTTGAGTATGAAAAAGGAGAATAATGACAACTAGGAGGGTACCCGCAAGAAGTTGGGTCCACATAGAGGGGAAGTCGCAAGAAAAAAAAAATCCTGACAGAAATGGGTACCCATTTTAAAAGAAACGGGTGCCCGAGCCTAAATGGGTAGCCGCTTAGGAACGGGTACCCATTTAGAAATGGGTGCCCGAGCCGAAACGGGTACCCATTTAGGAACGGGTACCCATTTCTATATAGTTATTTAAATTTGCAAAAAAAACCTGCGCGCTTTTTTTCCCACACAAAAATAATGGGTACCCATTTTAAAACGGGTACATGCTTTAGAACAGGTACCTATTTTTAAAAGCATAGACTTGGGAAAGGCATGGTAAGTGGACAATGCAAGTACAAGTTCATGCTCAAATCAAGAGAAAAGACCAACTTTACCAATATGGCTGATGATGTTTTTTTTTTTTTTTTTTACAAAATTAAAACCCATTAAAGATGATTATGTGTAGTTTTCAAATATGTAATTTTTTTTATTTGACTTGTTTTTCTATTTATTAATTAATTTATGAGTAAACCGGTCCAAAAACTTGAAATGACAGGTATTTGTATTTTTTTAATAACTTTTAATTTTTAAAGTTTTTCAAAAAACTAAATTATATGTCATCAATCTAGACATCATTCTCTACACAATGAAAAAAAAATTATTTTATGATTAGTTTTTCTCAAATTATGTTGGTCGTACACGAGGGGTTTTCAAAACAACAATTAGGGCCAATAAAAAATTAATAAAAAAAATATTTGGAAAAAAATTATAAAAAAATATCCTCATAAAACTTCATTGTACTACACATCTTTCCCCAAAAGTATTTAGAAAAATACTTTTATTTAGGTCAAATTATGTTGGCCGTACACTTGCATGGTATGGTAAAAAAAAGTGACTTTTAAATAGTGGTTTTTAGACATGCCTATTGAAAATCAATTTGTATCATCTGGGTATTAAAATAAATTACATATTTGGAAACTAGACTCCAAGTACTACATTTCATATTAATAACTTTTTTTTAGATTCAGTCTTTAAGTGCTTCAAATTTTTAGGTCAAATGTGACAAATTCTAAAAATCAGGGAAAACACTTCCACTTTTTGACCAAAAAGTGGACCCAACTTCTTGCACTGACCCAGGATACACACTAGATCAAACTCTTTACCATATAACTATTGGCAAGAGACACTATATGGATTCATGAATGTTGTCATTGATGGCAACAAAGTTCATCCCACACATCTGCAGGACATGGTATGTCTATACCAGAAGTCAGAGTGAAGAATGTTGTGGTCCGATAAACATGAACAGAGCAGTCAGTAAGGTCCGACAGACAGGTTCGGATCTCTCAGCAGAAGTATCTCAGTGAAGTACGGATTTGGGGAAGTCAAGAGGAGTATCTTGACTAATATATTCCAAGGTTTGAGCCTTCGGTGTGGAAAGGATTAAGAGATATGAATGCTTGAGTGTCGGGTTCCCAAGTGACAGTGTGAACAGAGGAAGAACTAACTAGCAGAACATCAGACATTATTTCGGATGTGTTACTAATGTTGGTAAAGGTTATGAAGGCATGAATTATGTTTGGCTGACATGATTAATGATTTCCACAAGTATATCCTTGATCTGCATTACTTGGTGTGCAAGGATTCAGCCGACAGATCAAAGTTTGTGAAAAGATTGACTATTCTGGGTGCCGACTAGAAAGGTGATGAAATCACTTGTGCAGATATATATACAAGATGGATTTAGTTATGAGATGCATTGTGGTTGTAAGTAATGTGCGAAGAAAAGCAGTAGAGCCGAATAAAAGCAGAAAGGAAGATCCAGTATGTGAAAGAAGAGCAGCATAAAAGAAGAGGAAAGATGAAGTGCAGCAGATCAGTATACAGAGCCTAACCGGAAATGAACTCCAGCATATGTTGATGCTCCTTATCAGTTCAAGTATTGTATTACACTCTTTATAAATTGTAGATAGTGTGTCTCTTGTAGGCAGTGTGCCTCTTGTGAGCAGTGTGCTCGGGCAGTGAGCCCTAATTGGCAAGTGCCATTTTGTACTTCCATTCTTCTAACAGAGAATACAATCTTGGGTTAGTCACCCCGTGGTTTTCTCCCTTAACAGGGTTTCCACATCAAAATATTGTGTCATGTGTATTTCTATTTCATGCTTATGTTTGCTTGTTTGAATTGATGCTGCACTAATTATCAAGAAAGTTTAGAAAGCTGAAATAATTAAGATAATTGATTCACCCCCCCTCTCAGTTATCAACAATTGGTATCAGAGCTAAGTTCCTCCTAAACAGAGTCTAATAGCTTGAGGAAGATCTGGGAATCCAAATGGATGCATATGGTTTAAGGGAGCAACTCAAGACTACCCTTGATGATCTTGAGCAGTCAAACTCTGAAGTCAATGAATTAAATGAAAGACTCAAATAGGCTGATGATTTCATGAGAGAACTAAAAGACAAATTAAGTCTCTCTATGAAAAAAAGAAAGGAGCTACTTTAGCAATTAGCAAGTCAAGGTGAAGCAAATAATGCAAATGAAGATCTGAAGGAGAAAACCAAGTTATGTGAAAAGTTATCAAAAGAAATCATTATGGTAAGACATGAAATGGAATCAGAGTTATAAAGTTTACCCAAGAGATTGAAGAGAAAAGAAAAATTGAAGATAATCTAAGACAATCTCTCAAGGAGAAATTAGAAGATTGCCACAAGATGGATAGAATTATCAGACATCTTGAATCTGATCTTGAAGATGCTAAAGATAATGAAAAAAAACTTGAGGATCAAATTGTCTCTCTCAAAAGGGATCTTCAAACAGCAAATGAATATAAAGAGAAATTCAAGATAAGTTCTGCCCAACTTGAGGTTCTTCTTCAAAGCCAAAAGAGGGTAGATGAAAAGTATGGTTTGGGATATGAGAAAGGAGAAAGCTCCGGACCCGGTCAGAAGAATTTTAGATCAGAAAATCCAAGGAACAGACCTAGAAGTCCTCTGGTAAGGCAGCCTAATGCTCAAAGATATCCATCCTTCAATGGATACTGCCACAACTGCAATAACTTTGGTCATAAAGCTAATCAATGTAGAAGGAGAATGAATCAGACTAATACATCCTTCTCCGGACAGTGCTTCAACTACAAAAGGTATGGTCACAAATCTCATGAATGCATAAATATGCAAATGAACAATTCATTCAATTGTAGATGCTTTGCATGCAATAGAATGGGTCATATGGATAATCAATGTAGATCAAGAGGATATCAATCAAATATGCAAAGAAATGTTGTTTGCCAAATTTGCAATAGATCCGGTCATATAGCAAAATTCTATAGAAGCAAGAATCAGGATAAAAGAGGTCCGGTATATTATAATCAGAATCAAGATAAGGGGAAACAAAAAGTAAATGCGGATGAAGTTCGAAGTGAGATGAACAAAATTTGGGTGAAGAAAAGTACAGAGAATGTAGGGGATGGATCAGCACTAGACTCTGGTGCTGATATTCCTTCCAGAAATTAAAAGATGAGCTCTGGCTCAGGGGGAGACACAAAGAAAACCTTGTTCCCCCAGCTAGTCAATTGGTGCCAGAACTGGCACAAGGAGAGCTACGGATTAAAAGGGCTCATACAAGAAACATCTAAAAGGGTAATGGTAAAGATTTGAAAGATCCACAAGAAGATTTGAAGAATCTAATCCTTCCAGAATTGATCTAGTAAAACATTCTTCCGATAAAAATAGATTCCTTACAAGTTTGGTCTGGTATGATTCAAACTATGGTGTCTTGATCTGCAAATAGATGAAATGACTAATGAAAGAAAGATAGATTATCATCACTCTCCTAGAATAACTTTGAAATCTGTCTCAGTGATCCGGAAAGGTTTTGTTTCTGAATATGACAAACAAGGCAAACCGGAATGAATTAGGTTACGCATTTATTGCTGAATGAAAATTTAGGGCTTCTCAGAAATAAAAGAGTTCATTCACTCATCATTTGAATACTCACATTCGAAGGAAAGAGAAAAGGAGCTCTACAACTACCTCTCCCAAAGATCAAGACGATTCCTCATTCAGCTCAATCTAGATTTCATTGTGTGCCCTAAATAGTGTAAAAGGTATTCTTCATTCTTGATATCTCTCAATAAGATTCATTGATGATGGCTACTCCGAATATAGTAAAGATTTCTGATAGACCTCGCCCCATATTTAAGAAGCATCCATACAAATCCTTGGAGGTAGATCCCCTAGGAGCCTTCTCTAGTGTTCTACATGGTGTTTTGCACATAGAAGACATTAGGGTTTACATACACACAAATATTGAAGAGTTTGGGGAATTCAAACTAAGAGATATCTATCACAAACAATTGATAGACGATGCTTTTGAGCTTAAACCAGAATATAAGGGCATCCAGGAGAAACATTTTGATCAGTTCATTCATTTCCCCTGCTTTGAAGAAAATGAATGGGTCTGGTATGTGTTGAGTAGGGTACATGACAACTTTCTATGGCTTAACAGACCTTGCAAAATCACCAAGGAAGCAATTAGGGCAGTAACTGGTTTACACTCCTCCGGAGGAATTCCTGTCCTCAAATCTATCAAAAACAACATTGTAACTGAGGCCACTAGATCAAAATTTGATAAGAGGGAAATGACCATTGAAGTTATTACTGACTCGGATATCAAGTATGCAACTATGATAATAGGATACAAGATATATCACTCCAATAGGGAGAATTTACTATCCGGAACTGCAGTATACACTGCCTATGAGATGCTGAGAAAGAATGCAGAACATGATCTCTGTGAACTTCTTTTGAGCCAATTAATGGAAAACATACAGAAGATCAAAAAGGACAAGAAGAACTCCTTTAAATATGGTGGACTAATAATATGCCTATTTTTCTACTTCATGAATGAGCTGCCCGGATCAAATGGATGGGTATGGCAAAATGACAAACTGGTAGCAATTCAAATCAGAGATTACTTGCATGGGCTTGGGGATGCTAAAGCAAGAAATACAGCCCTGTGGGGATATTTCAAGAATTTTTAGAACATGATGCAAGCAAGAGAAAGGATTCCACAGTCTCTTGTTGAGAAATACAAAGACACAGTATGTTTTATGGTAGAGACTGATTAGTGCCTAATGGAGGTAGTAGAACCAAGAACTGTATGAATCATGCCCATGGGGTATGAAGTTGATGAACAAATTGTGGAACTGCATGTTCAACGCATGCTAAGTCAGCCAAAGGATCCAAAGGCAGAAAGGTTTGGAACCTTTGAGGAGCTGAGTGTAAAGATTCATGTGGAACTCAGAGAACCAGAGATCAAGAGAAAGGTGAGAAAAGAAGTAGAAAATGTTGCCAAAGGCCTTGGCATCTCAAAGGAGGCACTTGATGCCCATAGAAAAAAGATGGAAAGGGCTGGGGAAGAGAAGAAGAAGGCAGAAAAGAAAAATGAGGAAAGTGCTCCGGCAAAACATTCCACCCGGACCAGATCATCAAAGAGATCTGCACCTACCACTGCCAAAGGCTCAAGGACATCAGAACTGGAAGCACAATCATCTGACAAAGGAGAGAAAATAACAAAGACAAAAGCTACAAGAGCCTATGCCAATCAAAGGGATGAAGAGGAGACTGAATCTAATGAAGAAATCAGGAAAATGAAGAAAAAGAAGAAAACATCCAGCCAACCCTCTACTGGACAGAAGGAAGAAGAAAAGACAGAGGAATATGTTGAAAAACCCACTCTTCACATTGATGACATAATCAAATTAGTCATAGTGGACAGAAATCTTTAGCCAATGGTTGAGTTCTATGATGATTATGGTGAAGTAGATCAGAAGATATTACAAGATGCCACAGTCAGGTATCTAAATATCTACAACAAAGCATTCATTGAAATTATATCTCTGATCCCCAAAAGCTTGGAGAAGGAACTAGAAATAAGAAAGAACAATGCCCATGCCAAAGACCTAGAAATCTGGGAACAGTTAGCAATCCAGCTATATCCTTCAATTGACCCCAAGACAATGAATATGATATTCAAAGATTGTAAGGATGAGTTCAGAAGCAAAGCAAGGATGAATCAACTTATGCTTAGTGAGACTGACAAAGTAGCCAAGGACATAGAAGAGATCCTCTGGAAGGCCTTCAAAAGATTTAATCTTCCTGTTATAGAGGACTTGGGTACTGACCCCTCAACCATAAGTGTTGCAGAAGAATCTATTGAGAAAACAATAAAAGAGGCAATGAATACCGGTGCAAAAGCAGCTAAGGACTTGGAATCCTCTGCTCTGGAAGAGGTGGCCCATGAACAGACCAACATCACTCCTCCGGGTTCCCCTGCTAACTCCGGATCTAAAGGAGAAGAAAGAATAAAAGAGAAAGAAGCAAAGGTGAAGGGAAAAGAGGATATCAGTACAAAGGTTGTGGAAGGGGAAAAAGCTCCAAAAGATAGTTCTGTGACTGCAGAAGAAAAGAAAAATCTGTCTCCAGCAAGAGACACTGCAAAATCAGTCAAGGACTTTTTGACAAAAGCAACTATGGAGATTGATGAACCGGAACTATTAAAAGGGCCATTAAATTTTGACTCTCTATCTCCGGTGCAAACAATGAAAATAGCTTCATTTGCAAATGCGAAGGTCAAAGAGAAACTACTGAAATCTCACATGGAAGACTGTGAGCTTATAGAGGCAGCATCCGGAGTGTTGGAAAAGATCATACCATCTTTTCAAAAGGATCCCACAGTCTCTTCCTCCGGTAATCTCAAAACTCTAGTCAACAGTGTTAGCACACATTTTGATTCTCTAGTGAAGTCAGCTGAAGAAAAGGTCCGGAAGGAGTTTTTGGATAAGAGACTCTCCGAAGTACAGGGTCTGATAACAAATGATAGGAAAGTTATGGATATTGGGATAAAGAGCTTGGAAAATGCTCTTAAAGATGGCAGAAATATGTACAAATTTTGCTTATCTTGGCCCATAGTGACCAAAGATATTGAGAGGAAAGTAAAAGAACAAGAGGATAAACTATTAAGTCTATCTCAAAGTTTTGATCCTCTCTCATCCTCTATAGTAAATCAAGAGTGTCAGACTATTGCAATCACAAATGCAATAAAGAATTTTGAGAAGGAAAGGAAGAACATAATTAGTCGGATGGGTGAACTTAGGAGGATCATTGTCCCTAAGTTAGAGGCCATGCATGAGGCCATAAGTGAAGCTCAAATCACAGTCCAGACCAATGATCCAATAGATCTAAAAAGGGCAGATGCATTTGCATTCTTGTTGAGCGGTCATATTTTAATTTTGGACAGAATGAAACAAAGTTGGGCTACAGAATTTATTCGATTGAAGACAACTTTTGCATACATACTTCAGTATATGTAAGTATGCCATATGTATATACTTATGCGGCTAAGTATAGTTGAATTTTTGAAAGTTTTGATATGCGGACCCTACCCTTTTCCATTGATGTCAAAGGGGGAGTGAAGAGCAGTGAAAAATGAGGAATCCAACTAAGGGGGAGCTCCAAAAAATTTATATAAAACAGAGCATCAGCCAAGGGGGAGCATAGTGTAAACACTTAGTCATTTTTCACTAAGTGTTGCCATCAATGCCAAAGGGGGAGATTGTTGGCAAGAGACACTATATGGATTAATGAATGTTGTCATTGATGGCAACAAAGTTCATCCCACACATCCACAGGACATGGCATGTCTATACCGGAAGTCAGAGTGAAGAATGTTGTGGTCCAGTAAACAAGAATAGAGCAGTCAGTAAGGTCCGACAGACAGGTCCGGATCTCTCAGCAGAAGTATCTCAGTGAAGTGCAGATTTGGGGAAGTCAAGAGGAGTATCTTGACTAATATATTCCAAGGTTTGAGCCTCTGGTGTGGAAAGGATTAAGAGATATGAATGCTTGAGTGTCGGGTTCCCAAGTGACAGTGTGAACAGAGGAAGAACTGACTGGCAGAACATCAGACATTATTCCGGATGTGTTACTGATGCTGGTAAAGGTTATGAAGGAATGAATTATGTTTGGCCGACATGATTAATGATTTCCACAAGTACATCCTTGATCCGCATTACTTGGTGTGCAAGGATTCAGCCGATAGATCAGAGTTTGTGAAAAGATTGACTATTCCAGGTGCCGACTAGAAAGGTGATGAAATCACTTGTGCAGATATATATACAAGATGGATTTAGTTATGAGATGTGTTGTGGTTGTAAGTAATGTGCGAAGAAAAGCAGTAGAGCCGAATAAAAGCAGAAAGGAAGATCTAGTATGTGAAAGAAGAGTAGCATAAAAGAAGAGGAAAGATGAAGTGCAGCAGATCAGTATACAGAGCCTAACCGGAACTGAACTCCAGCATATGTTGATGCTCCTTATTAGTTCAAGTATTGTATTACACTCTTTATAAATTGTAGACAGTGTGTCTCTCGTATGCAGTGTGCCTCTTGTGAGTAGTGTGCTCGGGCAGTGAGCCCTAATTGGCAAGTGCCATTTTGTACTTCCATTCTTCTAACAGAGAATACAATCTTGGGTTAGTCACCCCGTGGTTTTCTCCCTTAACAGGGTTTCCATGTCAAAATATTGTGTCATGTGTATTTCTATTTCATGCTTATGTTTGCTTGTTTGAATTGATGCTGCACTAATTATCAAGAAAGTTTAAAAAGCTAAAATATTTAAGATAACTAATTCACCCCCCCTCTCAGTTATCAACAATAACATTCAAGGACACGACCAAGCCAAATCACTACCAAATGGAGGTGGACTCAACTACAGATCTTATACTTAGGTATGTTATAGATGGACCAACTTTAATTCAGCCTTTTTATCAATCCCTAGGTTAACAATGCATGAAACCTTGGTTTTACAAAGATCATCTTATAATAGAATAAATACAATAGCAATCTAGAAACCAATTGCAGAATGATGATCAGAAAGATGATAGAACATGTCTCCCAAAAGTAGAGGTGTCAGAGGACTAATTCAAGACCACCCAAGTCCTAATTGAATTAATCTGTAGAAACTATAAGCTAGAAAGATATTGTAAATGCTACCCTGATGCCAGATCTGAAATCTAAAAGGGAAGAAAAACTAGGGTGCCACTGCCCAAGTCTTGGATAGAGGAATGTTCTATGATTGTTGTCGGATCCCAAAACCTGGATCCTCACTCAGTTTTCCTGTATCTTCACATTGTCTGAATCTCTCTCATGTAACATGCACACAAGAAGATAAGAAGGGGTTTGGGGGTTATGGTGTTTATGGACTTGCCTCAGTCAAATAGCGGGATAGCATTCAAGCTTTCCAACACCATTGATTGATAGAGAGTGCATTCCCTCATGGGGGTAGAGGCTGAAAACAAAGATAATAATGATGACTCAAATGATGATAAACAACAATGATATCACCTATGTGATGATCCCTTAGAATGATGAAGATCCTTTAACTCCTATGGTGGATAGATGATAGCTTCATGCCTATAACAAACATACAATAAAAACACACAAAACTGCTCTAGAATCATAATTAATGCTCTTTCTTTCTTTCCTTCAATATCTCAAGTTAGTTATCTCTTAGTTACAAATGAACTCAAAAACACACTTATATATGCTTTCCCACTCATTATCGTGAAATTAAACCAAAAGACCTGATAAGTAGAAACCTTTTGAAAGGTCCTAGGCCAAAAAAAACTTAATTATGCCCTAACCAATCAGGAGGGACTTAGGCAATGGAACCCAAGTCGTTTAGCTCCTTTTGGGTCTGGGATAAGATAAGTGAAGGGGCCCTTATTCCAATTTTACATTGATGTCAGGCAATTTTGCATCAGGATGAACATTTAGAATGAATAATGTAATAAATTGGACCTATGAGCTAAACAAGGAGGTAAAAAGACATGTGGACACTTTTTACTCCACACTACGAACAGATACAATGGAAATGGTCTAGGTCATATGGAACAAGGATTTAAGGTCCATGTGGAACATACACCACAATTAAATTATAAAACAAGTTTAGATTACAAACCTTCTCCTCTTTCTACATCCCCTCCATTATCTGGGATCTCTATGGATTTTCATTTCCAAAAATCAAACATTTCTCCAAAAATCACGACCTATTTTGACACCTTTTTAAACATAAAACGATAAAATCTCGATCTCGATGAATAAACCTAACAGAATAAACTTAGGAATGGCCTAAGCCCATGAAATTTGACACTCCCCAGAGTTTGTGGGGCTAAAGGACCAGAGCGCCCAAGTGCCCTAGGCCCAGATGGGTTCTTTAGGCCCTATCTTGTGGTGTCAGCTTAGAACACCTCCCTAGTTTGTACATGTCAGCCCCATTTGGTATTATTCATCATTTTGAGTGGTAATGCATATATAAAGGAGTTTTATAATTCATTTTATACCTAGATGATAACTAGATGAATATTGCAAGTTTGCTCTCATCTTTGGATCTTCTATGCTAGACTGTTCTTCATATTTGGAATTGTTGTACCTACTTGCGGATGTCATGAAGTTTGTTTGTAGGTCTTGAAGGAGGTTTAAAGCCTTCTTAATCACTCTCCTTGTTTGTTCATGATATTGAGAATCTAGTCCAACTATGGTTCTACATCTTGTACTAATCATCATCATTTTCATTCATATTCCTATCCTATATAGCAAATCTAGCCTATGCCCTTGGTACAGGAGCACCTAGTTGATTTCATGCCTATATGAAGCAATTTTGTCAATTTTGAATTTTGTTTTGTGTCTTTGATGTAATAAGGTCATTTTGACCATGTGTCATGTGTTTTTGAGTCCTTGTTAGGTTGCTAGGTAGTTTGTGGGACCTAATTGTTCAATTTTGCAAATGTTGTCTTTATTACAAAAATGCAAAATCAAGGAATGTGAAGTCATCAGTTGAAAATGAGAAGATGAATGGTTGGAAAACTGAAAAGGTAGTTAGAAACACTTGTTTTGGGTTATAAACATTTTTAATAAGCCTTGAGAATTTGAGCCAAGGTTGGGGGTTGAAGTTTTACACAAAAATTAATAAAGAAGCTTTGTTTTCTGCATTTTCTGAACATTAAATTGTTGTTTCAGAGCTTGGTACCAATTAGTACGAAATTTGTACGACCTAAATGTGGTATGGTTGGAAAGATAATTGAATATAATTTCTATAGATTTTTGTTACACTCCATTTCATTGTGTTTTGAGTAAGTTATACCAATTTTACTAAAACGGGTTTGAAACCCTAGTAGGCCTAATTTGAGGGGAAATAGTCTAAATTTGAGGGTTTCCATACAACATAACCTACCATGATTTTGAGATATGTTAAATAAGGGCCAAATGGGTATTTGAATCAAGTTTTAATTCTTGGAGATTAGTTTTGGTTTGAAAATTATGGCTGAAAAACCCTATTTGTTGTACCACCTTAAGCCTAGTCAAGAGTAGGACAGTCAAGATTTGACCTCTGTGTTCCAAAACAACTTGACCTGGAAATTGGATATGTTGTCAAAGGGAATAAAGGGTATTTGAAACTACCCTTCTGTTTTTGTTTAAAGATCTTCTTGGAAAGTTATGGTGGAAAAACCTTGTTTCAAGTACTACTAGGGGAATAGGAAGATTGTGAGAGAAACCCTCTGAGTTAGGGTTCTAAGTTTGTAAAGTTTGGTTTGTTGAATTAGTTTTAAGTTGATTTGAGATCATCCACCCTTTCTCTATATCAAATTGGTATCAGAGCCTAAAGATCTGGGCAAGATAAGTTCTTTTGGAGTTTGTGTATTGTCTTTTTGCAGGTTGAAGGAAGAACTTGGATGCCAAAAGACTAGGTAGTGAGAGAAAAGAAGGAAACCTAGGTGAGGTATTATGAAGACAAGAAGAAGCAAGGTGAAAGAGACTTGTTTGAGAAAAAAGAATGGACATGTTGAGGAAAAAAGTTCGTGGAGACTTGCAGAGTCAGGAGGTACCAAGCAAGAAACAAGAGAAAATAAAAGAGAAAAATGAGAAGGAAGAATAAATGAATGTCCAACAAGAGATAATAGAGTTGAGGCATGCCTTGGAAGAAATAGAAAAAAAGAATGGAGGCACGCCTTGAGATTCAACAGTTGCTTGAGGGAGAAAACCAAGAACAAGGTTGGCATTTACTAATAAAGAAGAAGGTAACATAGCCCATCAAGAAGATCATTCAGAAGAGAAGGCAAGAGAGGACATCAAAACCTAACCTTAGAGAGTCTTTGTTGATGATGGAAGAGCCTAATTCATCTAAGGAGGAGGAGAAAGTATATTTTGACATAATAATCAGACCTAGGACAGTCATAACAGCAGTACACATTGACGAGTTTCCTTGGGACATATAGGACATATTCAATGGTAGTATAGACATTGTTCTTGATGAACATACTAATTCATTACCTCCAATGAGAAGGATCAGTTATCATTTAAGGATGTTAGAGGACAAGGTTGAAGTGGAGTGTATAGTGCAAGGAGACAAGGAGGAGACCTCAAGGTCTCAATATTTTATTTCAAATCTTTCATTGGACTATGTATGTGCAGGCTTGTTAGACAAGGAGATCAAACTCATTGAGAAGCAAGCTCTTGGAAGAGATCAGATTCAAAGGAGGATACCAAAACAAGAATACCTTACAAGGATGAGAGAAGACAAGGAGCTGCGAAGACAACCAAGTGCAAGAAAGTTGAAGACACAAAGACAAAGTCCAGAAGACATCAATGAAATAGTACAAATGAATTGGAAGACAAGGAAGAAATAACAGACTTGTACTCAAGTGGACTTGAGTTTTTCTTTCCCTTGGGAGTATGGTGCATGGGCACCTACTTGATTTCATGCCTATATGAAGCAATTTTTGTCAATTTTAAATTTTGTTTTGTGTCTTTGATGTAATAAGGTCATTTTGACCATGTTGTTGGCAAGAGACACTATATGGCTTCATGAGTATTGTCATTGATGGCAACAAAGTTCATCCCACCCATCCGCAGGACATGGTGTGCTTATACCGGAAGTCAGATTGAAGAGTGTTGTGGTTCGGTAAGCAAAAACAGAGCATGCAACAAGGTCCGACAATAAGGTCTGGATCTCTCAGAGGAAGTATCTTAGTAAAGTGCAGACTTGGGGAAGTCAAGAGGAGTACCTTGACTAATACATTCTAGAGATTGAGCCTCCGGTGATGAAAGAGTGAAGAGATATGAGCACCTAAGTGTTGGGTTCCTATTTGGCAGAGTTGACTAAGAAAGAACTGACCGGCAAAGCATCAGACCTTAATCCGGATGAGTTACTAATGGTGATCAAGTTTCTTGAGGTATCATTCATGATTGGTTGACATGGTTGATGACTTCTATGAGCATCTCTTTGATACGCATCACATCATAAACAAGGATTCAGCCGACAGACCAAGAGTTTGGGAAAATAGTAAGTATTCTGGATGCCAACTAGAAAGTGGATGAAATCCTTGGTGCAGATATATACACTAGATTGATTTCGGTATGAAAGTGTATGGTGTTGTGGTGAAGTGCGAAGAAAAGCAGAAGAGCAGTGTGAAGACAGCAAGACAGGTCTGGTATGTGACAAGACAACAACACCAAAGAAAAGGAAGAATGAAGTGTAGCAGATGAGTGTATTGAGCCTAACCGGAACTGAACTCTAGCATATGTGGATGCTTCTCATTAGTTCAAGTATATTGTTACTCTCTTTATATCTTGTAGACAGTGAGTCTCTTGTAGGCAGTGAGCCTCTTGTGAGTAGTATGCTCGGGCAGTGAGCCCTAATTGGCAAGTGCCATTTTATATTTCTATTATTCTAACAGAGAATACATTCTTGGGTTAGTCACCCTGTGGTTTTTCCCTTAACAGGGTTTTCCATGTCAAAATCATTGTGTTATGTGTATTGACTTTGTTTCTTCTTTCATGATTATGGATGCTTATTTGCTTTGATGTTGCACTAGTTGTTAAAGAAGAACAGAAAGTTAAATTAATTAAGATAACTGATTCACCCCCCCTCTCAGTTATCAACAATTGGTATCAGAGCTAAGTTCCTCCAAACAGAGCCTAACAGCTTAAGGAAGATCTGGGAATTCAAATGGATGTGTATGGTATGAGGGAACAACTTTAGTCTGCCCTAGATGATCTTGAGCAATCTAACTCTGAAGTCAATGAATTAAAGGAAAGACTCAAAGAAGCTGATGATTTCATAAATGACCTAAAAGGGAAACTGAGTATCTCTATGAAAAAGAGAAAGGATCTACTTCAGCAATTGGCAAGTCAAGGTGAAGCCAATGATACAAATGAAGATCTGAAGGAGAAAACTAAGTTATGTGAAAAGTTATCAAAAGAGGTCATTATGGTAAGACATGAAATGGAATCAGGAGTTATGAAATTCACTCAAGAAATTGAAGAGAAAAGAAAAACTGAAGATGATCTAAGACAATCTCTCAAGGAGAAATCAGAAGACTGCCACAAAATGGATAGAATAATCAGGCATCTAGAATCTGATCTTGAAGTAGCTAGAGATAATGAAGAACAACTTGAGAATTAGATTGACACTCTTAAAAGGGATCTTCAAACAACAAATGAATACAAAGAGAAATTCAAGATAAGCTCTGCTCAACTTGAAGTTCTTCTTCAAAGCCAAAAGAGGGTAGATGACAAGCAAGGCTTGGGGTATGAAAAAGGTGAAAGCTTTGGATCTAGTCAGAAGAACTCCAGATCAGATAAATCAAGAAACATGCCTAGAAGACCTCTGGTAAGGCAACCAAATGCTCAAAGATATCCTTTCTTCAATAGATATTGCCACAATTGCAATAACTTTGGTCATAAAGCAAATCAGTGCAGAAGAAGAATGAATCAGACTAATTCATCCTTCTCCAGATAGTGCTTTAATTGCAAAAGGTATGGTCACAAAACTCATGAATGTAGAAATATGCAAATGAACAATTCATTCAATGGTAGATGTTTTGCATGCAATAGAATGGGACATATGGCTAATCAGTGTAGATCAAGAGGATATCAATCAAATATGCAAAGAAATGTTGTTTTCTACAATTGTAATAGATCCGGTCATATTACCAAATTCTACAGAAGTAAGAATAAGGACAAAAAGGGTCCAGTGCATCATAATCAAAACCAAGACAAAGGAAAAGGAAAAGTGAATGTGGATGAAATTCAAAGAGAGATGAACAAAATATGGGTGAAGAGAAGTACAGAAAATGATGGGGATGGATCCGCACCAGAATCTAGTGTTGATATTCCTTCTGAAAACTAAATAGATGAGCTCTGGCTCAGGGGGAGTAACAAAAGAAAAATATTTTCCCCCAGCCAGTCAATAGGTGCCTGAAAGTGGCACATGAAAGGTTGTGGATCAAAGGGTTCTCAGAGAAATATCTAAATAAGCCATGGTAAAGGTATGGAAGATCTGCAAGAAGTTTTGAAAAGATTAATCTTCCAAGATTGATTCGGTTCTATAGTCATCCGGTAACAACAGGATTTTCACAGTTAGATCCGGTATGATTCAAATTTGAGGTATCTTGATCTGCAGATAAATGGAATGATTGTGAAAGGTAGATATATTGCTAATATCCTCCGAGAATAAATTTAAGTGCATCTTAGTGATCCGAAAAAATCTCTCAGGACAAGGAGAATAGAGCAATCGAAATAACTTAAGGTATGCATTTATTGCAAACAAAATTAGGGTTTACAAAGAAATAAAAGGGTTCTTTTATTCATCATTTGTACATTTGCACTCATTGTCTCAAGCCTCTCAAAGATCAACTGCAGAAGTCAATTCTTCCAACAATCTGATTCAGCTCATACCGTGAAACCTAGAAGCGTAAAAGGTATTTTCCATTCTTGAATATCTCTCTATAAATCTTCTTGAAAATGGCTACTCTGAATGTTGTGAAGATTACTGATAGGCCATGCCCTAAATATAAGAAGCATCCCTACAAATCTCTAGAAGTGGATCCCTCAGGTGCATTTTCTAGCATTCTACATGGTATTTTGCATGTAGAAGATGTTAGGGTTTACATTCATGTGAATATTGAAGAATTTAGGGAATCCAAGTTAAGGGATATCTATCACAATCAGTTAATAGATGATGCTTTTGAACTCAAACCACAGTACAAGGCTATCTGGGACAAACACTTTGAACATTGCATCTATTTCCCCTATTTTGTAGAGGATGAATGGGTCCGATATGTTTTGAGTAGAGTGCATGACAACTTCATGTGGTTGAATAAGCCATTTAAGATCACAAAAGATGCTATTAGGGCAGTAACCAGTTTGCATTCATCCAGAGGGTTACCTATTCTCAAATCGGTCAAAAACCAAACTGTGAGTGAGGCTACCAGATCAAAATTTGACAAGAGAGCAATGACAATAGAAGACATCACTGATCCGGATGTCAAGTTTGCCTCCATGATAATTGGTTACAAAATATATCACTCTAGCAGGGAAATTTTAGTACCCAGAACTACAATTTACACTACTTATCAGATGTTAAGAGAGAATGCAAACTATGATCTTTGTGAGCTCCTTCTGAACCAACTTTTGGAGAATCTGTAGAAGATAAAGAAGGATAAGAAGAATTCTTTCAAATACGATGGCTTGATACTCTACCTATTCTTTTACTACAAGAATTAGCTACCCGGATCCAATGGATGGGTTTGGCAAAATAACAGACCAGTTGTAATTCAAATCAAAGATTACTTGCATGGGCTTGGTGATGCCAAGGTACAAAACATGGCACTATGGGGCTACTTCAAAAACTTCCAAAGCATGATGCAAGCTAGAGAGAGAATCCCCCAATCTCTAGTTGAGAAGTACAAAGATACAATGTGCTTCATGATAGACACTGATCAATGCCTAATGGAGGCAATAGAGCCAAGGATAGTCTGGATCATGCCAATGGGGTATGAATTTGATGAGAAAATTCTAGTGCTACATATTCAACACATGCTAAGTCAACCCAAGGATCCTAAGGCAAAAAGGTTTGGTACCTACCAAAAGCTAAGTGTACAAGTTCATGTTGAACTTAGACAGCCTGAGATCAAGAGAAAAGTAAGAAGGGGAGTAGAAGATTTTGCCAAGAGGCATGGAATTTCAAAAGAGGCACTTGATGCCAATAGAGAGAAGATGGAAAGGGTAGAGAAAGAAAAGGAAGAAGCAAGAAAAGAAAATGCTCCAGTAGAAGCCCCCTCCCGGACCAAATCCTCTAAGAGCTCTGCACCTGCCACTACTAAGAGCTCAAAGGAATCAAAACCGGAAGCAAAATCATCCAGTAAAGGAGAAAAGAGAACAAAGACAAAGGCTACAAGATCATACACAAGACTCAAGGATGATGAAGAGACATAAACAGATGAGGAAGTAAAGAAAATGAAGAAGAAAAAGAAAACATCTGGTGAACCCTCCACCAGTCAAGACAAGGAAGAGAAGGCATAAGAGTTTGTTGAAAGGCCCACTCTATCTACATATGTCAAATCAGTCACTGTGGATGGGAACCTAAAACCAATGACTAAATTCTATGATGATTACAATGAAGCTGACTAGAAGATCTTGCAAGAAGCTACAGTCAGGTATCTGAATATCTATAATAAGGCATTTATTGAAATCATATCTCTAATTCCTAAGAGCTTAGAGAAGGAACTAGAAATAAGGAAAAACAATGCTAAGGCAAAGGAGTTTGAGACCCAAGAACAAATAGCTATTTAGCTCTATCCTTCAATCACTCATAAACAAATGAATATGATCTTCAAAGATTGCAAGGATGAGTTCTGGAGCAAAGCTAGAATGAATCAGCTTATGCTTGGAGAAATTGACAAAGTAGCAAAAGAAACTGAAGAGATCCTCAGGAATGCCTATAAAAGATTCAATATTCCTGTCATAGAGGACTTAGGTGATGAAACCTCTGCCATGGATGACAAAGAAGAATCTACTGAGACAGTAGCAGAAGAGGCAAAGCAGACTAGTGAAGAGAAAGCTAAGGACTTAGATTCCTCTATTCTGGAAGAGGAAGTCCAAGAAGAAGTAAATATCTCTCATCCAGTTTCCCCTGCAAACTCCAGATCTAAAGGAGAAGAAAGATTAGAGGAGAAAACTAGTCAAGAAGAAGAAGCAAAGGAAAAGGAAAAAGACCAAATATAGAAGACCCCAGGAGACAGTTCTAAGACTGCAGAAGGAAAGAAGACTCTATCTCCGGCAAGAGACACTGCAGAAACTGTCAAAGATTTCTTGACCAAAGAGATGATGGAATTTGATGAACCAGAACTGCTTCAAGGTCCATTCAATTTTGATTCCCTCTCCACAGTTCAAACCATGAAGCTAGCATCCTTTACTCAAGCAAAGGCAAAAGAAAAACTCCTGAAGTCTCACATAGAAGACTGTGAGCTCATAGAAGCTGCATCCGGTGTATTGGAGAAGATCATGCCATCCTTCCAAAAGGATTCTTTGGCCTCCACATCTGGTAATCTAAAGTCTCTTGTAAATTCTGTTCATAAGCATTTTGATTCCTTAGAGAAGTCATCAGAAGAAAAGGTCTGGAAGGAGTTTTTGGGAAAGAGATTCTCTGAAGTACAAGGACTAATAACCAATGATAGGAGAGTTATGGATATTGGAATAAAGAGCTTAGAAAATGCTCTTAAAGATGGCGGAGATATATATAAATTTTGTTTATCCTAGTCTAAAGTGACCAAGGACATTGAGAAGAAAGTAAAAGAGCAAGAGGATAAACTGTTAAGTTTATCTCAAAGTTTTGATCCTCTCTCTTCTTCCATAATCAATCAAGAGTGTCAAACTATTGCAGTCACAAATGAAATAAAGAAGCTTGAAAAGGAAAAGAAAAATAGAATAAACAGGTTAAGTGAACTTAGAGGGATCATTATCCCTAAGTTAGAGGCTATGCATGAAGCCCTAACTGATGCTTAGACAACAGCCCAAACCAGTGATCCAACAAATCTAAAAAAGGTAGAAGCTTTTGCATTCCTATTGAGTGGTCACATCTCAATTTTGGATAGGATGAAGGAGAGTTGGGTGACAAAAGTTGTATAGTTGAAGAATACTTTTGCAGATATACTTAAGTATATGTAAGTACAACTTATATATATACTTATGCGGATATATATAGATTAATTTTTGAAATTTTTGGTGTACGGATTCTACCCTTTGCCATTGATATCAAAGGGGGAGTGAGGAAAAGTGAAAAATGAGGAATCCAGCTAAGGGGGAGCTCTGAAAAAGTGTACATTAGAACAGAGCATCAGCCAAGGGGGAGCACAACGTAACACTTAGTCATTTTTCACTAAGTGTTGCCATCAATGCCAAAGGGGGAGATTGTTGGCAAGAGACACTATATGGCTTCATGAGTATTGTCATTGATGGCAACAAAGTTCATCCCACCCATCCGCAAGACATGGTGTGCTTATACCGGAAGTCAGATTGAAGAGTGTTGTGGTCAGGTAAGCAAGAATAGAGCATGCAGCAAGGTCCGACAATAAGGTTTGGATCTCTCAGAGGGAGTATCTTAGTAAAGTACGGAATTGGGGAAGTCAAGAGGAGTACCTTGACTGATACATTCCAGAGATTGAGCCTCCAGTGATGAAAGAGTGAAGAGATATGAGCACCTAAGTGTTGGGTTCCTGTTTGGCAGAGTTGACTGAGAAAGAAATGACCGGCAAAGCATCAAACCTTAATCCGGATGAGTTATTGATGGTGATCAAGTTTCTTGAGGTATCATTCATGATTGGCTGACATGGTTGATGACTTCTATGAGCATCTCTTTGATATGCATCACTTCATAAACAAGGATTCAGCCGACAGACCAAGAGTTTGGGAAAATAGTAAGTATTCTGGATGCTGACTAGAAAGTGGATGAAATCCTTGGTGCGGATATATATACTAGATTGATTTTGGTATGAAAGTGTGTGGTGTTGTGGTGAAGTACGAAGAAAAGCAGAAGAGCAGTGTGAAGATAGCAAGATAGGTCCAATATGTGACAGGACAGCAACACCAAAGAAAAGGAAGAATGAAGTGCAGTAGATCAGTGTATTGATCTTAACCGGAACTAAACTCTAGCATATGTGGATGCTTCTCATTAGTTCAAGTATATTGTTACTCTCTTTATATCTTGTAGACAGTGAGTCTCTTGTAGGCAGTGAGCCTCTTGTGAGCAGTATGCTCAGGCAGTGAGCCCTAATTGGCAAGTGCCATTTTATATTTCTATTCTTCTAACAGAGAATACATTCTTGGGTTAGTCACCCCGTGGTTTTTCCATTAACAAGGTTTTTCACATCAAAATTATTGTGTTATGTGTATTGACTTTGTTTCTTCTTTCATGATTATGGATGCTTATTTGCTTTGATGCTGCACTAGTTGTTAAAGAAGAATAGAAAGTTAAATTAATTAAGATAACTAATTCAGCCCCCCTCTCAGTTATCAACACATGTTTCATGTGTGTTTGAGTCCTTTTTAGGTTGCTAGGTAGTTTGTGGGACCTAATTGTTCAATTTTGCAATGTTGTCTTTATTGCAAAAATATAAAATCAAGGAATGTGATGAGTCCTAGGTTGAAAATGAGAAGTTGAATGGTTGAAAAATTGAAAAGGTAGTTAGCAATGCTTGTTTTGGGTTATAAACAGTTTGAATAAGCCTTGGGAAGTCGAGCCAAGGTTGGGGGTTGAAGTTTTACACAAAAATCAATAAAGAAGCTTTGTTTTCTACATTTTTTAAACATTAAATTGTTCTTTCAGAGCTTGGTACGGATCAGTATGTCATTTATATGACTTGCATGTGGTATGGTTGGAAAGATAATTGAATCTACTTTCTACTAATTTTTTTTGCACTCAATTCATTATGTTTTGAGTAAGTTATGTCCATTTTACTAAAACAGGTCTGAAACCCTAGTAGGCCTAATTTGAGGGAAAATAGTCCAAATTTGAGGGTTTCCGTACAAAATAACCTACCCTGATTTTGAAATATTTAAATAAGGGCCAAATGGGTGTTTGAATCAAGTTTCTATTCCTAGAGATCAATTATGGTTTGAAAATTATGGCTGAAAAACCCTATTTGTTGTACCACCTTAAGCCTAGTCAAGAGTAGGATAGTCAAGATTTGGCCTTTATGTTCCAAAACAGCCCCACCTAAAAATTGGATATGTTGTCAAAGGGCATGTTGGCAAGAGACACTATATGGATTCATGGTTGTTGTCATTGATGGCAACAAAGGTCATCCCACATATCCGCAAGTCATAATGTGTCTCTACCGGAAGTCAGAATAAAGATTGTTGTGGTCCGGTGAACAAGAACAGAGCATGTGGCAAGGTCTGACAGATTGGTCCGGATCTCTCAGAGGAAGTGTCTTGGTGTAGTGCGGATTTGGGGAAGTCAAGAGGACTACCTTGAGTGGTATATTCCAAGGATTTAGCCTCCGGTGATGGACAAGGAAAAAGATATGAACAGTTGAGTACCGGATTCCTGAGAGACAGTGAAAACAGAGGAAGAACTGACTGACAGAGTATCAGACTACTTTCCGGATGTGTTACTGTTGATGATAGAGGTTGTGAAGGCATGAATCATGTTTGGCCGACATGATTAATGATATCTACAAGTATATGCTTGATCCGCATTGCTTGGTGAGGAAGGATTCAGCCGACAGAACAAGAGTTTGTAAGAAACTAGACTGTTCCGGATGCCGACTAGAAAGGTGATGAAATTACTTGTGCGGATATATATAGAGGATGGATTTAGTTGTGAAGTGAGTGAGTGTGTGTAGATATATGCGAATAAGTCCATAATAGAGCAGAGGTAGCAAAAAGGATCCGGTATGTGAAAGATAGCAGAATAAAGAACAGAGGAAAGATGAAGTGCAGCAGATCAGTGTACTGAGCCTAACCGGAACTGAACTCCAGCATATGCAGATGCTTCCAATCAGTTCAAGACTGTGATTTTTATCACTTTGTAGACAGTGTGTCTTCTTGTAGGCAGTGGGCCTCTTGTGAGCAGTGTGCTCGGGCAGTGAGCCCTAATTGGCAAGTGCCATTTTGTAATTTCCTATTCTTCTAACAGAGAATAATTTTGGGTTAATCACCCCGTGGTTTTCTCCCTTAACAGGGTTTCCACGTCAAAAATACTGTGTCATGTGTCTCTTATTTCATGATTAATGTTTTTGTGTTTGATTCTATGCTGCATCAATTAAAAAGAAAGTTCAATAAGGGAAATAATTAGGATAACTGATTCACCCCCCCCCTCTCAGTTATCAACAATTGGTATCAGAGCTAAGTTCCTCCAAATAGAGCCTAACAGCTTGAGGAAGATCTAAGATTTCAAATGGATGCATATGGTTTAAGGGAGCAACTCAAAACTGCTCTTGAGGATCTTGAACAGTCAAATTCTGAAGTCAGTGAATTAAAGTAAAGACTCAAACAGGCTGATGAATTCATGAGAGAATTAAAAGACAAATTAAGTCTCTCTATGAAAAAGAGAAAGGAGCTGCTCCAACAGTTGGCAAGACAAAGTGAAGAAAGCAATACAAATGAAGAATTGACTGAGCAAACCAAGTTATGTGAAAAGTTATCAAAAGAAGTCATTATGTTAAGACATGAAATGGAATCAGGAACTATAAAGTTTACTCAAGAGATTGAAGAAAAAAGAAAGGCTGAAGACAATCTAAGACAATCTCTTAAAGAAAAATCAGAAGAATGCCACCAGATGGACAGGATTATCAGACATCTTGAATCTGATCTTGAAGATGCCAAAGATAATGAAGAAAAACTTGAGGATCAAATTGCCTCTCTCAAAAGAGACCTTCAAACAGCAAATGAATATAAAGAGAAATTCAAGATAAGTTCTGCTCAACTTGAAGTTCTTCTTGGAAGTCAAAAGAGGACAGATGACAAGTATGGTTTGGGATATGAGAAAGGAGAAAGCTCCGGATCTGGTCAGAAGAATCTTGGATCAGAAAATCCAAGGAGCAGGCCTAGAAGACCTCCGGTAAGACAGCCAAATGCTCAAAGATATCCATCCTTCAATGGATACTGCCACAGCTGCAACCACTTTGGTCACAAAGCTAATCAGTGCAGAATGAGAATGAATCAGATTAATTCATCCTTCTCCGGACAGGGCTTCAACTGCAAAAGGTATGGACACAAATCCCATGAATGCAGAATTATGCAAGTAAACAAATCATTCAAAGGTAGATGCTTCACATGCAATAGAGTAGGTCATATGGCTAATCAATGCAGATCAAGAGGATTTCAGTCAAATATGCAAAGAAATGTTATTTGCCAAATCTGTAATAGGTCCGGTCATAATGTTAAAGTCTGCAAAAACAAGTATCAGGACAAAAGAGGTCCGGTGTATAATCAGAATCAAGACAAGGGTAAACAAAAGATGAATGCGGATGAAGTTAGGAATCAGATGAGTAAGATTTGGGTGAAGAAAAGTTCAGAGAATGTAGAGGTTGGATCCGCACCAGACTCTGGTGCTGATATTTCTTCCAGAAATTAAAAAGTGAGCTCAGGCTCAGGAGGAGACTCAAAGAAAATCCTGTTCCCCCAGCCAAACAAGTGGTGCCGGATGTGGCACAAGATACGGATTAAAGGGTTTGCAGATATGAGTCTTGAGATGCTTCAGTCAAGTTTTCAGAGGTCCGCATGGAGTTATGAAGAAGCTGTGATCGATCAAGTAAGACCTGTTCAGGGAGATGCTCCGGTATGATAAAGGATTACAAAAAGGTCTGGAGAGATCCGGAAGTGCACTATCTTGTTCTGCGGATTGGACAGAGTGTTTGGGATATTCTTGTAATATGTTACTTCGATTTATTCATGATTGAAAGATCTGGATGATATCCACAGATCAGGACTAATCCGGGATACTCCAAGCTATCCAGACAAGGCAAACCGGAATGATGTAGGTGAAGCATTTATTACAGACAGATATTAGGGTTCGCGGAGCAATTTAAGGGTTTTCTCAAAAGTCATTTGCTCATTCTGCACTCAAGAAGAAGCGAAAAGTGGAGCTCTGCAACAAGGTTCATCAAGCACACCAAGGATCTCCTGCCGAAGTTATTGCATAAAGAAATCAATCCAACCACTCCGTGCAAACCGAAGGCGCATAAGGTATTCTCCGTTTTTCATTACCTCACTGCAAATCTTTGAAGAATGGCTACTCCAAACATAGTTAAGATCTCTGATAGACCTCGCCCCTCATTCAAGAAACATCCCTACAAATCATTGGAGGTAGATCCACTAGGAGCCTTCTCTAGTGTTCCTCACGGAGTTTTACATACCGAAGACATTAGGGTTTACATACATGCAAGCATTGAGGAATTTGGGGAATTCAAATTAAGAGACCTCTATCACAAGCAACTGATAGACAATACTTTTGAGCTTAAACCAGAGTATAAGGATATCCAGAAGAAACAATTTGAGCAATTTATTCATTTCCCCTGCTTTGAAGAAGATGAATGGGTCCGGTATGTACTGAGCAGGATGCATGACAACTTTCTATGGCTAGATAGACCCTGCAAGATCACAAAAGAGGCAATTAGAGCAGTAACTGGTCTATACTCTTCCGGAGGGATACCTATCCTCAAATTTGTCAAGAACAACATTGTAACTGAGGCCACCGGATCAAAATTTGATAAGAGGGCAATGACCATTGAAGATATTTCGGATCCGGATATCAAATATGCATCCATGATAATAGGATACAAGATCTATCACTCCAGCAGGGAGAATTCTGTATCCGGAACTGCAATATACACTGCCTATGAAATGCTAAGAAAGAATGCAGAATATGATCTCTGCGAACTACTGCTAAGCCAATTAATGGAAAATATACAGAAAATCAAGAAGGATAAGAAGAATTCCTTTAAGTATGGTACTCTTATTGTATGTCTATTCTTCTACTTCATGAATGAGCTACCCGGATCAAGTGGATGGGTATGGCAGAATGACAAACCTGTTGCAGTCCAGATAAGAGACTATTTGCATGGACTTGGGGATGCAAAAGCGAGAAATTCATCTCTATGGGGATACTTCAAAAACTTTCAGAGCATGATGCAAGCAAGAGAGAGAATTCCCCAGTCTCTTGTTGAAAAATACAAAGACTCAGTGTGCTTTATGGTTGACACTGATCAGTGCCTGATGGAGGCAGTGGAGCCAAGGACTGTCTGGATCATGCCCATGGGGTATGAAGTGGATGAACAGATAGTGGAGCTGCATGTTCAACACATGCTAAGTCAGCCTAAAGATCCTAAGGCAGAAAGGTTTGGAACCTTTGAGGAGCTGAGTGTAAAAATACATGTAGAACTCAGGGAACCTGAGATTAAAAGAAAGGTGAGAAAAGAAGTAGAGCACATTGCTCAAGGCCTAGGCATCTCAAAAGAGGCACTTGATGCCAGTCGGGAAAAGAGGAGGAAGGCTGAGGAAGAAGAGAAAAGTAAAGAAAGTGCTCCGGTTGAAGCTCCCACCCGGACCAGATCATCAAAGAGATCTGCACCTCCCACAACCAAAAGTTCTAAACCGGAAGTCCAGGCATCCGGTAAGAGATCCAAGACAAAATCCACAAGGGCTTATGGAAGCCAAAAGGATGAAGAGGAAATAGAGTCAGATGAGGGAGTAAGAGAAATAAAGAAACAGAAGAAGAAAGGATCCGGTAAACCCTCCACAGGCCAAGACAAGGATGAAATGGTGGAGGTATCTGTTGAAAAGCCCACTCTGTCTCTAGAGAATGTAATCAAGTCGGTCACAGTGGATGGAAACCTTCAACCAATGACTGAATCTTATGATGACTTCAGTGAGGCTGACCAAAAGACTCTGCAGGAAGCCACAGTCAAATATCTTAACATATATAATAAGGCTTTCATTGAAATCATATCTCTTATTCCTAAAAGCCTAGAAAAGGAATTGGAAGTAAGAAAGAATAATGCTCATGCTAAAGATCTTGAGATCCGGGAGCAGATAGCTATTCAGCTATATCCTCAAATTGATCCCAAGACAATGAACATTATCTTCAAGGACTGCAAAGATGATTTCAGAAGCAAAGCCAGGATGAATCAACTCATGCTTGGTGAGACTGACAAAGTGGCCCAAGAAACAGAAGAGATCCTCCGGAAGGCCTTCAAAAGGTTCAATCTTCCTGTTGTAGAGGACTTAGGTGCAGAAACAGCTGCTGATTTAGAATCATCTGTTCCAGAAGAAGTGAGCCCTGAACAGACAAACATCTCTCCCCCGGTTTCCCCTACAGTCTCCGGATCCAAAGAAGAAGAGCAATTACAGGAGAAGGAAGCAGTGGTGAAAGACAAAGAGGTTGACAGTTCCAAGACTGCAGAAGAAAAGAAACATCTGTCTCCGGCAAGAGACACTGCACAAACTGTTCAACAATTTTTGAGCAAAGAAACTTTAGAGATTGATGAACCGGAGCTTCTAAAAGGCCCATTCGACTTTGACTCTCTCTCTCCGGTACAAACAATGAAGATAGCTTCATTTGCAAATGCCAAGGCAAATGAAAAGCTCCTGAAGTCTCATATGGAAGACTGTGAGTTGATAGAGGCTGCTTCCGGAGTACTTGTAAAGATTATGCCATCAATCCAGATAGATCCAACAGCCTCCACTTCCGGTAATCTAAAAACCTTAGTCAGCAGTGTTGATACACATTTTGAGTCTCTAGAAAAATCAGCTGAAGAAAAGGTCCAGAAGGAATTTTTGGATAAGAGATTTTCAGAAATATTAGAATTAATCTCTAAAGATAGGAAGATTGTGAGCATTGGAATAAAGAGCTTAGAGAATGCTCTTAAGGATGGCGGTGACATCTACAAATTTTGCATATCCTGGCCAAAGGCAACAGCAGCAATTGATAAGAAAATAAAAGAGGAACAGGACAAGCTACAAAGCTTATCTCAAAGTTTTGATCCTCTCTCTTCCTCCATAATAAATCAAGAATGTCAGACTATTGCAGTCTTGAATGAAATAAAGAATCTTGAGAAGGAAAGGAAGAACATCACCAACCGGATGGGAGAACTTAGAAGGATTATAATCCCTAAGTTGGAAACTATGCATGAGGCCATCAGTGATGCTCAGACCACCGCCCAAACAAAAGATCCGACAGATCTCAAGCGGGCAGAAGCGTTTGCATTTTTTTTGAGTGGTCACATTTCAATTTTGGATAGAATGAAGCAAAGTTGGGCTACAGAAATGATCCAATTGCAGACATCCTTTGCAGACATTCTTCAGTACATGTGAGTATGTAAATATGCGGCTATATATAGAAAATTTTTGAAAATTTTGGTGTGCGGACCCTACCCTTTGCCATTGATGTCAAAGGGGGAGTGAGGAGCAGTGAAAAATGAGGAATCCAACTAAGGGGGAGTTCCAGAAATTGTATATAAAGACAGAGCATCAGCAAAGGGGGAGCATAGTGAAAACACTTAGTCATTTTTCACTAAGTGTTGCCATCAATGCCAAAGGGGGAGATTGTTGGCAAGAGACACTATATGGATTCATGGTTGTTGTCATTGATGGCAACAAAGGTCATCCCACATATCCGCAAGTCATAATGTGTCTCTACCGGAAGTCAGAATAAAGATTGTTGTGGTCCGGTGAACAAGAACAGAGCATGTGGCAAGGTCCGACAGATTGGTCCGGATCTCTCAGAGGAAGTGTCTTGGTGCAGTGCGGATTTGGGGAAGTCAAGAGGACTACCTTGAGTGGTATATTCCAAGGATTTAGCCTCCGGTGATGGACAAGGAAAAAGATATGAACAGTTGAGTACCGGATTCCTGAGAGACAGTGAAAACAGAGGAAGAACTGACTGACAGAGTATCAGACTACTTTCCGGATGTGTTACTGTTGATGATAGAGGTTGTGAAGGCATGAATCATGTTTGGCCGACATGATTAATGATATCTACAAGTATATGCTTGATCCGCATTGCTTGGTGAGGAAGGATTCAGCCGACAGAACAAGAGTTTGTAAGAAACTAGACTGTTCCGGATGCCGACTAGAAAGGTGATGAAATTACTTGTGCGGATATATATAGAGGATGGATTTAGTTGTGAAGTGAGTGAGTGTGTGTAGATATATGCGAATAAGTCCATAATAGAGCAGAGGTAGCAAAAAGGATCCGGTATGTGAAAGATAGCAGAATAAAGAACAGAGGAAAGATGAAGTGCAGCAGATCAGTGTACTGAGCCTAACCGAAACTGAACTCCAGCATATGCAGATGCTTCCAATCAGTTCAAGACTGTGATTTTTATCACTTTGTAGACAGTGTGTCTTCTTGTAGGCAGTGGGCCTCTTGTGAGCAGTGTGCTCGGGCAGTGAGCCCTAATTGGCAAGTGCCATTTTGTAATTTCCTATTCTTCTAACAGAGAATAATTTTGGGTTAATCACCCCGTGGTTTTCTCCCTTAACAGGGTTTCCACGTCAAAAATACTGTGTCATGTGTCTCTTATTTCATGATTAATGTTTTTGTGTTTGATTCTATGCTGCATCAATTAAAAAGAAAGTTCAATAAGGGAAATAATTAGGATAACTGATTCACCCCCCCCTCTCAGTTATCAACAGGGCATAAAGGGTATATGAAGCTATCCTTCTATTTTTGTTTAAAGATCTTCTTGAAAAGTTATGGTGAAAAAACCTTGCTTCAAGTACCACTAGGGGAATAGGAAGATTGTGAGAGAAACCCTCTGAGTTAGGGTTCTAAGTTTGTAAAGTTTGGTTTGTTGAATCAATTTTAAGTTGATTTGAGATCATCCACCCTTGCTCTACATTGTCCCTCCTAGAGAATGTACTATTGGATCTAATCATCACCGTAGTAGATGTGGAAACACCAACACAGGGTTTGACTAAGGCAAGCCCTTATAGACAACACAACCTCTACCCCTTTTCTTGTGTATAGGTTGGAGATGTAGGTTTCTAAGGACAAGATTGAGGAAGAAGACAGAGCTTGCAAGTATAGGTCTAGTGATACCCCAAGGTTGTACTAAACCTTAATTGGGGTCTAGGACACCCAAGCACCCTAGTCTTTGGTGTTTCTACTTCCAGATCTAGGGTCTGCTCAGCTTCTTGATCTCTGCTATGCTTTTGATTATTTTATATTTGTTTCTGATAGTTAGTTATTAGCATATCTTTGTCATTTAGGGTTTAGTCATTCACCCTAGTTTGCTTGCTTGATCTTGGTTGAATTTGGTTGATTCATATCCATACAACAAAAGGGTAGAACCCCTATAGTTTGGCTCTCCTTCATGGGTAGAAGCCAAGCTCGATTTATATCCTAATGTTTGTAGAAGAGGGTTTGACCTAGTTTAACTCTTTAGGATAGACCATTCTTTTCCACCTAACAGGCACATACAACTTAAGAATGTTTTGTCGATAGATATAGTTAAAAACAAAGTTTCCCTAAAAACCTCACCTTATCATTTAATTTATTGGAAGGAACCCATGTTTCCAATAAACCTAAAAGTTCTTACATGCTTCATTTTCCAAATGACTATTTTGAAGATGATAAAATTATTGAAACCAATTTATCTAACTGATGGTGGAGATTTATGTTATATTGCAAGTTTTGTTTATATACTATATATTGCTTTGCCATTTCACGTGATGTATATGAGACTAAAAATACTTAAGAAAATCACACCAGCATCTATCATAACACCTAATCTGGCTCACAGAGGAACTAAAGGTGAGCAATTTTCATGGAAGAATCTCTTTTTGTTTCAACAATCAAGACAGATAATGCAAATTACAGATAACAGGGCACCTTCACTTTGAGAAATTTGTGTTTCTCTTGGAACATATGATAACTGCCATAACTTTTGGGATAGGTCCATAAGGTTGGGATTTCTTGAATTTAAGTATGAAAGGAAAGATGTGGAATTCAAAGGGTCATTCATCGCTTTTCATCTTCCTTTGTTTTGTAATTCCTTTTGGAAGGGGAAGAGATGGCTTTTGGGTTTCCATGGGAAGAGGGTCTTTAAAAACTGATTTTGGTTGTGTAATGAGGGATCTTTTGGTTGTTGAACCGAGAGCTCCTGTGAGAGCTATGGGGTGTATAGTGATTAGATGTCTGGTTTTATATTTTTTTCTACTTGTGTAGTTGAGAGCTTTGTAGGAGGGATAACTAGAGACTTTTTATTTCAGTTCATTTTGATTAAGAAAGATTGATGTTCATATGTCTTCATTCTTTCTAGAGCTTTGATTGTTCTTATGTCCAGTCAAGTTCTTTATGTTTATAATCTCTTTTCTCAGCTCTTGATATGCAGGTGTATTGGAAGGACTTTGTGCCTTGCTCTTGTTCATTCTGGAGACTTAGCGCTCTTTCTCTTTAGTTTAGTTTATTTTCCTCAAGGAGTTTGTGTTGTGTTGCCTAGGCTCACAAGTAGATTTCTTCTCTATCCTTCCATTTCTCTTTCTCTCTTTTGCTACCTTTTTGTACCTTCTGGTTAAAGGTACTCAAAAACCCAAAAATCCCCATCATATGAGGGCACTGCCCCTCTCAAATGTAGAGGATAATCATTGCACTTGCAACAATTACTCCATTTGTTGGTATCTTTTGTCACTGCCTTCTTGGGTGTATTGGGTTATTTCTACAATGACAAAACTGTTAACCAACCATTTTTGGTGACTCCGCTAGGGACGTGAAGATGGGTGCATCCTTATTCTCCAATATTTTGAAGGTACCTCATTGAAGAAGTGAGGTTGGCAACTCTACAAAAATTTGAAAATGGTTTGGTATACTGAAAGATATGACAGTAATGATAGCGATGATGTGTTGTGTGGTTACACAACACACCCTATTTTGACTTGACAAAATAGGGACACAACCTTTTGCTTGGCTTGTTCTTGGTTTTTCTGCTTTCAGCGGTCTGGTAAAAGTAAGTCATGCAGGTGACCCTGCATAAGGAAGTTGGGTAAGTCATTATGATGAGGTCATTTTGTCAAAGTTAATATTTCATATCAATAACCTCATGGTTAGAAAGAGTACAAAATTTCATGCAGGTTTGCCTTTTGGATCACCCTGATATTCCTTAGGGAACGAAAGTTATGACAAGTCAAAGTCCTGGTCAAACCTGATATTCTAGGGGGGGTCATATTTCTTAACACTAGTCATCTTATGTAAGATCACCCCGATGCAATTTTATCACCTGATAATCATTTGGTCTGAAACTCCAAATGTCAATCTTATGTGATAGTGGTATTTACCTGTCAAACAACTTCATATATTTTGCGGGGGTCATATTTTGAATATCACCCAATATTTTGAATATCACTCGATCTTTCAAATATCACCCTGTCGCAAAATATCACCCTAGTGCCAATATGCCGATGATGTCATGCAACCTCGATGAACAAAGAAAATCACCCTAATGGTGATGTCATCATCCTTTTTACCTCACGGAGGTATATTTCCAATGATCACCCTTTTTTAATAGCATGACAATGACGTCATCCCGATCTTTCGGAAGGGGGTCACTTTAGTTTTGAGCGGTCATATTTTAAACATCCCCTAATTTTCAAACATGACCCGATATTCTCAGCATCACCCGATTCCTTGACATTAGTTTTCCCGCTCAAAGGCGGAAGGTCATATTACACAGAGGGGGTCATATTTTGAATATCACCTGATATTTCAAATATCACCCGATCTTCTGAAGATCACCCCCCTCTTCTTGCCTCGTAACATTTAATGCACATAAATGCAATAGGTGGATTCCCGTTGATTACGAACACGATTAAAACACCTGGCAACATCCATAGATTCATGGCAGAAGATCAATGGTTTTAATCGATTTAACCCAAATTTGCCCTAATTTGCCCTATGAATGAGGTTAAAAATGAATTTACAAGGTCATTTTGCACTTACCTTGCAAAGAAATGAGAATTTACAGAGTGGACATTCAAACCCTCATACGAGCTACCTATGAACAGACATACAACGTACAGCATAACAAAGCATGTGATCATCATCGTTTGAGTCCCTTTTTGTAATCATCAACTTAATCTAGGAGATAAGCGTTATCAGTTAAGTAATTAAAAACCCTTCTGTTGTCGTTTTCTGCGTGTCCAGGTAGTATGCTTTTCCAGCGGTTTGAAACTATAAGCATGCATATCATGATGAAATAGAAATTAATAAGTATAATATGCATGAGGTTGTAAACGTATAATGTTGTATGCATGCATGTGAGTATTATGGTAAGACCAGTCATGTTCATTATAGGAATCCATGGCAGACACCAGGAGGAAGAGGTCTGAGTCTGAATTTCTTAAGCCTATGCTTGCTCAACCTGAGGGAGTGTGGTTCAAGTATGGTGTCATTGGAGATACTCATCAAGGAAACATAGATTTGGTAGCATGGTCATCCAAGATGCATGATGATAAAGATAGTACCCTACTGGATGCCATATTTACATCAGGAATGTGGTATGTGGCTAGATTTCCCTATTCCATGGAAACACCAGAATTGATAATAAAATGTGCTAGAAATTACAACCCTCAGATGAGGAGGGTGGAAAAACATGGAAGGGTTTATGCAGATTTGTCAATAAAAGGGATTATAGCTACTTTCAATCTCCCAATTGGAAAGAAAGTAGTCAGTATGGATTTGCACAAACTAGAGATTGAATATGAAAATAATAAAAAGACTACAAGAAAGAGGATATATCAGTGGAGATCTAAGAACAACACTTACACTGCATCTGCCAAATTTGCAGTGCATCTGTACAAATTTGATTTTGATGATGAATATCAGTATATGATTGCCCTGCTCAGCAGGATGACAAGCTAGCCTACTGCTGGAAGTTTCAAGGATTGGATGTATGGAGTCATCATGATGTGTCTTTATACAAATAACAAGCCATTATGGGCTAAGATCATCAATGATGCTTTAGATGAACAAATGATGAACTTAGGGTGCCTGGAGTGTTCATTTTACATGACTTCATATGTTGTATATTCATGTGCTTACAAGGGTACATTTGATGCACTTACCATAGTTGGAAAGATTGGTGGCAGTATTAATGATGCCCATATATGGGACCATTACCCTCAGTTGCAGAGAAAAGACTATCTCCTTGACTATAAATTGGTGAATGATGCATTCTCTATGCATCTGGTCAGAATAATGGAGGAGGATAGAACCAAAAGACTAAGCATGGAAGCTCAAGAAGTTATATACAAGCATGGTGCCTGGTTCATCTAGTTTGCCACATTTTCCTACATTAGGATAGAAGGTTTTGAAGGACATCCATTAATGCTACCCAGGTACCCTACTGATGGGGTAGTCCTAATGGAGTTTTTAAGACAGATATTTACTATAGTAGATGCATATAAAGCAAACAAGAAGATACCTCCAGTATTATTTCTAGTAACTATAGGGTGGTATATATGCCCTGATTCAGATGGCATAAAGAAGGCCATAGGTGGTCTAAACCTAATGAACTTACAGCCATTTCTATTGGCCAGATCATACGATCCTTATGGAAGAATGCAAAGGATTATAGGCCAACCTATACATAAGAAGCACTTAGAAGATTTCTGGACTGACTGTGAGGATGAGGCTGAGGTTAGAAGAAGAAAATATCAAAGGCTCACCCTCAATCAGATTAAGACATTTGACTACATGCCAGTGCCTGCATAATTGAAGAAAGATGATGGCAAGACCATGTCCAATGAGTACGAAGATAATAAGGTGTATAATGACACCATTTCAGCTCCTGACCTAACACAACCTGAAGACATTTCATTAGATCAGCTTACAAGTGGGGTGCTACAGTTGACCCAATCATGGGTAAATGAACAAATCAATACACTGAAGAAGAAAGGCGTGGCCGTCACAGTAGATAACAAGAGGAAAAGGCAAGAGATTTCAGATGAAGAATATGATGACTTTCTTGTTGAGAAGAGAAGATCTAATGGAGAAAGGTTGCCACCTCAGAAATAAAGCAAAAGACCCCCCAGAGGAAGGAAAACTGATAGTGAACCTAAGGGGGTGATAATTGAAAGAATTGATATACCAGCTGAAGGTGCATCTGCATCAGGACAGGCATCAGCCTCATCTACACAGCCTTTGGTAGATGAACCAAGAACAAAAAGAATCCTAAGGCCAGCTGTGGAGACTGTAGGAATAGCAATTAAGGACCAAACCTCACAGTAGAATGTGGAAAAGGATATCATTCTTGAAGAGGAACCAGTGAATAAAGAGATTATACGAGATGACCCCATGATAGTCACAAGAAAGAGGAAGGCACCCCTAGTGGCGTCAACACCTAAAAAATAGAGAACATCTATGAGGGGTGAGATAAGACATGACCTTGTAATATTAAGGGGAGCTGGTAGTGAAGTGTTCAAAAAAGAATTGTAACATGATGTGCCACTTCCTACCATCATTCAGTTTAAGACTGAGAAGGCTAAAGAGCAAGCAAAAGAAGCCACTAAAGCAGGCCAAGGTGGTCCTTTCTCATTGGAGGAAACGGTGGACCTATCGGATGATGAGGAGGTACAAAATGTAGCTTCTCAGCAGATGGAGACCCTTGCTTCTAACACTCGCATGACTCCTCATGGAACCCCATTAGCATAGATGGCGGTATTAGAAGAGTTGAAGCAAATAGAGGAAGAGAAAGAAAGTAGCTCGAAGAGGGCAGCCCAACAAATTGGGCTTGATAAGTTAGTTGATCAGGTAACTAGCCCTATAGTGATAGACCTAACATACAAGGAGGATGTAAGTCCTAAACATCAAGCAGGTGCACCTGATAAAGCAGAACTATTGAGGTAGTCAAACAGACAGAAGTGGAAAGACATACTGCAGATATGGGTCAACAACAACAGGAGATACCAGCTGAACCCAAAATAGTAGAAGTCCAACAAAAGGGTGGGAATGATAAAGACACATCAAGTGATGATGCCCCCTAGACTCAAGAAACCTCAAGTGATAAAGAAACATTAGGTCATGATGACCTTAAGATCCAGGAGGTAGATACAGTAGGTGCAGAGTAGAATGTGATCTAGGATCAAGTTGATGCACCTAGTACAAACACAATGATATCCACGGATACAAATATACCTCAAGGTGAGGAACAGAATAAGGTGGATGAAACACAAAAGGAGGGAGTACAAGATCAGGTCAATGACCAGCTGGTAGATACATAGCATGATCCTCCCCCGCAAGAGGAAGTTCCTCCAGAAGAAGAAATACAACATGATCCCCCTCATGATGAATATCATAAGGAAGAAATAAATAAATCACCCTCTCCATCAAGAACCGAGACAAATGCTAGAGATTAGGGTGGACATGATGATGATGACAGACACCAAGGATCCAAAGATCAAGTACCTCAATGGCTTGAGAAAGAAATAGGTATGGAATCAGGTTTTGAGATTCAAGAATTTGATGTTTCAACATTGTTTTCAGAAACCATCATGAAGCTTAAGAGGAAATCCAGATTAACATCTGTAATTAGAAGAGATCCTGCTACAAGTAGAAGGACCACCCAGGTAGCACTTCCCATTGTTGAGAAAGAGAAAGGTAAAATCATCCTAGAAGAATTCCAGATCACTACAGTCGACTTGGGGTTTGCAAATGAAGACCCAGAGGGTCAGGAAGGGAAGGATATAATTGATTCTTTAACCCAAAGGGTGAAGAAAGAAAAGGAGAAGAATAAGCAGCATAAGGAGCACATTGCCGGACTGCATTCATACATAAAAGGGTTGATTAACCCTGACAATACATCATCAAATCAGGCAGTCCCATTGACTGCAATCTCTCAAGAGGAGGTTAATAAATTAGACCTTATCAAGCATGAATCAGTGATCATGAGAAAATGGATGCTGTTGGCACTCATGGGAGCTGTGGAAGTAGTGAGAGCCTCTTTGCAGAGGTGGAATTCTTTGAGTATCTCAAGGAAGAAGGTTGATAAAGTACAGAATGAGGCTGGAAGGTAATTCCAATTAGAGAAAGCCTTGGGTGCTCTAAGTGAAATAAAGAGGATTAATCCTCAGATCCTGATAAATTATCAAGTGCTGAATAATTACACTACCATGCTAGTGGATATTTGGTATAGGGACATCAGGTTTGAATGTGATGTACTAAAGAAGTGCAGTGGTAAGTTAAGAGATATCAGTGTGAAATTGCACAGCATGATGTCCTATGAAGCAGACGTCCTAGAAGCCCTGGAGGTGAAAGTAGAGGGGAAAATTGAAAACCAAGATGTAGACTTTGCCATAAAATCTTTGCATGATAACTTCCAGCTGATGGCTGATGATCCTCTCACCTACCTGACAGAAGAAGCAATGAACAAGATTATGAGGATCAAAGTCAGGGTGGAGAACTATAATGAGACATTGAGCAACAGGAAGGGTAAATTGGAGACCCTAAGAGATAAATTTCAAGCCCACAAGCACGTCATCAGTAAAGCCAAAACTCAGGATGGCGGGGAAATTGATAAGATAGTAGAAGCCTATGAAAATATTAGGATGATAATGCAAGTCCATATACAAGGAGGTATTCATCAGGGTGATGACCACAGAAAATGATGATCATGATGATGAAGAAGAAGAACCTGAGGAATAAAGGAAGATGCACCACAAGGCAAACATATGTATTAGGTACTTAAAAGAAAATAAGTTACCTAGATGGTTGCCAGCTAGCAACCTGTGCCAAGAGAGATAGTTGACCAAGTCAAAAGGGAATATCTACCATTGATCTTAAATTGATAAATCTTGACCGCAGGTCATTTGTAACCGCTCCCTCACCTTATTCTATAAAAGGTGCAGGGATGCCTTATTTTGAACATTCAGAAGCTTAATTGAAATTTGATTGCTGAAACATGAGGGTTTATTTCAAAGTTATTGTAAACATACATGTTTTTCATACTTAATGAAAGAGAAGATCATTTTGATTACAAATCATCGTAAATCTTGAGTAGTCTGTTTTTGAATTCTTAATACATTGCTTTGATTTGCTGCGTCCCTTGGAGTGCTCATCAGTCTGCATGTATTGTCTTCATTCATTATCCTTTGAAGTTTGCATCATTTGTATCTAGCTATGGAACATCCTGGTGAAAATATGGTTTGATTTCTTCTCCTCATGATTGTATCAAGTGTGTATGTGACTCAATAGCTGAAGATTCATCATAATTTGAAGTATTCTTTTACATTTCTTTAATTTCATAAATTCACCATCATAATTGCAAATAATAGATAATCAGAAGAAAATAACATGAAATATGTAAACATCTCATAGATAATTGAAAATTCATAGCACATTTAGAGTTAAAGCATGTCCAATTGATAAATATCATGCAAAGATCCAAGTGCAGACACATTATTTGAAGAAATATATTGTGTAGAATGACCTTTCTGTGTAGCATCTTTACAAGAAACAAAATCTGATCAATCAACATAAGGCCCCTTGAATGGAAAACAACAACACACATCAACCACTAAGTAACGTCAGTAGATTATGAACTAATCCATGGAGACTTGGGATCATGAATTCTTTGAATTCATCGTATATTTCAAGATGAGTAAAGGTTGTTGTGTAACTTTTATTCTATGTTTGCTTATGACTAACATCATGATCAACATGATGATGACTTCCCTTCTTCCACATCTCCATTATAGAATGATCAAGTACTTGATGATCCTGTGCAAGTAAACTTTTTAAAGAGTTTTTATGGTAATATGCAATTTCAATCTGATAAGGTACACCCAGCTTTGCTTAGAACTTTGCAAGAAATCAAACAAAGGGATGGAAAGGAAACAAATTTTCTTGTTTACTGCCATACTCTTGTTAATGAAGAGATTGCATCTAGTGAAGAATCTCATGTCACAATGCACCATTTGCAAAGAGAGGACAACAATTCAGAGGCAGAAAATTTTCTTGCAGAAGTGTCTTCTCATGGAGCAGTTGATGGATGCGAGAGTAAATCAAAAAATTTAGCCAAGGTGCACATGCAATTAAAGCTTAAGGATGAAGGTTCTAGCATTATGTCCTCTCCTCAAGATTCTTATTCTCCTGGGTGTTGTACTTCAGTCAACAATACTTTTTGGGTGGATTCATTAAAGCATTTGCAAAACTGTGTTCAAGAAGAAGAGACTTTTGTGATGCGGGTCATCCCACAATAATGGGTTACACTATTTGGCCAAACTTGACATTGAAATCAATATTTTGAACTAAATATCTACTTTCTGACACCTATAGCTACTAAACCATTAGGAATTTGATGGTGATGCAAACTAGTGATTTGTGAGATTTTGTTTGTAGATTATAAATATATTTTTTAAAAAAAATTTAGAGTTAATTTGTAAATTTTTTGTGTCTCCTTTGATAACTAGTTTTTAATAGTAAACAACATTTTTTTAAAGTGATGTGTATTCTGTAGCACATAACTTTTTTTCTACAAAGGATAAAATTCTTATTCTTTTCAATTTAGATTGGTAACATCGATATATAGGGCATGCATTTGGTTTCATAATGTTTTGTTGAATATTTTTTTTAATTAAGTTTTGTAGTCAAACCAATTATAATTTAGACATAGGCATATTCCGTAAAACATAACTTTTTCTGTATGTATCAAAATTCAAATATTTTTTGTTGAAACAAGGACATCAATACCTAGGGCATATATATTTTTTAGAATTTTTTTCACTAATTTACTAATTTTCCATGCATGTAGAATAGAGAACTTGATGTTTAGTGAAAAACCTACATTCACAAGAAATAAACAATAAATATAATAATCAAATTAAATATATTTAAAATTATGCTTTTTGGGAAGCTTATAATAAGGACTACATAATTACAAAACATAAATTTTAAATGAATTCATTTGATCCTCCAAAATGTAAATCAAAAATGGTTTTTTATCAGCATTTTGATAGGTGTAGAGGAGACTCCATTATAGGTATGGTTTAAAACTAGTGAGGTTCTATCCAAGGGGATTTGAATCTAAGGGGGGTTGATTAAACCCTCTTCAATTAAAATCCTTTAAATGGAACATTTCAAGGCTTAATTTATTATATTTTCTAAAAATATGTGATTTCAGCAAAAATCAGGATGTCCCAGAAAGTGTAACCCATTATTGTGGCAGCACCCATGTAGGATCAAAAAGAAGAATTTGAAAACATATATCACTTTGAGCTTGATGATAAGGCTGATATAGAATGTGTGAAAGATGTGATTGATGAGGAGATGGTTTCAAATTTAAAGTGTTTCTTGGAATGCCTAGTGGAGATTATGGAAGTCAAAGAAAAAGGATCTGAAGCATTGGAGGAGCAAGAAGACATCCATGAATAGCCAAACGAAATCCAAGATGTTTCAACTCACTGTCTAGAGGTACCAAAATCAAACTTTACTTGTTTTAAAAATCATTCTTTCACTGCTCCATCTAATTTGGAAGAGGAATTGCATCATCCAATCATAAATTTGCATCGTCAAAATTGTATTCATAAGCTTGAGGTTGTAATACTTCAAGTGATTCAGGAAGAAGTGATTCATAGCATGCAAGAGGATGTTCTAGCTTTTCCCGGTTCAGACATTTTCTATGAGGAGCAATTGTTGCAATTCAATGGAGGAGTTGCATATGCCAAAAATTTTAAGGTTGTTGTTCAAAGCACCAAATGGTAGCCAGGCTTGGTCATGTTTCATTGGCATACACCTTTCTACCACACAGGTATCTATTTCTTTGTACCTGTAAATGGATTTGCATAGTCTTCAGATGCTAGTATGATTCATTGTACCTAGTCCGAGTACATAGGTGTCTTAGGTTGTTTCATTCCATTTCCTATTGTTGTTGGGTTTGTTTCAATTTGGCTTTGTTCAAGGTCTCACATTTTTTCCCATTGACTCTATTTGCCCAATGGATAGGCACTTGCCAAACCAGAGATTCTAGATTCTCTACTTTCTGTCACAGAAAATAATCCCCAATTAGAGCTTGTTGTTACCCAAGTTTTAATCCTAGAAAAAATTTGAATTTTGCCCTCTTGATTCACCTATGAAGTCATCCATTTTCTATACTCAAATATCATTTTTATCCAAGTTGCTTGTCTCAATCTCATCACTCTTTGTAGAGAAAGTTGGTTGAAGGAAATGTTGCACATTCTACTCATTATACTATCCTCTTGAAGTTTCCCCTGCACTCTCAAGAACACCATTTCATAATTAAAATTCTCTTTCTTTATACCTATGGCTATTTTGGTCATTGGATATTGTTGTTAAAAGGTTTCCTCAATGATCATTATGTTGATGTATAAAATTGTGCAGGTTCTAACACCAACATAGGAAGTCTCAAGAATGTGGAACTTGCTACTTGAAACAACCTCCATATTTTAAAGAAGCTAGCTCTTCTCTATTTTAAATGGGTTTTGAGCAAACGGTATGAAATTAACAGGATTACAATACAATTAAGTAAATCTAACTATGGCGATGCACCTGAGATTCTCAATATTTAGTTATATTAAAGAGAAGATACTACATGATTAACATAAACAAATGGAATGAATATAATCAAAGGCTCACAATTAGACACTTTGCAATGACACAGATAATATCAACCAAGGCACAGAACAGAGTTCTTCTCATTAATCTTCTAGCAACATAAAAGGCATAGGTACATTAACTTTCTTATCAAGAACAAGAAAATAAAGGAAAAATGACATCAACTGGCCACAACAAAGTCTCCAACTTCTCTTTTAGATTCTGACTATAGACTTATAAAAAGTATATCTCTATTTCTGTCTCTCTCTATGTGTCGATCTATTACAAACACTACATATTTATAACCAAAGATCTGACTCTAGATTGTCTATAATAACCAAATCCCCAATGACCCAACAAAATTGAAGATAACTAGAAGTCCCCAGACGATTACGATCCTTCGAATCTATAACATCCATCCCTTTCCTGCAAGCTCATTAGCTGGGGCAAAATATATGTGGCACACCTTCACTGAGACGCAGACACATGGCGAGACCTGTGCACTTGAAACTTGAAACATACTGTGATAGATGGCAGCGTCCGCAGCAAAGCAAGAAACTTCTACTTTTCAGAAAGCAACAGGAAAATGACATTTGTTGCATTCCACAGCCTTCGAAAACATCTACGTGTCCTCTCACACAGGCCCTTTAAAACTATGTCTTTATGCTCGGGTGGCCTCCTCTGTTGACATTTGTTGCAACCCACATCACTTTATAATATGAAACACATTAAAAGATGGGACCCACAGCCTCGGTGCTCACTACCCTTCAAAAGAAGAAAACTGGGACAGATGGCAGCCTCCGCGCGCACGCTAACTAACATGTGACGGCCTCTAAAATCCTACTTGAAATTGATAAAGCTTTTGAAAATCCCCACAGAATCTGACACTTAGCGCAACCCACATCACTTTAGAAGCTTTAAGTTTCTCACTGAAAATGGGCATAAACAAAATAGCTCTATCTCTGCGACCACCACATGGCGACCTCCACAAGCTTGGAACTTGAAACATACTATGGCCCACCATCCTTCCTTATTAGCATCAATCATGATATGGAAAAAAACACGCGGTAATGTCCACAGCAAAATAAAAAGACAAGTGGCAAACTCCGCACAAAACTTAAAACTTTAGGGGCTGCCTCCGCAAGCTACACGTGTCGACATTGAACATAAATTTGAAACTTGAAACATTGAAACTATTTGCTATGTGGCGCACTCTGCACAAAACTTAATATTAGAAACAATACTGCGGCTTTAACTATGGTTGAACACTTGGTGGATTCCGCACAAAGCATTAGAAACCCGCGCAACAAGATTTGAAATTGAAACCCGCGCAGTAAGATTTGAAACTAAAACCCTAAGCTGCGGCTAAAACAAAATGTAGAGTTTTGACACTCTACAGTTCTTGGTGACCAATAGGACTTCTAAGCCTGCTCGGAAAGAACCCAAAACTGGCAAAAATATATGTATTGAAAATACAACACAGAGTCATAAATTCTGCAATGCTATCTGATAAACAGACCATTCTAAATTAGAGAGTCCCTGTCTACTCTATAAATCTTGGAAGGCAAAATCAAGATTAATTATATCCTTATGAGAAAAAGTTTGCAAAATTTGTACCACAGCCTTCAATTGAAACTCTAGCTAGGCCATAGGTATCAACACAGCTTCCACTTCCTTGACTGATGATGAATCACTTAACCCCTAGAAAATTGCCTGATCATTTTGCTTGGTCAAGAGAAGGGCCTTGACGTCATCAATCATCAATAATGTGTTACTATCTAGGAAAGGTGAAGGAAGCCCCAATTGCACTAAATCCTCTATATGTTTCTTCATATTTTTCACTCCTTTTATTGTATCCAAGAGCTCTTGACAATTCGTGGCTGCAGAGTTGCAACTCAAAATCTCATTGACCTTTTTAGCAACGACCATTTTGTCATTTATACCTGCTACTGATAAAGTCTCGTCTATTGTGTCATACAAGTTCTTCAATAAAAGTTGAGAGTCAGAAACCCTTAATGAAACAGTAGACAAAGTGGCCTGCACTGAAGTTTCAACCTTCTCACACAGTTGCTGAGCATTTAACAGAAATGTTAAAGATGGCCTTAGCTAGATAATCTCCTTAGAGATTCTCTTCCATACTGAAACATAAAGCTCTGTCACCAAATTTAAAACTCCAACATTCTGTGGCCTATTGGCTAACTCAATTGTCAGTTGCTTTGTTCTTTGTTGCTCAGCCAGGAGTTGTGCCTGAATTGCACCATTAGCATTTTGCTCACTTAATAAATTTTGTTGGAATTGCGTGACATGCTGCAACTTCTCTTGATATTTCTTCTCTAAAGTGGCTTTCTCCTGTCTCAAAACAGTCACTGCAACCTTTTCCTGTGCTAGCTTAGAATTAAGAGAAGCATTCTGGGCATGTGTAGCCTGATGTATCTGACAAGAAACAGTATTTTGCAACTGTTTGTTCAAACTCTCAATCTCATTCTTCCTAGATTGAACCTCCCCATCAAGGTTGCTATTATTCACCTTCTCTTGAGCTAAATCATTTTCTGCTTTCTGCAACTTCTTAGATACTTTCAGATAGTTTGTTGCTATAGCAGATACAATCTTATTTAGTAGCTCGACCCTGTCCTGTGGCCTAAAAAGAGACATATCCATAGCCACAACATTCATAGCATAATCCTGGGGCTGCATTTGTTCATTAGGTTTCACCACATTTGGAGACAAATGTGTGGCTCTCAGTGATTGTTGAATGGGGTCAAAAACTGACCTCATGTGTGCCACAATAGGGCTCATATTTTCCTTATTCCTCTTTTTGTCCATTCTAGCCTCTCTAGCCCTTTTTGTTGTTTCTACTTGGGCTTGGAATGTAGGAGGGGATGCAATGTATCCTCCAGCAAATGGATGACCTTGCGGTGGGCCATAGGGAATAGCCAATAATTGTTGGCTAGGAGAAACTTGAGGGGTTCTTTTTGGCACAGATGGAGAAACTAATGGTAATGAAATGACCTGTGAAGACATGGCATGTGAACTGGCAATTGTTGCAAGGGTTGATGTAAGCACATCAAAAGTGGCAAGGGATATGAATGTTTGGCTACTTGGGATTGCCACTCCTATAGTAGAAGAAAGAGATATAGGAGAAAAGGGAAAAGAAACACTTACTTGGGCAACAGAAGATGTGACTGGCAGTTGTTGTAGCTGTGGTTTTATTTCTTCCTCCTCTTCTGCTTGCAGGTGCAATTTCCTATGTTTCCTAGACCTCTCACATGTTTCCTCTATTTCTTTTTCTTCAACATTTACCACCACTAGTGGTTGCAAAGGAACAAATCTAGAACCCCTAGATGTTGAAGTTGTTTGGGTCCCTATAGTTGGTGATGACACCACACCTTTTTGCTTCTCTAAGGTGCTGAGGGATTGGGGCCATGAAGATGTAGGAGCAACATATGAGGTCTATCCTATCTCTTGCATAGTTTGGGCTGACTCTATTTCCTCCTCTGTCTCCTCACCTTTCCTTTGAATTTTACTTGTATCTAGACTTGAGACTGGGGAGGGATGTCATTCATCCCAGATTGATTCCCATTTCTCATCACTGTCAACATTCCCAAATGAATGTGTTAACTCTAAAATTTCTTGCCTATATTTCCAATAGGCTTCAATCTTTTCTGTTCTCTAGTCTTAGGCCTTCAATGATTTCCTCAGACAAGTAGTCATTTTCATCTTAGGGTCATATTCCTTTTCTTTAACATAAAAGTTTTCCCATGGCCTAGGCCCCTCATAGGGCAAATCAGTTAATTCAACATACAAATCTGGGTTGTCTTCTTTCAGATTCCTCCCATCCTCCTAGAAAGGATGACCCTCATGCACCATCTTGGCACAAACCTTGTTATTCATAATCCAGGAGGCTAGAAAACTATTTGGATCATATTTCCATTTATCTTCAATGATGAGGAAACCAAGGGAAGCTAACTTCCTTAACAAGAGGTTCTCTGCATCTCTAACTTCAATTGTTATATTTTTCCTGACCCATGGAATATGATACATCTTTTTCTTTCTTTTTTTGTGGCCAAAGTCATTATCAACCATAGACACCTATCAGGTCACCTCTAAGAATACGACCCTAGGGGTCAATATTTTAGGTAATAGAATAGGTTCCTCATTGAAACCATGGACTCTGATTATTGTGTTATGTGCCCCAAAGAAATAATCACAGGGAATTGGGCAATTGGTCATAAAACCCCTTATACTCTGTGTCAATCTATGTTCTACAGGCTCAGGGCTTAATTGGAAAAAGGCAGGGGCTACAAAAAGTTCCCAAAACTCATAAGGGTCAGAGGCTTTAGATAACACATGTGTCCATGCAGACACAAGGATATTTTTGTTTTGATCAAAATCTGGGTCATACATATTTAAATGCATATGTTGTGTGAAAAGACTATGGTTCTGATACAGCATAAGATGGAACAGGAAAGCAAAATACCTGAAAACTCACCTTGACTTGAAATTTATGAGCTGATCAATCATGGCGTTAGCAATTTGTTCCAAAAAATCTAGCCGGCACTCTTGTGATTTGTCCATAGTTTTCAATCCAAAAATGATAGCTATTTGCCAATCATGGACTATGTTATCCTCTCTCATCCCAAAAATGAAGGCTATCATTGAAAGTGCCTCTTGAACATTTTGACTGAATTGTGCCTGCCTAGTGGGTAGTGTGGGCATATGAGTATTATCATCTCCCAGCTACATCTCTGAATTCAGGAACTTCACTTTGTTGATTATATTTGCCCATATGTTTTGCATTTTAGCAATAGTTGGAAATATGGTTGTTCTATCATGTTGTAGGGCCAACATGTCTCTTATGGCCTTGGGTGTAATATGTACTATGAAAGGACCATGTTGTATAGTATTTGATGGTGCATGAAATAGTTTTGCACATAACTCAATTAGCTCAGGACACAGGTGGACATTTGGAACTAGGAACTGTGCCAATCATGAGGTCCATATCCTCATACCAAAAGTTTCAGACTGCCCACTATTTGCTCAAAGAATGCACCTTTGATGTGCCCCTCCCAGAGAGCCTTGGTGTTCTTTTGAAGGGGTGTGTTGAATATGCCATCTGCATAATCCTTCACCTTTGCTGGGTCAATAGAATATCCTACCTCAGGAACTTTTGTTCTTGGATAGGTTTTCCTTGGTTGTGCAAGCACTGAAGCATATGATTTGTTTTTTAATAGCTTATCAATTGACTCATAAATTCCAAGTCCCTCATGTGGTGACTGTGTCTCAGACATAGTTGTATCTATGAGGAGAATGCGGGAAGCTTTGACATAGGAAAGAATGAAACTACTTAACCAAAGTGATACTTAGTTGAAAGGCACTTGCTAGGGACAGACTTGGATGAAATAGTGATTCAAGGTAGAAAGATAGAAGCAAATGATGGCTACACTTAGGATTTAACACTAACTCATTGGGGCTTATGAAGATAATAAATGACACATCTTATCTCATTAATGGCATTAATGTCGAGAAATAGCTAGTGTATCTTTTGAAATCCGCATGGAACAGAGTGTCAGATATGTTACGAGAGTGGCTATCCTTTCTAAAAGGCATGTACTTCTGGGGGATTTGGGGATTGCCGAACAACCTTAATAAATGTGAGACCAAAAGAGAAGGGGCTTTGTACTGCTGCCACGTGTTCACCAAACACTTATTGAAAGGGAAAGCGGGAAAAGAAAGTGGGAAAACAGGAAAATGAGAAAGAAAGAAAACTAATTAATTATGATACATTAAGAGCCCCTCCTTAATTGAAATGTTTCAAAAAGATCACATTTACCAGAATCTCGTCAGGTTCTCCATCCATGGTCTCCAGCTCAAATGAATTTTGTTGCTTGCAGGAATGAATTTTATAAGGACCCATCCACAATGATTCAAATTTGTTGTGTCGACCTAGCTTAGCAGCCCTTTCATACTATTTCAATACCAGAGCGCCAACCTCAAAAATAGGATTTGAAGTCTTCTTATCAAAACAATCCTTTACCATTTTCTGATGTTTCTTTAGTGACTCATGTGCCTTTTCTCTTTTCTCTTGCACTTCCAATAGTTCAGCAAGTCTAAATTGCATGGGGCCATTCTCTTCAATTTCTATCTGTTTTAACAATTGTAAAGCAGGGATCTCTAAGCTCAATGACATTACTATTGGTTTACCATAAACCAATTCATATGGCGACATCTTAGTCACTTGCTTTGGTGTGATCCTGTCAGCCCATAGTGTTGTATTAAGTAACTTATGCCAGTCCCTGTGATAATTGGTCCCTATCCTTTTTATGAGTCTGATAAGGTTCTTGTTAGTGGACTCTGCCAAACCATTACCTTAGGGGTAATAATTTGAATAAGTCTTCAAATAAATCACATTTCTTAATGCAAACTCAGATAATTTTGCTCCCAAAAATGCTTTAGCATTATCTGATATGATAGTATGAGGAGGGCCAAACTGAGTAGTTATGCCTTCTAGAAACTCTAATATGACCTTTTCTGTTACCTCTTTGAGTGGTACTGCTTCACTCCACTTGGTAAAGTAATCTGTTGATGTGAGAATCTATTTGTGTCCCATACTTGACACTGGATTGATCATACCAATAAAAGCTAGACCCCATTGAGTAAAGGGTTCATCGACAATTATGGGCCTTAGAGGTATTGCTGCATTTCTCCTTTTGCCAGTATAAAACTGATAAGCCTGGCATTCTTTAACCAGCTGATAGCAATTTGTAAACAAAGTGGGCCAGAAATATCCTGCTTGTGTTACTTTGATTGCAGTGGTCCTTGTTAAAAAATGGCCACCTGAAAGTCCATGGTGTAATTCATATAATATTCTTTGAGCTTCATCCTTTTCTATACATCTTAAAAGTATACCATCAACATTCCTTCTGAATAAAATATGATCAATTAGTACAAAATGGGTCCCTTGCTTCCTATAGTATTTTCTCTTATCATGGGAGAGCTCATTTGGGAAAACTCCATACTTCATAAACTGTATCCTATTTTTGACTCAAGAATCTTGGTCAACCTCTTGGAGTTTTAATACATTTTCACTTTTTGTTTCTTCAGTCACTATTCTCTCCATGTCTTGAGTCATATATTGGCACAATCCTTTCCCTTTGACTAACTTGGTGGGTCTTACTTCTACATCATATTCCAGAATCTTTGTGATCCAATTGGCTCTTTTCTCAGTGATCTCACCCTCCATAATATATTCTCTTACACTAGGATGAGCCACCAATATCAGAATCTTATTTCCTGTTACCAAATGTCTAAATTTTTTAAGGGCTTTCACCATGGCATATGTTTGCTTCTCCACAAAATTATATCTAGCCTCCTATTCCCTGAGAGTTTTAGAGAAAAAGGCTATTGGGTATTCTCCTTCTTGCTGATCACCTTTTTGAGTCAAAACAACAGCAACACCGAATTCTCCTCCATACACATACATTATGAAGGATTTAGAAAAATCTGGGTTTCTGAGTACCGGGGCTATTGAAATGGCTTTCTTGACTTCTTCAAAATCCTATCTTCCTTTTGCAGTCTATTTGAAAACCAGATCTTTTTTAAGGAACAGTGTCATTGGTCTATTTAGACCTGTAAAATCGGATATGAATCGGCTAACAAAGTTGATTTTTCCTGGAAAGGATTGAACTGCTTTCTTGTTGACTGGTAGAGATAGGTTCATTATGGCTGTGACTCTTTCTGGATCAATAAAGACCCCTTCCTTTGACACTATATGCCCTAAAAGTTTACCCTGAGGTACTACAAAAATACATTTCTTAGAATTCAGAGATATTCCAAACTCCTAACATTTCTCAAAAACAACCTCTAAATGGTCAAAATGATCTATAGCATTCTTAGAAAAAATAGTGAGGTCATCTAGATAGATTAGAATAATTTTATTTATAAGTTCCCCAAATGCTACATCCATTGCATGCTGAAAAGTAGCTCTAGCATTTGAAAGGCCAAAAGGCATTTTAGCATATGCAAATGTTCCCCACTTTGTAGTGAATGCAGTCTTATGCTGATCTTCATCTGCTAACCAAATCTAATTGTATCTAGAGAAACCATCCAGTAAGAAAAACCTCTCTGATCTAGCCAAAATCTGTAAAATCTACTCCATAGAGGGCAGGGGATAATGATCTTTCAAAGATGCTCTATTTAGATCCCGAAAATCTACACAGAGTCTTATATCACCATTCTTCTTTCTTATAAGCACTAAGTTTGATACCCAGGTTGAATGCTTAATTGGAAAAATAATCTTTGATTCTAGGAGCTTTTGTAGCTCATCCACCATTAAAGGTTCAATTCTAGGATTCAGTGGCCTTTGCTTCTGTCTGACTGGTTTAGATCCTTTAGTAAGCTCTATAGTGTGTTGGATGATATCTCTATTATAGCCATGGAGGTCTTCATAGGTCTAAGCAATCACCCTATCATATTTTTCACACAAATCAATCAGTCTTTCCCTCTCTTCTTGGGTTGTAGAATTACCAACTTTCAACTTTCTTCCTTCACTAACTTGGATCTCAGAATAATCTTCCTTATTTGCCTGAAACCTCCTCTTCTCTAGGCTTGCATCTTCTAGATCAAACAAATTTTCTAAAGTAATCAGCCCTTTAGGGAGTTTATTTGATTTCAGCTAGATAATTTGATCACCATATGCTTCCTCAATTTTAGGATGTAATTGATCAGCAAATTCTCCTGATTGTTGTAAGAATGAGAGTACTTAGAAATCATTATCAAAAACTTGCCAATTTTGGTCATTATCTGGAATAGTTGGTCTCACTATAACTTTGACTGACTCATTGTTAACTAACAAATCACTTGCTGGGTCAAACTTTGAACCAATCTATGCCATTCTATCTGCCTCAGAATTTTGGGCTCTAGGAACTACTTCAATATTGAAAGCCTCAAAACCATCTATTAGGCCCCAATTCTGTGCCTATAGGATCTCCTTCTTACATTTTTGGGTATTGCCTTCTCTCTGATTTGTTTTACCACCAGTTTTGAATCTCCTCTTCCTATCAAATTCTTTATCTCCTTTTTCTTTGCCAACATGAGTCCATGCACCAAAGATTTAGATTCAGCATCATTATTGGTACATGCAAACTAGAAGCGAATGGCTCTTAGAATTTTCTCACCATTTGGGGCAGTAAGGCAAATTCCTTCTCCAACACCATTTTTACTTCTAGCCCCATCAAAATTGAGGGTCCAGATTTCTGAGTTTCTTTCAGATTCTTAACTCTGTGATGCTTCTTTCCTTAAAACATTAGGGATCTCTTGGTCTTCTTCAAATATGACATAAGTACCTAGACCTGTAGAGTCATAATTTCCATAGGGATCACTCTGCATCATAGTTAATAACTGATTATTCTCTTCTTCATGTTGGTCATGTTCAGTCCAGTCACCTAAATCTTCAACAAAGATTCTCTCCTCTTTATTCAGTATGGCATGGGATGCTTCTAATTTTGGGGTTAGTTCATTTGTGATATGGTCTTTGGATAATGGCTCAGACAATATTTTCATTTTTGTCCCATATTTGGTTCTCAAGATGAGGTGTGACCAATTTAGTGACATGTAACCTCCTATCTTGGCTATGAAATCTCTGGATAAGCATAAACTAAATACAAGGGGGAATATCTATGACTACCACATCCTAGTTGACAATTATATTGGGGCAAGTATATAGTTGTAAAGGAAGTTGTTTGATTTTTCCTATTGTTTGAACAGATTTCCCATCCAACTTCATGACCCCTCTTGTAAGTGGTTTATTTTTTATCTTTAAAGCATCTGCTATCTGCTTTGGCATTACTGTGGTACTGGCCCCAAAATCTATCATTGCATTATGCAACAGTTTTTTCCCAACTATTAGAGTCAAATAAAAGGGATTTGTTTTAGATTTACCTACCTCAGGTGCATTGTTCAACATAGCTATTGTCTGCAGAGATACAGTATCTTTGGGCTGAAGTTTCCCTTTATCCATAGCTCCTTCCTTAGTACCAGCGTGTTTAGAGGTTTCTTAACCTTACAGAGCTTCTTGCAACAGTGTCTTCTGCTCAGGAATAGCTAACATATCCCAGATTGATACATGTGCTGGAGTCCTTTTTAGCTGGTCCACCACATTCATAGGTCCTAATGCTTGGGTCTTTGAATAATAAGGGTACCTTGTCTTTTCTAGAACCTGTCCTTAGGCTACTTGATTCTGCACAGGCTAAGGCATTTCTTGCCTAGAGACTGTGTTGTGATGATTTTGAAATGGAGGAGCTCCCATGATCTCATTATTAGTGACTTCAGGCTACTCCATCATTCTCCTCTTTGATTTGGTATAGTAGTCTAATTGCACCAATGGTTTCTTTGAAGTGGATGCCTCATTCATGAATATTGAATCTTCCTCTTCAATCCATGAAAATAAAGCATGTTTAGGGTCTATTTCCTCTTCTTGTTGTATGGACATCCCTTGCATCTGGGCCACCATGACTGCATTTTGAACACCATGAGACCGATATGGTGGAGTGTTAGAAGTTGAAAATTGTCCTTCTAACCCTCTCTGTTCTACTATCTTTTTCTATAAATTTCCTCTGGGATAGTCTCTGGACATATGGGCATTGTTGCAGGGAAAGCACCAAGCATTTGTGCCATCTGCTAAGTTATTTTGCCCTGGAACAATTTCCTTATTGGGATTAGGAGGAATAGTTTGTAAAGGTGTAGGGACTGAAACCAACTGGTTTGAAGGCTGAGGATTAGCTTGCCTTTGAGGGCCTTGATATTGATTTGGCTGAAAGGGGGGTCTATTACCTTGATAACCTTGATAAGGGGGCTTTGGATAGGGATTTTGTTGTCTCTTTAGATTAATTATCTCATTTGAGAAGGTCCTTAGAATGTTCTTGACATCATCCATTTCAGATGGTTGAACATAGGTGGTTGCCTTAGCAGTTTGTTGAAGAACTGGAAATGAATACATGGACACAGGTGGGACTGCAAGATTAGAAGCTTCTTGTGGCAAAGGTAGGGTAATTTCTATGAACATGGGCATAGGAGGCCTTGGGGGCAATTTTCCAGCATCTATCAAGTTATTTTCATCCTTGACTGCCAACTCATATGCTTCTGGTAGTGTCTGACCTCCAAGAGACTGAATCATTACTGATATATCTGAGTTTAAAGCTTTGAGGTAAAACACAATAGCCATACCTGATAATGGTCTTGCTGTGGTAGGAATTCTATCCCAAGTCTTTTAAAATCTTGAGTTGAAATCAATCATGGCTTCTTGTGGTGCCCTTTTGATAGTGATCAATTGTTGCAGCAAGGAAGATTTATCACCCTTTTCTTTAAATCTTGCAAAGAAAACATCACCAAGCTGATCCCATGTAGATATTGTGTTTGGAGTGAGAGATCTATACTAGTCCAAAGCCTTTCCTTTGAAAGAAGCTGCTAGCAGTCTTATGGCCACATTCTGTTGAGTAATAACATGTACTGCACACATATCAAATACATCTTGCAGATGCTCCCCAGGTGTCTTGAAATCTTTTCCACTGAACTCAGGTAGAGCCTTCAGAGCATTGGCTGGAATAGCATCCCAAGTTGCTAGTGGAACTAGGAGGATGAGAGGACTACCAGTATTCCAATTGGCATAGTTTCTTGGAGGTATAGGTGCTCCCATATTTATTCTTTGTGGAACTGCAACCTGATTCACTCTTCTCCTTGAAGTAGCTAATAACGATGGTAAAAGAATGCCTGAATTAGCAGCAGACTGAGCTCTTATTGTAGGTCCACAACTCTGGTTCCTTGTTACTCTCTGGCTCATACGATCTTGACAGAAACTTCAAGAAAGGTCCCACCGGGCATGCCAAAAATTGTTGATGTATAAAATTGCATAGGTTCTAACACCAACATGGGAAGTCTCAAGAATGTGGAACTTGCTACTTGAAACAACCTCCAGATTTTAAAAAAAGCTGGCTCTTCTCTATTTTAAATGGGTTTTGAGCAAAGGGTAAGAAATTAACAGGATTACAGATACAATTAAGTAAATCTAACTATGGCGATGCGCCTGAGTAAAAATATTCCTTTCAAATTAAGCACAGTGAAACTATTCTCAAGATTTAGTTATATTAAAGAGAAGATACTGCATGATTAACATAAACAGATGGAATGAATATAATCAAAGGCTCACAATCAGACACTTTGCAATGACATAGATAATATCAACCAAGGCACAAAATAGAGTTCTTCTCATTAATCTTCCAGCAACATAAAAGGCACAGATACATGCATAGCTACATTAACTTTCTTATCAAGAACAAAAAAATAAAGGCAAAATGACATCAACTGGCCACAACAAAGTCTCCAACTTCTCTTTTAGATTCTGACTACAAACTTATAAAAAGTATATCTCTATTTTTGTCTCTCTCTATGTGTCGATCTATTACAAATACTACATATTTATAACCAAAGATACAACTCTAGATTGTCTGTAACAACCAAATCCCCAATGGACCAACGAAATTGAAGATAACTGGAAGTCCCCGAACAGTTACGATCCTTCGAATCTATAATGGCCATCCCTTTCTTGCAAGCTCATTAGTTGGGGCAAAATATGTGGCACACCTCCTTCACTGAGACACAAACACATGGCGAGACCCATGCACTTGAAACTTGAAACATACTGTGTGAGATGGCAGCGTCCGTAGCAAAGCGAGAAACTTCTTCTACTTTTCAGAAATCAACAGGAAAATGACACTTATTACATTCCGCAGCCTTCAGAAACATCTACGTGTCCTCTCCCGTAGGCCCTTTAAAACTGTGTCTTTATGCTCGAGTGGCCTCCTCTGTTGACATCTATCGCAACTCGCATCACTTTATAATATGAAACACATTAAAATATGGGACCCACAGCCTCGGCGCTCACTAGCCTTCAAAAGAAGAAAACTGGGACAGATGGCAGCCTCCGCGCGCATGCTAACTAACATGTGGCGGCCTCCGCAATCCTACTTGAAACTAATAAAGATTTTGAAACTCCCCGTGGAAGCTGACACTTGGCACAACCTGCATCACTTTAGAAGCTTTAAGTTTCTCACTAAAAAGGGGCATAAACAAAATAACTCTATCTTCACGACCACCATGTGGTGACCTCTGCAAGCTTGGAACTTGAAACATATTGTGGCCCACCATCCTTCCTTATTAGCATCAATCATGATATAGAAAGAAACACATGGCAATGTCCACAGCAAAATAAAAAGACACGCGGCAAACTTTGCACAAAACTTAAAACTTTAGGGGCTGCCTCCGCAAGCTACACGTGTCAACACCAAACACAAAGCTGAAACTTGAAACATTGAAACTATTTGCTACGTGGCGCACTTTGCACAAAACTTAATATTAGAAATAATACTGTGACTTTAACTATGGCTAGACACTTGGCAGCTTCCGCACAAAGAATTAGAAACCCACGCAATGATACCTTTGAAACTGAAACCCATGTAGCAAGATTTGAAACTGAAACACTAAGCTGTGACTGAAACAAAATGTAGAGTTTTGACACTCTACACATTGTTACAACCTTCTCTAAGAAGTCATCAAGAAGGGGATGTCAACCCTTGGAAACACCTTATATTTCCCATACTTGACCACACCGATAGGATGCTTATGATAGTATAAGGAGGGTTCTTTAATATAGCTGCAAAATCACTATATGTAAGGTGACAAACTATGTGGTGACATTCAAAGCTTTACTACGGAAAATATCATACAGATGTTCAAACATCTCTTGATGCTTTAGTTAAGACTTTGAGGGTGCAATGCCAGTGATACACTTGTTTATTTCAAACAGATCAGTTTTGAGGAAGATCGGGGTTTACACGTGTCAATGATTTCTTTTGAAGAGCTATTATAACATAATGGCCTATCCAAAATAGGCTTTAGAAATAGGATATTTGTGGACAACCTACACTTTGTAGCTATTTTTGTGTCTCTACTGCATACTAATGGATTTGAAGGATTGGATAGAATTTCTTGGGCCGAGTTTGGTTTCAGTTTTCTTGCTTGCAAGGGTTCTATGTATGCCAAAGGTGGGAGCATGGATTGAATCAGATGATTTCATGCCAGTCGCTCTAATAGTTGCCAAAAAAGTAAAGGAGTCTTGGGAGGATGAAGGAAACCATGTTCCAGTCGTGAAGTCTGATTCTGCACCTACACAAACAAAAACTGAAAAGAAGGAAGCTGTTGAAAGGAAAGTTAAAAGTGTGAAAGATCGGGAGGAAAATAAAGCTACTACAATGAAAGGGAAAGCTACAAGAATGCAGGATGTAAATCTTGCAGATCCGTTGATGGAGAAGCTTTGTCAACAAATCCCTGCCGAGGAGGTTGACTACCAGTCAACAACAGAGTTATTTGGTAAAGTAGTGGAGACAAGTCATTAGACAACTTTATTCCAAAATAAAAAGAAAATTTTCTTGAATATACAGAGCTTTTTAGGCATAAATTGAGGCCGGTAGTTTCAAAAGTGTTGTCAAGGATGCTAATGACCACATTTTTGGGTTATAGGAAAATGTTATAAGATTGGAAGGAAATCTTGATGTAACAAGCTCAGAAGACAATCTTTTAAAAAGAGGAACATAAAGTTGGACATGCACAAAATGGATTTATGGAGAATCATTTTAAGAAATTTTCATGCAAATGTAACAGGCAGCTAGTAACGCCAAGTCCATTGCCAACTTATTTCCAACCTATGCCTAAATGGGAACAACCTTCTTAAATGCAATTTTTTTTAGGAAAGCCCACACAAATCATCTCATGGTGTGATTGCAAGAGCTGCACAAAATGATGTAGCGCTAAACTATCAAGGTATCTTCTGAATCAATGCTAAAATAGGAGCATTAAAGCAGAACTTTTGTCAGATATTATAGAAAGAGATGCTCTGTGGCATACATGCGAAAGGTAGCATATGCATAAGATGGATTTGTCTAAAGTCCTTTTTCATGCTAAATGGAGACAACATTACAAAAGTGTTGTTTATGATTGATATTAAGTTTGAAACACTCTTGTAGCCAAGTGCATGAGGTGGAACCACCAATAATGCCATGACCTTTCTATATCGTGCCAAGTGCTTAAAATCATCTCATGGGATCATGCAATAATGACAAGATATGCATAAATGGATTCTTTGAAAAGGCTCGAAACTTCCATTCGAATGCATTTGGCAGATGTAATGTCGTAAGTTGGAAACACCATGCAGATATGTGCCAAAATGGATTTGTTAAAGTGGCTTTAGAAACTTTTTAGCAAATGCCATTGGCGGGTATAATGCCATCCTCCACCATCTTCAACATCATCCTATCATCCGCACAATTTGGGAGCTCATCTCTATTAAAAGAAAGAAAAATCAGAACTTTTAAAAGGCTCATACCCCTGCATGCAAAACATGAAAGCATTAAAGGCTGTGACTTATTAAATAGTGGATATATTTTTCAATAAAACACAATAATTACAGGATATGCACAGAATGGATCCATTAAAAAGGTTAAGAAACTTCCAATCAAACACAATTAGAAGTTGTCATGCCAGATGTTGCAATATCCACTAGTACCCGCTAGCCATGACAGAATTGAAAACGAATTGCAGATTTTTCTTTTGGTGCAGCACGTTTGCAGCTCTAAGAACTTAGATTCATTTTGGACGCATTTGTCTTGTTTAAGGATGATGCATAATCAATCAGGGAAGTGTTATCTTGCAAGGTGTGAAGCAACTGGATCTACAACATGCATGTGCAGTGATAGAACTGAGACTCTTATGGTTGTTGTTAAGTTATTCATCTGTAGTGATGCCAAGGAAATTCAGAATGCCAAAGAGACTATGAAAATTATAAAGGAAACATTTGAGCATGTGTTAAAGATGTTGGTGGAGTCATTCTCACAAAATACAAGTGGTGAAGTGGTTACAAAGGAGTGCAATTTAGCTAAGGAATGGAAAGAATGATAAAGGAGAAAATCGACTATCAAGTCCATATCACCAAGTTTTGTAAAAGAAGTAAAAGGTGAATCAACATTGCCATAGAAAGTGTGAAGTCTAGTCATTTGTCTTTATAGAACAACCCAAAGCAAAGTATTGCAGAAAATGGCATATGTTGAGCATGTATTATCTTTTTATAAGAGTCTGTTGCTTAGTGCAATTGAAGAGATCAAGGTTCTTTAGTCTGAGATCCAAACCCATAGGCTTAGATATGGAATCTATGGTAATGAAAGGATTGATAATGCTGCTTCATTGCCTATGAGAACTGATGCAGAAAGGGTGGAGTGTCATAAATATGACAAGATAAAGGTTCCTTTACTTTTGAGGGTGTTGGTGGATTCAAGGCCAAGGCCTCAATAGATTCATCTAAGAAAGAAGACTTAAACTAGGATCTCTTCTCAAACTGAAAAGTTAGCATGCAGGAACTAGGATCATGTTGGTTTATAAGGGCAGATCTAAATGCATTCTTTGAGATGCATCAAGAGGAAGGTAGCCATCCTAGATCACACTCATTATGATCCTAGATTGAATTCTTTAGAGTCACTAGAGTGGCATCTATTGTTGCCAGACATTGAAAAAGGAAAGGCAATGCCATTCAGAGAATAGTGAGCAAGGTGGTGGTCATTATGAGATTCATGGTAGGAGATGGATTTGGAAGGACTAATGGTAGAGATTTATGTTATATTGCAAGTTTTGTTTGTATACTATATATTGATATGCCATTTCACGTGATGTATATGAGACTAAAATACTTAAGACAATCACACCGGCATCTATCATAGCACCTAATCTGGCTTACAGAGGAACTAAAGGTGAGCCATTTGCATGGCAGAATCTCTTGTTGTTTCAACAATCAAGATAGATAATGCAAATTATAGATAATAGGGCACCTTCACTTTGAGAAATTTGTGTTTCTCTTGGAACATATGATAACTGCCATAACTTTTGGGATATGTCCATAAGGTTGGGATTTTCTGAATTTAAGTATGAAAGCAAAGATGTGGAATTCAAAGGGTCATTTGTGGCTTTTCATCTTTCTTTGTTTTGTAATTCCTTTTGGAAGGGGAAGAGATGGCTTTTGGGTTTCCATGGGAAGAGGGTCTTTAACAATTGATTTTGGTTGTGTAATGAGGGATCTTTTTGCTATTCAACCGAGAGCTCATGTGAGAGCTATGGGGGGTATAGTGATTAGATGTTTGGTTTTATCTTTTTGCTACTTGTGTAGCTGAGAGCTTTGTAGGAGGGATAACTGGAGACTTTGTATTTTAGTTCATTTTGAATAAGAAAGATTGATGTTCCTATGTCTTCATTCTTTCTGGAGCTTTGATTATTCTTATGTCTAGTTAAGTTCTTTATGTTTATAATCTCTTTGCTCAGCTCTTGATATGCAGGTGTTTTGGAAGGACTTTGTGCCTTACTGTTGTTCATTCTGGAGACTTTGTGCTCTTTCTCTTTAGTTTATTTTATTTTCCGGAGTTTGTGTTGTGCTGCTTAGGGTCACAAGCAGATTTCTTCTCTATCCTTCCATTTCTCTTTCTCTTTTGCTACCTTTTTGTACCTTTTGGTTAAAGGTACTCAAAAACCCAAAAATCCCCATCATACAAGGGAGCTGCCCTCTCAAATGTAGAGAATAATCATTGCACTCGCAATGATTACTCCATTTGTTGGTATCTTTTGTCACTGCCTTCTTGGGCGTATTGGGTTATTTCTGCAGTGACAAAATTGTTAACCAACACATACATACATACATACATACATACATACATACATACAAGCATGCATACATACATACATATATACATACATACATGCATACAAGCATACACACACACACACATACATACATACATACAAACATGCATACATATATACATACATACATACAAGCATGCATACATACATACAACCATACATACATAGATACAAGCATACATATATACATATATACATACATACATACATACATATAAGTATACATACATACATATAGGCATACATACATATAAGTATACATACATACATATAGGCATACATACATACATACATATAAGCATACATACATACATACTTAATAAGGTTGAACATAAAACATTCCAAGGGAGACATAATCTGAGCGCGTTATAACGCACTCGCGTTATATTTCGCTTTGGGAACCCCAAGCCATAGGCTTGGGATTTGCTTTGGATTTTTAACCCAATGGCTTGGAGTGCCTTCCCAACATCCGAAGACGTGTTTTTGCATATTCTACATGATTTTACATAATTTCATTCGTGCTAACCCTCAGATTTGCATGTGTTTCAAGGTCAAACAAATCGAACACCTGGGTAATGTTAGGCTTTCTCTTAGCTATTTAACGATGCAATTTTTTTCACATTTTGACAATGTTAAGCCTTTCATCTTTAATTTATTTTGTTTGTGTGTCCATTTTTGGGCCAAAAATGAGTGTTTGGTCTTTTTTTCATTGTAAATTAATCGTTCATTGAAATTTAAAAAAAATTACATTTTTATAAACTAGACTCCATTCTACACATATTAAAAAAATTAATTTTCAATTAATTTTCAAAATTATTAGGGGTAGCACGGCTAAAATTCTATTTTTTAGGATGTGTCCACTTTGAAAATTAGTAAAAAATCAAATATTCATTAAAAAATTATTAGAAAAATCGGGCATAAACTACATGTTGTTAGCTAATTTATCACTAAAGCGATTTTTAAAATACCAAAAAAAAGTTAACCTTTTGAGAGATACACAAAACATGCTATGTTACATTTTTTTGACAGAAACAAAACCAATTTCTGTGGCTCCCTCTTTTGAATCCCTTAATCTATACCATTTTAAAAAAAAATAGTAGTTTAAAAAGTAGACTCGGAGCACTACGAACATTGTTTTTGTTGCATCTTAAAATTTTGAGTGTAACTATGCTCAATTTCTCATCCAAGGCCAGTATTTCCTGATTTCAGAAAAAAAAAAAGTGGCCACTTAAGACCCCTTTTTGGCCCCCCATCTTCCTGCACTTACCCCTAAAGGCAATATTTTCATAGTCTACTAGTTGTTGCCATTTTTTGTTTCCAACCCCTAGAGATCTTAGCAAGTAACCCCTCAAAGAGATACACTCCACATAGATGCAAGTGTAGGTGGTATAGGAGAGTTGAGTTATCTCCTAAAAAATGTAGCGATAATTTCTAAGACCATTTCCAATAGCTCTAAAACCCTCCAATTCCTAGAATTGCAAAGAAAAGTAAGGGAATTGAACAGTCCATAAAAATCCAAAGCTAAAAGAATTAATTGGAGGATAAAAAGTGGGGAATGAAGGTTTCATGCAATGAAAGTCACCTTGAAGATTCCAAGGTCTAACTTTCAACACAACCTCTTTATCCTTTAGAGAAGCAAATTCAAGGATTAAAAACCCCTTTGCCCAAGGGTGGGTATTCATTTCCTTCTCTATGCTCCCTTTCCACTAGTTTATGATCCAAGCATGTAGATTGCATACTTTGGGCCATTATCTTTAAAATTTGTAGATAAGGGTTTGATCCTTTAAGTATTCTTCACGATCCACTATTTCTTCATTCAAATATATTTTATGAATATGTCCCAAAGGGAAGAAGGGATGAAGTAGGGATCCACTGGAAGATTGAGCACTTGAGGAACATGTGAAATGCCATTGGAGTTGGGTTTTTGCATGCTAAATCTAGAAGAAAGTGTTATGTTGGTTGGTAAACCTATGTGATTCATCGTTGGACATGTTGTTCATGGCCACAATATAGTAACCAACGTTGAAATCCTGTCTTGGTTGCGCAACCATAAAACTTCATGCAACATCACTGAAAATCTCACCAATTTGGTTTTGCCCCTGAAACCCTATGATCTTACTTTAAGGCTTTGAGGACCTCTTTGTAACTATGTACCCTACTGCATTTTGCAATGTGTGGATTGTTATTGTTTGTCAAATGCGACTTAAGATTTGAGGTGTGTTGTTAGAATCACCATGTTTAGAATGTGTAGTAAAAATGTATTCAATTTATCTTTCGTAATCTAACATAATCTTATAGTCACACTTATTTATATTTTTTAAAAATATTTTAAAAATATCTATTTATTTATTTTCAACTATACATAAATATATATTACCCTCATTTGATGCCGGAATTAAAGAAGATCCGTGTTCCATCTCAAGAAGATATCTTTGTTTAAAGTGAACCCCCAAAAATCCTAATTTGTAAACACACGATCAATTTTATAATATCTATTTCCTCTTTAGATAAGTAAATCGATTTGGGTGAATAATTTGGAAGTAGGTCCACAACAACAATAATTATTACATTCTAAAATAGAATATTAATTTGATAATATCTAGGCCACTGTTTATAAAAAGGGGTGCTCCAATATGGCTAGTTGTGCAATTGCCACATAGGTCAACCACAATAATTGTTGAACTTTAAAATACATGATATTAATGTTGGAGTTGACAAAATAATTCTGACACTCTGATTTTGAGATCACATTGATTGCCTCGTCTCCTTTTGTGAAGACACAAATTAGATGTGAATATCGTTTGGCATAATGGGCAATATTCCTTTAGGTGATTTGGAGCTTTCCATTGGACGAAGGAAAAGCTGGTGTAATTGCTTATGGATTCTGAGTTGTAACCAAGGATTGCTGATTTTGAATTTCATCTAATTTTTTAATATTAAAAAAATGGCGTGATTTGATTTATTTTTAACTTGTCTCTACTTGAGTTTTATTGTGCAAGGCCTTGCATCTTAACATAGATACTATCGAAAAGGAAAAATAGTGTTATTTAGGTAAACAAATATATTCAAAGTACATAATTAGCCGATAGGGTTTTATATGTGAGCATTATAGTGTGCGGGGATGTAGATGGAGTGAAATAGGACGTGTCAATTAATATAAGATAATTGGTATAATTATATTATGAATAATAATGAATGAAGAGAGACAATATTTAGCTTTATAATTGAAGATTTTTAGGGTTTTATATCAAATCTATATAATTGTTTAGCTAATTGATATGAGAGTATGAGTTTTAAACTAAAACCTCTTCAGCTAAAAGTGGTTGATTGATGAAGATAGTAAAGTTGATGCACCACAAAATATATAAATGCTCTAGATATGTATAGGGATTAGAATTAGAATATTCCTTTCCATACCATGTCAAGTTGACCTCACAAATATGGATCTAAATCACATCTATAAACCTAGTATGTAACTGTGAATTCAATCTATGATGATCTCCAGATTCTACCTTGTGAATTCACTAAAAAATAAATTGTTAGATATTGATAATCTATGTCACACTTGTTGTGCTTTGCACACACGTCCCATTTTATCAAATGGAGACCCCTTTATTCTGGTTTTGCTTGAAGCTTTGGCTTGGTCTCGGTCAGTTCCTTTGAGGTGGTGTTCAAATTGCAAGGTGAAATTTGTCCACAAAAGGGTCAAATTCTCATTTGTCTCGTGAAAATATGCTTAAAATTTTCAAAGAAATCTAATCAGGTCAGGACAAGTCCTTTTGTCACCAAATTCTAAGGCTTTAAGACATTTGTGCTAAAACAGGTCGTCATTGCACTTTGAGCCAATATCTGGTGACACCAGATGTCTGCACTAGAACTCAATAAGCAACTCTGCGCTGAAAACTCAAGACATTGGACCTGCGCATAAATCGTCCTTCACCGAACCCATCCGGTTGTTCGTGAAAACCCTGCTTGTTGGGTAATTGCCAAAAACTCCACTGACAAATATCCATTCAAATGTTGCGCTAAATGGGAAAGTGACTAGACTTGCGCTTAAATTGTGCCTCGCTGGATATGTCCGGTCTCTGATGAAATCCCCGCAAAGTCCAGACAACGTTAAAACTCCGCAGAAGGATGGGTGCGCGCCACCCTGTCGTCGTACGCCCACCACTAATGGTGAATTCCTAGTGGCATAAAACCCTCAAAATCTTTGTTTTCATTTCACTTTCCATTCAAAGCTTTTGAGACCTCCACACTCCCGAGCAATTTATGGCGATTTGTTGAGATTTGGATCGACCTTCAAGCACTTCTAAACTAGACACACTCAAGCTTTTCATCCATTTGAGCTTAGAGTTTATAGGTTGGTGTCATGAGCCTACTTTGTTTTGCATTTGAAATATTATGATTTAGGGTTTGGTCGCCTTGCATTCTGTTTGTAGTCATGGATTCTTGGTCTAGATTGCTTGATTTCTTTTTCTGGAATCCTTCAAAATCTCATCGTCTTTGAATTTAGGGTTCTTCTTTTATATCGCTATGTATATCAAGCCGAAGGGGGGCTTCAATCATCATTACTTAGGTCCTGTTATTAAACATCGTATGCGCATTTAATGATTGAATGATAACTGAATATCCTTAGAACATGAAGAAATTGAAATCTTTTAGAAATCGTTGATAGCTTGTGTACTTTGTCACCATGGTGTTTAAAAAAAACCCTAAGATCCATTCACACTAAAACTTAGAGATGTTGGCTAAATCCTTCAAAAGTAAGATCTCCCACAAACCAGTGCCACTAGATCCTCCCGCAAGGGTTAAAAAGAGCATTTGGCGAGCTAGAAATCTTCATCACATGACTTGCGTGGAAATTCATCTTCACTGAACATATCCTACAATCGCTAAAAGTCCTGCAAACACAACCTTAGTCCAATCGATTTCCTGTAAGATGAAGTTAATTTGAAACTTAGCACTTAAAAAGGATCTCATATGACTTGCACCAAAATGAGACGTCTCTGGACATATCCAGTAAGTGGTGAAAGTTTCGCTAGTCCTGTTGACCTTCAAAACCCCGAGAACTGAGATAATCAAAGCTAGCGCTAAAAGACCTCGTCATTGGATCGATGCAGAAATAAGCTCTCACCGGACATGTCCGATAGCATCCAAAAACCCTGTCAGTCCCATGTCCATCAAACTCCCCGCTAAGGTATTAAGTTGAGTTTGCACTAAAAGTAAAGATCACTAGAGCTGTGCTAAAAGTGCCCTTCACGGGACATTTCTTGTGACCTTATGAGTCTTCATTCATCCTATCGGGAGGTTAATCTTGGCTAAAGACATTGAATAGCCTTTGTGCTAATTTTGACACCCTCCGGATATATCCCTTGACCTACCAAAGTTTCGTTGGTCCTACAACAACCAATTCCTCTGCCATGTCCATTGTCTGCTAGAAACCCTGCTAGAAATGGTAAAAGGAAGATGCGCTAAAATTCACGCTCTCTATAGACATCCTGTGACCTGCCAAACCCCTACCATGTCCTGTGACTCAACAAAATCCCACTAGGTCCAGTGAAGGTGTAAATCCAAGCTGACAGAGTAAATGAGGAAATTCAAGGATTTTTCTAAGTAAAAAGGGCATGTTTTGTCAAATGATTTAATGAGGTGCATGAGGACATGGATAATTTGCATGTTTTTGTTGAAATTAGGAAATTATGCACATTAGATTAACATTTATTGCACATATCCAGTGAGGCCTTAAAAGCCCGTTGGACTGTTTTTCACTTTCTTTTGATGAATTTGTGTAGTAAATGTTAGAAAATGGAATATCATGAAGATCTTGAATTTCTCAAATAAATTTTAAGGGTTTTAGGCATGAATAGTGGTTTTCTTTGGTAATTCTTGACTTAGGATAAACTATAATCATCTAATTGTCTAGAAACCTAAGTTTAGAACTCCTAGGACAACAAATTTCAAGGTGTACTTATTAGGTCCTATCCTGTAGGTTAGATATCTTCTCGTGCAATCAACATGAAGTACAAATTCAAGGGAATACCACCAGTAACAAAGATCATCTCAGTATGGTAGAATATCAGAGACACTGACCTTGGTCACATAGACATGAAGAATTCAAGATCAGAGTCCTAGCCCCAAACCCAACTCCACTAGCCAAGAAGATTAGAGACAATGGAATAGTAGAGGATGTTGCCTTCCTGATATCAGTACAATGTCCAGAGTTAATTGTAGCTTGTGCTAATAGTTATAATTAGGCCACTAGGACTATACAAGCTCTAGGTGGACAGATTTTGGCAAATCTCAGTGCCCTATCTTTAGCAGAAATCTTTGACATTCCCCATTTCCCAAAGCTCTCCATAATGGATAAAGACGAGGCTAAAAAGATGTATAAGAAGGACCCATGAACTTGTAGAAAGAAGATAAATGAAGGGTGGATGAAGCATAAGAGGTCAACCTTGTCAAAACTACCTCATACACTATACATAAGTGATTTCAAAGAGGAGGTAGGAGATTTGGTGACACTCTTAAGCAGGATCATGGGGTTGCTCACTACTTCTACCTTTGAAGGGTGGATGTTTGCATATATTGAATAAATTCTACATGGAAGCAAGAAAATCCATTAGGCCTAGATTTAAGTAATAATATTCATGAAGCTTTTGTCAATTTCCAAACAGATGAATCCTATAGGTGGACTTCCTATATTGTTTATGCCTTGGCAAGAACTGTAGTAAATTCTGGTCTATCCAAGTTAGGAGAAGTTTGCAATGGAGATGGTCAACTCAAGGTTTATGAATTCTACCCCCAACTAGAAGTTTCGCAATCCTTGGTGCACCATAAGCAAGTTAATGATGCATAGACTATGCATATTACTCAGATTTTACAAAATGACATGGCAAGAAGGATGTCTCTTGAAGCAATAGCTATTGTGCAAACATATGGGAGATGGTACATCTAGTTCCAAAAGTTCACTTACTTGAGGATACAGGGTTTCACTAGATTGCCATACAAGATCCCAAGATATCCAACTGATAAAGTGGTACTCCTAGGGCTCACAAGGCAGTTGCTCACATGTACAGAAAGTTTGAAACAATTACACCGAGAAAATATCAAGTTCACCATACTGCTAGGTAGAGGTAACTATTCTTGTACCACCATAGGAGCAGCAGAGCACTTAGATACAGAGCTCCAACTGTTAAAGTTGCATTATTATCAAAAAAGAAGGCACTTTGATCCATTTGGTGTAATGGAAAAGTATGTGAGCAAAAGGCCATTTCACAAAGAGCACTTAGAGGACTTCTGGGCCAACTGTTAGGATGACTATGGTGTGTTAAGGAGGAAATATTCTAGATTGTCCCTTGACTTTATTACATGGTTCAACATTGTAAGAGTCCTAGACCAATTGATAGATGATAATAATGTGATTCAAAGAGGCCACTGGGAGGCTTTATTCAATCAACCTATTCCATTCCCCAACTGGGTAGACTCTGAGGAAAGTTCTCTAGATATGGAAATGAGAGAGCCAATTAGGTTCATCAAGATGTGGGTGCAGGCCCCAGTTGCAGCATTAAATCAAAATGGAGTAGCTCTAATCTATGCAAAGCTAGACCAAGAAAAGGTTAGTAGTGATGATGAAGATCAACCTATGGCAATAGAAGATGCTGCAGGACAGGGAGCAGGCAAAGAAGTTGATGTAGATAGTGAGGAAAATATTCCCTTGGCAAAGAAAGGAAAGGCCAAGAAAGATGCCCCCAGACCACAGAAGAAAGAACTTACTCCTTCCACAAGAACAAGGGCAGCAAAAAGAAATGATATACCAAGTGGAAAAGGAGAGACTTCAAAGGAAAAGAAGCCAAAAGTGTCAACCATTGCTACATCTACTCTTGCCTCTACTATGGATACACCTGCCCCTGCTTCACCAAGTTTCCCAATGCCAGCTCCCTCCACTTATACATCCACCATTGCAACTGCTACTATCTCATCTTCACCTACTCCTTCCATATCATCCTTGCCATCTATTTCTGCTATCCCCATCTCATCCATTACTCCATCCACCTTCCCTGCCATTAAATCCTTATGTCTTCCCGCTCTTTCTTCCTCTCCATTTTCTCTTTCTTTCTCATCTTCATCCCTACCTCACATTTCTACCATCCTATCACTAGCACCTTTCACCTTACCATCTCTCGGTCTTTCCACTCCACTTTCCATTTCTTCTATGCTATCATCCCCTCCTCCTTCTTCCTTTACTGGCTTTGCATCATTTTCTGACATTTCTAAATTATATCTACCTCCTGCTACAACTGATTCTTTAATGGCCTTTAATGATTCTTTGACTAAGCCATTCAATGACCCCACAAAAGTGCCAATGCCTGCACCTCTTCCAGTCCCTTCACTACCAGGCATTGAGAAAGTCTATTCATAATTAGATTCACAAGGACAAATAAATAAACATGACACTGCACAAGCCCTCCTTACAGACTCTAGTGCTATAGATATTGTAAACATAGAGGACAATCCTTATAAGGAGGTCAGTGATTCAATTTTGGAAATTACACAAGTTGTGACAAAAAATTCACAACAATTGGAGCAACCTAAATCACCAATTAAAGATGTTGGATCTGATGAACGGATGGAACAAGAAATTGAACAGAATGAATTAGAGGATAGGAGAACAGATTAGGCCTTGGGGGAGCAAAATATTAATGTTGATGATTCTTTGAATAAAGGAGATAGTCATATTGACTCTCCTAAACATTCTTCTACTGCACCAAATTGGTTGCAATAGAGATTGAGTAATAAACCTCCTGAAGTAGAGGTAATGTTATTAGACTTGGACACTTTCTTGGCTAGATTGGAGAAACTGAAGAAACAAAAGAAAGACAAAGTCTGGTCTAAGATTTACAAGGATGTATCAGGTTCTCATATTGCAGAGGTGGCATTCCCTCCAGATCAAGTAAATAAGGAGGATGACCATAAGATTATACAATCACAACCATCAACTTGGGGCTTGCATCAAGGGAGTAGGAAATTGATGAATTCAAAGGGTCGGTATCCAACATTTTAGACATGATGAATAAAGATGAGCTGAGCAAACAAAAATTGAGGCAACAAAATAAAGAGCTTAGAGTTTGTATCAAGTTCTTAATGAAGCCAATGAATGTAGATGGAGAGCCTGAGGCAGCACCATCTCTTCTTTCCAAAGAGGAGTTGATCATTTTTGATAAGATTAAGACTACTGCAGCAGCCAAAGATGAATGCTTTCATAAAGTCTATGTAGAAGGCTGTGAGGTGATTCTTTTGCTACTAAATTACATAAGGATTTTTGCATATTGAAGACTGAATGGGAAGAAGTCAATAATGATTGTATTCCTTATGAAGCTTATTATTCCCACATGCATCCTAGAGTGCTAGCCATGACTAATCTCCCTAATGAAGTTTTGTTAGCAGAAGGCATTCTAACCCAGGATAGATTGGATAAGCCTAAGAAATGGTTAGAATTGATTGGATTGAGAAAGGAAGTTTTTGATAAAACTAAAGATTCTTTTGACACTACCAGAGCCCAGATTGTGGAAGTGATTTATAAAATAAATGATGTATTAAGAGCCTGTACAAATTCTGATCTCGATGATATGACCCCAGTCAATATGCAAGAATGTAAAGATAAACTACACCAAGTTATTCATGGGGATTTCCCACTTAATATGATTGGGAAATTGGAAAAGGTTAGTGATCTCAGAGCTACATTTGTAGAATTCAGAAGAAACAAGATATCAAGAGATGCAGTTTACTACAAATTTTCACAGAAGGTTAATCATCTGAAATTTAGAATAGATTATATCAAGGATCCCAATCTAGCAGACACAAATTCAACACTATTAGCCCTTACAACATACAGCAACAGAGAGGCAGAGAAGAATAAACTCAACCTAGATGACGAGGATCAATAGAATATTTCAGCTAAATTTTGAAATCCCGTCACTCTATGTCAGCTCCAGATTTCAAGGGTCATTTGACCTTGTTTTGATTTTATTTTGTCTTGTAAATTGGATTTTCATCATATATAGCTAAATGGGTAGTCATTTTGTCCAAATTCAATGTATTTGAAGGCTGTATTTTGTCTTTTTCCTAGAGGACAGATGTAAACACAAAAATGTAACAAACTTTTGTATCTCATTTAATGCAATGTAAATCTGGGCCATTGGTGTTGGGTTAATATCCACCGTCCATGAAAAACTCGTTATGGTGCCTCCTCTATAAAAAAGGCCATCCTTTTCCTCATTGTAACCGACTCTTAATAGTGAATTGTTGAGACTATGCCAAAATTTTGATTAATACAAAGCAAGCCTTGCATGTTACTAGGAATTTACATGTTGTGTTGTCTATTTTACTTTTCATGGTTCACTTCAAATTTGGGATTAAATAAATGTGATATTGCCATGTTGAGTGAATGTTGAAGATATCTGATGAGTGCTTTGGTCCATACTATTGGTGCTTGTTGATTGTAAGTTACTGTGTATAGTTAGCTTGGGACTTTCTATTGAATTTAGTTTGATTACATTTCATAAGTTAAATTGTGCCATTGTTTGGGTATTTGATGAATGAATGTGATTTGACAATCTTAAGATTCCATAGGTGATTACATCATTTTCTACAAAATTGTTGTTTTTGTAGCCTGGTAAAGTAGAAAGTGGTTTATTGAAAGCATTTGTCTATCAACAACATTTCCTTCATTGTGATTGTCACTTAGGATTTCACCTTCTTTTCTAAACCCTTTATCCTTTTGTATTTTCTTTATAAATGGTTGTTAGATTTAGGTTTCTAAGAAGCAATCATATTCCAAATCCACTGAGAATTCCATAGGGTTTTAGCACACTTTGTTGTAATAGTTTTATCAAACCCTATCAGTTGCATGTAAGCCCCCTTGTTGGTACAGCTGATACATTCCACTGAAGTTATTCCTACAAGCTAAGACCTAGCTATGTAAACCTTGGGGCAGTCCTATCTAGGATAGGATACCTTTTTCAAGAGAGGTGAGATAACTTAAATTTCACTTGCGTTGTTGTGTGCTAAAATCACCATCAATAGAATTATCGCTAGAAGGAGGACTGAACCTACTTAAACCTTATATAAACCCTTCTATTCCAGAGAATAACACTAGGGACTAGACAAATGCATACTAGGTCCAGTTCAGCTGCAGAAGAGCTACTATCCTTGACCCAATTTAGAAGAACCAGGTGAGATCAAGGAGTGCCCAGAGCTCCAAGGGTGCAGTCTGCTCCAAGAAACCCAGCTACAATTCAAGTCAATCCCCCAAACATGGCTTTTTTTGTTGCTAATAATCAGTCTCCACTCAATTTCAATGGTTACCATGACATGCCCAAAAACCCTGATAAGTTCTCAAAATTCCGCACTAATGACCCTAACAGAACCGTTGATGAACACATTAAGATCTTTAAGAGCAGTATGTCCATGCTTTAGGTACAACATTAGGATGTGGTCTGTAGGTTGTTCCCCTACTCACTGCAGGATGAAGCTTATTTGTGGTTTTCCAACCTCCCTTCAACTTCTATCAATTCATGGTTGAGTTTAAAGAATGCATTCCTGAACCGCTTCAGGATTCCCACTACCCCTATAGACCTTTATAGGTCCTTTGTGGAGATTCATAGAGCCAAAGGAGAACTGATAAGTTCCATCAACAATTGATTTCAAAAGGCATACAACTGCCTTAAGGCTCCCTTTGACCTTGCTCAACCAGCAGCCCTGCCCATTTATTATGCAACATTGAATAAGTTGACATCCATGTTTGTGAGAAGAGCTAACCCATCTCCCACCACTCTAGCTAAGGTATATGCTAAAGCTATTATGGTGAACACACAATTAGGGCAGACTGCAATAGGGCCACTGAATCATATGGGTCCTGTAGCCATGCCGAACCAAATACCTTTGATCAATCAGGCCTTAGCCAACCAAACCCTGGTGATGAACCTAATTCTAGTCCTTGAAGCAACACAAGCCTTAGTTGTTCACCCTAGAGCTCCAATCTTAGAAATACCACTAGCTCAGATGCCTTTCCTTCAATCAGTTGAGGCTACAAAAGCTAGGGATGACAAAGATGATATTAGGGAGTTAGCAGAATAGATAAGAAACTTACAATTGAAGTCACACATCTAAGGAACCAGAATCCTTACTTGCAGCAAAGGAATCAGAGCCAAAATCAATATCAAAACTAGAATTATCAACAACAGAACCAAACTTGGAACACCAGATCGAACAATGGTGGAGTCCCCTCATCGTTGGAGAATTAGAATACAGAAAATCATTCCCCCAGTCGAGTAATGTTGGCAGAAGCAGCATTATCTTCATGGTGTAGGATCCATAACACAAATGTACACTGTTGACATTTCTTCTGAATCAGCATTAGGGTTTGCCACTTCTAGTGCACAGGCAGATTCAGGCCAACTGAATACAGGAGGTTGCGTGAGCTCCTCCCCTTCACTTCTGGTTCTGCCGCACCAAGGGGGGTATCCCTATAACTCAAGATGTAACCTTGACTAGCTCAAAGATAGAAGGATCTAACTTGACAACAACAGGCAGAATACTCTCATGTATGGACCAAGATCTGTATGATAGATCACAAGGCTGGCAACATTCTTGGACATGATGTCTGGTTGGGTATGAGAGCATGCAGGGGGTTCCTAATCCTACTCCTACAACTAACAGGTGGAAGTATGAAATGGTTTGATATGAATTTGGATGCAAAGCTGGACATGGTGTATAACACAAAAACACAGCATGATTGGTGCCTATCCAGGGCTTGGAGTCGGTAGACATACACCTGTGAATGATCAGCATGAATAGCTAAAACTGGATTTCAGGGGGATACACATGATATCTGCCCTACAGATATCTCCCAATATAGAGTGTTGAGCTATCTCTACTTATGGCATCCCTACTGCAGTATACCCTTCCCAATGTTCAACCTGAAAACAGTTTAATCTGCCCCTTAAGCAGAGGTTAAAAGATCAGACATTCAACATAGGAATTCTATGCTCTAGAATCTAAACATAAGCAAACATCCAGATCCAGAAGAAGGATACATGCAATACTGGAGACAGAATTAACACAACACATGCTAAGATAGCATTACTCATACAAGATCAACCATGAAATCAGTGGATTCATGCCAAGTCCTACAACAGGAGATACATAAACTCACAAGATCAAGCTGTACAGAGCAACCAGATCAGCTGGTTTTGGATTACAGAGCCAAAAATCATCAACTTTCAACAACCTCTGAAATGAGCAACACACACTGCTTATAACAGCCAGGTAGGTGCTCAGCAATTAATTACATGGTTGACTAAAATTTCGCCAGATACACAGTATCATGAAAATGGCGCTCAAACACAACCGGATTGGCGCCCAAACTTGAATGCAGCAGGTAGGGGAGGAGACAGGAAGATTTCTCGAGCCCTGCGCCCCTGTCCGCTGATTGACACCTCCAGTCGGGTACAAGATCGGCCCACGCCATCGCCCATACCTCTGCAACAATCGCCATTAATGGCGCACCAACCCGCGGCCTTGGGAAGATCATCAAACAGACTATCGCAAGCTTTTCCCGCCGAGACTCATCATCATGATGTTTTGAATATGCAGGATAACAATATCCCACATGCATCCCACGATGACCTCAATAACACTTTATATACTAGGTCATGAGCATATATCATGTCGGTGCTTTTGCTCCTGACGACACTAGTATAGACTTCATCATCATCATCCTCCAGCAGCATGATATCCTGTTGTTCAAAATATCACCCTGACGTCATCATGATATTTGAAATATAACCTTCATGATAATCGGCACAACCTGATCCATCGGAGGAACATCCTCCTGCTGAGCTTATAACAAAAGTCTGGCCGATGAACATCCTGATGACGTCATCATCATCTACTGCTGACGTCATCATCATATCTGCCTACTGCGCACCTCCTCATATCCGGATGACGTCATCATCATGTTTGCAAATATCAGGAGGTCTCTTCAAGATGATCAGCTGTTAGAAATATGACCCCCACGGACCTTGATGACGTCATCATCATATTAACATCATCATGATATTCGGAAGACAACCGGATATTTGGAAATATCCTCCTGATGCTCAAATATCAGGTTGCACTGTAGCTCTTCTATAAGATCGGGGCGATAACTGAATATGATGATGCTGCTTGAAAAGATCACCCCCAGTAGATAATGCGCGAAGCTAGCAGGCGGATATCTCCTTAATATTAGCATCATCATGATGCTCGAACAAACAAACATATATCCGGGTGATATGAAAATATCACCCCCTCCTTCGGAATATCATGATGCAGATAGGCAGAGAAATAGATATCACCCTGATATATAAGGATGACGTCAGCCTCATCAGGATGAGAAACAAAGAATAAGAAGTGATACAACATCATCAGGATGATATTGACCAAGATCATCCTGACGTTCAAAATATGATGACCCCAGTGAATATCGGGTCGCACTTAGAACTCTTCAACAACATCATCAGGATGATCATAACCAAGATCACCCGATGATAAAATATCACCCCGGCGAAATATCATGAAGGCAGAAAATATGATGACCTCCGCACGCAGCAGGATGAAAACTGGAAATATCATGATGATGACGACGACCCTTAGGATAAAACAAGTTAGGTCGAGCAACTCAAAGAATAAGCAACATCATCATCATGCCTGCGCAAGGTGATAAATGGAAGATCACTGGAGACTTTGAAGAATCACCCTCGTAAGCAGATCAGGGCGCACTGTAGCTCGTCAGCATCATCATGATAAAAACCAAACATCACCCCATACTTCAATATGATGATGACGATGAGAAACCGGTCGAAGGAGAACATGATGATGATGACCATCATCGAAACAAACATGATGACGATGACCTCCTCCTCAAGAAATATGATGCTGCAGTTGAAAAATGCTGAGGAGGTCCAACACTTAGAAAAAATGGGCAAGAAGATAAAGGCTTCAAATGAAGAAACCTCCTGATCATGACAAATCAACCCCTGGTCAAAATGAGTGTCAACAGTGGCTCTGTCTGGGGACGTGCAGGTGAAAACCTGCAGCGAGAACCCCAGATCTCTGGGATGCAGACCAGTCCCTTATCCATTGGGCACAGAGTCAAATACTGCACTGACCTGCATCACCAAACACACTTGATGGCCTAAGGCCACCAAGAAAAGAAAAACATGTATCTCCCTTTGTCAAATATCTTGTTTTCATCTGCATGCACTGGGTCAAGCTTGGAGATACTACAAAGATCCACCCACAAACAAATCTTGTCGTCTGCATATTCAATCCTCTGGCTTGGCTTGTCATTATCACCCCCGTGCAGATAACCTTCAGCATCATGTGCCATGTGGGTGTAGAATATATCAGGCAATGCATACTCAAATGGTATGGAATACAGGTTATCATCTGTATCATCATCTTGCATTGCAACATGATCTCCTAGCTGGACTGCAAATAGGAAACACTCAGAGTCCACCACACAACTAGGAAGATCAAGGCTCATTGTATTATATGCTGGCTCATCAAAAGAAAAGCTTTCAAAATCACAATTGTGTACATCATGTACACAACCATCTGGTACACCAGGCTGGAAAAGATCAGGCTCTGGCATCTCTTTCAAATCAGGCACATCTTCACAGTCACTTACCTGATGTAAGTTGTTTCCTCTTTCATCATGATGAGAAACAGAATCCAAGCCAAAAATAGTGTCTAGATCCCCACCATACTCAGACAGATCCTCATCACCATATGTGTCATAAATGGGTGACCCAGGTGCATCAGTTTCATCAGAGTATGCCATTTGTTCATGGGCAGCAGAGCACATCTCTTCATCATCAATGGATTCATTCTGTGGAGGAGTATCAGCCTGTGTGTCATAAGCAAAACAGCCATCAAATGAAAAACAATCATGCTCTGAACTAGCACTTATTTCAATTTCTGACTGCTCTTCATGATCTCCATGTGTTTGAAAGATAGGCAATGGGTCACACATAGGACTGCTTCTCTGTTTGCTTATATCTTCTCTGTCTTGAGTACAATACTCACAATTATCTCCACAGGTCCATTCCAAAAATTGCTCATTGCTGTCCACAACCTCGTTATTGTTTTCATGGTCAGATGCCTCATCATTGCAATGGGAATCCTCATTAGTCCTTTCACTGGCATCCTCAACTGGTAAACAATCCAGTTGAGCAGTATTGTTAGCATTATGTTCAAACACAGCAGTCTCAACCTCTATGCTTTTATTTTCATTTTTATCTGCACATGATGCCATAATCATTTGGTCATTTGCAGCCTCATAACCATTTCTCACACCAAGGCCTGGGGACAGGGGTTTCAGCAGGTACACATTTCTGGTTTTTTCTATCTTTTCTATGAACCTGTATGCCATCTGCATACTTGTCACCTTGAAATCCCTCAGTATTGCACTAAAGCCCTCCTCAAAAGCTTCAAAGAATATGCCAACACAGGCTGAAATATCAGGTCTGAAACTCTCAGGGACATGTGAAAGGGCTACTGCAAACCTATGACTGAAATCAACACATGGCTCTTCATCTTGTTTTTTGATTCTCATCAATTCTGTAACAAAATCAGCCGGTTCTTTTGCAAATTCTTCCTTGAAACAGTCAGCAAGTTCATCCAAACAGGCAAAGGATTTCTTTGGAAAGCTCAAATACCAGTCTTTTGCTTTTGCATCAAAGGACCTAACAAGAAACCTCATCCACATATCCTCATCTTTGAATGAATATTTTCCCATAAAACTTTGAAAATTTTGGATATGTGCATTCCCATCACATATACTGTGACCACTAAATCTAGGCATCTGACAGTATATCCTAGCAGGCATAGTTTCTACTCTATAATCCACCCATGACAAATCCAGTTGGTCATACAAAGGATCAAAAGGGCTGACAGGAGGTTTAGCTTTCTGACTGGCAGACACAACAGGGTTACTGCTTCTTAACTGGGCCTGCTCAGCCTCTAAGAATATCAACCTATTTCTTATCTCTTCTATTCCTTTATCCAACATTTCACCACTGAGTGTGGGATAACTCATACTTGGATTCATAAAAATCTTACTCTTAGACATCCTTTGTCTGTCTAAGACCTAAGGCTTCCCCTGGCATCTAACCTATGCAATAAAACAGCAAATATAAAGGAGAAGGAACACGGTACCTTTTCTCATACAGATGCAGGAATATGTACAACACATTTTTGTCACATCACATACATCCATCTTTCACGTGCATTGGGATCTTTTTTGCAGAGTCGCCACCTCTCCAGAGAGGATAAAATTTACAGCAGCTGAAAGCTACTTCTCCAGGTTCATTCCACCAGCAGAGCAAAACTTCACCAGAGACTGCGGGATATCACTTTACATTAACTTCCCCAGCAGAGTCGCCAATTTTGTTGACATTTCTTCTGAATCAGCATTAGGGTTTGCCACTTCTAATGCACAGGCAGATTCAGGCCAACTGAATACAGGAGGTTGCGTGAGCTCCTCCCCTTCACTTCTGGTTCTGCCGCACCAAGGGGGGTATCCCTATAACTCAAGATGTAACCTTGACTAGCTCAAAGATAGAAGGATCTAACTTGACAACAACAGGCAGAATACTCTAATGTATGGACCAAGATCTGTATGATAGATCACAAGGCTGGCAACATTCTTGGACATGATGTCTGGTTGGGTATGAGAGCATGCAGGGGGTTCCTAATCCTACTCCTACAACTAACAGGTGGAAGTATGAAATGGTTTGATATGAATTTGGATGCAAAGCTGGACATGGTGTATAACACAAAAACACAGCATGATTGGTGCCTATCCAGGGCTTGGAGTCGGTAGACATACACCTGTGAATGATCAGCATGAATAGCTAAAACTGGATTTCAGGGGGATACACATGATATCTGCCCTACAGATATCTCCCAATATAGAGTGTTGAGCTATCTCTACTTATGGCATCCCTACTGCAGTATACCCTTCCCAATGTTCAACCTGAAAACAGTTTAATCTGCCCCTTAAGCAGAGGTTAAAAGATCAGACATTCAACATAGGAATTCTATGCTCTAGAATCTAAACATAAGCAAACATCTAGATCCAGAAGAAGGATACATGCAATACTGGAGACAGAATTAACACAACACATGCTAAGATAGCATTACTCATACAAGATCAACCATGAAATCAGTGGATTCATGCCAAGTCCTACAACAGGAGATACATAAACTCACAAGATCAAGCTGTACAGAGCAACCAGATCAGCTGGTTTTGGATTACAGAGCCAAAAATCATCAACTTTCAACAACCTCTGAAATGAGCAACACACACTGCTTATAACAGCCAGGTAGGTGCTCAGCAATTAATTACATGGTTGACTAAAATTTCGCCAGATACACAGTATCATGAAAATGGCGCTCAAACACAACCGGATTGGCGCCCAAACTTGAATGCAGCAGGTAGGGGAGGAGACAGGAAGATTTCTCGAGCCCTGCGCCCCTGTCCGCTGATTGACACCTCCAGTCGGGTACAAGATCGGCCCACGCCATCGCCCATACCTCTGCAACAATCACCATTAATGGCGCACCAACCCGCGGCCTTGGGAAGATCATCAAACAGACTATCGCAAGCTTTTCCCGCCGAGACTCATCATCATGATGTTTTGAATATGCAGGATAACAATATCCCACATGCATCCCGCGATGACCTCAATAACACTTTATATACTAGGTCATGAGCATATATCATGTCGGTGCTTTTGCTCCTGACGACACTAGTATAGACTTCATCATCATCATCCTCCAGCAGCATGATATCCTGTTGTTCAAAATATCACCCTGACGTCATCATGATATTTGAAATATAACCTTCATGATAATCGGCACAACCTGATCCATCGGAGGAACATCCTCCTGCTGAGCTTATAACAAAAGTCTGGCCGATGAACATCCTGATGACGTCATCATCATCTACTGCTGACGTCATCATCATATCTGCCTACTGCGCACCTCCTCATATCCGGATGACGTCATCATCATGTTTGCAAATATCAGGAGGTCTCTTCAAGATGATCAGCTGTTAGAAATATGACCCCCACGGACCTTGATGACGTCATCATCATATTAACATCATCATGATATTCGGAAGACAACCAGATATTTGGAAATATCCTCCTGATGCTCAAATATCAGGTTGCACTGTAGCTCTTCTATAAGATCGGGGCGATAACTGAATATGATGATGCTGCTTGAAAAGATCACCCCCAGTAGATAATGCGCGAAGCTAGCAGGCGGATATCTCCTTAATATTAGCATCATCATGATGCTCGAACAAACAAACATATATCCGGGTGATATGAAAATATCACCCCCTCCTTCGAAATATCATGATGCAGATAGGCAGAGAAATAGATATCACCCTGATATATAAGGATGACATCAGCCTCATCAGGATGAGAAACAAAGAATAAGAAGTGATACAACATCATCAGGATGATATTGACCAAGATCATCCTGACGTTCAAAATATGATGACCCCAGTGAATATCGGGTCGCACTTAGAACTCTTCAACAACATCATCAGGATGATCATAACCAAGATCACCCGATGATAAAATATCACCCCGGCGAAATATCATGAAGGCAGAAAATATGATGACCTCCGCACGCAGCAGGATGAAAACTGGAAATATCATGATGATGACGACGACCCTTAGGATAAAACAAGTTAGGTCGAGCAACTCAAAGAATAAGCAACATCATCATCATGCCTGCGCAAGGTGATAAATGGAAGATCACTGGAGACTTTGAAGAATCACCCTCGTAAGCAGATCAGGGCGCACTGTAGCTCGTCAGCATCATCATGATAAAAACCAAACATCACCCCATACTTCAATATGATGATGACGATGAGAAACCGGTCGAAGGAGAACATGATGATGATGACCATCATCGAAACAAACATGATGACGATGACCTCCTCCTCAAGAAATATGATGCTGCAGTTGAAAAATGCTGAGGAGGTCCAACACTTAGAAAAAATGGGCAAGAAGATAAAGGCTTCAAATGAAGAAACCTCCTGATCATGACAAATCAACCCCTGGTCAAAATGAGTGTCAACATACACTATGAACTAAATTGTCATGAATTTTAGATCGCATCCAGCAATTTCCAGATGGAGGTTCAAAACATAGAAGCCCAAGAGACTCCACCAACCAGGTATGAATTGGTACCCACTCAGAGGTATGATACTACCTTAGTGTTGGATAGTTATATTTTTCCTTTTCAAGAAATCAGCACGAGGAAGAAGAGTGTGATGAAGTGCATGCCTATCAACAGTATAAAAGAACCCCATATAATCACATAAGCAACAAGCCAAAGGGGCCTTTTACCAATTCCATTCCTCTGAATAATTACCAAATCCCACCTGATCCTAAGATCTCCAATAACCCTAAGCCTCCTAAAATAATACCCCAAGTCGTGAATCAGAGTCAATCAGCTGAAACCTCTCAGAGGTTTGAAGTAGCTAAGTTAGGACAGCATGTGGTAGATGAGCTTAAAAGGATGAAGGTTAGCCTGTCAATGTTTGAGTTGATGAAAGTCCTAGAGGTTAGGACAACCTTCCTCCAAGACATTGGAGCAAATGTTAGAACTGACCCTTCCCCAAAAGAGATCCCACCAAAGGACAACATTGACAAAGGAAAAGACAGAGTCCATGTTACAGATGTAGAACAAAAGGTGACTTTGAACAAAGAGAAGAGAGAGTCTCCTCATTTCCTGTTGACCCTCAGGATATTTAGGAAAAACCTCCACAACTATCTAGTAGATTCAGGGGCTTCCACCAATGTGATGCATTTATCAATTTGCAAAGTGGTGCAGGAGCACCTACCTGACAGCTGGCCTCCATGAGGCAGTTAGTTTGTTTTGAGTCTTGTTAATGTTTCCAAGAAGGTCTGATAAGACCAATGCATGTAATAAGGTCATGTTGACCATACTGTACTATTTTTAGCTAGTTTGTTAAGACAGCTGTTATGCTGTAGGTCCGGTTGGATCTCCCAGCCGCCTGGAGAGATTTCCCAGCCGCTTGGAGTCGGGTCAGTAGTACTCGCAAGAGATCCTATTTATGCATGAGGATCGGTTGGTTTTAGACATTGAGCAGAGGAGTTAGATTGCAGAGAGTGAGACAGAGTACTGTATTGCATCTTTTGAAATCAATAAAGATCCTGTTTGTGTTCATTTTCTGTTTGATCTCCATTGTGAAATCGATTTGCTGTTCTGGTGGTTTCATGGATTCGATGATCCATTCCACCGGTTGATTCGTCGAATCGGTGGAATGGCTATGTACAGTAGTTTAGGATTTAGTTTGCATTTTGTGTTTGTTCATGTGCATGTTTGCAGGATCGCAGTCGAAAGGTGTTGAGAACCCTAGCATGGGTATGTGCTAGGTCATGCTGATAGTTCGAGTCTGGAAAGTTGTCCAGGAAGCAGATCGGGTCACCTCAGGAGGTTCGGCGGATTGAAAATTCGCTAAGGTTGGAAAATCCATCGCAACGGCATCATCAGGATATTTCTGTGTATATCCTGCAGTTACTTCGGGCGTCATCCGAGTAGATGGAGGTGAGCATGATACAGTAGTTTCCATAAAGTGAATGTGCATTGGGGTGATCATCATCAGGTGTTGTCGAGGAGGAGCGTATCGGCATAAGGTAGAAGATCGGGTTGATAAAACCATCGCGGGCCGATAATGTTAAGTTTGGCCGATAGCAGGATATTGAAGGAACTGCATGTGACGTCATCGTCATCAGGATAATCGTCATCAGGATATCGGGACAGCAGGATATTGAAGGAGCTGCATGTGACGTCATCGTCATCAGGATAATCGTCATCAGGATATCGGGGTGACGTAAGCATCGAAGGAAGGGTGCATGAGGTTGTCGTCATCAGGATATATGGAAGGAACCGGATGTTCTATATCCTGTTGATGAACATGATGTTGAACATCATGATGATGAAGATAGAGGTTGGCGGTAAGATGAACAGTGATCGTCAGGAGGATGATCGCGCTTGCCGAATATGATGATGCTGCCGATAGCTGGATATGATGATGCTGCTGACAGGCGAAAGGGCGAAGGTTTGTCTGCAGGAGGATATCGGTCGGCAGAGAAAATATGATGATGCTGACAGTGTTAAGGGAAATATGATGATGATGATGAAGGGTTGCGGACATACATGCTGTATGTCAAGGTTTTAGTGTGGATACCTCTGCATCACAAAGCATTGGGACTAACTCCTGCTAAATCTTCTAGAAAGGTTACCCAACTAGAAAAAATATAAGTCAATGTCATGGGGGAGCTGAATCACATTCACATGCAACTTGCGTCAGATCTGAGGGTGCAACATTACATAGATATCAAAGTGGTTGATATCCCTGACCAATATGGCATGTTGCTAAGTGGAGACTAGTCTGAAACATTGAATGGATATATGGCCACTGACTTCTTTCATATGTGGCTGCCATGGAAAGGGCTCGCTAATCAGATTCATATCAAAAGAGAGCCTAAGATGAAACATATGATCACAGAGTATAATTAGACCAATGAAATCTTATATTCAGAAGTAGACTTTGGAGTTTATCTTCCTCAGGTGAACTAGGTAGAAGAAATACTTATGCTAAGCTGCAGTAAGTACCCTGACCCACCTTTGACCAAATGTTAAGAGAGTACAGAGGCTTATGTTCAATCTGACCACGGGTCCTCCTCTGATGATGAACCTAGGATTTTTGAGGGGTGTAGGAGCTTTGTAGCTAAGATTTTGTGTGATCAATTAGCAGTTGGGAAAAAGATACATATGGAGGAGCTGTTGCTACCCAATTGGTGTCGTGTCCATGAGGCATCACATTCAGAATTTACTTGCTCCTTGTGTCAACATGTAGTATATCAAGTCCAAAAATGCTTGAGGCTGATCTCTGCTTAGGATAAAAAGAAAATTGGACCTGCCCAAAAGACTATACCACAGGGACTCACTCCAGAAAAAGAGGCAGAAGGTTCTCAAATTTGGACATTACGATTTGATGGATCAAGATCTAGGTAAGGTTCTGGAGTGGTTTTGAGTTGATTATCCCTACAAGGGATTCCTATTTGGCTACATACAGGCTACAATTTCCCTGCACAAATAATGTTGTAGAGTACGAGTCCCTGGTGCATGGATTGTTGATGGCACTCCAGAAAAAGGTGAAAGTAATCCAAGTATTTGGTGATTTAGAGTTGGTGGTTAAGCAAGTGAGGTGACAGTATTCTTGTCACGATAAGAGACTAAACCAGTATCAAAATAGGGTCTGGGATCTTATTGAGTGTTTTGATGGTTTTAATATCCAAGTGATCCCAAGAAAACAAAACCATGTTGCTAATGCCTTAGCACGGGCTACAAGTTCATTAGAGCCTCTGGCCATGTCTGATTTAAACAAATTTACTGTCGAGTTAGTTCCAACACCATCTGTACCAGACCAGACAATATCACTCACTTTTAGGTCTTTGAGGATGACAAACACATCATTGATTTTCTTACATCCTCAGACGTGTTTGTTGTGCAGATAATTGATGAGAGAAGAAATAGAGCTAGCTGAAATATATATGGGAGTCTTAAATCTAAAGACCTATACCATCCCTCGCAGCATGGTGGAGCTAGAAAGGATTTTTGATTTAGACCAATTTGGTACTCATAACAAACAAGATGATTCCATTGGTGGGAAGTGTGAACCGTACAACTTGGGTACAAAAGAGGAAGTCAAAAATGTATTCATTAGGAAGATATGTACTCCTGAAGAAAGGGAAGGGATCATTTGAGCATTAAGGGATTACCATGATGTTTTTTCTTGGAGTTATGAAGACTTGAGAATATATGATACATATATTATAACTCATACCATACCTCTTAATCTAGGAGTTAAGCCATTTAGGCAAAGACAACGACTGGTCAATGCTCTCTTAGAACCATTGATTTTCAAAGAAGTCTAGAAATTTCTCACAACAAGAATTATCTTTCCTGTACGACATTCCACATGGATGGCTAATCTGGTACCAGTACACAAGAAGAATGGCGAGATATGACAGTGTGTAGATTTCAAGAATTTGAACAGAGCTTCAGAAAAGGATAACTATTCATTGCCATCTCTTGATGAAGTGCTACAAATAGTCAATGGGTCACATATGATGTCATTCTTGGATAGATATTTAAGTTACAATCAAGTGATGGTAGAATATACTGATAGACTTAAAACTACCTTTACTTGTAAATGGGGAATCTATGTGTATTGAAGGATGCCATTTGGTCTAATAAACACAAGGGTGACATTCCAAAGTGCTATGGACATGCTTTCAAAGGCTTGGTAGGTAAATGTATTAATATCATTTATATGGATGATCTAACCATATTCTCCAAGAAGAGGGGTGACCATATCTCTGATTTGAGGAAAGTACTACAACGATGCAGAGATTATGGAATTCCATTGAATCCCAAGTGTCTTCAGCATCACTAAAGGTAAGCTATTAGGACATGTGATTTTAGAAGAAGGTATATCAATAGACCCTAATAGAGTCTAGGCTATCCTCAAGATTTAGCCTCCTGCCAGTAAGAAAGAGTTAAAGTCTTATTTTGGGAAGATCAACTTCGTCCGCAAGTTCATTATTGGTTTTGCTGAAATTGTCCGACCTCTAAATGCGATGTTAAAACATGATGCTAAGATCAAGTGGATGCCAGAGGCTAAGGCTGCCTTTGTGGAAATTAAGCAAACCATAGCTAATGTTCTAGTACTAGTGAGTCTAGATTATACTTTTCCCTTTTGCATATACTTCTTTGCTTCGAAACACACTTGTGCCGCTATGTTGACACAGAGAAGGGGAATCAATGATGAACACCCAATCACTTTTATGAGTACCCCACTGAAGGATGTTGAACTGAGATACCCAAATGTGGTGAAATAGGCCTATGCTCTTGTTAAAGTAGTTAAGAAATTTTTTCATTACATTCCGAGAAGCAGGGTGACTGCTGTTGTTCCTGATGTTGTAGTTAAAGCATTGTTGATGCAGAATGAGTTAGGTGAACAAAGAGGGAAATGGGTCACGATACTAGAGGAGTTTGATCTGGGGATACAACCTATGAAATTGGAGCATGGCCAAGCGCTTACTAAGACTATGGAAGAGATAGATCTTGGGTTGGTGTCCCAACAATATGTGTTGGAGGATGATTTGAAAGATGAATGGCATGGTCACATTTTGTTCTACCTCCTTAACCAACGATGCCCACCCCACCTAAATTTAGTTCAAAGAAGAGGCTTAAGGCTAAAAAGTAGTAGCTTCATGGTTAAGGGATCAATCCTATACAAGAAAAATCATGAAGGAATTTACTTGAGATGCCTGGACAAAGCAGAAGTAACTCAGGTTTTGACCAATTTTCATGAAAAGTTTGGAATAGGTCATGGTTTAGCTCATTCCACAGCAAACCAGATTCTTTAGGCTAGATACTATTGGCCCACATTGTTCAAGGATGCCCATGCACATACCCGAACTTGTCATGTATGCTAGACTGCTGCTACAAGGGAAAAAAATGTTGCTACAAGGGAAAGAAATGCCACTATGCCATTACAACCAGTGGTGGAGGTATGCCCATTCACACAGTGGGGACTCAACTTCATTAGTATGATCAATCCACCTTCTTCTGCGGGCCACAGGTACATTCTAACTGCTACTGACTACTGTACAAGATGGTCAAAAGCATAAGCTTGTAAGTAATGTACAATTGAGGTGGTAATTAAATTTCTTGAAAAGAATATCATTACAAGGTTTGGCTGTCCTTTTTCTCTTGTTTGCAATAATGGGCCTGCATTCTCTTCTTTACACTTTTTAAACTAGGCTTTTGACTATGGTATTGTCCTAAAATTTTCATCTAATTATTATCCTCAAGGGAATGGAGTAGCTGAGTCAAAAAACAAAAACCTGCTTGAGGTCATCAAAATACTACTTGATAAAAACCCTAGAGACTGGCACACACAACTCATATTTGCCTTATGGGCAGATAGGATTAGACACAAGTATGCTCTAGGAACATCACCATATCACTTAGTTTATGGACTAGAACCTATTTTTCCCATCCATTTGCAGATTCTTGTGCTACAATTCATACAAGACTATCTAGAGTCAGATGACAAAATTTCAGACCACTTAACACAACTGTTACACTTAGAAGAAAAACGTGACGTTGCGATAGAAAACTTTGCCAAACACCAAGGTGTAGTAAAGTGTTGGTTTGACAAGAGAGCCAAGGTCAAGGCTTTTTGCATCTCTGATTTGGTCCTGTATTGGGACAAAGCCCATGAGAAAAAGGGAAAACATGGGAAGTTTGATAAACTATGGTTAGGCCCCTACCAATAGCTAAGATCCTAAGGGATAGTACATACAGGTTGAAGATGCTCACTGGTGAGGAACTCCCACTGCCTATAAATGGGTAGTTCCTAAAGCACTATTTTTAGGCTTAGGAGGCCCTTGTGCCTTCTTTTGTTTACATAGTAGTCTTTAGTCTATTTTGTTTTTCTTTGGTTAGGTTAGTTTGTTGTTAGTTTCTACTTTCTATTTTCCTTAGTTGTTAGCTGCTGCTAGAGTAGTTTTCTTTGCTTAGGGTAGTCACTTTGCGTGTGTTTTCTGCGCTTGCTTTTATGTGGTTCTCCATTTTTTGAACATGGTGGCTAGCTGTGCAGATCGACAAACAGTCCTCTTTCGGTAAGTAATCTGGAGGATTTCTTTGAGAAACTTTGGTTTCACAATTAGGTCTTCTCATGGGTTCTGTTGTTACTCTTAGATGGTATGATGTTGGTTCATGGAAAAAGAGTCACTAGTTCAGCCCACTTGAAGTATCTTTGGGTCTCATATTTCTCACATCTTTAAGTAATCTTGATGCTTGCAAAGGAATCTTTGTGTACTTGGGTCAAGTGAAAATCTTAAAATCTAACATCATGAACTATCTTTTTCATCCATCATTTCATGCAGATCACAACCGCCTTCATCCACTCCATCTTCTTCATTAAATAATGCACACAAGTCTAGTATCCAAATCTTTAACAATCTTATGATCATTGCATATTTCAATGAATGAACTATCAAATTTAGGCTCTTGGCCTTTATGGACAAACCATCTTGGGCCCATATTGGTATCTCTTCATGCTCATCCAGCTCTGAGTATTTACCCCAGTTGGTACTCCCTCCATTTTGCCTTAGTCCATAACTTCTTGCCATAGTTCCCATCATATACCCATGGCATATATAGCCATTCCATTTTTTCATGATCCTACATACCCAAAGGCATGGGACCACATATACCCTCCTTCATTCATTCCACCATTGCTATTCTAGCATCACCCATTTCCATTTTTCAACCTTTTTCCATCTGTTTATCGACCTCCCCTTTAACTTACTCCACTCGATCTTGGGTCATGGTCAACAAATGTGCACACCGTTTAAACAAGGAGTTTCCACTCACTCCCTTTCCCCTCCCCCATGGGATCTAGAAGTTCATATCTAGATGCCTTGATCATACAACAAATTTCCAGTTACTTCTTGCCTTAGGAGCCCTCATTCAAAAGGCAGATAATGCCAGAAAATAAAATCCTAGTCTATTCAAAAGATAATCTAAATCCACGTCTCCTCACAGAAATAGTAAAAAAAAGATGATCTCCAAAATTACATAAGCAAGAAAAGGACAAGTCACCGGGGGCATTCATATTTCCAATTCCAGATAATCCACTTTTCATCTATCCCATCCATACAAAATATCAAAGTCTTAAATCTCGTCATTCCCGCTCATGAAAGAAGCATAAAGAAAATTATGAAAGTTTTAAAATATTATGCAGGTATCTAACATCTCACACCCTCCATTTTGCCAGTAAGCCATTCCATTATCGCCTATGCCCTTTTTCATACCTAAGCTCCTATGTTTCTGTCAGTGTGTGCAGCCATTGGTCATGGTCTTCTCCTATCTTACACCAATTCCATATCCCTCCATTCCCCACTTTCATCAATTTCACATATATTGTCTCATCGCCCTCTGGTCTATGCTTTTGGGAAAATCCTCAATCTATCATTTTCCATAGCATAATCCTTGTCATAGTGCATTCCATAATTCATTTCTCCCTACCAACATCGATGAGCATGATAGCTTGATAAGTTTTTTTATGCAATGACATATAATACTTAACATAGATTACATTCCTTCATGGAACTAGACAATTGAGTTCTTTCATCCATGATACCTCCTCTGCCTTCTCAATATATATATAAATAAATAAATAAAATAAATTAAAATTAAAAAAAATCCCTTCGTTCAAAGGTGAAAACCACCTCTGGTGGCACCTTGGATAAGTACTATGATGAAAACCTGGTAAACATGCATCATGGTAGGTTGCTCAAAATATGTCACTTCCACTTTGTTGGCCTCGTTCTCAACCTACCAAATTTTAAACTTTTGCATCGAAGTTACTATGTTGAGTCATCCCTAGTCATTAATTCTCTTTGAGTGTTAAGTCACTTTCCAATTTAAAGGAGGAATTTTTCATCTATTTCAATTGAAGTGTTGGAAGAGGTTTTATGCGGAAAAATCAGAAAAATAATTAAATCTAAAGATTTCAAGTAGCTGAGAGAAAATCCTCTTACAAAGGTGTTGTTATGTCCATTTTGCCAAATGTGGCAAAGTTTTAGAGCCATATGCTTCACGGTTTGTGAGATTTTAAAAGTTTAATTTTTCCACGCGTGGATTGCGGAAACAATTAAAATGGAAATTCTGTTGAAATCCAAGAGGAATGCTTTTCTCCATAGCCTTGTATTACCCTCATGAACAACTGCCCAAAATTTCATAAAGATCTGATGCTCCAGTCAAAAGTTATGCGCTTCTCACCATTTCTCACACTTGCAGGTTAACATAAGTTGGGGTGCACTTTTACTTTTGGCTAAATGCACGTCAACTTGTACTTTTGGCTAAGTAAGCACATCTACTTTTAGTTTTGACGAAGTTGTCCGCAACTTTCAAAAAGGTGAAATAGGGGTCTACTTTCACTTTTTGCTAACTTGATACAAGTTATTGTGAAAAGTTATAACTTGCGAATTGGTGGTTATTTCATGAAGGTTTGTCAAAAGCACAAGTCATAAGTTGTTAGTTGTGAAGTACCTTGGAAAGGCCAGTAACTAGGTAGTTATTATAACCACCAAGACTTCTATTCCAAAGAACTCTCAAGAAGTCATAGTTTCCGTTCCTGCTACTGTTGCTCTGACTATTTCAAAATAAAAGTTATATGAATCATCATGTGGGTGCATCATCAGAAGAGCAATTGTGTTTTTCTTCATCTGATAATTTATTTTCATTGATCATAAACTCCACAAATAGACTAGAACAAATGTAGGTGGCTAAGCCCTTGTCACCATTCATACAAGATCTAGAGCTCTGTATTTTTACATCCAACCATAATTTAGATGAAGAAGATGATGACTTGCACATAGATCTTGGCAAATTTCTGAAGTCCTCTGCGATCTTTACACTAATAAAGGCTTCTTGGGAGATGATGAGAATAAAAACAATGGCTGAATCAATTGGTGTAGTTTGCTTTCATGGTCTAGAAATTGGTTGAACAACACATTCACCTGATGATCACAATGATGATGATTTCTAGATTTAATCATAATGTGCATTCCGCCTTGCACATTCAAAATGGGAGTTTCCAAATGGGTTTTGGACGTCCATTAAAGCATAATGCACAAATTGCAACATACTCACAAAATGGATTCATTGAAAAGAGTTTATAAACTTTCAAGGAAATGCAACTGGCGGGTGTAATGCTAAACCCCATGGCTTTTGCCAACATCCTCTAGCCCGGCCATGGGAGAAGGAAGCCCCTGAAGGTTCATTCAAGAGTCTGGATCAAAGCATAAGTGATGTTGGAAGACAAGGTGCAAGTACAGGCACGGGATTGGCTAATTCTAATGTAGAAACACCTAAACGTATGACTTTAAGGGTAGTACATAAACCTTCTAAGCTTGCTAGATCCTAGTCTCCATTTACTCCCACTTCAAAACCTGTGGCAAACAGAATAAGGAACTCCAGTCCTCGCAGTAGTCAGACAATAGAGGATGACTTGAGCAATATCACTAGCCTGAGGTCTGAGAAGCCTAGATATTATTCACATTATAGTTTAGCGGGTTCTTCTATTAGAGATGATGAAAGCTTTGCCAGCTCTCTTGTTGTACCAAACTATATGGCTCCTACAGAGTCTGCCAAAGCAAAGGCGAGATCAAACAGCACACCAAAGCAGAGGCCTGGATCTTCTGACAAGGACTCCATTGCTTCTGCAAAGAAAAGGCTTTCTTTTCCTTTATCAGAGGCTGAAGTGGGCCAAACTAAGCTTGAAAAAAAAAACATGCATTCTCACATTTAAATCCTAGTTCGAGAGCGCTTTCTGTGCCTTTCAAAGTAGACAGGTCCATCAGTTCAATGAAAGATCTTAGCATGGACTCAGATCCCTCCTTGTTGAATGGGGATGGAAGAAAGCTTGTGAGATGAGGATCTTGGAGGGCATTTCATAGCTGTAAGCTATAATGGTCATGACATGGGGCCTCAAGTCCTGAAGAGACATTTTTCAAATACATTGTGATGAAACTAGAGTGGCTGCAGTGCTTACTACATTTTTTTTTTAAATCTCACGCCATAAAAGAATTCATGCTGGAAAATTTTCTACACCTGACAGTTGTTCTTGACAACATATTTCTTGAATCTCCTATGGGTACAAGTGCTAGTTTTAAGCAAATGCGAGTGGCATGTGTAAAGCCAAATCATTTGACCTTCACTAGGATTGTATTTAGAATAAAGAAAATCCAAATTGCTAGCAACGGTTTGAAAACATGCCTCAAAGAAATGCGGTTTTATGGAACACAATAATTGCACACACACATATGGAATGAATTCCTTGAAAATGGCTGCAGATACCGCCTAGAAAATTTAATTTTTAGGTGTAAAGCTAAATTTGGACACAATCTCTCTCAAACGAACCCATGGCTTGATTTGGAGTAGGATACAAACATCCTCACAACGTAATAGAGATTGGTGATTTATATTAGATATTATAGTTTGAATTGCACTGGCAGACATGTATGAAAATGTAAAAGCAAGACAATGCACATGAACTATATGAAATAGTCAACCTTAAAGAAATGCATTCTCAGGTGATATGATGGGCACAGGATACTCACAAAATAGTTTTGTTGAAAAGACTTTAGAACCTTTGACCAGGTACAATTGGCAGGCGTAAAGAAGAATTATGTTGCTAGTTTTATCCCTGCACGCGCCAGATAAGAGTCTCGGAACAACGACATCCATTCATTTCTAGTGGAAAGTGTATTTGTCTTACATATTACAATTGGATGTACTTTGGTAAAGCCACATGCAGACTTGCATGCATGGATAACACACGCAAATTGTTTGACAAAATGCTTCAAAGCAGATGCCATCTCACGGCTCACTATGGTTGCAGGATATATACAAAATGGGTCTGCAAAAAATTTCAAGCAATTGCAATTGGCAAGTGTAAAAAGCCAAATGCCATAACATTTGCCAACATTTTCTCTGCCCACGCTACCTGTGAGCTTTCTCACGAGGTATGAACATCCATCGAAGCATAAAGGAATGAAGATTTTGTTAAATGTTACAGTCGCAATTGTTTGGGCAGAAATACATATAAAATGTGGAAGCATAATAGAGGCTTGTGAGTGTTTGATAAAATGCCTCATAGAAATGTGTCTTCAGAGTGCAAGAACTAATTATTCTAATGATTCAGAGAGATTTGACAACATTTAAAGCAAATGGAAGATCAAGTTTTATTAAGGGTTGGGAAGATAATATCTACTATGGATATGTAGTAGAAGCTCTTAAGGTTGTTTTGCATGGGATTTATAATGGAGTATGTTTATAACATTGACTATGAAGAGAGCACATATCAATATCGGTGACTTCAAGTATGATCTTTAAATGGTAGATAAGGAGAAGGAACCATAGAATATATTGTGGATTCATGCCCCTTGGTATAATAGAAACACGCTTCATCAATACAAGGGTGATGATATGATAGCATCCTTGAAGTCACTTCTCCATGATGCAAATGTCAAAATTGTACATGCTTATGAACATTCTACTCATGACTAGACTTGAAATTCACTGTCTTGGAAATTCTTGTTGTTGGTGATAATTGGAGAAATGATATGGTAATTTTCTGTAAATGAAGTTGAACTACATCTCTTAGAGGGCCAGGTTGTTAGTTAACTTATTGATTGGAAGAAGACTTGGTGCCTGCCTCAGCAAGACCATATCTTGGAAGGTTACAATTTTCTAGTTATCCTTTGTAAAAGTGACTCACGTCACTTATTGTAAACAAAGTTAGAAAGTAGACTTTATTTCTGGAAACTTTAAGAAAAGTCTAACTTAAATAAAGTATACTTCTATTTTTAAAAATATTTTGGAAGTAGTTAATAGGTAGTTACTTGAAGTGGTTGGCAAGTTAGTTACAAGTTGGTTACTAGGTGGTTATGGGAAAATGCCTATAAATATGAGGCTATTTCAAATGTAAAGGGGGGGGGGGACTTTTTCAATAACCCTTTTGAGGGGAACTTATGGAGACATTTTTCAGAGACTTTGGATGTAATACTTTGTACATGAAGGCTTTCTGAAGTTGTATAATCTCATGAAAGAATAATAAAGAATGCATTTGGTTTGTGTGTTCCAATGTTACTTTTGCATTATTGTTACTAATTTTTCGTATGTTAGATTTGTAATACTTCTGTGTCATTGTGTTGATCATAGGCCTTTCATTGAAACATTTTAAACTGTGCAATTGATGTAGTGAAGCACACTCGTTTCTTGGTATCTTGATATGAATGTGTTCAGGTAACCTATATCTTCATATGCTGAGACCTATGTGTTATCCTTCTTTCATCATTGTTGCATGTTAAGACATTAACTGTGAAGTTCATCATATTTGTTTAAGAATGTAGTTTCTAGCTTTTGTGGTGAAATCCCCTCATATCTTGTTTCAACTTTATGAAATCCGAACCAGTATTCATATGTCTACTACTAGGGTTTCTGTTAATCATCTTTATTGTTAGTTTTTCACTTTCTCCTTTATGTACTTCCAGGTTAAAAGTATACAAAAATACCAAAAAAACTAATCATACGAGGGAGCTACCCCTCTCAAACGCGGAGGAAAGTTAGTCCAGTAACAACTTCTCCAACTGTTGGGACTATTTAGTCACCGCTCTAAGGGCAACGGGTCAATTTCAAAGGTTACTTCACGGTGACAAATTTGTTTACCAACACACTTAAAAGCAAATGATGTTACTTCCGTATCATATCCATCTCTTCCATCCATACATACACATTTTGTTTAACCCTTTCATCCTCCTTTTTGAGAAAGTTCATGAGGTGTTGATTCTTTATGTAGCTTGACACAAGTCTACATTGATGATCTTGGTTGCTGACAGATAGAAATTAATGGAATTACACACACTTAGGCCTTTGGGATATGGATAGTCTTTCTGAGTTAGTGATTTCTACTTCTTTGATATGGTATCTTGCTGTTCAAGTTTAATGTGTGGGAAACACAAAGATTCTGGGTTTGAAACTAAAGTTTATCTTAGAAATGCTCTAGAGTATTTCCCTAGTAGAGTCACCATTTATTGTGCCTTGCACACATGCCCCATTTTATCAAATGGAGACCCCCTTTTTTTGGTTTTTCTTGAAGCTTTGGCTTGGTCTCGGTCAGTTCCTTTGAGGTGGTGTTCAAATTGCAAGGTCAAATATGTCCACAAAAGGGTCAAATTCTCATTCATCTTGTGAAAACATGCTTAAAATTTTCAAAGAAATCTAATCAAGTCAGGACAAGTCCTTTTGTCACCAAATTCTAAGGCTTTAAGGTGTTTGCACTAAAACAGGTTGTCACTGCACTTTGCGCCAATATCCGGTGACACTGGATATCCATGCTAGAACTCAATAAGCAAGTCTACGCTGAAAACTCAAGACACTGGACCTGTGTGGAAATCATCCTTCACCGGACCCATCTGGTTGTCTGTGAAAACCCCACTTGTTGAGTAAGTGCCAAAAACTCCACTGACAAACATTCATTCAAATGTTGCGCTAAATGGGAAAGTGACTAGACTTGCACTTAAATTGTGCCTCATTGGATATGTTCGGTCTCCGATGAAATCTCTACAAAGTCTAAACAACGTTAAAACTCTGCAGAAGGATGGGTGCGCGCCACCCTATCATCGTACGCCTACCATTAATGGCAAATTCCCAATGGTATAGAACCCTCAAAATCTTTGTTTTCATTTCACTTTGTATTCAAAGCTTTTCAGACCTCCACACTTCCGAGTGATTTCTGGCAATTGTTGAGATTTGGATTGGCCTTCAAGCACTTCTGAACTAGGCACACTCAACCTTTTCAACCATTTGAGCTTAGTGTTTATAGGTTGGTGTCATGAGCCTACTTTGAAATATTATGATTTAGGGTTTGGTTGCCTTGCGTTCTGTTTGTAGTCATGGATTCTTTGTCTAGATTGCTTGATTTCATTTTTTGGAATCCTTCAAAATCTTGTTGGCTTTGAATTTAGGGTTCCTCTTGTATATCACTATGTATATCAAGCTAAAGGGGGGTTCAATTGTCATTACTTAGGTCATGTTATTAAACACTACCTGTGCATTTAATGATTGAATGATAACTGAATATCCTTAGAAAATGAAGAAATTGAAATCTTTTAGAAATCGTTGACAGCTTGTGTATGTTGTTGCCATGGTGTCTAAAAAAAACCCTAAGATCCATTCACACTAAAACTTAGAGATGTTGGCTATATCGTTCGAAAGTAAGATCTCCCACAAACCAGTGCCACTAGATCCTCCCACAAGGGTTAGAGAGAGTGTTCGACACTAGAAATCTTCATCATGTGACTTGTATAGAAATTCGTCTTCACTAAACATATCCTACAATCGCTAAAAGTCCCACAAAGACAACCTTAGTCAATTTCCTGTAAGATGAAGCAAATTTGAAACTTAGCACTGAAAAAGGATGTGACAGGACTTGCGCCAAAATGAGATGTCTCCGAACATATCTAGTAAGTGGTGAAAGTTTCGCTAGTCTTGTTGACTTTCAAAACCCCGCGAACTAAGATAATCGAAGCTAGCGCTAAAAGATCTCATCATCGGATCAACACGTAAATAAGCTCTCACTGAACATGTTTGGTAGCATCCAAAAAACCCCGTTGGTCCTATGTCCATCAAACTCCCTGCTAAGGTATTAAGCCAAGTTTGCGCTGAAAATAAAGATCACTAGAGCTGTGCTAAAAGTGTCATTCACGGGACATGTCTTGTGACCATATGAATCCCCACTCATCCTGTTTGGAGGTTAATCCTTGCTAAAGACATTGAATAGCCTTTGCACTAATTTTGACACCCTCCATTCCATTGTTACTGCAACAGCCAATTCCTCTACCATGTCCATTGACTACTAGAAACCCCACTAGAAATGGTAAAAGGAAGTTGCAATAAAATTCATGCTCTTTGCACACATCCTGTGACCTGCCAAACCTTCACCATGTCCTGTGACTCAACAAAATCCTGCTAGGACCAGTGAAGATGTAAATCCCTGCTAATAGTGTAAATGAGGAAATTCAAGGATTTTTCTAAGTAAAAAGGGCATGTTTTGTCAAATGATTTAATGAGGTGCATGAGGACATGGATAATTTGCATGTTTTGTTTGAAATTAGGAAATTATGCACTTTAGATTAGCATTTATTACACATATCCGTGAGGCCTTAAAAGCTCGCTGGACTATTTTTCATTGTTTCTTTTGATGAATTTGTGTAGTAAATGTTAGAAAATGGAATATCATGAAGATCTTGAGTTTCTCAAATAAATTTTAAGGGTTTTAGGCATGAACAATGGTTTTCTTTGGTAATTCTTGATTTAGGATAAACTGTAATCATCTAATTGTCTAGAAACTGAAGTCTAGAACTCCTAGGACAAGAAATTACAAGGTATACTTATTAGGTCATGTCCTTCAGGTTAGATGTCTTCTTGTGCAATCAAAATGAAGTATGAATTCAAGGGAATACCACCAGTAACAAAGATCACCTCAACAGGGTAGAATATCAGAGACATTGACCTTGGTCACATAGACATAGAAGAATTCAAGATTAGAGTCCTAGGCCCGAACCCAACTACACTAGCCAAAAAGATTAGAGACAATGGAATAGCAGAGGTTGCTGCCTTCCCGACATTAGTACAATGTCTAGAGTTAATTGTAGCTTGTGCTAATAGTTATAATCAAGCCACTAGGACTATACAAGGTCCAGGTGGATAGATTTTGGTAGATCTCAGTGCCTTATCTTTAGTAGAAATCTTTGACATTCCCCCTTTCCCAAAGCTCTCCATAATGAACAAAGATGAGGCTAAAAAGATGTATAAGAAGGACCTAGAAACTTGTAGAAAGAAGATAAATGAAGGGTGGATGAAGCATAAGAGGTCAGCCTTGTCAAAATTGCCTCATACACTATATAGAAGTGATTTCAAAGAGGAGGTAGGCGATTTGGTGACACTCTTAAGCAGGATCATGGGGCTGCTCATTTATTCTACCTTTGAAGGGTGGATGTTTGCATATATTGAAGAAATTCTACATGGAAGCAAGAAAATCCATTGGGCCCAAATTTTAAGTAATAATATTCATGAAGCTTTTTGTCAACTTCCAAACAAATGAAGCCTTTAGGTGGAATTCCTATATTGTGTACGCCTTGGCAAGAACTATAGTATATCCTGGTCTATCCAAGTTAGGAGAAATTGGCAATGGAGATGGTCAACTCAAGGTTTATGAATTCTACCCTCAACTAGAAGTTTCCCAATCCTTAGTGCACCATAAGCGAGTTAATGATGAATTCACTATGCATATTACTTAGATTTTAAAAAATGACATGGCAAGAAGGATGTCTCCTGAAGCAATATCTGATGTGCAAACATATGGGAGATGGTACATCCAGTTCCAGAAGTTCACTTACTTGAGGATACAAGGTTTCACTAGATTGCCATACAAGCTCCCAAGATATCCAACTGATAAAGTGGTACTCCTAGAGCTCACAAGCCAGTTGCTCACATGTGGAAAAAGTTTGAATCACTTACACTAAGCAAATATCAAGTTCCCCATACTGCTAGGTAGGGATAACTATTCTTGTACCACCATAAGAGTAGTAGAGCACTTAGATATAGAGCTCCAACTATTAAATCTACATTATTATCAAAAAAGAAGGCATTTTGATCCATTTGGTGTAATGGAAAAGTATGTGATCAAAAGGCTATTTCACAAAGAGCACTTAGAGGACTTCTGGGCCAACTGTCAGGATGATTATGATGTGTTAAGGAGGAAATATTTGAGATTCTCCCTTGACTTTAGTACAAGGTTCAACATTGTAAGAGTCCCATACCAATTGATAGATGATAATAATGTGATTCAAAGAGGCCCCTGGGAGACTTTATTCAATCAGCCTATTCCATTCCCCAACTGGGTAGACTCTGAGGGAAGTTCTCTAGATATGGCAATGAGAGAGCCAATCAGGTTCAACAAGATGTCGCTGTAGGCCCTAGTTGCAACTTTAAATCAAAATGGAGTAGCTTTAACCTATGTAGAGTTAGAACAAGAAAAGGTTAGCAGTGATGAGGAAGATCAACCTATGGAAATAGAAGATGCTACAGGACAGGGAGCAACCAAAGAAGCTGATGTAGATAGTGATGAAAATATTCCCTTGGAAGAGAAAGGAAAAGCTAAGAAAGATGCCCCCAAACCACAGAAGAAAGAATTTCCTCCTTCCACAAGAAGAAGGGCAACAAAAAGAAAAGATATACCAAGTGGAAAAGGAGACAATTCAAAGGCAAAGAAACCAAAAGTGTCAACCACTACTGTATCTACTATTGTCTCTACTATGGATCTACACCTGTCCTTGCTTCACCAAGTGTCCCAATGCCAACTCCCTCCACTCCTACATCCACCATTACAACTGCTACTATCTCATCTTCACCTACTCCTTCCATATCATCCTTGCCATCTATTTCTACTATCCCCATCTCATCCATTGCTCCATCCACCTTCCCTACCATTACATCTTTAAGTCTTCTTGCTCTTGCTTCCTCTCCATTTTCTCTTTCTTTCTCATCTTCATCCCTACCTCCCATTTCTACCATCTTGTCACCACCACCTTTCACCTTACCATCTCTCAGTCTTTCCACTCCACTTTCCATTTCTTCTATGCTATCATCCCCTCCTCCTTCTCCCTTTATTGGCTTTGCATCATTTGCTAACATTTCTAAATTATATCTACCTCCTACTGCAACTGATTCTTTAATGGACTTCAATTATTCTTTGACTAAGCCATTCAATGACACCACAAAAGTGCCAATGCTTGCACCTCTTCTAGTCCCTTCACTACCAGACATTGAGAAAGTTTGTGCAAAATTAGATTCATAAGGAGAAATAAATAAAGATGACACTGCACAAGCCCTCTTTATAGACTCTAGTGCTATCGATATTGTAAACATAGAGGACAGTCCTAGCAAGGAGGTCAATGATTCAGTTTTAGAAATTGCGTAACAAGTCATGTCAAAAAATTTACAACAATTGGAGCAACCTGAATCACTAATTAAAGATGTTGAATCTGATGAACAAATGGAAGAAGAATTTGAACAGAATGAATCAGAGGATAGTGGAACAGATCAGGCCTTGGGGGAGAAAAATATTAATGTTGATGATTATTTGAGTAAAGGTGATAGTCATATTGACTCTCCTAAACATTCTTCTACTGCACCAAATTGGTCACAATAGAGATTGAGTAATAAACCTCCTGAAGTAGAGGTAATGTCATTAGACTTGGACACTTTCTTGGCTAGATTGGAGAAACTGAAGAAATAAAATAAATTGAAAGTCTAGTCTAAGATTTACAAGGATGTATCAGGTTCCTGTATTGCAGGGGTGGCAGTCCCTCCAGATCAAGCAAATAAGAAGGGTGTGAGAACAAAAGATTACACAATCACAACCATCAACTTGGGCCCTACATCAAGGGAGCATGAAATTGATGAATTCAAAGGGTCAGTATCCATCATTTTATATAGGATGAATAAAGATGAGCTGACCAAACAACAATTGGGGCAACAAAATGAAGAGCTCAAAGCTTGTATCAAGTTCTTGATGAAAACAATGAATGCAGATGGAGAGCCTGAGGTAGCACCATCTCTTCTTTCCAAAGAGGAGTTGACAAATTTTGATAAGATTAAGACTACTGCAACAGCCAGAGATGAATGGTTTCATAAAGTCTATGCAGAAGGTTGCAAGGTGATTCTTTTTGCAACTAAATTACATAAGGATTTTTGCATATTGAAGACTGAATGGGAAGAAGTCAATAATGATTGTATTCTTATGCAAATTATTATTCCCACATGCATCCTAAAGTGATAGCCATGGCTAATCTCCCTGATGAAGTTTTGTTAGCAGAAGGCATTCTAACCCAAGACAGATTGGATAAGCCTAAGCAATGGTTAGCATTGATTGGATTGAGAAAAGAAGTTTTTGATAAAGCTAAAGATTATTTTGACATTGCCAGAGCCCAAATTATGGAAGTGATTTATAAAATAAATGATGTATTAAGAGCCTGTACAAATTTTGATCTCGATGATATGGTCCCAGTCCATATGCAAGAATGTAAAGATAAACTACACCAAGTTATTCATGGGGAGTCCCCACTTAGTATGATTAGGAAATTGGAAATGGTTAGTTATCTTAGAGCTACATTTGTAGAATTCAGAAGAAACAGGAGATCAAGAGATGCAGTTCACTACAAATTTTCACGAGAGGTTGATCAACTGAAATTTAAAATAGATTATATCAACAATCCCAATCCAACAGGCATAAATTTAGCACTAGCAGCCCTTACAACATACAACAACAGAGAGGTAGAGAAGCATAAAGTCAACCTGGATGATGAGGACCAATAGAATATTCCAACTAAATTTTTAAATCACGTCACTCCATGTCAGCTCTAGATTTCAAGGGTCATTTGACTTTGTTTTGACTTTATTTTTTCTTGTAAATTGGATTTTCATCATATACAGCTAAATGGGTAGTGATTTTGTCCAAATTCAATGTATTTTAAGGCTATATTTTGTCTTTTTCCTAGAGGACAAATGTAAACACGAAAATGTAACAAACTATTGTATCTCATTTAATGCAATGTAAATCTGGGCCATTGGTGTTGAGTTAATCTCCACCGTCCATCACAAACTTGGTATGGTGCCTCCTATATAAAAAGGGCCATCCTATTCCTCATTGTAATAGACTCTTAATAGTGAATTGTTGAGACTGTGCCAAAACTTTGAGTAATACAAAGCAAGCTTTACAGGTTATAGAAATTTGCATGTTGTGTTGTCTATTTTGGTTTTCATGGTTCACTTTGAATCTAGGATTAAATAAATGTGCTATTGCAATGTTGAGTGAATGTTGAAGATATCAGATGAGTGCTTTGGTCCATACTATTGGTGCTTGCTGATTGTAAGTTACTGTGTATAGTTAGCCTGAGCCTTTCTATTGAATTCAGTTCGATTGCATTTCATAAGTTAAATTGTGCCATTGTTTGGGTATTTAATGAATGAATGTGATTTGAAAATCTTAAGATTCCATAGGTGATTGCATCATTTTCTACAAAATTGTGGTTTCTATAGCTAGGTAAAGTAGAAAGTGGTTAATTGAACGCATTTGTCTATCAACAACATTTCCTTCATTGTGATTGTCACTTAGGATTTCACCTTCTTTTCTAAACCCTTTATCCTTTTGCATTTTCTTTATAAACAGTTGTTAGATTTAGGTTTCTAAGCAAAAATCATATTCCAAATCTACTGAGAATTCCATAGGGTTTTTGCACACTTTATTGTAATAGTTTTTGTCAAACCCTATCAGTTGCATGTAAGCCCCCTTATTGGTACAACTGATACATTCCACTAAAGTTATTCCTACAAGCTAAGACCTAGCTGTATAAACCTTGGGGCAGTCCTATCTAGGATAGGATACCTTTTTCAAGAGAGGTGAGATAACCTACATTTCACCTATGTTGTTGTGTGCTAAAACGACCATCAACAACACTCTTAGAGTTTTTTAGTCAAGTTTGCGTTATTTAAAGTACCTTTAACCAATGATTTTTTAGCGGCGATTCCTCACCAACTGGAAAATGGTTCATATCCACCAATTCAAATTTTGTGAATATATTGCAATCGGCCTGAATTTTACAAATTATCAATCAAATGCATTTTAACTCTGCACCAATTTATTTATGAGGCACTTAATATTAATATTTTTGCCATAGTAACCCATGCATTTCTAATAGGGAATCACTTGGAATTTTAGAGGCATGTTTTAAGTTACTGTCATATATGCTAATAGCATTAAAATTTTATTATGTATGAGAAAGAATTTTGCCAATGCCATTATAACTCCATGCTAATACTAGGGCCATAATCACCTTGAAAACTACAATGCATATTTTTCATCGTGGTCTAATTTGTCCAACATTTATATCATGGACTATTTTACAATCACGTGGGATCTACCAAATTTTTACTATACCATTTTACAATCCCACAAGATTTGCCAAATATGGATTGATATAAATAAAATGGAAACTCTAAATTAATCTTTTACACTTTTTGTTCTACCCTGAGTTCTCGATTCAAAACATAGACAAGTTATAACTAGAGGCATTAGCAAGTCATTGAAAGACATGTGACAAATTCTGTACTGTTTTATAATATAAGATTCCTCCTATTTATTTATCTCTTTGTGAGTTTGGTTTCATTCTTTTAGATGATATTGAGTAGGGAGACATCTAGGCCCCAAGGATCTATGTTCTATGATGTCTTATTGTTGATTTTTTATGTTTACTATTTAGTTTCATTATTACATAATACAAACAATATAAAAAACCAACAAAATCTTTACAATAAAATTGTTGAGTTTCATACTTATTTATTCATCATCCCATATATTTGTGCCATCACTATCTATAATATCTTTTGTAAATGGGATAACAAAGATTTTCTTTCTATTCAAAATAATTGTATTCAGTTTATCTATTGCATTATGTTTTGAGTCATTTTACTCAAATTGTACATATCCATATCCTATAGATGAGTCTTTCATGATGAGTCATGATCTTAAACAAAGGTGTCACACCCCATTTTTGGACAACTTTAATTATGTTATCTTTAACTAATTATTAATTAGATGCTTTGTTATGCATTTTAAATTATGTTTATCAAGTTGCGATTAGAGGATAAATATGATGAGATAAACTTGTCTTTATTCATGATATGCAAAAATGGATATGATTTCTAATGAAAATAATGGATTATCTTCATGATTATTGTTGTTTAAATAATTATTTGATGTTATAATGTTGTGGTTAATGGACCAACTATTATGGCTATAAAATGAGGTGGATGTAGGAAAATAGTTTTCCCCCTCCCAGATGGGATGGGAGGCTATCACCAGAGAGAGGGAAGTGGATTAGGATGAATGGATGAGACACCATGCCTCTTAGAACTCACACACACATAGTATTGTGTCAAATTGCATGTGTTTGGATACTTTTCTGGTGTCAAAATTTGGTGTACTTTGTCGTTGTGATATGTCATTGTGATTTTTACAATTAAATGTAAGTGGGAAGTCATGTGTCATTGTATGGGGATATCAAATACCAATGCACTTTTTTCTAGGGTCAGACACACTATCAAAAAAGAACCTATTAAAAGGGAAGATTTTGACAAGATTGCTAAATCTATAAGTACTATTTTAAAGGATATTGTGAGATCTCTTTCCTCAAAGATTAAAGAATGATTCCCTCGAGATGAACTGCTTGAAACCATGGCTATTATGTATCCTATATATTCTAGATAAATTGTCAACCAACTAATTTTCATAACAAGATAAAGACCTTGGCCAATTAGTTTTACAAAAGTTTAGAATTCAATGGACACCATATAGAAGGAATTATAAATAAATCTAATCTTATAGAGAAATCATCTCAATTTACAACATCAATGATGGAATAGTTTAAACTCATAGAGAGTCCCTTCCAAGATGAATTGATAATACATCTCTAGGCAATGTTAAGTTAGAGAAAAATATTGTGTGATTCAATATCAAAATATTTCAAACTTGTTGATTTATGGAAAACCATGATATTGGGGTCAATGAAGGATGAGAGAGTTTTAATTGCATTGGGGTTCTTGAAACCAAAGATAAGAAACAAAATGGACAAGAAATTAGAAAATTTCTTGAGGATGTATACAACTAGACATGATATCCAATTTTTTCCTTTTAAAAAGGCATTGGGAATCTAAAGGTCCATAAGTAAAAGAAGAGGGTTGTGCAACAATTCAAACAATACTAGTACCTATGATAGTGACACAATGAATAAAAAATATACTGTTAGTGATGAGATGCACTTAAGTGGCTGTATGTAGACAAAAGAAAACGAAGACTAGGATCAGGATGAATCTTAATCTCATGATCAGAGTGAGGAGATCATTTATCAATTCGAAGAGATTTAGCACTTACTAGGTATTTATATTGTATTTCATATTCCAAAATATTTTTGATGATATTTTATTTATCTATCATTGATACACATTTTTCAATTTCTATTTAAAATTAATAAATTAACATATTATTATTTTCCAATGTTCCATTTTAGAATCTAAAATTAAAACATTGTTTTCAAATTTAATTTTATTTTAGAATCTAAATTTTACATAGTTTTCAATTTCCATTGAACAATTAACATATTATTAATAATTTCATATTATTATTGTGTAATACTAATAAGTTTTATAGGCATTCAACTAAATGCATACTAATTAATAACAGTAGGATACACAACAAATGCTTAATGTGTATCTAGAAACTAATGTTTTCCTAATGTAAGCAATTAAATCATATAGAAAATTTGAACACATAAATGGATTTGAGTCTTATATTAATTTTAAAATGAAGGAATACATAAAATTATTACAATATCTTGCTCAAAAAAACTTTGCACAATGCTCAATTGGAAACTCATATTATCAAATAATTCTATCAGTTTTTGTAGTATGCTCGACTATTCATCTGATGGAAGTACAATTTGATGTAACTCATAGTAATTGACTTGTAAATTTGTTAACAATTCATAATTGGCATTAGAGATTTCCTTGAGCGTATCCTTCATGATTGAATTCAATGTTATCAATGGTTTGATGGAATCCAAAAAGTTTTCCTCATCTAGCTTATTGTATCCTCCATATTTTTTTTCAAAGCACCCTTTCCAATGTATCAGTCTGATTTGTCAAAAGCCACAACAAACCAAGATCTTTGAAGTATATTACCTTTTTATACAACTTTTGCATCATTATTGTAGATTGATTTAGAAATTCTTGTGCTTCACCTAGCTTCATACACTTCTAAATGATAGATGATGTTTTTATTGAGGCATTAATATGGTTGTGATTTCCTTTGGATGCCAATTCATTGCCACTGATTTTGTAGATTATTTACAAAATTTTCTTTGCTTTTGTCTCTCTTGAAGTTGCCATATTTCTACTTTCAAAAACGTATTGTTTGAGCTTCTTATTATATACTAGCAGACCATCAATAAATTCAAACAATTTAGAAAAATCATTAGTCCTCTACATTATTTCCCTCTCAAATGTTATGTTATATATGAACCATTATTTTTCTATAAAAGTTTCAAATACTCTATTTTGGGAAGACATTATTTCATTTTCTTCTTTCCTTAGCTAAATATGTAATTTTTCACTATTTAGTCTCTCTTCCTCCACTTTTTGTTCCCAAAGTTGTGCTCTTTATTTCTCTTTATAAAGTTTCATATTGGCTTATGTGAGGTTTTGTTGTATTTTTTATGCATTAGCTCTTTCATTATCATAATTATTTGTGCTTTCATCTAACCTTTGCTTTAGCTCATTCACTTCCACTTCTATTTGTTCATTCACATTGCTTGTAGATGTAGAGGTAACTTTTTTGATCCTTTTGTCTAATTCATTGCTCTTGTTATCTACTACTTTCCTCCTTAATTTCTAATTTATTAGGTTTGCTTGTAATTTTTATATTTGATTCTGTAACCTATTTCTTTTGCTCTCTCTCTCTCTCCCTTAAGGAATGAAGTGTATACTACTTCATTGTTCCTTTTTGATACAGTAATTTTGTCAAAAAAAATTCATTCTAAAACAATCCACTTGGATGGTGCTTACCTCATAATCAGAGCGATGCATCTAATCCTCTAGTTTATTTTGAACTCTGGGAATTGTTGTATATGAAAAGTGGGAATGATGAGGTTTTTAGTGTTTTAGAGAGATTCAATCAAATCCTCCTTTCACATATAATCATTCAAGGACATAAACCGAGTTAAGTCACTTCTATTGCAAGAGGACTCAGCTACAAGTTTGGTTTCACTTTGAGATGATAAGGAAAGTTGGAATGTATTGATAAATTTGTTAAACCCTAATCCGATTATGCCTTAAACCCTAATTATATGAAATCGTATACATACGGATGAAACATGACAAATGATCACATAGGAAGGCACTAAATGTAAATTAGAAACATACCAAGATTTAGATTTTAGAAAGAAGAAACTTCAAGGACACTGGGGTGGGTGCCCTAGTCCAATAGACCACTTTTTCTATAGATCTGGAACTATAAGCTGATGAAGATTACAACCTGCTTCGAAGTTTCTGACAATGACAATCGAGAGGACACATGGACGGGCATTTTTTGTCTAAAAGGGAATATTCTGAGAGTTATTTTCTTCAAATCCTGAATCTTTATCTCCTTCTTTGACCTCCTGCAACTCCTCTCCGCAAGATTCTGCACTTGTAACCTGCAATCCCAAGAGTGGGGTTGAGGGTTGTGGTGTTTAGGAGCTTACCTTGGTCAAGCCCCGAAATGGCATTCAAGCCTTCCAACACCATTGTTAGATCGAGTGCGTGTCCTTGGTGGATAGAGGAAAAATCAAATGATAAGATAGATTGATTGAAACACAAAGTAGATATCACCTTGGAGATGAAAACCCTCATGGAGATGAAGTGCCTTCAAATCATGAGGAAATGAGTTGCTGGAGCCAAATTTGCAACAAACACAACACAATTTTGCTTTGCAACATAATGAATGCCTTGAATTCTCTTTGCTTGATAATCATAAGTTTGCCTTAATCAACTAAGAGTAAAATGAAGTCCTAGACATGTTTATATATGCATTCCTGCTAAAATTTGCAATTCAAATTGAAAAGGCTGACAAAGGGGAACCTTTTAAAGGTCATAAATTGACACTTTAAAATTTAGGTCCCAACAAAATAGGTATGGACTAGGGCATGGGTGCCCAATTATAGAGGCCTATTTTTAGTCATGATTTATCATTAGAGTGGACACCTAATCCCCATTTGACATGGGTTTTAGGGGATTTTGCTGTAGGACAAGTTTTATACATGCATGATTAAATTAAGGGGACCTAGGAGCTAAACTTAGGAGGTAAAAGTCCTAGGGGGACATTTTACGACATAACATTTAGCCCCCACTTGAATGTATGTGTGATCTTATGATCCATACATGCATTAAAGTACGGTAAAAAACATATCAAACACGCCAGACACATGAAGCTAAGGCATACACAAAGATTGAGGAACTATTTCTAGCCCCCAGTCTTAGGTAAGTACTAGAAGACACATTGAAGATACGCAAGACACAATGAAGATAGTAAGAAGCATGCGAAACACAGAAAATATAGTAGAAGCATGCAAAACATGATGAATACATTGATATAACATTTTCATATATGCAATAAAATCCTAACTATGGGGCAGGGGGAGCTCATCACTACGCCCTTGAAACGACCAAAAACACGCAATACAAAACCCAAAATGTAGGGAGAGCTCATCGCTGCACCCTTGATACTACACTAGGGGGAAAGCATGCCAAACAAAGCTTGAGTGTGGGGGGAGCTCATCACTACACCCTTGAAACCACACAAGGGGGAAGACATGCCAAACAAAACCCTAGTGTGGGGGGAGCTCATCATTACGCCCTTGATACCATACACAAGGCAAGACACATAAAGAAGACACATGAAATACATGAGTGTCGTATAGTATGCCATAGACATACTATACATTTTATACATGGCAAACACGGGTGATGGAAGGAGATTATTGCTAAGTCCCACCATCTAAAACATGTTGCAGACACACCTGACAGTTCAGCTTATGCTACAACAATCACCAAAGACATGCTTAAGGGAGGATAGCTCAAGATCCAACCCCACCTCCCGATGAGGACTTTGTATAAAAGGACGTGCACTAGCTCAAGAGATACACCATCTTGCCTTCCGCAGAAGAGCTTTGTATAAAAGGATACACACTAGCTCAAGAGATATGTTATCCTGCCTCGCGGAGAGAGCTTTTTTATTGCAATTCAGAGAAGGATGTGCACTAGATCTCAAGAGATACAACATCCTGCCTCGTGGAGAGGGCTTACAAACACACTTTATTAGTGCCAAAATCATCAGACATATACCATTATATACGCCCCCACCTTAATATCGTTGATGTCTCTTACCGATATCAAGCACATTAAGGTAGAGAGAAAACATGCAAGGGAACAAGAGCTCTTGCAAAGCACATGCCCCCAAGGTGAAATGTACTCACAATCACCGAATGTTCCCACATACACTTTGATAAGATATGCTAAGATAAACAACAAGATCAAATCATGAAAGCTATGTATGAAAACAATCACATCAAGGACCAAGGATATAGTCATGAGTTCAGAGCCGAGTATAACCGTTGGGATGTACTACAGGTACCTTGGAACCAAGTGTAGAAAAAAGGTGAGATACCAATTAAAGTGTACAAGAGTAGATTGAGTGGATTGTAAAATGTTAGTCACAAGAAATGCCATAAGATGATACATCACATGGAGTGATTCTACTAGTCAAGCATCAGATATATATATCAACCCCATCTTCATATATGGACTAGGTCCATTTTTGCTTTCTTGCTGAAGGGACACACTGTCTGTATCAGTACTTGTTTGTTTTCATCATCCGCCAACTAGGTAGAATCACTAAAGAAGGTAAAAAAAATGAGAGAGGAGAACAAGTGCCTTAGGAACACCACGTAGGAGGATGCCCTCAGAACACCCTTTGCAACACTATGCCCTGAAGACATGACACACAACAATAAAATAGAGGAGAGGAAAGATAGAAGAATGATGAAACAAATAGAAGAATGGTCACAATAGAGATAGTTTCTCAGTATCCTTGACCTTACAAGAGTATCATGGGTCATCCAAGGAAGCCTAAACAACACATAACACATCACAAGGGAACACAACACAATGCTAACAACATATATATCTAGGAGGAGGCCACCCTTGAGAGCAACTAGAATAGGTAATACATTGAGTGTGGCTAAAGGAGGGAGAAATACTTACCTGATTCGATGGGATATCTCCTGGTGGACAATCCTTGTCTATCAACTCAGGATATCTCACATGTAGTTTTGGTCTTGTTGATATTATATCAACATTGAGTTTGCGATGACAAGAGGCTTTAGTGGGCTTCAAAGAATGATATCTGATACCGACCGTGTAATTAATTCTAGCAACTTGTAAAGGTACTCTGATTCTTTGTTGATTTACGCCACAACCATTAGCTACATAGTCTCTATTTTTGTACAAAATCTGAAATACATGACCATGGAGGGAGTCCATCTCTTTAGAAGATGGTGAGGCCTCATAAGTCTCATAGTCTATAGTATAAGTAAGAGTATTGTCTTTTTTTCTACCAAGGAGACTTTGGGTTTCTCAGGTGTCTCCAAAGATTACTTAGATGAGATTGATGTGTCAGAGTTATTAAGTTTATAGTCCCCCATAAAGGAGGGAGTAAAATCTAATGAACCCCAGTCATCACCAAAAAGTTCATTTGATGGTTTAGAGTCTTGCACAACATTATATGTGGCAAGAGGTATTGATGAATCAACTTGTAAGTTATTTAGGATTTTATGATTGTTAACTTGTTTTGTCATTTCGATATGTAAAAAGTTATTTGGGTCAGGATTAGCTTCCATGGTGTAGAGCTTGTTTTGATAAATAAACTTTATTGATCGATGAAGGGTAGATGAAACTACCCCCATGGCATGGATTCGCGGTCTACTGAGAATCATATTATATAAAAGTGAATCAGGCATGACATGAAAAAGGGTGGATAATGTCACGGGTCCAACTTTTATGGGTAAAGTTATAGTACCCAGGGATTGTCTACTAGCATTATCAAAGCCACGAATGCTAATCCTATCTGGTTTGATTAAAGAAGTGTCGATCTTGCTTCTGCGTAGCAAGTCAATGCCATAAACATTAAGAGATGATCCATTGTCAATCATAACTTGCTTTATCAACTTTTTATCTAACATGATAAATATTATAAGACAATCATATATTCATCTTTAATTGATAGTATTTCATGTTGTTGAAACATAATATCTATTTTTGTCGCATGCATACTCTCTAACAGAGATGCTACATCATTTGACTTAATAATAGGTGGTACAATCAACTTTTGTAAAGCTTCTTGGAGCATTCCATGGTATGTAGGTGATGTTTGTATTAAATCCCAAAGAGAGATCTTAGCTAGAGTAGCGTGAAGCTATTCAACAAGATCATATTCTTTACCACTTTTATGAGTAAGGCGAGGTGGTGGAGGGAGCATAGGTTGAGAACATGGAAGAGAGACAGGGACACATGGTGCTTGCTTACTTCACTTATTATTATAGGTGGTGTACGTGTGATCAATCACATTGCGGTGTGGTTGTTGTGACACATATAGAAGACCTTGATTTCTTTGAGTGATTTGTCTTACATAGTTTAGAATGTAATCCAGGGGTCGAGGTGGTTTTCGATCACCTTGAACCGTAATCACCAGTTTTAAAATAATGTGCATTAGGTGCCACTTGCACCATCATCTTAGGAATATTGATACATTTAACTAGTAACCCCTTAGTGGGTGGAAGAAATCTATTGCTAAAGATTGAATTAACATTATTTTCCTCTAGATTAACTTAACATCTATCCCTAAAGGATTTAATGTGAGAGACCTTTTATAATCCACCAATGCTTCTAATTTTAAAGGTAGAGCATCCGGGTTAAGGGAAGGTATAGTGTTTTTAAGGAGGTTGGTGATGATCGTATCATTAGTGATGTCTAACAGGATTGAATTTGCAATAAAAGTAGAGCTATTCATGGTCTTCTCATCCTTAGAGATATCCAAGGTTCTTGAACATTCATCCAAAGGAGAAAGATCAAAGGTTTTGACTTCCTTGGTGACGTCCAAGGTGTTTTAACATTCAACTAGAGGAGGAATAGGATAACTTATGGAATCATCATCATTGTCGTCATATCTTTTAGCTATCAGTTCCAAGGCATTAACGGAAGAAGAATTTTCACACTCATCTATCTCATGAGGATTCATAGAAATGAATTTGGTTAAATATTTTAATATAAAAGGATATGCACCTATGAGTATTGTGAAGCTATCAAAATCAAGTATATAACAAAGTAATTTGAGTTCATGTGTAGAACATTTAGAAACATCAATATCAATTATAGATGTTGTGTGTTTTAGACTATGAGGATTCTCATTAGTGAATTTAGAGAAAATTTCAAAATCTAGGATATACACGCAAATATTTCAAATAGGAATAACATGAAGATGCCATCATGAAATGTCTTGACACAATAATATCTAATAAGATTTATTCATTTATCAAATACAAACAATATTGAAATGTTATGAGACTATTTCGGACCAAAGCACTTGTTTGAGGAAAATGGGTACTAAAAGACACACGGATTTCACAACAAAAAAAGTGGATAGGAGGAAATAGTACTACAAAACAAGGAAAAGTAAGTGATTTTAAAGTTTATAATCAAAAAGATATGAATGAGGTGTGTAAACACTTAGTGTTGAAATACACACTATGTAATTATGAATATGCCAATTTTCACACAATGATATGAAATTATGCAAACTTTTCAAATGAAAAATGAATATATGCTTGAATATGGATGAAAGATTTGAAATACAATATATTTATGACAAATGCAATGAAACAATACATATTTGTGCTTGTTTATGCACCTAAAATGCTCAAAATTTTCAATTTTTCCAATGTAAATGCACAAAAGATGTAACGAAACTAAGAGGATGATAAGGTACAAAAAACCAAGATCCTTTGATCATTCCAATAATGCATAAAATTTTGTCACAACACACAAATCTTGCAATTCTATATGAAAGATTAGCCAAATGTATTAAAAATGCAAGGATTTTTGAAACCCTAATAGTGAAATTAAGCCATGAAAATATGCAAAATAATGAATGAATGAGATCTAATCAGATTTAATGTGTAAAATAACTTAGATGAGATGTCAAAAAGATGCAAATATCCTACAATGCTCAATGCAAAATGAACATTAAGTAAAGATGAATGAATATGCTTATTTTTGTTGAAATACACAATGTGTAAATGCAAAATTTTGAGATCTAAATGAAAAAACACACAATGATGATACACTACAGTCCAAATAAGATTTGAAAGAGTATTTTAAATGAGTGATAAAATATGAAACAATATTTTAATTACAAACCCTAGCTTTTGAAATTACTAGGTTATATGAAAAATACAAAATTTCAAGTAAAACCCTAGCAAATGAAAGATGCAAATGCAAGGTAAATGATGATAAAAAGATGAAATGCCATAATTTATCTAAGATATGATGTAAATATCAGAAAGTTAAATGTTTTCAATGATATGCGAGAAAATAGTGCAATCTATGCCTTAAGGCAAGCCAAAAATGCCTATTTTTTCAAAATTTTCAAATTTATGCAAAGTTTTTGAATGTATCAAGATGAAAATGATATGAATGATTAAAAATATGATTACAACACTCAAAAAGATGTAATTTCATTAAAAACACAGGTTCACCAAAATTTTATATATGAAAAGTGGGAATGATGAGATTTTTAGTGTTTTAGAGAGATTCAATCAAACCCTCATTTCACATATAATCATTCAAGGACATAAATCAAGTTCAGTTACTTCTATTGCAAGAGGACTCAAGTATAGGTTTGGTGTCACTTTGAGATGATAAGGAAAGTTGGAATGCATTGATAAATTTGTTAAACACTAATCTGATTATGCCTTAAATCCTAATTTTATGAAATCGTATATAGACGGATGAAACACCACAAATGATCGCACAAGAAGGCAATAAATGTAGATTAGAAACATACTAGGATTTGGATTTTAGAAAGCAAAAAATTTAAGGACACTGGGGTGGGAACCCTAGTCCAACATGCCACTTTTTTTGTAGATTTAGAACTGTAAGTTGATGAAGACTGCAACTTGCTTCAGAGTTTTTGACAACAACAATCAGGAGGACATAGGGACAGGTGCCCTTGTCCAAAAGGGAATATTCTCTATTGTTTTCTTCATATATTGAATCTTTATCTCTTGCTGTGACCTCCTGCAACTCCTCTCTGCAAGATTCTGCACTTGTAACCTGCAATCACAAGAGAGGGAATGGGGGTTATGCTGTTTAAGAGCTTGCCTCAGTCAATCCTCAGAATGGAATTCAAGCCTTCCAACACCATTGTTAGATAGAGTGCATGTCCTTGGTGGATAGAGACAAAATCAAATGATAAGATATATTGATTGAAACACAAAGTAGATATCACCTTGGAGGTGAAAACCCTAACAAATATGAAGTGCCTTCAAATTATGAGGAAATGAGTTGATGGAGCCACATCTACAACAAACACATACAAACACAACATAATTCTTCTCTGCAACACAATGAATGCCTTGAATGCTCTTTTCTTGATAATCATAAGTTCGCATTAATCAACTAGGAGCAAAATGAAGTCCTAAACATGTTTATATATGCGTTCCCGCTAACATTTGTAAGTCAAATTGAAAAGGCCGACAAAGGGAAACCTTTTAATGGTCATAAACTGACACTTTAAAATTGAGGTCCTAAAAAAATAGGTTTGGGCTAGGGCATGAGCGCCCAAGTCTAGAGGCCTATTTTTAGTCATGATTTATCATTAGAGTGGTCCCCTAAGCCCCATTTGAAATGGGTTTCAAGGGATTTTGCTTAGGGACAAGTTTTACACATGCATGATAAAATTAAGAGGACCTAGGAGCTAAACTTAGGAGGTAAAAGTCCTAAGGGACATTTTACAAAATAATAGGAACAACAATCGTGTACTTCATGGTTTATGTATCTAGGTATTTGTAGGATTTTAAGTTATAGTAGTTGTACTCTCTAGCACTTGATTATTACGTCTTTGACATTTTTTTCTTTCTTGTTAAACTTAGCTTTGTAATTAAAAACATGGGACTACTAACACAATCAGGTGCTTGAATGGTGAAGGAGTATTTGCAATGTTGGGGACATTTCTAATTGTTTGAGGTTGAGGATTAGCCATTCGCGTTCTAGTCACACTAACAACAAGAGGGGTTTTGATTAGAAATAATTTCTTTGAGGCAGAAATCAAGATAGTTGGACTTGGAATTGTTATAATCTTTTTCCTCTTCTCATTCCCCTGTTCATTGAGATTCTCTATAGTATCTATTTCTATTGACCTATTTTGAATATTTTTTAATTATAGCACTTACTAACCACTACTACTAGTACTTGTACCATTACCACCAGTACCACTAGATTCTCCACCATCTCCTTTATGAGTTGAATGAGAATTTTAAATATCTGAAGACCCTTGTGGTACTAGTTATGATTGTATCTAACTCTAACTTGTAGCACCTAATGGAATATCTCACAAAACATTATGGGACCAGAGGCATTTTCATCTAGAACCGCAACATGTTTCATCGACATTAAGAGTATCATCATATGATTTTGGCTGACCTACACATTTCTAAGGAATTAAGAGATGGAAGCCCTTGTAACCAATATGGATCACTCTTTGAGCTAGGAATGGATATTTAGGCATCTCCTATACTCAGTAGAAGTTAGTAGTAGCATAGAGAGTATTGATAGTTTTGAGTTTTGAGGGTCTAGAGTTTAGGGTTTTGTCAGATCCTTCAAATATCTAATTACATAAGAGATTATAATGCCCATGTGACAGGCCTATCAGCCTTATTGTAATCATTTGTGAAGTTGAATAAAATAAAATTCCAATTTGTTGTTTCATTCATTATGTTTATTCTTCTATATTTACTCTAAGGATGTATGGTTGAACAGTCCTTTCCCTAGACCTTCCATCTATGACTTCATTAAAAGGGGCCCTAAAATCTATTGACAACTGACCAAGCTTCAATAAAATAATAGAAAAATTACATTGAAACAAAAAAAAAAGCTACATAGAAGGCCAAACAAAACACAAAACAATAGACCAAAGACCTACATATTTTTCAATGTTTCAATAGCTTCCAATCCTTGTTGGTTAAATCTTGCATGCAGATCCAAAAGTCCTACAATTCTCTTTTTTCTTCCTCATAGCTCATTTTCTTGCTACTCCTAGTTCTTTCACTAGGTCCTACTTTTGTATCTTTACCCTCCAAAAGGGGAACCTCTAAATCTTTAGTAGTTATGTTTATCTTCTATGTTAGGATCTTTATCCCCATTGCACTATTCTAAATGGTGCACTTGTTGACTTTGATAACCTTGTTTAGGTTGTCCCTAATGGTGTTCATGTCCTTCTAGCAATAACAATCTATTATTGTGTGTTAAGGATTAAAACATTGCCCATACATAGCCAAGAATTCAGAATGCACAATAAAAACTCAAATCAAGCATGGAATAAGAACACAATCACAACATAGTGATTTACCTTGAAAAACCCCAAACCAGGGAAAAACCAGTAATGAAGATCTTCATATTAACCTTCAGCCCCAACTAGGCTGAGCCTGGAGGCTTCAACCAACCACACATACAATGGAGTCACCAAGCCATTATATAGACTTCCATACATACAAAACCATGCGCTCAAAACCAAGAGCTCTAAAACCATTGACCAATACAACTAGCACAAAACCATGTGCTAAAGACCACTAATGGTTAATCCACTAACTCTAACCCAAGAACTAGTTTAACCCAACAATCCCCCCTTCCACAAGCACCAAGTGTAATGCCCTCTCTGCCACCATGATTGACATCAAACTAGGAATCCACATGACTCTAAGCCCCCCTTACCACTTGGGAGAACTCCTCTCTTACCAAGTCTTTCCTTTCAGGGATTGAGCAAGCCATACTAGGTCTTATAACCATCAACCCAAATACATGTATTAAATTTTACATACAACTCCATTACAATCTTGTTCTTGCTACAACCAACCTTAGCTACGGGAACCTACAACACTTACATACAATGACTTTTACCAGGCAACATGCCTACAATAGCAACCATGACCAATCTTGCACAGACTTGCTCAACCTTCTGCCGAGAGCCAGAGCATTGAGGCACACGCTCAAACCTTCTATTTCAACAAGAATACCAAATCAAAAAAATAAATGCTGCATTATCTCCACAGGATCTGATACCAATTGTTAGGGATTAAAACAACACCCATACACAACCAAGAATTCAAAATACACAATAGAAACTCAAATCAAGCATGGAACAAGAACACAATGACAACACAATGATTTACCCTAGAAAACCCCAAACTGGGGAAAAACCAACAATGAAGATCTTCATATTAACCCTCAGCCCCAACCGGGCTGAGCTTGGAGGCTTCAACTAGCCACACATACAATGGAGTCACCAAGCCATTATATAGACTTCCATACATGCAAGGGAACAAGAGCTCTCGCAAAGCCCATGCCCCCAAGGTGAAATGTACTCACGATCACCGAATGTTCCCACATACACATTGATAAGATATGCTAAGATAAACAACAACATCAAATCATGAAAGCTATGTATGAAAACAATCACATCAAGGACCAAGGATATACTCATGAGTTCAGAGCTGAGTATAACTGTTGGGATGTACTATAGGTACCTTGGAACCAAGTGTAGCAACAAGGTGAGATACCAATTAAAGTGTAAACAAGATGATTTACCAATTAAAGTGTACAAGAGCAGATTGAGTGGATTGTAAAATGTTAGTCACAAGAAATGCCATAAGATGATACATCACATGGAGTGATTCTACTAGTCAAGCATCAGATATATATATCAACCCCATCTTCATATATGGACTAGGTCCATTTTTGCTTTCTTACTGAAGGGACACACTGTCCGTATCAGTATTTGTTTGTTTTCATCATCCGCCAACTAGGTAGAATCACTAAAGAAGGTAAAAAAAATGAGAGAGGAGAACAAGTGCCTTAGGAACACCACGTAGGAGGATGCCCTCAAAACACCCTTTGCAACACTATGCCCTGAAGACATGACACACAACAATAAAATAGAGGAGAGGAAAGATAGAAGAATGATGAAACAAATAGAAGAATGGTCACAATAGAGACAGTTTCCCAGTATCCTTGACCTTACAAGAGTATCATGGGTCATCCAAGGAAGCCTAAAAAACACATAACACATCACGAGGGAACACAACACAATGCTAACAACATATATATCTAGGAGGAGGCCACCCTTGAGAGAAACTAGAATAGGTGATACATCGAGTGTGGCTAAAGGAGGGAGAAATACTTACCTGATTCGATGGGATATCTCCTGGTGGACAATCCTTGTCTATCAACTCAGGATATCTCACATGTAGTTTTGGTCTTGTTGATATTATATTAACATTGAGTTTGGGATGACAAGAGGCTTTAGTGGGCTTCAAAGAATGATATCTGATACCGACCGTGTAATTAATTCTAGCAACTTGTAAAGGTACTCTGATTCTTTGTTGATTTACGCCACAACTATTAGCTACATAGTCTCTATTTTTGTACAAAATCTGAAATACACGACCATGGAGGGAGTCCATCTCTTTAGAAGATGGTGAGGCCTCATAAGTCTCATAGTCTATAGTATAAGTAAGAGTATTGTCTTTGTTTTCTACCAAGGAGACTTTGGGTTTCTCAGGTGTTTCCAAAGATTACTTAGATGAGATTGATGTGTCAGAGTTATTAAGTTTATAGTCCCCCATAAAGGAGGGAGTAAAATCTAATGAACCCTAGTCATCACAAAAAAGTTCATTTGATGGTTTCGAGTCTTGCACAACATTATATGTGGCAAGAGGTATTAATGAATCAACTTGTAAGTTATTTAGACTTTTATGATTGTTAACTTGTTTTGTCATTTCGATATGTAAAAAGTTATTTGGGTCAGGATTAGCTTCCACGGTGTAGAGCTTGTTTTGATAAATAAAATTTATTGATCGATGAAGGGTAGATGAAACTGCCCCCATGACATGGATCCGTGGTCTACTGAGAATCATATTATATAAAAGTGAATCAGGCATGACATGAAAAAGGGTGGATAATGTCATGGGTCCAACCTTTATGGGTAAAGTTATAGTACCCAGGGATTGTCTACTAGCATTATCAAAGCCACGAATGCTAATCCTATCTGGTTTGATTAAAGAAGTGTCGATCTTGCTTCTGCGTAGCAAGTCAATGCCACAAACATTAAGAGATGATCCATTGTCAATCATAACTTGCTTTATCAACTTTTTATATAACATGATAAATATTATAAGAAAATCATATATTCATCTTTAATTGATAGTATTTCATGTTGTTGAAACATAATATCTATTTTTGTCACATGCATACTCTCTAACAGAGATGCTACATCATTTGACTTAACAATAGGTGGTACAATCAACTTTTGTATAGCTTCTTGGAGCATTCCATGGTATGTAGGCAATGTTTGTATTAAATCCCAAAGAGAGATCTTAGCTGGAGTAGCGCAAAGCTATTCAACAAGATCATATTCTTGACCACTTTTATGAGTAAGGCGAGGTGGTGGAGGGAGCATAGGTTGAGAACATGGAAGAGAGACAGGGACACATGGTGCTTGCTTACTTCACTTATTATTACAGGTGGTGTATGTGTGATCAATCACATTGCGGTGTGGTTGTTGTGACACATATTGAAGACCTTGATTTCTTTGAGTGATTTGTCTTACATAGTTTAGAATGTAATCCAGGGGTCAAGGTGGTTTTCGATCACCTTGAACCGTAATCACCAGTTTTAAGCAAGAAGGTGCATTAGGTGCCACTTGCACCATCATCTTAGGAATATTGATACATTTATCTAGTAACCCCTTAGTGGGTGGAAGAAATCTATTGCTAAAGATTGAATTAACATTGTTTTCCTCTAGATTATACTTAGCATCTATCCCTAAAGGATTTAATCCACCAATGCTTCTAATTTTGAAGGTAGAGCATCAGGGTTAAGGGAAGGTATAGTGTTTTTAAGGGGGTTGGTGATGATCGTATCATTAGTGATGTCTAACAGGATTGAATTTGCAATGAAAGTAGAGCTATTCATGGTCTTCTCATCCTTAGAGATATCCAAGGTTCTTGAACATTCATCCAAAGGAGAAAGATCAAAGGTTTTGACTTCCTTGGTGATATCCAAGGTGTTTTAACATTCAACTAGAGGAGGAATAGGATAACTTATGGAATAATCATCATTGTCATCATATCTTTTAGCTATCAGTTCCAAGGCATTAACGGAAGAAGAATTTTCACACTCATCTTTCTCATGAGGATTCATAGAAATGAATTTAGTTAAATATTTTAATATAAAAGGATATGCACCTATGAGTATTGTGAAGCTATCAAAATCATGTATATAACAAAGTAATTTGAGTTCAGGTGTAGAACATTTAGAAACATCAATATCAATAATAGATGTTGTGTGTTCTAGACTATGAGGGTTCTCATTAGTGAATTTAGAGAAAATTTCAAAATCTAGGATATACACATGCAAATATTTCAAATAGGAATAACATGAAGATGCCATCATGAAATGTCTTGAAACAATAATATCTAATAAGATTTATTCATTTATCAAATACAAACAATATTGAAATGTTATGAGACTATTTTGCACCAAAGCACTTGTTTGAGGAAAATGGGTATTAAAAGACACATGGAGTTCACAACAAAAAAAGTGGATAGGAGGAAATAGTACTACAAAACAAGGAAAAGTAAGTGATTTTAAAGTTTTTAATCAAAAAGATATGAATGAGGTGTGTAAACACTTAGTGTTGAAATACACACTATGTAATTATGAATATGCCAATTTTCACACAATGATATGAAATTATGCAAACTTTTCAAATGAAAAATGAATATATGCTTGAATATGGATGAAAGATTTGAAATATAATATATTTATGACAAATGCAATGAAACAATACAAATTTGTGCTTGTTTATGCACCTAAAATGCTCAAAATTTTCAATTTTTCCAATGTAAATCACAAAAGATGTAACAAAACTAGGAGGATGATAAGGTACAGAAAACCAAGATCCTTTGATCATTCCAATAATGCAGAAAAGTTTTTCACAACAAACAAATCTTGCAATTCTATATGAAAGATTAGCCAAATGTATTAAAAATGCAAGGATTTTTGAAACCTTAATAGTGAAATTAAGCCATGAAAATATGCAAAATGATGAATGAATGAGATCTAATCAGATTTAATGTGTAAAATAACTTAGATGAGATGTAAAAAAGATGTAAATATCCTACAATGCTCAATGCAAAATGAACATTAAGGAAAGATGAATGAATATGCTTATTTTTGTTGAAATACACAATGTGTAAATACAAAATTTTGAGATCTAAATGAAAAAACACACAATGATGATACACTACAGTCCAAATAAGATTTGAAAGAGTGTTTTAAATGAGTGATAAAATCTGAAACAAGATTTTAATTACAAACCCTAGCTTTTGAAATTACTAGGTTATATGAAAAATACAAAATTTCAAGTAAAACCCTAGCAAATGCAAGGTAAATGATGATAAAAAGATGAAATGCCATAATTTATCTAAGATATGATGTAAATATCAGAAAGTTAAATGTTTTCAATGATATGCAAGAAAATAGTGCAATCTATGCCTTAATGCAAGCCAAAAATGCCTATTTTTTCAAAATTTTCAAATTTATGTAAAGTTTTTGAATGTATCAAGATGAAAATGATATGAATGATTAAAAATATGATTAAAACACTCAAAAAGATGCAATTTCATTAAAAACATGGGTTCACCAAAATGTTATATATGAAAAGTGGGAATGATGAGATTTTTAGTGTTTTAGAGAGATTCAATCAAACCCTCCTTTCACATATAATCATTCAAGGACATAAATCAAGTTTAGTTACTTCTATTGCAAGAGGACTCAACTACAGGTTTGGTGTCACTTTGAGATGATAAGAAAAGTTGGAATGCATTGATAAATTTGTTAAACCCTAATCTGATTATGCCTTAAATCCTAATTATATGAAATCATATATAGACGGATGAAACACGACAAATGATCGCACAGGAAGACACTAAATGTATATTAGAAACATACTAGGATTTGGATTTTAGAAAGAGGAAAATTTAAGGACACTGTGGCGGGAACCCTAGTCGAACATGCCACTTTTTTTGTAGATTTGGAACTGTAAGCTAATGAAGACTGCAACTTGCTTCAGAGTTTTTGACAACAACAATCAGGAGGACATAGGGGCAGGTGCCCTTGTCCAAAAGGGAATATTCTCTATTGTTTTCTTTAGATATTGAATCTTTATCTCTTCTTGTGACCTCCTGCAACTCCTCTCTGCAAGATTCTGCACTTGTAACCTGCAATCACAAGAGAGGGAATGTGGGTTATGCCATTTAAGAGCTTGCCTCGGTCAATCCCTGGAATGGAATTCAAGCCTTTCAACACCATTGTTAGATAGAGTGCATGTCCTTGGTGGATAGAGGCAAAATCAAATGATAAGCTATATTGATTGAAACACAAAGTAGATATCACCTTGGAGGTGAAAACCCTAACAAATATGAAGTGCCTTCAAATTATGAGGAAATGAGTTGATGGAGCCAAATCTACAACAAACACATACAAACACAGCATAATTCTTCTCTGCAACACAATGAATGCCTTGAATGCTCTTTTATTGATAATCATAAGTTTGCCTTAGTCAACTAGGAGCAAAATGAAGTCCTAAACATGTTTATATATGCATTCCCGCTAACATTTGTAAGTCAAATTGAAAAGGCCAACAAAGGGAAACCTTTTAATGGTCATAAAGTGACACTTTAAAATTGAGGTCCTAAAAAAATAGGTCTGGGCTAGGGCATGAGCGCCCAAGTCTAGAGGCCTATTTTTAGTCATGATTTATCATTAGAGTGGTCCCCTAAGCCCCATTTGAGATGGGTTTCAAGGGATTTTGCTTAGGGACAAGTTTTACACATGCATGATAAAATTAAGAGGACCTAGGAGCTAAACTTAGGAGGTAAAAGTCCTAAGGGACATTTTACAAAATAATAGGAACAACAATCATGTACTTCATGGTTTATGTATCTAGGTATTTGTAGGATTTTAAGTTATAGTAGTTGTATTCTCTAGCACTTGATTATTGTGTCTTTGACATTTTTTTCTTTCTTGTTAAACTTAGCTTTGTAATTAAAAACATGGGACTACTAACACAATCAGATGCTTGAATGGTGAAGGAGTATTTGTAATGTTGGGGACATTTCTAATTGTTTGAGGTTGAGGATTAGCCGTTCGCGTTCTAGTCACACTAACAACAAGAGGGGTTCTGATTAGAAATAATTTCTTTGAGGCAAAAATCAAGATAGTTGGACTTGGAATTGTTATAATCTTTTTCCTCTTCTCATTCCCCTATTCGTTGAGATTCTCTATAATATCTATTTCTATTGACCTATTTTGAATATTTTTTAATTATAGCACTTACTAGCCACTACTACTAGTACTTGTACCATTACCACCAGTACCACTAGATTCTCCACCATCTCCTTTATGAGTTGAATGAGAATTTTAAATATCTGAAGACCCTTGTGGTACTGGTTATGATTGTATCTAACTCTAACTTGTAGCACCTAACTGAACATCTCACAAAACATTATGGGACCAGAGGCATTTTCATCTAGAACTGCAACATGTTTCATCAACATTAAGAGTATCATCATATGATTTTGGCTGACCTACACATTTCTAAGGAATTAAGATATGGAAGCCCTTGTAACCAATATGGATCACTCTTTGAGCTGGGAATGGATATTTAGGCATCTCCTATACTCGCTAGAAGTCAGTAGTAGCATAGAGAGTATTCATAGTTTTGAGTTTTGAGGGTCTAGAGTTTAGGGTTTTGTCAGATCCTTCACATATCTGATTACATAAGAGATTATAATGCCCATGTGACAGGCCTGTCAGCCCTATTGTAATCATTTGTGAAGTTGAATCAAATAAAAATCCAATTTGTTGTTTCATTCATTATGTTTATTCTTCTATATTTACTCTAAGGATGTATGGTTGAATAGTCCTTTCCCTAGACCTTCCATCTGTGACTTCATTAAAAGGGGCCCTAAAATCTATTGACAACTAACCAAACTTCAATAAAATAATAGAAAAATTACATTGAAACAACAAAAAAGATGCATAGAAGGCCAAACAAAACACAAAACAATAGACCAAAGACCTACATATTTTTCAATGTTTCAATAGCTTCCAATCCTTGTTGGTTAAATCTTCTATGTAGATCTAAAAAGTCCTACAATTCTCTTTTTTTTTCCTCATAGCTCATTTTCTTGCTACTCCTAGTTCTTTCACTAGGTCCTACTTTTGTATCTTTACCCTCCAAAATAGGAACCTCTAAATCTTTAGTAGTTATGTTTAGCTTCTTTGTTAGGATCTTTATCCCCATTGTACTATTCTGAATGGTGCACTTGTTGACTTTGATAACCTTGTTTAGGTTGTCCCTAATGGTGTTCATGTACTTCTCTAGCAATAACAATCTATTATTGTGTGTTAATGATTAAAACAATGCCCATACATAGCCAAGAATTCAGAATGCACAACAATAACTCAAATCAAGCATGGAATAAGAACACAATCACAACATAGTGATTTACCCTAGAAAACCCCAAACCAGGGAAAATCCAGTAATGAAGATCTTCATATTAACCTTCAACCCCAACTAGGCTGAGCCTGGAGGCTTCAACCAACCACACATACAATGGAGTCACCAAGCCATTATATAGACTTCCATAATTGCAAAACCATGTGCTTAAAACCAAGAGCTCCAAAACCATGGACCAATACAGCTAGCACAAAACCATGTGCTAAAGACCACTAATGGTTAATCCACTAACTCTAACCCAAGAACTAGTTTAACCCAACAATCCCCCCTTCCACAAGCACCAAGTGCAATGCCCTCTCTATCACCAAGATTGACATCAAACTAGGAATCCACATGACTCTAAGCCCCCCTTACCACCTGGGAGAACTCCTCTCTTACCAAGTCTTTCCTTTCAGGGATTAAGCAAGCCATACTAGGTCTTACAACCATCAGCCCAAATACATGTATTAAATTTTACATACAACTCCATTACAATCTTGTTCTTGCTACAACCAACCTTGGCTACGGGAACCTACAACACTTACATATAATGACTTTTACCAGGCAACATGCCTACAATAGCAACCATGACTAATCTTGCACAGACCTGCTCAACCTTCTTCCGGGAGCCAGAGCATTGAGGCACACGCTCAAACCTTCTATTTCAGCAAGAATACCAAATCAAAAAAATAAATGCTGCATTATCTCCACAGGATCTGATACCAATTGTTAGGGATTAAAACAACACCCATACACAGCCAATAATTCGAAATACACAATAGAAACTCAAATCAAGCATGTAACAAGAACACAATGACAACACAATGATTTACCCTAGAAAACCCCAAGTTGGGGAAAAACCAACAATGAAGATCTTCATATTAACCCTCAGCCCCAACTGGGCTGAGCCTAGAGGCTTCAACTAGCCACACATACAATGGAGTCACCAAGCCATTATATAGACTTCCATACATGCAAAACCATGGGCTCAAAATGAAGAGCTCCAAAACCATGGACCAATACAACTAGCACAAAACCATGTGCTAAAGACCACTAATGGTTAATCCACTAAATCTAATCCAAGAACTAGTTTAACCCAACAATTGTGATCGTCCTGGCCCTTCTTAAACTGTTCACCCAAGGTATCATTTTTTCCCTTATACTCACTACAATCATTGATTAGTCTATTAACTTGGTGGAAGTTCCCAGTTCTAGAAGATTCTAACATCCTCCTCCTTCTAAATTTGTGTTTTCCCTCTCTGTTTCTTTTACATCAAATATAGCTTAAAATGTTGATTCTATTAATTTTAATGAAAAACCATTTGGTGAGACAATGTTATGCCTCAATAACTTCTTGTAAGGTCCCTAGTTTTTGGCTCACCTAATTTACAATGTCAAATAGTTATTGTAAAGACAAGGGATTAGACACTAGTAAGGAAAAATCCTTTAGTAGAGTAGGATGGGGATCAAGTAGGTTATAGGAAATCCTTAGCTTTTCCTTCCCCCTTAGTATCCAGACCACACAAATGCATTGGGATTTCCTAAGTATTGTCACCTCTCTTGTTCACATTATCAATTTTAACCCTAGGGACATGGGGCTGACCTTTAATGGGGTCTCCTCTCTTTCTTTTACCCTCCCTTGAACTATCAATTTCTCTATAGTTTCCTTCTACCACCCTTTAATCCTATAACCTTGGAATGCTATGCTTGGAAATGGATTCCTTAACTTTAGAATCTATTGTAGATTCTTCCTCTATAGCCTCGTAGGCATCATCCCAAAAATATTTTGAATTCCTAGAAGTGGAGTCAAAGTACTCAACCACTCTTTTCATCTTTACATTTAAAACCTTGATGGTGAACCTTAGGATTCTTTACTCTTACAAAGTTCACTATGAGTAAAATTATCCCTTGATGGAGGGGTATCATCCTCAAGGCCTATTTATAGTCCTTGATAGAATTCTCCAAAGAAGATAGAAAGTAAAAAAGAAAGGATACCAATTTTTTATGCCTAAAGTGATTTAATAGGGTGAAATGATAATAATACACAAAATTGAATCTTCCCTCTAGAGTTATGTACCTCATAATATAGAACCTCATTCCAAGGGGGATTTAAAGAGCTCCTAGCATGCCCTAAATGGAGTATTTTTAGTTCTTCACCATTCTTAAATAAAAGAAATGCCATCATTGCATGTTTGTTTATCTTTAAGAAAAAAATCGCCCCATTGAAGAGAGCCTAGTAACCTAGGCCAACAACTCCTCGTAACATCAAAATCTAAACCCTACACCATAACATGCCTATTGTCTCATCCTTTTAAAACTCCAATTGTCAATGGAGTATCATGCCCATTTAACCTCTCAAGATAAAGAGTTAAAAACGCATTCATCAAAATCTTCCATACTCTTTGGTTTTACTTAACACTATTGCAGCTCAAAGGCTTTATTCAATTTCTATCACCTCCCATTGTTTCAAACCCCCTCTCAATTTTCCCTATGCCTTACAATATCCCAATAGTGTTGTCTCACCGAAGATAATCAATGAAAGATATGAAAAAAAGATGATAGAGAATGTCTCCAAGTACACCAAATCATCATGACTAAGGTGACCTTTCCTCATGTGAGCGATTAACTAAATTCTCTCCATCTGAAAAGGATAATCAATTTTAATAATTTTAAATATTATCATTATTAATTTTAATAACTTCCAAAGAGAATATGTCATTCTTCACCCAATTAGTGATTCCTTTATGGTATACTCCCCAATTAGCAAAAAAATAACTACTCTATTGGCTTCTCTAAAAATATGGACTATATTAACATTTCTTATGTCATCAATAATATCAATTGAAACCTTTATCAAGCCTTCAATAGTCCATCTTGTCTAGTTTCTCTTCTTCAAATAATTTATAATGTTCATCGAATCCTCTTCTATAATTAAGAGATGAACACCAAACTATTGGGCCATTTTTAAAGCATTGTAGACTATTGTAGCTTCGAAAAATGGTTGGTCTAATTTCCTAAGTTAATTGCAAATGCTACAATCAAGTTACCTTTATTAGATTCTCTTAGCACTCCTCTACCTCCTGCTAGGCTAGGATTCCCTTTCGAAGCTCCATGGAAGTTAAACTTGCACTAATTAGGAGGGGAAAGGATTAGATAATATTATGTCTTTTGGATTTAGAATCCTTGAAAGGAACTAAAATATAAAAGTCAAGCTTCCAAGATGATGCTATCTCCAAGTCATCCTTAAAGACTTCAATCTTAGGATTTAAAGAAAATTTTTCTTAATAGATACAATAAAGTGTTCCCTTATAGCTACACACATTTTATTAACCACCCTACTCACTTGACACTTCATATCATATTAGAAAATTCTATTGTTTCTTTCCTTCCATAACCCCAAAATAGCATAAGGTAAGGTAATAATCCACAACAATTTTAAGGAAGGGTTTTCAAAAGGAGAAGACCATTGTTCCATTATCCCTTAAATATCATTAGGGAAAGAACAACTAACCTTGAAGAGGGAAAGTAAGAGACTCCAAACTTCCCATGAGAAGGGACATTCCAACAACAAATGAACAATATTTGCTTCTGCTTCTTCACATAAGGATCATATATTAGGGAAAGTAAATCCCCTTTTAACAAAATTATCAATCATAAGGACTTTGTTTTGAGCCACCAACCATAAAAAATATTAAGTTTAGGAAATAGCTGAGGTTTCCATATTTTTCCCAATAAGGAGAAGGGCCTTGATAAACTAACATAGCAAACCCTAAAGCAATAGAAAAAATACTTGTAGAATTAACTTCCCATAGTAGTTCATCCCATCTGAAAGATTGTCAAATACGATACATGTGCAATATGGATTATAAATTAGAAATAGAAAAAACAACATTAGAAGAATCACCAATAAGGTTCTTCTAATAGTTAACTCCATTAACCTCTTCAATGTAGTCTATCACTTTAGTCCCAAAGGTTATTTTACATAAGTCTACAATAGGAGCTACCCATTTAGCATCCTTTAAAGGAGAATTTAAAATCCATGCATCCTTCCAAAAATTAATGTTGATCCATCCCTAAGTTTTTATTTCATACCTTTATTAAGTATAAATCTACTAGAGACCATTCTTCTCCAAATATAGGATCCTTGGGGAAGATCATTGCTAGTCAACATATCACCATTTTAATCATTCAAGTATTTTTTAGAAGTGATATAAGTCCATTATTTCTCTTTTTAAAGTAATATCCAAGTAATTTAAATATTTAGAGAAAGGTTGAAATCTCTAATCCTTCTTAAACCTAGTCCACATTTACTTTTAATATTGTGTACATAACATGTTGCACTTGCACTTTTTGTTCGTATAATTTACACTTGTTTGAGAATAATAAGAAACTTTAGAATTTAGGTCATAGTATTTCACACAAGAAATTCAAGAATTAGGTTTTAATTGCTAAGTGGTGCTGGTTGGGAGTGAGAGGGACACTACACTAGAAATTCATCTTTCGAGGTAAGTGAAAGACATAAAACCTACATTCCTTTGAAATTTCGATTACTATAACTTATAAGCCTTCAATTTCAAAATTTTTGATCTCACACTTTAGGGTTAAGGGTTTACAAGTATGTCTACTACTACAAAAGGGAAAGTAAAAGCAATAAATAAAATAAACTACATCGAACTTCTTAAAACCCTAGGTTTTACTAACGAATACCATGATAATTATCATCCTATAATCACTTGTAGATTAATCTTAGAGCTTAGATATATATGTGAGAATAAGATAGTAGGTCAAATGAGTGGCTGGGCTAACAAACCAATACTAATTAATAGTGTCATTGTGCTATAGATAGTTAGATTGGGACACATGATGTTCCATGAGGATTTCCCTTGCCTAGAATTTATCATGGTTTGTGCCCAGAATTATGATGAAAATACAAAAGTAATTGTTCACAAAAATAGCAAAGAATAAATCTTGTCCATTACCATAATAGAAGTTTGCTACTTGTTGGAGTTTCCACTTGAATATTTTGGGATCAGTTGCATTTCCATTAACCTAGAACAAATTTCTTGTGATTATGAAGTAGCACGTTCAAATTCCAAACATTTTATTAGAAAAATAACATATGATGGTAGAGTACCCAATGAGAACTCTCCTTATGTGATTGAAATGTTTAGACAATGGGTTCAGGATACTATTTATGTGCTAGTATTTTACCTCAGGTTGGATAGTAATAAGCAAGTGGATGCAACCCGCCTTGAAATGGTATATAATATCCATTATGTTTAACCACCCGTTTGATATAGATTTTTTGAGCATGTTGTAGAATCCCTACATAAACAATTTTTAATGATTAAAGGAGGTTTCACTTCCAACACTAAAACCTCTAGGTTGACAATCTACTTGTGTTATTTATTTCTAGGGTGGCTTAATGAAATGTTCCTAGCCAACAATCTTCAAATTCAACCCTAGTCAAATGATCAGATAAGAATTTTGGTTCCACTATATGAATGGACCCCTAAGATAAGGATCTATGATAATTGAATGAACTACAATCATTTGGGTATGTGCATTGAAATAGGGGACAAAAAGGGGATCAAAAGTGCCTTTTTTTCCTAAAATCAATAAAAAATAATCTTGGATGAGAAATTATAGATATCCATGCTTAAAATTTGAATATATGACAAGAAAATGATTCACAGTGCTCAAAATATAGTTTCTAAACTACTATTTTTTAAATTAAGAGGTTCAAATAGGGGAAGCACACAAAGTGCTCCTATTTTTACTAGAAAAGTATAACATAGCATCTAGTGTGCTCCCCCTAAAATGTTGAATTTTTATAGGTATTTCGCAAATCACTTCAATAGAAAATTTGCTAACATCACATAGTTTATGCTTGATTTTTCTACTAATTTTTCAAAGAATATATGTTTTTTTATGAATTTTCAACGTGGAAACATCTTGAAAAATAAAAATTTGAGTGTGCCCCACCTAAATTATTTGAAAAAAAATTGAAAAAAAATTTGTTTTAAAGTGTATAGAATATATTCTAGAATCTAAAAATGTAATTTATTTCAAATTTGGATGAATGGATAAAAAATGACACCAAAAATACCATACATAGGTTTTTGGCAAAAAATGAAAACACTAGCAAAAGAAATTGAGGATGGAATCCTTAATGTTTTTAGAATTTTTTTAAAAATTACATGGTTAGAAAGCTAATAAAAAACTTTAAGTCATCCTAGTATTTTTTAGATCAACACTAAAAAATGTGCAAAACTAATCGAGAGCACGGTTGACATATAATTATTTTTCTATGTATTCTTGAAAACACATCTTTGGGAACCTTACATAAAAGCCAAATCCTTTGCCTTGGATAGCCAAACCAAATCCAAGCCTAAGGGTGGGATTCCAAAGAAAGTTTAAATCGAATGCATTTACAATATATCGTATGTGCATTATAACGTGCACACATTATAAATTCAAAAAAGGTGTTTTCTTTGTTTCTAATAAACAAATAATATGAGCACATTATAACACACTCATGTTATGGATCAGGATTTCTAAGCCATCCCGAGCCATAACACTAGCACATTATAATGTGAGTGCATTATAATGCACTTGCATTATGTCATATTTTTCTTCAAATTAATTTATGGCCACTTTTTGGTCACCCATCTTGTTGCACATACCCATTTTGTGCACTACTATTTGGCATCTTTGTTTAAAGTGGCCACCATAATCCTATCATTTTTTCTCTTTTTGTTGTGGCTTCACCAAAGTTGTGATCTCCTAATATGCCTTCAGGAACTTATTTTAGTATTTCTTCCCTTTCATGCTCATATACTATTCTCCTCATTTTGTCATCTCTCCCTAATATGTGTAATTCCCCTTCTATTAATGTATAGGGTAGAGCCTTCCAAAGTAAGACATATTTGTCTTGCGGTGAAAGATTTTATGGAAAGTTCCTTGTAGATAGAAATCTATCTATGTCATGTAGCACTTTAGGTGCCGCATTCACCCTAAATAAGTTTACACTAGGAAGATCTTTCTTCCTAGATATCAGCTTTATCCCCTATTTCTATCTTAGATAAGTAATCTAGAGTCCTTGATTATTTTTTCTAGGTTTGACCATTATTTTAATATCAAACTCCTAGAACAAGAGAAACCATCTACATATTCTATCCTGGGTTATAGTTTTGTTTAGTAGGTACTTCAGGGGCTCATGGTTAGTGATAAATGTGAATGGTGTTGATAACAAGTAATGTCTAAACTTTTGAAGGACATACACCTGTGGCAACTTGGCAAACATCACTAAGAGAGAGACACCACTGGTATGATAGTGAATGATTGTGCATGATGTTTGAAGATGTTGTCATTGATGGCAACAAGTAAAGGAATAAGATTGGAACAATGTTTTTGGTAGTATACTGAAGCAGTGACAAGGAGATAGTGCTTGAGCTAGTATTGGCCCACAGTAGAAAATCATATCATGTGGTTCAGGTATGTTGTTCACATTCCTCAAATGATCTTATGTCCAAGATTTTAGTTCTTGATGAGTACGGGAAGTCTATCTTCAAAAAGTCTAAGTTCGACAATGCAGAGAACAGAGAAAATCAGGACATAACACTCAACTAAATTGGTCCACATTCCTCTGCTGTTGCATATCTCGTTATGCAGTTTTGAGGTGTTGTAAACACATGTATGGAGTATCTATATCTAGAGTTACAAGTTCTAAGCTCCACTAGAAAGCTAGTTATGAATGTCTAAGTATTGCTACTTGATATGGTGTAGTTTGACTGTGACAGAGCATGTGTTATTATGGTCCGCATTCCACCGCAAGAGAATATTTTACTTTGCAGTTTTGGAGGCATGATCTATGATGTGTGAAGAGTGTTTGATATGATTTTGGAAGAATCTTGTGGTCTGCAATAAAATTTGATGTCTGAAAGATGAAGTGAACTAGTGACAGTCTATGATTAAGGCCGACATGATAGTATGATGTGTGTGCGGTAAGTTTTGTTGTTTGGAATCTTATCCTAAGCAATTATATGGATGGAGCCAATATATGTGAACATGATTCAAGTATTGTTTGGACCCGCTGTGTATTTTGGTAAATGATTTTGGCTGACAAGCTACACAATGCATAACTACACGGTATACTTTATTAGGCCGACCTAAAATGAAGATTTTGTTTGTTGTGGATATATATATGGGATTAAATTTGGTGTTTGAGGGAAGTGATGTGGATGTGTATGTGTGAAATATGTTAAGTACAGAGCAGGCAACAAGAGCAAAATAAGAGAGATCTTGCTTAATGTAAAATTAGAGCAGTGAAACAGAGCAGTCAAGATGAAGAGTTTTGAGATAGTATTTTGAGCATTCATTGGAGCTGCATCCATGCATGTGTAGATGCAATTTGAGCAGTTCAACCTGGTAGTGAGCAATTCTTTGGGCAGTGAGCGCTAAGGCAATGAGCCTCTATTATAATTCGGTATTGTTCGTACATAATATATTGTGAGCTAACACTCACTGTGGTTTTTCCTAGTTTTGGGTTTTCCATGTAAAAATCTTGGTGTTCATGTGTGATGGTTTGTGGTTGTTTCTTCTATGTTTAATTTTATTTGTTATTGCATGCGGTAAATGGATTACTAGTTTAATAAATAAGAAGTTCAATACAATATTGATTCACCCCCCCTCTTAGTACTTTGGGTGTTCAACAACACCATGGCTAAAGCTTCCCTTTCCGTAGTTGTATCAATTTTTTTTTGCTTTAGACAACTTCCTATTAGAAAATGGTATAGGGTAATCCTTATTCCCTTTCAGTTATGCTAATACTGCCCCTACAGATATCCTTGATGCATCCACATGGGCATGGAAAGGAGATGTCCAATCAAGAGAGATTAGGATAGGTTCTTGCATAATTTTTCTGTTTCATTGTATCAAAAGAGTTTTGGCACTACTCACTCCATTCAATTATATTTAAACCTAAATTATTCTTTAGGAGCTCTTCTAATGTAACTGTGATTGCCACATAGCCTCTTATGAACTTGTGGTGATATCCTATATATCCTAGGAAGGTTTTTTCCTCTGGTGCTGACTTAGGTGGTGGCAGTGTCATTATCAGTGTTACCTTCAAGGGGTCCACCATCAGTCTTTCTTTACGTATAATGTGTCCCAATAATGTACCAAATGTACCAGAAATATACATTTTTCAAATTGAGTTATATCTACAAGTTCGTACATCTATTTAACATCATCTTGAGTGTTTGGACATGGTCCTTTACCAATCCATATATTGTCCAGTCATCGAGATATACTTTGAGAAAGTCATGTATGAAATCTTTAAATGCATTTACCATTATCCTACTTAATATTATAGGTGCATTTTTTAGTCCAAAGGGCATCATTATGTACATATATGAGCCCCATTCAGATGCAAAGGTTGTCGTTGGTTGGTCATCTTCCCTTTTTTATTTGGTGATAACTTGAGAATCCATTTGTAAGATAATATACCTCTCTTCCTATGATAGATTATAGGATTTCCTTTGTGAAAGGGGTAGGGAAGGGATCATGTATACATGCTTTATTGAGCTCCCTAAAGTCAATGCATATCCTTGTTTATACTATTTTCTTGTTTTGGACCACCATAGGGCTGATCCATTCAACATATTCTACTAGTTTTATTATGCTTTCTGCTATCATCTTGTCTAAATCCACTTTCACCTTATTCTTCATATTGGGGTTGAGTCTATAGAGTCTCTTTATTTATGGTTTTACCCCCTCTTTTAATTGGATTTTCATAACTCTAGATTCTTCCTTTATTCCTTTCAAATCAATGAAAGTCCAAGGAAATAAGTCAAATTCTGATAAAATTTCTGCTACTTGTGCTACTATTTTCTCATCCCAATAGTCCCCAATTTTGGCTAGTTTTGCATCACCTTATCTATGTTTTCTTCTCAGAGTTTTAGGGGTTGGTTATAGTATTTTTATTTTGATTTAGTTTCTAATTCTATCTCCCTTTCTCCTTGATAAACCTCTACTTCCAACTTAGGTTTGTTTTCATCTTCTTCCTGTTGTGTTTTATAGAACCTTCTCTCTAAACATTTATTTTCTTTGTCCATCCACTCTATTAACTTCCATATCCCTTCTATTTTAGGTGGTGGTGGAGTCTGCTAGTGTATTTCTATTTCATCCTCCTCAATAGGTTTGAATATGATCTATTTCATTTTGAGGAGTGCATTATAGATGTTTTCATTTGTGCTATAGAAAGAAAAATGTATGCACGAAGTCTCCTTGTAACTCATTCCAGTTCTTTGTTTCACTCTTTCGATCTTGGTGGATATACCATGTATGTGTGATTGGTGTCAATATCCAATAGAAAATTTATATATAGATTCTTGTATCATATACCGATTTCTACTTTTCCATACTATTACATATGTATTTCTAAGTGTTCTTCTGGTGGAATTTCTCCATCATATTTAGGGATTATTGTGTATTCCCCTTCTTCCTATAAATACCTTGTTTTTATCAAAATTTTGAATACTTGCCACTGCAAAATATTATTCTTATGTGTTCACCACCAACTTGTGGCATTACATACCAATGTATGCTGCAAGGCTTCCATCCTTGACTATTCCTAATGAAAATTTCATCTCATTTCTTATAGGTAGGTAGTAAGGTTACCTATCCCTAAATACCTAGGGAGTTTTTGTTGGTAAGAGACATAGTGTAGCTTCATGAGTGTTGTCATTGATGGCAACATAGATCTTCCCACCCATCCACAAGACATAGTTTGCCTATACCGGAAGTCAGATTGAAGAGTGTTGTGGTCCGGTAAGCAAGAACAAAGCATGCAGCTAGGTCTAACAATCAAGTCCGGATCTCCTAGAGGGAGTATCTCAGTGAAGTACAAACTTGGGAAAGTCAAGAGGAGTACCATGACTAATAGATTCCAAAGATTGAGCCTTTGGTGATGAAAGAGTGAAGAGATATGAACTCCTAAGTGTTGGGTTCCTGTTTGACAGAGTAGACTGAGGAAGAACTGACCGACAGAGCATCAGACCTTCTTCTAGATGAGATATTGATTTTGATCAAGTTTCTTGAGGTATCATTCATGATTGGCTAACATGATTGATGACTTCTATAAGCATCTCCTTGATACGCATCACTTAATAAGTAAGGATTCAACCGACAGACCAGAGTTTTGGATAATATGGACTATTCCAGATGTCGACTAGAAAGGTGTTGAAATCATTGGTGCGGATATATATACAAGATGGATTTGGATGCGAAGGGGTGTGTGGTGTGTATGAATTGTGAAGAAGAGTAGAGAACAATGTGGAAATAAAGATAGAGGTTCGGTATGTGACAGAACAACAACACTAAGGCAGAGGACGAATGAAGTGCAGTAGATCAGTGTATTGAGTTTAACCGGAACTGAACCTAAGCATATGTGGATGCTTCTCATCAGTTCAAGTATCTAGTTTCTTTCTATAAACTATTGTAGGTAGTGAGCCTCTTGTGAGTAGTGTGCTCGCGCAGTGAGCCCTAAGTGGCAAGTGCCATCTTGTACTATCTTATTCTTTTAATAGAGAATACATCTTGGGTTAATCACCCCGTGGTTTTTCCCTTAACAGGGTTTTCCACGTCAAAATCATTGTGTCATGTGTATTGATGTTATTTCTATTTCATGGTTATATTTGCTTACATGATTTGATGCTACATTAGTTGTTAAGAAAGATCAGAAAGTTGAAGTATTTATGATAACTGATTCACTCCCCCACTCTCAGTTATCAACAATTGCTATCAGAGCTAAGTTCCTCCAAACAAGAGCCTAACAACTTGAGGAAGATCTAGGAATCTCAACCGATATGTATGGTATGAGGGAACAACTTCAGTCTGCCCTAGATGATCTTGAGCAATCTCACTCCAAAGTCAACAACTTAAATGAAAGACTCAAACAGGCTGATGATTTCATAAATGAACTAAAAGAGAAACTGAGCACCTCTATGAAAAAGAGAAAAGAACTACTTCAGCAATTAGCAAGTCAAGGTGAAGCCAATGATACAAATGAAGATCTGAAGGAGAAAAAACCAAGTTATGTGAAAAGTTATAAAAGAGGTCATTATGGTAAGACATGAAATGGAATCAGGAGTTATGAAATTCACCCAAGAATTTGAAGAGAAAAGAAAAGCTAAAGATGATCTAAGACAATCTCTCAAGGAGAAGTTAGAAGACTACCACAAAATGGATAGAATAATTAGGCATCTAGAATCTGATCTTGAAGAAGCTAGAGATAATGAAGAACAACTTGAGAATCGGATTAACACTCTTAAAAGGGATCTTCAAACATAAAATGAATACAAAGAGAAATTCAAGATAAGCTCTACTCAACTTAAAGTTCTTCTTCAAAGCTAGAAGAGGGCAGATAACAAACAAGGCTTGGGGTATGAGAAATGTGAAAGCTCTGGATCCAGTCAGAAGAACTCTGGATCAGGAAATCCAAGGAACAAACCTAGAAGACCTCCGGTAAGGCAACCAAATGCTCAAAGATATCCATCTTTCAATGGATACTGCCACAACTACAATAACTTTGGTCATAAATCAAATTAATGTAGAAGAAGAATGAACCAGAGTAATTCATCCTTCTCCAGACAGTGTTTCAATTGCAAAAGGTATGGTCACAAATCTCATGAGTGTAGAAATATGCAAATGAAAAATTCATTCAGTGGAAGATGCTTTGTATGCAATAGAATGGGACATATGGCTAATCAGTGTAGATCAAGAGGATATCAGTCAAATATGCAAAGAAATGTGGTTTGCTACAATTGCAATAGATCCGGTCATATTGCCAAATTATACAGAAGTAAGAATTAGAACAATAAGGGTCTGGTACATCATAATCAAAACCAAGACAAAGGAAAAGGAAAAATGAATGCAGATGAAATTAAAAGGGAGATGAACAATGTTTGTGTGAAGAGGAGTACATATAATGTTGAAGATGGATCCACACCAGAATCTGGTGTTGATATTCCTTCCGAAAACTAAATAGATGAGCTCTAGCTTAGGGGGAGTCACAAAAGAAAATATTTTCCCCCAGTCAGTCAATTGGTGCCTAAAATTGGCACATGGAAGGTTGCAGACTAAAAGGGCTCTCAGAGAAACATCTAAATAACCCTTGGGGAAGATATGAAAGATCCACAATGAATTTGAAGAGGTTAATCATCCGAGATTAATCTAGTTTAATAGTCATCTGATAAGAACAAGATTTTCACAGTTAGATCTGATATGATTTAAATTTGAGGTATCTTGATCTGTGGATAGATCAAATGTTTGGGGAAAGGAAGATAGATTGTCATCAATCACTGAGAATAACTCTAAGTGTATCTCAACGATCTGGAAAAGATCCTTCTCAGAACAAGGATAACAAGGCAACTGAAATAACTCAAGTTGCGCATTTATTGCAATATGGAATTAGGGTTTTCTCAAAGATAAAAGGGTTCATTTGCTCATCATTTGTACATTTGCACTCGAGAAGAAGAGAAAAAGAGCTCTGCAAACAAGTTTGCTTCATCTCTCTCAAGGATCAACTGCAGAATTCAAGTCAACCGGTGATCTTTTCGGCTCATTCCGTGAACCCTAAAAGTCTAAAAGGTATTTTTTGTTCTTGATCAAACTCTCTGAATCTTTAAGATGACTACTCCGAATGTTGTGAAGATTATTGATAGGCCGTGCCCTAAATTTAAGAAACATCCCTACAAATCTCTAGAAGTGGATCCCTTAGGCGCATTTTCCAACATTCTGCATGGGGTTTTGCATGTTGAAGACATTAGGGCATACATTCATGCGAACATTGAAGAATTTGGGGAATCCAGGTTGATGAATATCTACCACAAGGAACTAATAGATGATTCATTTGATCTCAAACCCCAATACAAGGCCATCAAGGATAAACATTTTAGTTAGTGCATCCATTTCCCCTGTTTTACTGAAGATGAATGGGTCTGATATGTTTTGAGCAGAATGCATGACAAGTTCATGTGGTTGAATAGGTTGTTTAAGATCACTAAGGATGCCATTAGGGCAGTAACCAGATTACACTCAACCGGTGGGATGCCCACTCTCAAATCTATCAAAAACCAAGTTGTAAGTGAGGCTACTGGATTGAAATTTGATAAAAGAGCAATGCCAATTGAGGATATCACAGATCTAGATATCAAGTTTGCATCAATGATAATTGGCTATAAGATATATCACTCCAGTAGGGAGAATTTAGTATCCGGATATGCTATATATACTACCTATGAAATGTTGAGGAAGAATGCTGACTATGATCTCTGTGAGCTCCTTCTAAACCAGCTTTTGGAAAATTTGCAAAAGATAAAGAAGGACAAGAAGAACTCCTTCAAATACGGTGGCTTGATACTATGTTTGTTCTTCTATTATATGAATGAGCTACCTAGATCTAGTGGCTAGATATGGCAAAATGATAGACCAGTTGCCATACAAATCAGGGATTATTTGCATGGACTTGGTGATGCCAAGGCACAAAACACAACACTCTGGGGCTACTTCAAGAACTTTTAGAATAGGATGCAAGCCAGAGAGAGAATCCCCCAGTCTCAGTTGAAAAGTATAAGGATATAGTTTGCTTTATGGTAGAAACTGATCAGTGCCTAATGGAGGCAGTGGAGCCAAGGGTAGTCTGGATCATGCCAATGGGGTATGAAGTAGATGAGAAAATAGTAGAGCTACATGTTCAACACATGCTTAGTCAACCCAAGGGTCCCAAGGTAGAAAGGTTTGGAGCCTTTGAAGATTTGAGTGTGAAGATTCATGTGGAATTAAGACAACCGGAGATGAAGAGAAAAGTGAGAAAAGAAGTAGAGAATGTTGCCAAAAGGTATGGCATTTCAAAAGAGGCACTTGATGCAAACAGAGAGAAGATGGAAATGGTAGAGAAAGAAAAGGAAGAAGTAGAAAAAGAAAGTGCTCCGGTAGAAGCCCCCTCCTAGACTAGATCCTCTAAGAGCTCTACACCTGTCACTACTAAGAGCTCAAAAGCATCAAAACCAGAAGCTCAGACATCCACAAAAGGAGAAAAGAGAACCAAGAAAAAGGCAACAAGGTCTTATACAAGCCAAAAGGATGATGAAGAGACAGAATTACATGAGGAAGTAAAGAAATTGAAGAAGAAAAAGAAAACATCCAATGAACCCTCTATTGAAGAAGGGACAAAATAATTTGTTGAGAAGCCTACTCTATCCATTGATGATGTAGTCAAAGCAGTCACTATGGATGGGAATCTTCAACCAATAACAAAATTCTATGATGAGTATAATGATGCAGATAAAAAGACTTTGGAGGAAGCCATAGTTAAGTATTTGAACATATACAATAAAGCATTTATTGAAATCATCTCTCTAATTCCCAAAAGTTTAGAGAAAGAACTTGAAATTAGAAAGGAAAATGCCAAGGCAAAGGACTTAGAAATTAGAGAACAGATAGCCATTTAGCTCTATCCTTCAATTACTCTGAAACAAATGAATATGATCTTCAAAGACTGCAAGGATGAGTTCCAGAGTAAGGTGAGAATGAATCAGCTTATGCTTGGAGAGACTGACAAAGTGGCAAAAGAAATAGAAGAGATCCTCCTGAATGCCTATAAAAGATTCAATCTTCCTATTATAGAGGATTTAGGTGATGAACCCTCTGTCATGGATGACAAAGAAAAATCTACTGAAATAATGACAAGAGAGGCAAAGGAGACAAGTGAAGAGAAAACTAAGGACTTAGATTCCTCTACTCTGGAAGAGGAAATTCATGAAGAAGCAAACTTCTCTCCTCCGGCTTCCCCTGCAAACTCCGGATCTAAAGGAGAAGAAAGAATAAAGGAGAAAACTAGTCAAGGAGAAGAAGTACAAGAAAAATAAAAAGGTCAAACAGAGAAAACCTCAGATGACAGTGCTAAGGCTGTAGAAGGGGAGAAAACCCTATCACCGGCAAGAGACATAGCAGAAGCAGTCAAAGATTTCTTAACCAAAGAGATGATGGAATTTGATGAACCGAAACTTCTTCAAGGACCGTTCAATTTTGACTCTCTCTCCAGTTCAAACCATGAAGCTAGCATCCTTTACTTCAGCAAAGGCAAAAGAAAAACTTTTGAAGTCTCACATGGAAGACTGCAAAATCATAGAAACTGCATCTGGTGTATTGGAGAAAATCATGTCATCCTTCCAAAAGGATCCTTCAGCCTCCACATCCGGTAATCTAAACTCTCTTGTGAATTTTGTTCAGTCACATTTTGATTCCTTAGAAAAGTCAGCAGAAGAAAATGTCCGAAAGGAGTTTTTGGAAAAGAGATTCTCTGAAGTACAAGGTCTAATAAAAAATGATAGGAGAGTTATGGATATTGGAATAAAAAGCTTAGAAAATGCTCTTAAAGATGGCAGAGATATCTATACATTTTGTTTATCCTGGCCTAAGTGACCAAGGATATTGAGAAGAAAGTAAAAGAGCAAGAGGATAAACTATTAAGTTTATCTCAGAGTTTTGATCCCCTATCCTCCTCCATAGTAAATCAAGAGTGTTAGACTATTACAGTCATAGATGAAATAAAGAAGCTTGAGAAGGAAAAGAAAAATAAAATAAACAGGTTAAATGAACTTAGAGGGATCACTATCCCTAAGTTAGAGGCCATGCATGAGGCCCTAACTGATGCTCAGACCACAGCCCGGACCAATGATCTGACAAATCTTAAGAAGGCAGAAGCTTTTGCATTCCTGTTGAGTGGTCACATCTCAATTTTGGATAGGATGAAGTAGAGTTGGGCAATAGAAGTTGTACAGTTGAAGAATACTTTTGCAGACATACTCAAGTATATGTAAGTACAACTTGTATATATAATTATGTAGATATGTATAGATTGTTTTTCTTGAAAATTTTGGTGTACGAACCCTACCCTTTGCCATTGATGTCAAAGGGGGGTGAGGAGTAGTGAAAAATGTGGAATCTAGCAAGGGGGAGCTCTGGTAAAATGTACATTAGAACGGAGCATCAGCCAAGGGGGAGTGTAGTGTGACACTTAGTCATTTTTCACTAAGTGTTGCCATCAATGCCAAAGGGGGAGATTGTTGGCAAGAGACACAGTGTAGCTTCATGAGTGTTGTCATTGATGGAAACATAGATCTTCCCACCCATTCGCAGGACATAGTGTGCCTATACCGGAAGTCAGATTGAAGAGTGTTGTGGTCCGGTAAGCAAGAATAGAGCATGTAGCTAGGTCTGACAATCAGGTCCGGATCTCCTAGAGGGAGTATCTCAGCAAAGTATGAACTTGGGCAAGTCAAGAGGAGTACCATGACTAATGGATTCTAGAGATTGAGCCTCTGGTGATGAAAGAGTGAAGAGATATGAACTCCTAAGTGTTGGGTTCCTGTTTGACAGAGTAGACTGAGGAAAAACTGACTGGCAGAGAATCAGACCTTCTTCCAGATGAGATATTGATGGTGATCAAGTTTCTTGAGGTATCATTCATGATTGGCTAACATGATTGATGACTTCTATAAGCATCTCCTTGATACGCATCACTTGAAAAGCAAGGATTCAACCGATAGACCAAAGTTTTGGATAATATGGACTATTCTGGATGCCGACTAGAAAGGTGTTGAAATCATTGGTGTAGATATATATACAAGATGGATTTGGATGTGAAGGGGTGTGTGGTGTGTATGAAGTGTGAAGAAGAGCAGAGAACAGTGTGGAAATAAAGATAGAGGTCCGGTATGTGACAGAATAGTAGCACTAAGGCAGAGGAAGAATGAAGTGCAGTAGATCAGTGTATTGAGCTTAACCAGAACTGAACCTAAGCATATGTGGATGCTTCTCATCAGTTCAAGTCTCTAGTTTCTTTCTATAAACTATTGTAGGCAGTGAGCCTCTTGTGAGTAGTGTGCTCAGGTAGTGAGCCCTAATTGGCAAGTGCCATCTTGTACTATCTTATTCTTTTAACAGAGAATACATCTTGGGTTCAGCACCCCGTGGTTTTTCCCTTAACATGGTTTTCCACATCAAAATCATTGTGTCATGTGTATTGATGTTATTTCTATTTCATGGTTATATTTTCTTACATGATTTGATGCTGCATTAATTATTAAGAAAGATTAGAAAGTTGAAGTATTTATGATAACTAATTCACCCCCCTCTCAGTTATCAACAGTTTTATGTGTGAGATGCCCCATGAGATGTCATTTATTTGGTGTATGTTTTGGATTTTTTCACTGATGGTTTATTAGTTTCTTGCATGTATTTTGTGGTGTAGTTTCATTTAACACAATGGAATGCGGTGGAATTTCCTATGTTTTATGTACCATAACTACTCTCCAGAATCCTGTGACTTTTTGGGTTCTTAGTTTCTGTTCTTCTTGCAACCACAAATTCAGTACTTCATCACTATCCATGCTATAATTGTCACTATCAATCTATATTTCCCCTTTCAAGTTAGGTTCCTCTAGGGTTTGTAGTTTAGGTAGTTTAGAGATAGAGTATAGGATTTTGGAATCCTCATCAGTTTGTTCCTCCTAGTTAATTTCTTCTACATAGGAGTCATTAAAATCTTTGCCTAGTGGTATATACACTATCCTAGTTTCATATACAAACGAATTTTTATCCTATCTAGAATCTACTATTCTATTAGCATTTATAAACCATTGTAGGCCTAGTAGTGCATTAAATGAATCAAAAGGTTCTTTCATTGCTCCCACCTCAAAGTCTACAATTTGTTTCACTCCCATCACATCAACTTCTACCTTTTTTCCATATTCCTATTGTTCCCATGGCTAACCCATTAGTTAGTCTGATGTTGTATGGGGTTTTCTCTAGTTTTATCTTTCCCAATTGTTCTTAGACCCTCTTTGGAATCATATTTACATCCGATCCCAGATCCACCATCACATGTTTAATTCTCTTGTGGTTAATGTATGTAGTAATCATGAGTGGTCTAGTTTTCCATGTTCTATTTGTCTTTGTCATGTTCCTAATTTGAGGTTTTTGGTTAGCATGTTTATTACAATATTTGAAAAATTGATTAAGTTTCTCCAATACGTTATTTTATTTTGTTAGTTGGGTTAAATGTTTTCATTCTAATACTTTTTCCTCTAAAAAGAAGTTGTTCTATTTTTTTTCTTTATGCATAGTTTGTTTCGATTTCTCAATTTTCTTATCATGCTCATGTTTGTTGGGGAATAAGTTATATTCTTCCTCTTCTTCCTCATGATTCTCCTCACTTTCAGTGTTATATGTCTTTGTAGTATTAGTTCCTTGTCTAGTTACCGCCACAACTTTGTTTTTGTTTTTATATTTTGCCAGTATTTTTCTATTTAGACTTTTGTTTATTTTCATACCATATTCTCATTTGAATTTTCAATTTTTTAAGTGTCAGAGTTATATTTATCTTCTTTTTTGGTACCTTCTAGTAGCTTGCAGTATCTCTTTGGGCAATTTTTTCATTATTCTTGCCCCTTTGGGTGTGTCAAACCCTTATAACTCATCACTTTTAAATTGTGATGGTGCATTCTTAACGTATTGTTGTGCTTTATCGCAGTTAAATAGGTCATGTTCAAAGTTATCATAGAATGCACATTGTTTCTTCTTATCTGACCAACATTCACTAGAAAAATGGACTTGCTTTCTGCACTTGTAGCAGTTGGCATCATCTTTCCTTCTACCTCTATCGTGACCTCTTCCACCTCTATAACTGTTATATTGACCTCCCTCATCATTGTTGTAGTTGTTACAGTAGGGTTCTCTGATAGGAGGTGTATTCTATAATGTGTTTACATTCCTTTGATTTCCCCAACTAGGTACTTTATACCGATGGTTTTGGTTGTATATAGGTGTCTCAGCTAGCCCTTTGACATATGCCATTTCTTGGTCAATTATTCTATTGTTGCGGTGGGCATTACACTAGGGTTCATGGTCTTCATTCTCACTATGAAGACAATTTAGACTGCATAATGAGAATGAAGACCATGAAGAGTGCAAAGATTTACTAAATTGTGGTAGGGGGTTAGTATATCTTTGCACTCTTCTTCCCATATTTTTTTTGATACATCATATGCAATGACACTTCCTTCCATATTATTTAAAATCTAAGTAGCCTTTTCAATATGTGAATTCATTCCTCGTGGAGTATTGTCTATATTTGTTCGTATCAGATTGGTTGTAGCCCTTTTGGCACACTCATTCATTTTTCCAAAATTTGGTGAACTCTTGTCTTGTTGGTCAATTGTACCCCAAGTGGCAGGCTCAACAACACCCTTAATGGTGCACTCAATTTTTTCTTCATTTTCTACTGCAACCCTTATGTTGCATTCTCTTTCTACTTCTTTTTCCTTCTCTAGTCTTTTGCGGTATCTCTCCTGATGTTCTTGAGTCTATTTTTTCTTCTTTTCCTTTATATTCATGTCCATTGTTGTTTATATATTTTCATTAATCTCTCTTAATTTTTTATTATCTCCTTTGGCCATGGGTGTTTAAGATATGGTGTTTCATTAGTCCATTTGTATCCCATGGTTTGCTTACTTTGAATAGTTACATCTTTTTAGGGATCTTTTTGGATCCTCCCCCTTTCCATTTGTGATCCTTTAGGTACTAGCCCCCTCTCACAAGGTTAGGACCTAATAGGAACTTCCACAGATAATAAAAAAAATCTCTTTTATATTCTCTCTTTTCACTATTTTTTTTCTACCCTTTTTCTTCCTTTTATCAATCTTACTTATTCTTCACTGCTCTTACTAGGGTCCTGGCAATGGAACCAAATGTTGGCAAGAGAAATAGGGACTCAGTCCAAAGATATGAGTGTAGGTCACTCTTGTGTAGTCTATTTCTACCCTAGAAAAGACAATTATAGAATAATAGATTATTGTGGAAGGATTACCATCATGTGATAAGATTATATTATATACCATACATCACATACATCATAAAACATTCAAATATTATCCAATAGTCCTTATATCTCCATTATATAAATAATATCAATCTCTATTACAAAAGACAGGTCTAAGTCTTTACTCTATCATATATTCCTTCCTCTATTCACTTTCTTTCTAACTTCCTATCTTTATACATTATAGTACAATAGGGATGTGTCCTTTACAAAATAGTCCTATATCTATTAACTTCTTGGTTAGCCTTGTGCTCCACACTTCATTTGCGGTAAGTTAAAGTAGCTTCTCCTTCATGCTCTGTACCCTGCCAATAGTCCTCATCACCAAACATAAAGTGAAGCGCGTCATCCTAGATAATGGGTCTCTCTTAAACTTATGTACATTAAATTTCATCAAATAATTGGGATATTCAATGGCAGACTTGGAACCATAGGTTATCACAATTAAGGCCTATGATAATGCAAAGAGAGAATCCAAATGTACCATTTGCCTCCCTATACAAGTGATCCTATCCTTCAATAGAACTTGTGCCATGTGGTCGATCTTTGTCTCCCCTACAATCACTTCCTCAGTCACCCATGGCTGCATGCCATGCAAGCCATTCCATCCATGTACCATCCATGTACCATCCATGTCTCAATCTCCCCCAGAACAGTGTGGTAGTAACTATTCTCATCGATTCACAACCATTTGATTATTGCAAGTCCTTGGAAGTATCATACCACAAGGAATATCATTACCCTAGCACTAATGTAGCCAAGACCAAAGAGACATTATCTCATGTTGACCCCCAATCCCAATCATCCATGTCCACAACATATTTGATCCTTGAAGATACTAAGATCAAGATCATATCCAAAGGTTGTGGAAAATATGAGCTTCATAATGCCTTTCACATGGGACAACTCCCCTTGTCCTCCCAATCCTATGGTTGTTCTTCCAAGAAATCAAAAGAGAAAGTCTATAAGCAATGGGGTCCCACTACCTTCACATCTGCAGGCATGCTTGAAGAAGAATAGATTGAAGACTCCTTAGATTCCTAGCTATACTAGGATGAATTAGATAATGAGGATGAAGATCTGAGCTACCTAAAGCAAAAATATCCTATTCCTCACCACATGTGCAAGAATATGTACTATCATGGTAAAGGACTTGGAATCAATGAATAAGGCATTAAATAATCTGTCCCAGTTGAGATATATGTTAATTCTTTTGGGTTGGGATATATTCCTCTTGGCACAAAAACCAATGAACCCCATGTCTCTTTCATAGTTGCAAACGATTCCCCACCTATCATTGCAAACATCACATAAGGGGTCATCATAGCTTCATTTGAGGAATTAGACCTCTCATGTTTTTTCCTTGATAACTCAATTTTCACTTTTGACATTCCTCACATCCATCCTAAACTAATCTCCTAGGACCAACAAGACACCCTACCTCTCAACGTATTTCAAAATGAGGCCATTATTGAATTCATGGGGCTCCACGAAGACTTTCTAGCAGGAGACCATAAGTCAGGATATGGCATCTTTTTACATGCCATTGCCTAGTTTGGGGAGTAGGATGAGTTCCCTAGTCATAAAAGAAATAAGAAAATGAAAAATCATCCCCTAGTGAAAACCTCTATCAAGTGCTATTGGACACAAGAGAAAATTAAAGACATATCCCCTGATGAAAACCTCTTTGAGGTGCAAGGAGATTAGGAAATCAACCTCCCCCTAATGCTTCCACATTGGCAAGAGCATTCAATAGTCCTAATTTAAGATGCACAAGAAATCAACCTTAGCATCGAACAACAACCAAAGATCACATACATGGTAGCCTCTCTTTTGTCTACGAAAAATCCTACCATATCCACCATCTTGTGTAAGGTACCAAATGTGTTCACCTAGTTCTATGCTGATATGCCAGGATTGGACCCCACTCTAGTCATCCATCACCTTATCATGCATCTTGATGCCAAACTAGTCAAGTAAAAGGTTTAAAAGATGCATCCACAAATCATTTTTGTGGTAAAAGAGGAACTGTAAAAACTTCTGGAAGTCAGCTTCATTTGCCCCATTGACTACCATGAATGGGTGTCTAATATTATGCTTTTCAACAAGAAACCTAGGGACATTTGCATCTGCATATACTTTCACAACCTTAACAAAGCATTCCCTAAGGATGAACATCATTATGGATCTTACATTAGGATATGAAATGTTATCACTCATGGATAGTTTCTTAGGGTACAATCAAATCAAAATAGCTCTTGAAGACTAACATAAAATTACTTTCACATGTCATTGGGATACTTACTATTGTTAGGTGATGCCTTTTGGGCTTAAAAACACAGAGGCAACATATCAACAAGCTATGATAGTTATCTTACATTATACTCTACATGACATCATGGAGGATTATGTAGATGATCTCCTAGGAAAATTAAAAACAAGGGAATGGAACCCTGAGGTTCTTCAATGCATCTTCGAGAATTTAAGGTGTGGTTAAATCCAAAGAAATGTGTCTTCGGGGTTACATCAAGAAAATTTCTAAGATTCATCGTCTATAAAAGAGGTATTGAAGTAGACCCTGCTAAAGTGACTGCTATTATAGAAATGCCTCCACCTAAGAACCTTAAATAGTTTAGCAGCCTCTAGGGAAAAATACAAGCCATTCTATGATTTATTCCACAATTGGCAAACAAATTCTATCCCTTATCCCACATTTTGAAAGGACGTTCACTTTAAGTGGGATCAAACACATCAACAAGCATTTAATAAAATCAAAGAATATCTGGAATCACCTCATATCCTTATGGCACCTATCCTAGGGAAACCTTTAATCCTCTATATATTGACAACACTCATAGAACTAGGGGCATTATTAGCACAACCGGATGATATACTACATCAATAAAACTTTAGTGGGATATGAGTTTAATTATACACCTATGGAGTAGGCATGTCTAGCAGTTGTCTTCAATTCCCAAAAACTATGAAACTACATGTTATGTCATATGATAAAGCTCATCTCTAAGGTTGACCCACTCAAATATTTTCTCTCTAGGTCTTCCCTCATAGGATGAATGGAAAAATGGGTCATGTTGCTTAGTGAATTTGGCATCAAGTATGGTCTTCAAAAAGCTACCAAAGGACAGATTGTCGCATATCAACTCGTAGAAGCACCCTTAATAGATAATTAACCAAATGTTGGTCATTGACTTTCTAGACGAGTCCATCTTCACATTGATAGAACAAACATCATGGAAAATATATTTTGATGGATCATTCACAAGTCACGATGTAGATGTCAGTGTTCTATTCATTACACCTCATGGAGACTTCATAACTAAGGAATTATGGCTTGGATTCCCTTGTACAAATAATATGGTAGAATATGAAGCTCTAATCACAAACCTTAAAATAGCTAGATTTAGTGGAACATCCAATAGCTACAGGTTTATGGTGACTCCCAACTAGTCATCAAGCACGTCAACAATGAATATCATTAAAAAGATGACAAATTGATACCCTACAAATGGATGGTTGATAGATTCAAAAATTCTTTGCACATATCTAGTTTGAATAGGTTCCTCACCTTCATAACAAGGCTACAAATGATATGGAAACCATTGGGTCCCTATTGGACATGCCACATGGTAGTTAGCATTATGAGTCCCTCATCTAGCAACTCCTTGTCCCTACATACAACATCCTAGAATTGGAATTCATATGTGACATTGTTGGTCTTGTGTCCTCTCGGTATCAAGATGTTTACACCTATCTCCATGACCATACCCTTCCACCTAACCTATCTAGCACCCAATGAAAACCTTTCATTCATTGCACCTCTCCTTTCAGCATTCTAGCTGACACACTATCATTGAAGCTATGATGGTTCCCTATTGCAATGTCTAAATATAGAAGAGGCTAATGTTGCTCTACGAGAGGTACATGATAGTATCTATGGTTCTCATATCATTGGTATATTTCTAGCCAAGAAACTCATTAGGACATGATACTATTGGCCTACTATGGAGCATGATGCTTTTGGATATGTTATGAAATGAAAACCTTGTTAGTGGCATGGAGATCTCATACACACTCCATCATAGGCATTGCAACCTATCACAACACCATGACCATTCTCATAGTGGGGCCTCAATCTTGTTGGCAAGATTCATCCCTCCTCTGATGGTCATAAACTCATCATCACTGCAACTGAGTACTTTACGAAGTGGGTTGAAGATATACCACTCACCTTCACCACTGGATCCCAAATCACCAAATTTATCCTTTACCATATCATCTATTGTTATGGTATCCCAGTCGCCATTATCATAGATAATGGAAAACCATTCAAAAACCATGAGGTTCGCACCCTTTGTGAATGCTTCCACATCCAATACAATTGGACCACCCCTACTATCCTCAAGGAAATGATCAAGCTAAGGTAATGAATAAAATCTTTCTCAAAATCCTTAAGAAAGTTGTCAATGAAACTGGCCATGATCGACATCTCCATATCCATCCCGCTCTTTAGGCTTATTGAACTAGTATTCACTCCCCTATAGGTGCTATGCAATATTCTCTCGTATTTGACACTAAATCCATATTGCCAATTGAGATTAAGCTTCCCTCCTTGCATATCTCATTGCATAACATCATTGATAGGAAAGAATACTGTGTTGCACAGATCCAGGAGTTAGAACTACTTAATGAGTGGTGCCTTAATGCCTTGACTCACCTCTAGGATTATCAAAACCAACTTCATAGACACTACAACAAGAAGATCAGAGCATGTTATTTTGAAGTTAGCCACTTGGTCCTCAAAGAAAATCAAAGGAATCTCGAGGATCGTAAAAAGAAAGGTATGTTTGAACCTAATTGGTTGGGCCCATATGTGGTTACTACTAAATATAGCTCCAAGGCATATCAATTGGCTACCCCAGAAGGAGATGAACTATAAAAACCTCTATATATCATCCATCTCAAGAGGTTCTATACCTAGTCTGCTAGATATCTCATAAAAATACAAAAAAAAAGTTTAAAAATACAAATAATCAAAACAAAAAAAATAAAAAAAATAGTGAAGAGAAATAATGCATCCTATGGTGAAAACCACTTTTGGTGGTACCTTGGACAAGTACCATGATGAAAACCTACTTGTAGGCATCATGTGTATAGGTGATCCCCATTATCCTGTAGGTCATCTTCCTCCCACACTTCCATCCACCACCAACTCATCTATTTGAAAGTAAGTGTCCCCAACCCTACCACCATTCATATACCCCCCTTGCCATTTTCCTATCTTAATTAATAAGAAGGATAAATCTAAAATAAAATGGGAGGCAAGTACAATAGTTCTAGAGGTTGAAGTACAAATATCCCCCCTAAATGTTCACCCCACATTCTTATCAGTTACCCTATCCAACATCCTCTCCTACCCCTCCCAACTATCACCATATCATCCCCTGATTCCTTTAGTGGTTTATTATGTCAACATTTTACACCACTGATAAGTCACCCAATCATCCAACCCTCTATCACCCAATCCCAACCATATCTCACGGTAAGTGTTTTTCATATAAATGATTACAAGATCCATATTTTTGCAACCCATCATCCCTCACATTCATCTCTTCCCCTTCACCTATGCATGCACACTACCATTTGCATATCCTCCCCAACCTACCTTTGCATGTGTTTTTGACATGATTGTAGACTGCACCATATTTTAGACCCCTCACCTCACCCTACCCATCCCCCTATTGTTCATATCATGTTGATTTGTCTGAAAATTTGAGCTTCATGCACTTGCACCTCGAGCTCCTCATGACTTACACACCATTGTCAAATCTAAGTAAATCCTAAGAAACGTTGACTACATACTTGTATCATGTCCTTTTGGCCCATCAGTACCATATCAACCTTTGTAGGATACATTGTTCCCCACATCCGTTATCATCCACCCTACTTTGGCAAAAGGCATGATTTTGTATGGTTAATTGACTGTTGTTTTGGTTTATCTTTTATTATCTTTTTCGGCCACCTTGTTCTCTCCCTAGGGTCACCATGATCCTTCATATTATGGTGTTCTTTTGGAGGTATGTAATAGGGGCATGCTCCTTTCATTTTTCTAAGTGTTTGTTTTTATGTGGTTATCCTAGTATCAAGACCACCAAGGTCATCTATGCCTTACATGGTGCTAGGATATCCTTCTATTTGTTGGTTGTTTCATTACATTACCCACCAAGGCTATCACACGCCCTGTGTTGTGGTGAGACCACATCTTGTATGTTCCTTTCTGTGCCAATCCTATGCATGGGATACATCGTCACCTTGGTTCCTCATACCCTCATGCATAATATCTCATACTATATCAAATTAAATGCTCATTACAATGTAGTTTAATAAATGCATTTAATGTTCCCCTCATCCCATATATCTAGATCCATCCCCCCTTCCCCATTCAACCCTTATTCATCCCTATTACCCATGTGCATTTGATTTCCATACCTTTTTTTCTTTATCCACATCACTCTTTTTCCTCTGATACAATTGTGCCATGATCTGGCACCTCCATCCATCCCACATATGTTAGAATTTTATCATCTATCATTTACATCCCAATAATCCATGATATCATAGTAGTTTGTATACCATTAATCCATTTTATTATATATTTATTAATCTGAGCATTCATTCATCCATTATTCATTATGTATTACACATCATTTAACCTATTTTATTACATATTTGTTCCTCTACGCATCTAAACATTCACTTATGCATTTCATCCATATCATCTAAACATTATACATATCACATAAGCATCCATATTTATCACAAGAATTTTTCATCATCATTAGCATCAATTAAATCATTTTAAGCATACAATCATGTAAATATGTGAAATTCTCCATAAATCATACATGACATGTGCATCAACATAATCACCCATTAACATAATATTATATGTCTATCCATACACATCATACATATATATAAGTATAATCAAAACAATATACATCACATCATAAATCCATATAGGTCAATCACATCATATATAAATAATAAGTTAGTGTCATTGTACAACTATGATGTGCATCAGCTTCGCAAAGCATCATATCATGTACATCACATGCCTCTAAGGAATCTATCAAAATATATCCAAAACCCTAGATCTCATAGCCTAGTTGTGAATAGCCTCCTCATCTTCTAATCCTCCTGGTGATGGTGGTGGTGGTGGTACTCCTTGTGTATGAGGAAAAATCGATTAAATCTAAACTAATAAAACCAAAAACCAATCACATAAAGCGAACCAATCTAAGTAAAAGCCATTATCATAAAATCAAAGACAAAATGAAAGCTCTTACCAAAACCTATATTGTTCCCTTTCGGAGAAGTGTGGATTGCTCAATCAAGTTGCGAAACCATAGCTACAACAAGCAAGTAGTGTGCTCAATGTGCTCAAAGATCAATGTTAAGAGATCGTAAGGTTGCTCAATCGACACGTTTTGTATGCTCAAAACTCTGTTAAGTATGCCTGAGAATACGATCAAAGAGAGAGGCTCAATGAAGGAGATGAGGGGGGTTTATATAGATTTCAAGGAAGATCGATCAACGGTCCAGATAATTCAGAAGAATCAACGGAGGAGATAAGTTGAGGAACGTGCAACGAATAAGAAGAAGGCAAGTGTCTTGCTTTCTTTTCTATGAGAGGAGTTATCAAGAATAGAAGAATGAGTTAAAGCAATTAACAGAATGTAACAGTCAGTTAAGTGATTTAAAACAAGAAGAAGAGATTTCCATGAGAATAAGAAGATATTTTGCTTTATTAAATATTTAGAAATATTTAATTGCATGAGCAAGAAAGCTTGAGTTATTTTAGAGATAACTCAAATTTAGAAGAAAAAATAATTTAAATAAATAATTGATTTAGTTAAATTTAGAGAAGATATTTTAGAAGAAATAATTAAATAATTAGATTTATTTAATTTAGAAGATTTCAAAGCAAATTAAATAAATAAATTTATTTAATTGTTGTGCATGATTTTGGAAGAATAATTTTGATTTAATTAAATAAATAAGAATTATTTAATTGTTTGGATAAGATAGAATTTGTGATGAATTAATTAAATAATTAGGTTTATTTAATCAATGTGGATGTGAATTTTGGAAAGAAGATAATTATCCAATTAAATAATTAAAATTATTTAATTGTGGAAGAATAATAGAGGAATTTAATTTAATTAATTAAATAAAGAGGATTTATTTAATTAATGTCGCAAGTATGTGATTTAGAAGAATTTGGTGAAATTAATTAAATAATTAGATTATTTAATTAATGTTAAATGCAGGTGATTAGGAAGAAATGATGAAATGCGAGTAGTGCGACGACTTGGTCAATTTAGGGTGTCTACATTTTGCCCCTCTTTGATGCAATGCACCTTGTAGCGTTGCGTCAAAGAAAATAATTGTTGAAGATGTGATACAATTTTTGATGCCCCAGTGTAGGTAGTTGCCCCAACGTATGCCCCCTCGAGCGGAAAGACAAGGAAGCGATAGAGGAACGGTGTTGACGCTCGACTGGAGGAGTGCGCGATAAGGTAGGAGGAAGAGCAGAATGGGGTGGGAAGAAAAACTGAGGGTGGGACACTATAAATAGGTCCCATGGGGACCACAATCCTCATTTGCACACTAAGAGCTTCTAGATTGAGAGAGTAGAGCCTCCAAACCTAGGGTGAGTGGAAGGAGTAGACAGCGAGGAGAGATGTCGATTCCAGCGCATAGGCATCGGGTGGAGTTGGTGCAGACCTACAGGAGGCTAGTAGGAGCTCCGGCAGCGGTAAGTGCTTGAAAACTTCATTGTAATTTGTCATTTGTAGGGCAGATTTGGGCTAGGTTTAGGGAGGTTAGCTAGGTCAGCCAAAAGCACTTTAGGGTGGCTCGGCACTTATGGCAGTTGGTTAGAGCGCTTTTGGCGCATCGCAGCGCGGTTGGTAGGTAAGTGAAGCACGTTTGGCAAAAACGCAGCACGGTTGGTTGTGGGGATCAGCGCCGCATCGCTTTTGGTATAATGCAGCAGCGCGTTTGGTTAGGTAGGGAAGCTCATTTGGTATGGTAGACTAGCGCGGTTGGTATAGGATAGGAGAAATCGAAGCGCCTCTGGTAGGATAAAGCGGCGCGGTTGGTAGCATAGCGCGGTGCACTTGGTAAACAAGGCGCACTTGGTATAGAAAACACAGTGCTTCTAGATAGACAGTGCGGCGCTTTTGGCAGGGAGGTACAGTGCCTTTGTAAAGAACAAAGTGCTTTTGGCTTGTTAAAAGAAAATTAGAATTGCGGGGTTAAGTAGAAGAAAATTAGAATTGTGGGTTAAGAAAAGGGATGGTTGGGGGTTGCATAGCATAGCATATGTGTAGATAGGACTGGAGGGATCTGGTATAGAAAAACTAACAAGTGATTTGTTGTGGATGCAGAGGATTATGCCGCCATTGATGTCACAGGAGCGACACCACCCGATAGCGCATGAGGTTGTACAGCTGACCTGGGAGGAGGACGCATTCTTGGAGCACTCAAGATTGTGGCATGTGGCCCACCTGACACACATTAGGGTGAATCTCGCCCTAGTGATAGCAGTGGTAGAGAGATATCATAGCGAGACCTCATCATTTCACTTTCTGACAGGGGAGGCCACAGTGACACTGGAGGATGTATATTGCATCCTAAGGATTTAGATTGATGGAGAGATAGTGGATTTTGACCCAGCGCGGGGCGAGGTAGGCTTGATGGAGGTCTTCTGCACAGATGACCTTTAGATAGATGACTGGGAGATTCGATGGGCAGACGTCCCGAGACTCTGCGACAGGATCAGATGGATAGTGGCGTCACTGATTGGCGGCTTCCTGTGTCCAGACAAGAGATCCAAAGGATTATCAGTCAGATGGGGCACAGTGTTATCCGGGATGTTCACACATGGCCGATAGTATGCGTGGGGCCCATGTGTGCTAGGATAGTTGTATCATGACATGCATCACTGCATGTATAGGAGAGGTAGGAGCCTCTCAATAGGGGTGACCTAGTTATAGGTATGGGCGTGGGAGCATATCCCCGTGATTTGACCCATGGCACAGCGTCATCGGGATAGAGGCGAGCCATATGCATTCCTATATGATGGAGTGATTACACATCGGAGGATGGGGTTTGTTAGCCACTGGAGGCGGCAGATCGACGAGATGGACCTGTTTGTGTGGAGGCCCTAGCTACTTTGCGAGGAGTGGGAGGATGAGCACAAGCAGCTTATGTACTGCAGACAGGTGCCATATCTGTTCGGGAGACGGACAGATGCGATAGAGAGGTACCTACCAGAGCAGGTACTCAGGCAGTTCAGATTGCCACAGGGACTACCAATGGGGGAGGCGACACATGCCCAGACACGGAGAGAGGGAGGAGACTGGGATGCAAAGATCCTAGTGGCGACAGCTGTAGCAGAGGTACGGGGACTTGTCCTCGTGAGATGGGATTGGGACACAGGGCTGACAGATCCAGGTACACTGCCAGAGTATGACAGGTACTGGCAGACACACAAGTCGATTAGATTGACTACACCAGGTGTAGTAGGGGTAGTGGGGGAGGTATTAGTCCCCAGTGTGGAGGCTAGGATGAGACGGCAGGCCCGAGTAGCCAGGCAGCAGGTAGGTGGAGAGGGCAGCGGTCAGTAGGTAGGTGGAGAGGGCAGCGGCTAGCAGGCTGATGTGGAGATTGTGGAGGCAGTGGGCCTAGCCGTAGAGACTGATCTACAGAGGGTCGAGCAGCTGCTACAGGAGGAGATAGCCTGAAGGACTCGATTAGAGCTCTGGATGGTGCGATTAAGGAGGGATAGGGATGCAGCGCGGGCTAGGGCAAGACAGGCCAAGGCCACAGCCCAGGCACAGACACAGGTAGCCTCAATAGCACAGATAGCCCTGGCACACTTACAGGCAGGCATGCAGGCACAGGTACAGGCAGCACTACAGGCCCAGGCACAGGCAGCATCCGCACCGGTAGGGGATGATGGGCAGCTAGCCCAGACTATGCGGGAGAGGGATGCAGAGGTACAGCTACGATTGACAGCAGAGGCCACACTATTTAGAGTGAGGCGGGAGAGAGATGAGGCACGCCGCGCACTGGGTGCAGATCAGAGGACTCTATACAGTAAGCTCATCCGGGTGCAGGGAGAGCTAGTAGTAGCCGGTAGGGAGGCAGAGTATTATAGGGGTCTCTACGCGGGCGCAGTGCCAGTGGTACAGCGAGAGCTGAGCTACCGAGAGAGGAGCAGGTCCGGAGCATCTGGGTCCCGCAGGATAGGACAGTCACTATCCTTAATTAGAGAACCAGTCATGACACTAGGGGGAGGAGGACCAACAAGGGGACCATCCGGGGGACCTGCACCGAGTATAGGTGGAGGGCAGGGGCCACAGCAGGAGGGCAACTCTACCCACTAGGGCATGCACATGTATATTGTATCATTTTTGTACCATACTTGTATCACGATGGACACTTGTATCTTGTACCATTTGTATCATTTTGGACAGATGCCTGCGTGCATCCTGATGTATATTTTGTGGGCTCTTGATAGCCTTGATGTATTATATTGATGTATTTTTGGATGTATGCATATTTTGTATTATGCTGTAGACACCAACATTTTGTATTATGATGACGATTACATGATATATATGATGATCTATTCGGCTCACTGTTGTTCATGCTTTTGTGTATGCATTCCTTGATGTCATGGATGTGATGAAATGTATGTATGATTATGGATTCATGTGATGACATATGTTGCTTATATGATGCTTATAGATGTATGATGATAGAGATGTAATGACTAGTGATATCTGACATGTGGGTTTTGCAGATATGCCCGAGAAAAGAACAGGAGGAGATGGGAGAGAGAGACTATTAATCGATCACGGTAATGAAAATGATATAAAGGTTTGTCAGAATGGATGAATGAGCTTGTTGCAATGGTTTCACATTTGTATATAAAGAGCAATCCTTATTTTGATATAGCACGTGGATAGTTCGCCACCAAGGTATAAAAGATCAAGGTGCAGTAATATCCAAGTGCATGGACGTTGACCCTACAAGCAAGTGGTTTGAACTTAGATCCTTTAGACATAATATAACCTTGTTGGAACATGTGAATAAGCCATAGTTTTGAACATAAAATAAACTTCAATACATGCAAATGCAAGAAGAGTATTAAATATGTAAGATGCTAGGTCGTAACACACACAAGATAAATAGAATGCCAAGAAAGATGCTAAAGATCATTCCTCAAACACGGCATACAAAAGCAAATGACTATGCCCCCAATCCGTACTGCATCGCATACCAAGATTATAGATAAATCAAGGTAGCTTTGAATCTGTAATGGAAAAAGGAACCAAAAAGATAAACCATAAAGCAAATTGACTGACTTACAAAGTAAACATACAGCCAACATATTCTCTTGCCAAAGAGGTTGCTCAGGATAGATTGGATAGGAAAGATAACAGCCTTATCGTAGGAAATCTGTGTCTGTTAAAGGGGGCTATCTATCTAAAAAGACAATATCTTGCTACAGGAAACGCCACATGTCATAGGAGATGTGTGTGTTGGTCTCGACAATGGAACACTTCGCAGAAGACAAGCTTGTGGATCTGGTGCTTTGGTTAAGCGGTACTTAGCTGATGTTGGCAATCGGTATGTAGGACAGTAGTTGACTCCAGAAGAAAGCTGCTTTGCTTCAGGTTTGTTAAGGACTTTTGCTTTGAAAGGATGCACTAGCTTGCTGCTTGAGTTAGTCAAGTCAAGGTGAAATGGATTTTGATGAATGGAAGACCAGAAAGGATGACAGTGTTTAATGGATTGGGGTGGGTGGAGAATGATGGATCGTGTGTGCTTGAGTACTGGATACATCCTTCGTATTCTAGACTACCTACATACCCTGTATCCACGGGATCAAGGCACATTACGATGAAAGATGAAAATGATAAATATGTAGTTCTGGATAGAGTGATGATATGGGTCAAGGTGGAAGGGGGAGATCTTATGTACCTGAGTACTGGAAACTTCCTTCGTATTCCAGACTACCTACATACCCATATCCATGGGATCAAGGTACCTTAAGATTGAGAAGAGATGATATGTAGTTCTGGTTGGTGTGATGATGTAGGAAAAGTGTTGAGAAGATAATAGCCTTATCGTAGGAACGATGTGTCCATTAAATGATGCTATCTATGAACACTGAGAAAGAGATTGAAGTATGCGTTGCAAACCATGAACAAGGAACTAATCCTAGACCTAAGTTAAGGAAAGAGTTGCCCCCATTCTGGTAGAGGAAACTGTATGGGTGACTGCCGAAGAAGACCTAGAAAGTTGTAACCTAGGACTAGATAGTGCAAACTATTGACACAGATCAAGATGTGGGATGACAACGAGGGACATTGACAAATTTCCAAGCTATACTAGATAGGGAGATGGAAATGCAAACAAAGTCAATGGTTTTATTATGGATAGATGGAAAGGCATGCTTTGTGCACTGGACATGGAGTGGACAGGACTCGATAAACGATGGATGCTGACTCTACACATAGCGCCTGTTTGCCAGGTTTTCACTATGGTACTTATCCAAGGCACCTGTTTGCCAGGTTTTCACCAGAGGACAGATTTTTTTTGGATTTTTTAATTTTTTTGTTTTGTTTTGTTTTGTTTTTTTTTTGAATACTCTGAGGATCAGACATAGAACTTCTTGAGATGGACACTGTTAAGTGGCTCATCCAGAGGAATACCGTTAGGTGTAGCTAAAGTATAAGCTCCTGATCTGTACGCTACTGTCACAATAAAGGGACCTAACCAGTTAGGCTCAAACTTGCCCTTCTTTTCTTGATCTACTTGATTTCTCTGATTCTCTTTAAGTACAAGATCACCAACTTGAAACTGCCTTTCTTTGATCTTTTTGTTGTAATTACGCCAGAGGCAGTTTTGATAGACATGGAGATGATTAAGTGCGGCAAGGTGCCTCTCATCCAGTAGTTCAAGCTCAGCTAATCTGGAAGTGTGATACTCCTCTCCATCGATTAGGTCCTGCATGGATACTCTGATGGATGGGATCTCGACCTCTATAGGTAGGATGGCTTCAGAGCCAAAGACCAAGGCATATGGTGTGGCACCAGTTGGTGTTCTGATACTAGTGCGGTAGGCCCATAGGGTAGGATTGAGTTGCAAGTGCCAATCACGACCAGCTTCATTGACTATTTTCTTGAGTATTTTGAGAATGGTCTTATTGGAAGCCTCAGCTTAGCCGTTACTCTGCAGATAGTAGGGAGTTGAAAAGTGATGTTGGATATTGTATTGTGTGCATAAGGCATGGACATCTTGGTTCTTGAATGGTCTCCCATTATCAGTGATAATGGCTTGGGGAATACCATACCGGCATATGAGGTAGTTTAGGATAAACTTGGCTATTTGCTTACCGGTGATATAGGTCATAGGAATGGCTTCAACCCACTTCGTGAAATACTCAGTGGCGGTAATGATAAACTTGTGGCCATTGGAGGAGGAAGGGTGGATTTGTCCTATGAGGTCAAGACCCCATTGAGAAAAAGGCCATGGAGTTGTCACAGGTTGTAATTCATGAGCTGGTGCGTGAATCAAATATCCATGCTACTGGCATTGTAGACACTTCTTAGCAAACTATGCAGCATCTTGCTCTATTGTAGGCCAGTAATAACTTGTTCTGAGTATCTTCTTAGCAAGATTAGGACCAGTAGAATGTGCGCCACAGACACCTTCGTGTATGTCTCGTAAGGTAGCTTCAACTTCTTCTGCATTAAGACATCGTAAGAGGATACCATCGAGACTCCAGCGATATAGTGTATCACCCAGAATGATGTAATAGGAGGATCAACGGATAAAGGTTTTGCGTTGGGTGGATTATAGGTCAGGGGGAAAGGTTTTGTTCTTGAGGTATTCATAGATATCTTCGTACCATGGGGAATTGGGACCAACAAGTTCACAGATGATTTCAGTAATAGGAACATCGACGGCTAGTATCAACAATTGCTTGGTCAAGAATTCACACTTCTGTGTATTTGCAGGCATGTCAATCAGTGACCCTACAGAAGCCATAGAATCCACAACTTTATTATGCTCTCTTGGAATTTGCTCAAATGTGATGCTAGAAAAGTGTGGTTTGTAGGCGTCCACTAGTTGCTTGTAGGGGACCAACTTTTCATCCTTTGTTTGGTACTCATTTGTGACTTGGCGAATGACTAACTGTGAGTCTCCATATACTTGTAATTCTATGATGTCTCATTGAACTACTGTATTGAGACCTATGAGGAGTGCTTCATACTCGGCTATGTTGTTGGTGCAAGGAAATGCAAGCCAATGTGACTTTGGAATGTAGTCATTTTGAGGTGTGATGAATAAGATACCAGCCCCTGATCCATGCTGTGTGTAGGAACCATCAAAGTATAACTTCCACATTATGGAGTTGGAAAGAGTGAATAGATTCTCATCTGGAAAGTTTGCTACCATAGGGTGTGTATCTTGCATGGGTGCTTCTATTAGTTGATCTACTAGAGCTTGTCCTTTGATTGCTTTACGATCCACATATTCAATGTCGAACTCACTAAGGATCATGACCCATTTAGCTAGTCTGCCTGTGAGAGGTGCTTTTGCTAGTAGATACTTCAAGGGATCAATTTTAGCGATAAGATTTGTGTGTTGGTTCAACATGTAATGCCGCAACTTTTGGGAGGCAAACACTACTGCTAAACAAGCTCTTTCCATCCATGAATAATTGAGTTCATATCCCACCAAGGTTCTACTGATATAATAAATTGCATGCTCTTTTCCTGTTTCATCATTTTGTGCTAGAAGGGCCCCTAGGGCCGAATTTGTAGTGGAGATGTATAATATCAAAGGTTTGTCCGCAATTGGTGGAACCAATATAGGAGGTGTAGCCAAATACTCTTTAAGCTGATCAAATGCTGCTTGACACTTATAATCCCATCGGAATGAGACATCCTTGCAGAGTAAGTGTTGAAATGGTTGACATTTATCCGCTAGCTGTGAGATGAAATGCCTAATGGATTGCAACCTTCCCTGAAGGCTCCTTAATGCTTTAAGGTTCTTTGGTGGAGGCATCTCCACTATAGCCTTGACTTTTGCTGGATCTACTTCGATGCCCCTACGAGATACAATGTATCCCAACAGCTTTCCTGATGTTACACCAAAGACTCACTTCCTTGGATTGAGTCTTACTTGGTATTTCTCGAGCCTGTCAAAGATCTGTCCTAGAACCTGTATGTGATCTGCCCTAGAAGATTTAGCTAGTATGTCATCCACATAGTCCTCCATGATATGATGAAAGAGGTCATGGAATATCACTGTCATTACTCTCTAATAGGTTGCTCCTGCATTCTTTAGACCAAAAGGCATGACACACCAACAATAGTTACCCCATGGACAAGTGAAGGTTGTTTTATGTTGATCTTCCTCTGCTATCCTTATCTAATTGTAGCCAGAGAATCCATCCTTGAGAGAAAGCACCTCGTGACCTGCTATCAAGTCTACTATAATGTCAATGTTGGGTAGTGGAAAGTCATCTTTAGGACATGCTTTGTTCAGATCTCTAAAGTCATTACACATGCGGATGCGCCCATTGGGTTTAGACATAGGTACAATGTTTGAGACCCAATCTGAATAGTCAATGGGTCGTATGAACTTTGCATCTAACAGCTTTTGTATTTCCACCTTCACTAAGAGAGCTATTTGCGGGTGCATCTTCCTTAGCTTTTGCTTGACTGGTTTCACTTTGGGATCAACTGTGAGATAATGAACTACTAGCTTAGGGTCTAGCCCTGGCATATCAGCATAGGTCCATGCAAAGTTGATGGTTCTCTATAAGAAGAATGTGTTAAGGTTCTTGTGCTCTATTTCTGATAATGATGCTGCTAGGAATGTGGTCTTTGGATTTTTCTCTGTGCCTAGGTTTATCTCTGTAGAATCTTCCACTAGGAGAGCTGATTTCTCTTGATACTTAGATGGTAGGGGAAGGTCAAATCCTCCATCCTCAAGTGCCACAGTTGGGTTTTCACCTTTGGATACATCCTTTGTTTTTACTATTTTATGATCAGGAGGTGCCACAATGTGGTTTTCACCTAGAGATCCTTCTTTATTTTTACTTTTGCGACTAGAGGATTTGGCATTCTCGCCAAAATAAGCCATTGGCTCTAGTTCCATTACAAAACCTACTTTATGATCGCTAAGAGGGATACCTTCCCGAAGTCCCATGAACTCAGCTAAAGCTTCATCATTCTGAAATACATCTATAACGGGGGACCCTTGTTGGTCCCAATCGATAAGTTCAGGGTAGACAAGTGTTACATTTTGGGTGCTGGTAGTGGAGGTTAAGGATACGGACGATAGCGTAAAAATGGAGGATTCTATGAATCGGTTGGTCATATGGAGGGAAGAGTCATCGATGATATCCTCTGTAGATGTTGAATCGGTGGGAAAAGCGTCAGCTACCTCTTTGAGGATATACTCGATGTCCAAGGCGTGTGGTACCTTCTTTCCAAATCCTAATCCCTTCTTATCTAGTTTCTTTGTCACAATAATGGGTTCCATAGTTCCTTGATTCTGTTTCCCAAGGCCACCTTTGCCTTTATAGCCCATGTTTTTTACTATTCTTAAGCCATTGCCGTATTGCTTGACTGGTATTGTGACTGGTTCTTTCTCCTTATAGAGCCAAGAAGAAATATCCTCAATAGTTTCCTCTTCCAATAACCGTCCATGTTGGAATTGGGTTAGGAATGTTGGGGGAGGAATAGCTACTTTTTTGGTTATTTTGGCAATGGGTGGTTGGCTGTAAGATTTTGGAGATAAAGGCATCCGCCCTACACAACAAGATTTTGAGATATCGTAAGTGCCAAAGCCTATATCTTGGATGCGAGCCATGATTACAGGCAGCGGATTGGGTTCACTTGTAGAGGCTAGAGTCAGCGTTGCAGGGTCAACATATAGTGGGGATTCAAGGGCTTTGTCATTTTTAGGCACTTGGTTGCAATTCTTATAGCTTCCTTTCAAGACACGACAAAATTCGAAAGGATTGGGGTCTCCTGGGATAGTTATCTCCATACCATTGTATGGGAATTTTAGAGATTGATGATACGTGGAGGGAACAACCTTCATTGTGTGGATCCATGGGCAGCCTAGGATAATGTTGTAAGGCAACTCAATATCAAGGACTTGACACCTGGTTTCAAGCATGACAGGGCCCAGTTGTATAGGCAAGTGAATAACACCTTCTGAACGACATTCTGCATCATCATATCCCTTGATTGTAATACTTTGATCAATGTTGACATGATCCTTAGAGTATCCCAATTGCTTAATTAACTTTAAAGAATAGATGTTGAGACCAGCACCACCATCTATGAGTATACATTTGATTTTGCGCTTATGGATGAGCACTTCAATATGAAGGGCATCATTGTGACATGGATCATGGGAGGGGAGGTCTTTCTCAGAGAAGACCACATTGTAGGGTGAAGCAATGTTACCTACTATAGCTTGGAAATCTGTGACTGCTATGTTGTTGGGAACTGAAGACTCTTGGAGGGCTTTTTCTAGCACTACTCTATGTGCAGGTGATGACCGTAGAAGGTCCAAAATAGAGATCTGTGCTAGTGTCTTCCCTAAATATTCGACAAGATTATAATCAGATTGAGCCAGAAGACTGGGTGTAGGACCACGAATGGTGACACGACCATGGCGAGTTGTAACAGCGCAATCCGTAGATTTGCCTTTGATTGTGAGGGTAGACACTCGACTCTCTTCAAAACAACCTACAATGGAATCGAAGGAAGTGGAAGCATGATTGATACCTTTACCTCTATCTTGAGGAGGAGGTGGACCATGATGAGGGAATGGTTCCTTGTACATGTCGAGATCCATGTTCATGTGTTGAACTGGTGATTCATTCTCAAAAGTGATTTGATTGCCGTTGATGAGATTTTGGATTAGGTGCTTGAGTTTCATGCATGACGTAGTTCTATGTCCTTTGCTCTGATGGAACTCACAATATTCATTGTCTCTGTAACGTGCAGTTTTGTAGACAAGTTCTCCACATGGGGGAGCATCAGGTAAGGTGATGAGCCCTTTCTGCAAGATCTGTTGTAGGACCGACTCTATAGGCACTCCCAAGGGAGTGAATTGGCGTCGCGGTGGGTAATCTTGTTGAGGTCGCTCCTATTGTCATTGTTGTTGATTTTGATATGGTTGCCGCTATTGTTGCTGTTGTTGAGGTGGAGCTTGACTTGGTTTGGAGAGCTGCAGCAGTGTTTGCAACATTTGGACATGTTTAGAATCGACCACCCCATTGTTGACTACATTTTTGTTCTTATTCCAAAACTTAGGTTTATCATTTGATTGTGGATGAGGAGCGTTGTCTTTCATTTCTTTAAAGATTTTGACCACACCCTTAGCAATGAGGGCCTTTTCAATATTGATACCCTTGTATGTGATTTCGTCAAAGGTTGTAGCACTAAGAATTTGCAAATGGAAACCTAACTCTTGGTTGAGGTTTTGCATGAATATGCTAACAAGCTATTTCTCAGGAATCTTGAAAGGGAATTTGCTAGCCATTTGCCTCCAGCGTTGAAGGAAATAAATGAAAGTTTCACCATTTTTCTGTTTATTGTTGCATAGATCAGTCATAGAAATCTCATGCTTCGCGTTGTAAGAAAAGTGGGTGGCAAACTTCTCTGCTAGCTCATTGAAAGACTTAATACCTATGGGTAAGTGTGAGAACCATTCTATTGCTTGACCTCCAAGACTGTGAGGAAAGAGACACATAAGGTATGTGTCGTTATGTGAGACCTCGAAGCAAGCAAGATAGAATTCCCTGAGATGGTCTTTTGGGTCACCTTTTCCTTTGTATTTATCAAACTTAGGAATAGTAAAATTTTGAGGAAAAGGGATCATTGGCAATGACCGATCAAAAGGATAAGGACACACTTCCTCTAAAGAGAAGGTCTTCTTGGTGTGGCCAAACATAAGATCAGATAGTTGTTGTTGAACTTCTGCGATCCTTAGCTCCATCGCTGCGGGAGGGGTGGGAAGCATCTCCTGATGTCCTAGAAGTGGCAGTTGTTGCCCATACAAAAGATTGTATTGTAAGCCATGAGCATTGGTGTTATAAGGGTTGTAAGATTGGTTGGGGTTGTACGTGTTGTACGTTTGGTTCAGATTGGGTTGAAATTGGATGTTTTGATTTGGAAGAGGTGGAGGTGGCTCTAGGTAAGAATGTTGGCTTTGTGATGGTTGAAGAAAAGAATTGGGTGGAGGAAAGCTAAAGTGCGTTTGATTAGGTTGCGATGGCAGCACATAGCTTTGGGAAACTTGATGTTGGGAATGTTGAGGGTGGATAGGCAACGTGTTGAAGAAATTTAGTGTGGATGAACATTGTGGAGGAGGGACATAGGTAGATGTGATTTGCGATGGTTGAGGCTGATTGGTGATGAGAGTAGAAGAATGTTGTGGTTTCGGTTGCATGACTCTAATGGGTTGAGAGACATGAAGGTTTGATGATATAGGAGGTGGTATTTGTTGAGACCCGTGTTGCATGGCTACATAGTTGTTCCCCAGATTGTAATTTGGTGGGAAACCTATGCGTGATGAAGTAACTAAGATTCCACTTGCGATTGGTGTGGACACTTTAGGAGGTTGTTGCATATTTGATCGAGCTAAGGTGGCTTGCTTAGCTAGCTCCGCTTGACATTGGAGAGCTTCTTGTTGGTTTTTGTAGATCTCCATAGGAGTCAGAAGTGGTGATACGGCCCTCTCTTCTGTTGGGTTTTGAAAAAGGGGATTCCTATACTGCGAGCCTTGTGCAGGTAAGGGCGTAGTCACCGTGGACATGGTTTGTACCGCTTGTATGGCACTCAATGTGTTGTTTGTCTCCTTGAGAGTAGATAAATCAAAATTTTGAGGTAACTTGGCTCCTTGCTTTGTAAGTAAGCAAAAGAAATGATCCTAGTTCTCACTAAGGATTTTGTCAAAGGCGGCCATGACTCTAGGCTCTTGTATGAATTCGTCAAGATCTTGCTCATCTGCTTGAGAGGATTGACCTATTTCAAAGTGTCGCTCTTCTTGAGATGGGGCTAGATCTACAATATAACCTTGTGGGACAAAATCCAGAGGCAAGATGGTGGTGTATTAGGGTGTACTTACCAAAGGGACCCTACCTTCTTGGGAATTGCTTGGTTGGTCGACATGTGGCATGCTGGGAGAATTGGTAGATCTTTCCGCGGGTATTCTAGGAGTGACCTTGGGAGTAATGTTGAGACAACCCAATTGCGGTGTGTGAGGAGGTGACTTGCACTTCCTAGGGACAACTTGCTTGGACTTCATAGTTTGCTGGAGCCTAGTGGTTACCATGGAATACACTAGGACAAAAGGTAATGCTGGGATTCTGTGAGGTGCTTTGAGAAAAAAAAGACAAACTCTAATGCATAATGTACTGGACCAAAGGTGCTATACTATTTGACCAGAGGCGCAGGACTATGCTGTTGGCAAGAGACACTATATGGATTCATGGTTGTTGTCATTGATGGCAACAAAGGTCATCCCACATATCCGCAAGTCATGGTGTGTCTCTACCGAAAGTCAGAATAAAGATTGTTGTGGTCCGGTGAACAAGAACAGAGCATGTGGCAAGGTCTGACAGATTGGTCCGGATCTCTCAGAGGAAGTGTCTTGGTGCAGTGCGGATTTGGGGAAGTCAAGAGGACTACCTTGAGTGGTATATTCCAAGGATTTAGCCTCCGGTGATGGACAAGGAAAAAAATATGAATAGTTGAGTACCAGATTCCTGAGAGACAGTGAAAACAGAGGATGAACTGACTGACAGAGTATCAGACTACTTTCCGGATGTGTTACTGTTGATGATAAAGGTTGTGAAGGCATGAATCATGTTTGGCTGACATGATTAATGATATCTACAAGTATATGCTTGATCCGCATTGCTTGGTGAGCAAGGATTCAGCCGACAGAACAGAGTTTGTAAGAGACTAGACTGTTCCGGATGCCGACTAGAAAGGTGATGAAATTACTTTTGCGGATATATATAGAGGATGGATTCAGTTGTGAAGTGTGTGACTATGAAAAGAATATATGCGAAGAAGAGCAGAACAGAGCAGAAGTACCAAGATAGATCCGGTATGTGAAAGGATAGCAGAATAAAGAATAGAGAAAAGATGAAGTGCAGCAGATCAGTGTACTGAGCCTAACCAGAACTGAACTCCAGCATATGCAGATGCTTCCAATCAGTTCAAGACTGTGATTCTTATCACTTTGTAGACAGTGTGTCTTCTTGTAGGCAGTGGGCCTCTTGTGAGCAGTGTGCTCGGGCAGTGAGCCCTAATTGGCAAGTGCCATTTTGTAATTTCCTATTCTTCTAACAGAGAATAATTTTGGGTTAATCACCCCGTGGTTTTCTCCCTTAACAGGGTTTCCACGTCAAAAATACTGTGTCATGTGTTTCTTATTTCATAGTAATGTTTTTGTGTTTGATTCAATGCTGCATTAATTAATAAGAAAGTTCAAAAAGGAAATAATTAGGATAACTGATTCACCCCCCCTCTCAGTTATCAACAATTGGTATCAGAGCTAAGTTCCTCCTAATAGAGCCTAACAGCTTGAGGAAGATCTGGGAGTTCAAATGGATGCATATGGTTTAAGGGAGCAACTCAAGACTGCCCTTGAGGATCTTGAACAGTCAAATTCTGAAGTCAATGAATTAAAGGAAAGACTCAAATAGGCTGATGAATTCATGAGAGAATTAAAAGACAAATTAAGTCTCTCTATGAAAAAGAGAAAGGAGCTGCTCCAACAGTTGGCAAGACAAAGTGAAGAAAGCAATACAAATGAAGAATTGACTGAGCAAACCAAGTTATGTGAAAAGTTATCAAAAGAAGTCATTATGTTAAGACATGAAATGGAATCAGGAACTATAAAGTTTACTCAAGAGATTGAAGAAAAAAGAAAGGTTGAAGACAATCTAAAACAATCTCTTAAAGAAAAATCAGAAGAATGCCACCAGATGGACAGGATTATCAGACATCTTGAATCTGATCTTGAAGATGCCAAAGATAATGAAGAAAAACTTGAGGATCAAATTGCCTCTCTCAAAAGAGACCTTCAAACAGCAAATGAATATAAAGAGAAATTCAAGATAAGTTCTGCTCAACTTGAAGTTCTTCTTGGAAGTCAAAAAGGGACAGATGACAAGTATGGTTTGGGATATGAGAAAGGAGAAAGCTCCGGATCCGGTCAAAAGAATTTTGCATCAGAAAATCCAAGAAACAGGCCTAGAAGACCTCCGGTAAGACAGCCCAATGCTCACAGATATTCATCTTTCAATGGATACTGCCACAGCTGCAACCACTTTGGTCACAAAGCTAATCAGTGCAGAAAGAGAATGAATCAGATTAATTCATCCTTCTCTGGACATTGCTTCAACTGCAAAAGGTATGGACACAAATCCCATGAATGCAGAAATATGCAAGTAAACAAATCATTCAAAGGTAGATGCTTTACATGCAATAGAGTAGGTCATATGGCTAATCAATGCAGATCAAGAGGATATCAGTCAATTATGCAAAGAAATGTTATTTGCCAAATCTGTAATAGGTCCGGTCATAATGCTAAAGTCTGCAGAAGCAAGAATCAGGACAAAAGAGGTCCGGTGTATAATCAGAATCAAGACAAGGGTAAACAAAAGATGAATGCGGATGAAGTTAGGAATCAGATGAGCAAGATTTGGGTGAAGAAAAGTTCAGAGAATGTAGAGGTTGGATCCGCACCAGACTCTGGTGCTGATATTTCTTCCGGAAATTAAAAAGTTAGCTCTGGCTTAGGGGGAGACTCAAAGAAAATCCTGTTCCCCCAGCCAATCACGTGGTGCCTGATGTGGCACAAGATGCGGAGTAAAAAGTTTAAAGATATAAGTCTTGAGATGATCCAAATAAGATTTCAGAGGTCCGCATGGAGTTATAAAGAAGCTGTGATCGATCAAGTAAGACCTGTTCCGGGAGATGCTCCGGTATGACAGAGGATTACAAAAAGGTCCGGAGAGATCCGGAAGTGCACTATCTTATTCTGCGGATTGGACAGAGTGTTTGGGATGTTCTTTCAATGTGTCACCTCGATTTATTCATGATTGAAAGATCCGGATGATGTTCACAGATCAGGACTGATCCGGGATACTCCAAGCTATCCGGACAAGGCAAACCGGAATAATATAGGTGAAGCATTTATTGCAAACAGATATTAGGGTTTGCGGAGCAATATAAGGGATTTCTCAAAGATCATTTGCTCATTCTGCACTCAAGAAGAAGCAAAAAGTGGAGCTCTGCAACAAGATTCATCAAGCACACCAAAGATCTCCTGCCGAAGTCATTGCATAAAGAAATCAATCCCACCACTCCGTGCAAACTGAAGGCGCATAAGGTATTCTCCATTTTTCATTATCTCACTACAAATATTTGAAGAATGGCTACTCCAAATATAGTTAAGATCTCTGATAGACCTCGCCCCACATTCAAGAAACATCCTTACAAATCATTGGAGGTAGATCCACTAGGAGCCTTCTCTAGTGTTCCTCATGGTGTATGCATACGGAAGATATTAGGGTTTACATCCATGCGAATCTTGAAGACTTTGGAGAATCAAAGATGATGGATATCTATCACAAACAATTGATAGATGACTCCTTTGAGATCAAACCTCAGTACAAAGCCATCCGGGACAAACACTTTGCACAGTGCATTCATTTCCCCTATTTTGAAGAAGATGAATGGGTCCGGTATGTACTAAGTAGAGTACATGACAACTTCCTATGGTTGAACCAGCCCTTCAAGATCACCAAAGATGCAATTAGGGCTGTAACCGGTCTGCACTCATCCGGTGGATTACCTGTTCTCAAGTCTGTCAAAAATCAGACAGTTAGTGATGCAACCGGATCCAAGTTTGACAAGAGAGCTATGACAGTTGATGACATCACTGAACCGGATGTCAAATTTGCAGCTATGATAATTAGTTACAAAATCTATCATTCCAGTAGGGAAAATTCAGTACCGGGAACTGCAATCTACACAGCTTATCAAATGTTAAAGGAGAATGCAGACTATGACTTGTGTGAGCTTCTTGTGAACCAACTCTTTGAAAATCTGCAGAAGATCAAGAAGGACAAGAAAAACTCCTTCAAGTATGGCAATCTGATCCTTTGTCTCTTCTTTTACTACATGAATGAGCTTCTCGGATCCAGTGGATGGATATGGCAGAATGACAGACCGGTTGCCATCCAAATCAGAGACTATTTGCATGGACTTGGGGATGCTAAAGCAAGAAATACAGCTCTATGGGGATACTTCAAGAACTTCCAAAGCATGATGCATGCAAGAGAAAGAATACCCCAATCTCTTGTTGAAAAGTACAAAGACACAGTATGCTTCATGGTTGAAACAGATCAGTGTCTAATGGAGGCAGTGGAGCCAAGGACTGTTTGGATCATGCCCATGGGGTATGAAGTGGATGAACAGATAGTAGAGCTACATGTTCAACACATGCTAAGCCAGCCCAAAGATCCTAAGGCAGAAAGGTTTGGAACCTTTGAGGAACTGAGTGTAAAGATACATGTAGAACTCAGGGAACCGGAGATAAAGAGGAAGGTAAGAAAAGAAGTTGAGCATATTGCTCAAGGCCTAGGCATCTCAAAAGAGGCACTTGATGCCAGCCGGGAAAAGAGGAGGAAGGCTGAGGAAGAAGAGAAAAATAAAGAAAGTGTTCCGGTTGAAACTCCCACCCGGACCAGATCATCAAAAAGATCTGCACCTCCCACAACCAAAAGTTCAAAACCGGAAGTCCAGGCATCCGGTAAAAGATCCAAGACAAAAGCCACAAGGGCTTATGAAAGCCAAAAGGATGAAGAGGAAACAGAGTCAGATGAGGGAGTAAAAGAAATAAAGAAGCAGAAGAAGAAAGGATCCGGTAAACCCTCCACAGGCCAAGACAAGGATGAAATGGCAGAGGTATCTGTTGAAAAGCCCACTCTGTCTCTAGAGAGTGTAATCAAGTCGGTCACGGTGGATGGAAACCTTCAACCAATGACTGAATTTTATGATGACTACAGTGAGGCTGACCAAAAGATTCTGCAGGAAGCCACAGTCAAATATCTGAACATATACAATAAGGCTTTCATTGAGATCATATCTCTTATTCCTAAAAGCCTAGAAAAGGAATTAGAAATAAGAAAGAATAATGCTCATGCAAAAGATCTTGAGATCCGGGAGCAGATAGCTATTCAGCTATATCCTCAAATTGATCCCAAGACAATGAACATAATCTTCAAAGACTGCAAAGATGAGTTCAGAAGTAAAGCCAGGATGAATCAACTCATGCTTGGTGAGACTGACAAAGTGGCCCAAGAGACAGAAGAGATCCTCCGGAAGGCCTTCAAAAGGTTCAATCTTCCTGTTGTAGAGGACTTAGGTGCAGAAACAGCTGCGGATTTGGAATCATCTGTTCCGGAAGAAGTGGGCCCTGAACAGACAAACATCTCTCCTCCGGTTTCCCCTACAGTCTCCGGATCCAAAGAAGAAGAGAAATTACAGGAGAAGGAAGCAGGGGTGGAAGATAAAGAGGTTGACAGTTCCAAGACTGCAGAAGAAAAGAAACATCTGTCTCCGGCAAGAGACACTGCACAAACTGTTCAACAATTTTTGAGCAAAGCCACTATAGAAATTGATGAACCGGACCTGCTAAAAGGACCATTAGATTTTGACTCTTTGTCACCGGTGCAAACAATGAAAATAGCCTCATTTGCAAATGAGAAAGTCAAAGAGAAGCTGCTGAAATCTCACATGGAAGACTGTGAGCTTATGGAGGTAGCATCTGGAGTGCTAGAAAAGATCATGCCATCCTTTCAAAAGGATCCCACAGCCTCCTCTTCCGGTAATCTCAAAACCTTAGTCAGCAGTGTTAGTACACATTTTGAATCTCTAGAAAAATCTGCTGAAGAAAAGGTCCGGAAGGAATTTTTGGATAAAAGATTTTCAGAAGTATTAGAATTAATCTCTAAAGATAGGAAGATTGTGAGTATTGGAATAAAGAGCTTAGAGAATGCTCTTAAGGATGGCGGTGACATTTACAAATTTTGTATATCCTGGTCAAAGGCAATAGCAGCAATTGATAAGAAAATAAAAGAGGAACAGGACAAGCTACAAAGCTTATCTCAAAGTTTTGATCCTCTCTCTTCCTCCATAATAAATCAAGAATGTCAGACTATTGCAGTCTTGAATGAAATAAAGAATCTTGAGAAGGAAATGAAGAATATCACTAACCGGATGGGAGAACTTAGAGGGATTATAATCCCTAAGTTGGAAACTATGCATGAGGCCATCAGTGATGCTCAGACCACCGCCCAAACAAATGATCCGACAGATCTCAAGTGGGCAGAAGCTTTTGCATTTTTGTTGAGTGGTCACATTTCAATTTTGGATAGAATGAAGCAAAGTTGGGCTACAGAAATGATCCAATTGCAGACATCCTTTGCAGACATTCTTCAGTATATGTGAGTATGTAAATATGCGGCTATGTATAGAAAATTTTTGAAAATTTTGATGTGCAGACCCTACCCTTTGCCATTGATGTCAAAGGGGGAGTGAGGAGCAGTGAAAAATGAGGAATCCAATTAAGGGGGAGTTCCGAAAATTGTATATAAAGACAGAGCATCAGCAAAGGGGGAGCATAGTGTAAACACTTAGTCATTTTTCACTAAGTGTTGCCATCAATTCCAAAGGGGGAGATTGTTGGCAAGAGACACTATATGGATTCATGGTTGTTGTCATTGATGGCAACAAAGGTCATCCCACATATCCGCAAGTCATGGTGTGTCTCTACTGGAAGTCAGAATAAAGATTGTTGTGGTCCGGTGAACAAGAACAGAGCATGTGGCAAGGTCCGACAGATTGGTCCGGATCTCTCAGAGGAAGTGTCTTGGTGCAGTACAGATTTGGGGAAGTCAAGAGGACTACCTTGAGTGGTATATTCCAAGGATTTAGCCTCCGGTGATGGACAAGGAAAAAAATATGAATAGTTGAGTACCGGATTCCTAAGAGACAGTGAAAACAGAGGATGAACTGACTGACAGAGTATCAGACTACTTTTTGGATGTGTTACTGTTGATGATAAAGGTTGTGAAGGCATGAATCATGTTTGGCCGACATGATTAATGATATCTACAAGTATATGCTTGATCCGCATTGCTTGGTGAGCAAGGATTCAGCCGACAGAACAGAGTTTGTAAGAAACTAGACTGTTCCGGATGCCGACTAGAAAGGTGATGAAATTACTTTTGCGGATATATATAGAGGATGGATTCAGTTGTGAAGTGTGTGACTATGAAAAGAATATATGCGAAGAAGAGCAGAACAGAGCAGAAGTACCAAGACAGATCCGGTATGTGAAAGGATAGCAGAATAAAGAATAGAGAAAAGATGAAGTGCAGCAGATCAGTGTACTGAGCCTAACCGGAATTGAACTCCAGCATATGCAGATGCTTCCAATCAGTTCAAGATTGTGATTCTTATCACTTTGTAGACAGTGTGTCTTCTTGTAGGCAGTGGGCCTCTTGTGAGCAGTGTGCTCGGGCAGTGAGCCCTAATTGGCAAGTGCCATTTTGTAATTTCCTATTCTTCTAACAGAGAATAATTTTGGGTTAATCACCCCGTGGTTTTCTCCCTTAACAGGGTTTCCACGTCAAAAATACTGTGTCATGTGTTTCTTATTTCATAGTAATGTTTTTGTGTTTGATTCAATGCTGCATTAATTAATAAGAAAGTTCAAAAAGGAAATAATTAGGATAACTGATTCAGCCCCCCTCTCAGTTATCAACATATGCAACCAAAAGCGTGCTACTGTGACGCCAAAGGCGATGGACTGAGCTACCAGAGGTGAGTTACTGCTATGCCAAAGGTGAGCTAAGGTTACCAAAAGTGAGCTATTGATATACCAAGGGTGCTAAAGTAGAGTTTTGCCAGAGGCGAGGTATTGCTATACCAAAGGTGATCTACTATACTACCAAAGGCGAGCTACTATAATACTAGGGGCGCTGAAGTAGTTTCTGATGTTTGTAAAGGTGATTTTGATAGATTTGGTTATGGTTCAGATTGGATTTTTGTCTTTGGCAATAGAAAACATAGCAAACAAGTGGTCAAAACACAAGGACTGACACAATAGATAGTGTATGTTCGAGGCTCAAAAACAAGCCCAATGTTTCCATAGGTATAAGATGATTGCTAACAATAACTAGCATTTTTTATCCCTAGAGACAAGGTTTCATTGCAGTAGATCAGCTCACAGCTTAATACTCCGTCGATAAAAATATCATTCCATAAAGGTGTCAGATATTTTGTATCTTTGTGAGAGACGATAGGTAGGGATATCTCACCCTCCCCTTGGAAAGCTCAAATAGGTCACAAGAGCTTTATGGCCAAGGGAATACTATCTCTTCTCAAGGGAGCCAATGGTGAGTGTCTTAAGGGCTTAAATCGATTCCCCTTGCACTGATGATTACCGCAATGTTCGGAGGTAGGTTGGGTAGTCTCTATCTAGAATGGTTCTTAATAACTTTGAGGGACCAACGCCTTATGAGCAATATGACAAGCTACTAAAAGCTTTAACCAATCCTACTAAGAGTATCAAACACTTCGCTCAATGTGAAAATCATTTCCACAAAGAGCTAGTACACCTCTTTTCAGTTTGGCACCACAAGGTAAGTCTGACATTGGTTAGGACTTGGCTTTCGCCTTATCCCTCTTATATAGTGGTTCAAAGGAAAACTCCACTTAGGGTCATCCCTTTTGGATGAAGCACAATCCAAAAGTAGGCCCTTCTAAAGGAAGTACTGAAAAGTAAGAGCAAGCACATCAAACAAAGGTTCAATTGTCCCATTATAAGAAAAAATAAGGTGCAACTAAATTAGGCACACACACATTTGTAGTTGTCAATTGTCCCTTATGAAATTGAAGTGTTTTCACATACATGTCCATTGTCCCTTAAGAAAAGTAGTATGTTCCTAAGACTTAAATTGCAAAGAAAATGATTTGTTCAATTATCCCTTTAACAATGCAATGTGTTTCTAAGACTTAGTGAGATAGATCAAGATTTCTTCAACAATCGTCCTGCATGAACATGTTAAAAACACCTATTTGCTCTGTGTGAGTAGTAAGAGGCTATAACAAGTCAGTTAGTTCCACAAAAACCCATGAGTTAGCCAAAATAAATCAATATGACCAAAAGCGAGCCACTGTCTCACCGGAAGTGCGTCTCTCTGCTACCAAAAGCGCCGAACTGTGCTTTCAACAACACTGTGATGCAGACCAGAAGCGTAACAAAATAATACCAGAAGTATTGAATAATATCCAGAAGCACTGCACTATGTTTCTGAAAGCGCTGTGATGCAGACTAGAAGCCTAAAATAATAATACCAGAAGCGCTGAACAATATCCAGAAGCGTTGTAATGTGTTTCTGAATGCGTGATATTGTATAGCCAAACACGTCATGCTGTCTTAGATAAAAAAAAGTTAGCTTTGGTCAAAATAACCAGATCCAAATGGGATTCCATGATTGATCTATTGTTCTGAGAAGTAGTATCTGAGAGATCTGTATCGTGAAATGCAGAAAATCTAGGTGTAGTACCAAATAGGTTTAACTAAAATATCGAAGATATCCCGAAATAAGTCAGCTTAGGAAGTATCAAAAGTGGATTGAAAGACAAATACAACAGCTTGCCAGACAAATCAACAGATATGCAATGAATTAAACCCTGTGAACACCAAACGAAGTTAGAAAAAGCTAATCAACCAAAAGCACTTAACAATACTGCCAGTTGCGCTGTTCTGTATTACTAGAAGCGCTACAGTGCCCCCAAGGGCACTGTACTGTGCCTCTAAGAGCACTTAAAAATCTTGCCAGAAGCGCTTTTCTGAGTCAAATGCACTGTACCATACTGTAACTTCAAAAAGAATCAATTTCTCAAAGAAAAAGTAGGATTAGTGGGTCCCACCAAGTGTGCCAGAATGTGTATGAGGAAAAATTGATTAAATCTAAACTAATAAAACCAAAAACCAATCACATAAAGCGAACCAATCTAAGTAAAAGCCATTATCATAAAATCAAAGACAAAATGAAAGCTCTTACCAAAACCTGTATTGTTCCCTTTTGGAGAAGTGTGGATTGCTCAATCAATTTACAAAACCATAGCTGCAACAAGCAAGTAGTGTGCTCAATGTGCTCAAAGATCAATGTTAAGAGATCGTAAGGTTGCTCAATCGATGCATTTTGCATGCTCAAAGCTCTGTTAAGTATGCCTGAGAATACGATCGAAGAGAGAGGCTCAATGAAGGAGATGAGGGGGGTTTATATAGATTTCAAGGAAGATTGATCAATGGTCCAGATAATTCAGAAGAATCAACGGAGGAGATAAGTTGAGGAACGTGCAACGAATAAGAAGAAGACAAGTGTCTTGCTTTCTTTTCTATGAGAGGAGTTATCAAGAATAGAAGAATGAGTTAAAGCAATTAACAGAATGTAACAGTCAGTTAAGTGATTTAAAACAAGAAGAAGAGATTTGCATGAGAATAAGAAGATATTTTGCTTTATTAAATATTTAGAAATATTTAATTGCATGAGCAAGAAAGCTTGAGTTATTTTAGAGATAACTGAAATTTAGAAGAAAAAGCAATTTAAATAAATAATTAATTTATTTAAATTTAGAGAAGATATTTTGGAAGAAATAATTAAATAATTAGAATTATTTAATTTAGAAGATTTCAAAGCAAATTAAATAAATAAATTTATTTAATTGTTGTGCATGATTTTGGAAGAATAATTTCGATTTAATTAAATAAATAAGAATTATTTAATTGTTTGGATAAGATAGAATTTGTGATGAATTAATTAAATAATTAGGTTTATCTAATCAATGTGGATGTGAATTTTGGAAAGAAAATAATTATCCAATTAAATAATTAAAATTATTTAATTGTGGAAGAATAATATAGGAATTGAATTTAATTAATTAAATAAAGAGGATTTATTTAATTAATGTCGCAAGTATGTGATTTAGAAGAATTTGGTGAAATTAATTAAACAATTAGATTATTTAATTAATGTTGAATGCAGGTGATTAGGAAAAAATGATGAAATGCGAGTAGTGCGACGACTTGGTCAATTTAGGGTGTCTATACTCCTTGTGGTGACCCTATCACTATTGAGGCTCTTGATAGATTGGTGATGTTGAAGCCCTTGTCCTCGAATATTCCAGAAAACTTAGAGCCCTCTACCCTATCGGCACCACTTGTTCATATAATGACCTCCAATAGGATATCTCTTAAAAGGCCCATGTCACAGCCCTCCCAACACTCCCAAACTCCTGTAATGCAAAGCCAAGCCCTTGTGGCCCTAGTAACCCCCTTGTAGCATCCCTTTCCTATCTGATTTTCTCTACCTCTACCTCTACCCTCTGTAACCAAGCCTGTAGCCTATATCTCTCAACTATCAGTCTGTTACATCCCTCCTTTTGAAAACAATGATGCTATTTACTTTCTTACAAATTTCAGTAAATTACTATGTTGTGAACGACATGAAAACTGAAAATTTATCTTACAAAGTTATTATATGAAATTGCGGAATCTATTGATTACGATCAAGATGATATGTAGACTAAAAGTCTTTATATTAAATGCAATGATGTTTGAATATATTATATTTGGATCATAGATGCTTTGACCACAAAATTGTATGCGAGTCTGTCGATGCAGGAACAGGTGGACCGTGTTCGACGGAAGAGAAAGTATCTTCGAGAGAGAGTATAGACTCTGGAAACTAACCAAAGGTGTTTGTCACTGAGATCATCAAAAAGATAGATAAACCTGGGAACCAACAAGTAAGTCTTGTTTGTCAGTTTGGGGTAGTTAATTTGATGTCGATGCCAAAGGATAAAGTAAACATCCTAGTCGAAAGTCATCTTGTAGAATCTTGGAGTCATCTATGGCATCGTAAGTTCCTAATAACAAGTCGACGTATTTGAGATGTTTGATATTTACGTCTATAAGTATTTATTGAGTCATCTTGTGGCGAAATTGCAAATCTTGTCTCGAAGTCGAAATTGCGAGAAATCGACCTTAAGCGTCTAACGTTGTGAGAATTCGTTTGCGATACGATCAATCCGTCGTGATTGTCGTAAATCGAGTCGAATTTATGTTGCAAATATTTTCTTTTCGTGTAGATCGACGAATGCCAATTTGAAGCCATAGTGTGAGGTAATTTATTTTAGTCGTCGTGTAGCGTGAGTCTTTCCTTCTAGTTTAGACCGTGATTTGTTGTCAATTTAACCTTGAAGATCTCTTAATAAGTAGGTTTTTGTCTCCTTTTCATTTTCGATCAACACGATGCTTTAGTCATTGCCTAATCACCGCCATGTCGAACTTAAACTCTGTAATACATCTTGTAGTGGTTTTGGATTGATTTTGATGCCTTGGTTATTGAGTGAAGGCGAAATTGTTGTGTCTTCAGTTATGTCAACCCATGTGTATAGATTTACGTCAACCGAAAATTCTTTGGTGGGATTCTTTTAACCAAGACGTGAGAGGTCAGCTCGTGAATTGGAGAGGGTGTAACCATTATTAATGCCGATCTCCCATCACCTTGGAGTGTGGAGAAGCATCGGAGGTTGTGGGTTCGATTACCTCAGATGGCATTTATTCTCAATGAACTTTGTTTTGAAAGTGCTAATTAATGATAGTATACGTTTGAAAAAGTCGGTTGAAATTGGTTAACTTCTTTAGTGAAGAAACTGCATTGAACTTTAAAAAAAAGGAAGAATCTGCGGAGAGAGAAAACGTTTCCTATATCTCTGCGCAGCATGGGAAGTGGTTGTAACTTCCTTCGTGGGCAGTGAGGACAGCGTGGATCGGTAGTTGTTGAAGAGAGTTATCTTCGCCTGATAGAGGAAGTAGGGAAGCCGCCGTTGAGGGTGAAATGGAGGTTTGTTATGAAGTAAGGAACGCAGGAGAGATATTCTCTGTGTACCGTCGACGGGATGAGGAAGTCGGTTGCAACAGTTAAGTTAGTGCTTGTGAGAAGCCGTCGCGGAAGTTGGTGGAAGGGATCTACCTCAACGTAGGAGGGAATCTAGGAATCGAGGGTAGTTAGCAAGGGGGCTGCAAAGTTATGGGAAGGTCATTCTTTTGGAAAAGATAGTAAGAGTTAGAACTATGCTGGGAGGAGAATGAAAAGACAGTAAGAGTTAGAACTATGCTGTGAGGAGAACGAAAAGACAGTAAGAGTTTAGACTGTGTAGTGAGGAGCGAAAAGGAGTAAGAGTTTAGATTGTGTAGTGAGGAGCAAAAAGGCAGTAAGGTCTTAGAACTGTGCAGTGAAGTAGCGAGAGGCAGAAAGCCCTCGGTGTGAAAGAGCCTTCCAGCAACCTCCATTTTTAATAACAGGTTCTTTTTCTTAACCATTTCTCTCAGTTTTAAACAGTAAGGAAGAGAGTCTCATGGTTATGGAAGATTATTACGTTTAAATATGAGTAGAATAGAATGATAACGTAAGTTTACTATGATTTCAGTGTGCGGTTAATTCCTTGAAATAGCTTTATTGCTGTGTAGGACAAGTGATAAACTCAGAAACTCATGTATGCTGTCACATTACTGTGTTTTAAGATTAGAAAACTCTGAAAAAGAAGTGTTACTGCCTTCTAGGAATTGTAAACTCAGAAATTGTAGTTTTTCTCGTCATAAATGATGATGTATAGCAAAAGAACGCTGCTCTCTAAGGTATATGCATTTAGGAATGAACTTATCTTGGTGCAAGACTTAATTTACCTTCAGTGAACGATAAACAGTGACGTAAGATAGAAGAGTTGCCTTTAGGTCTGTGTTATGAACATAAAACTGCCTTGGAGGTTTCGAACGATGCTCCACGTGCATGCTATGCAGGAGTCAAACCATAGTTAGTAAGCATGTTCGATGTATAGCCAGAAAATGCATTTGTAAACAGCCTAATGTCTTATCCGTTTAATATCTTTATCTACATTTGAAAGATTCCCAAACCTTTTAGATTTATTTACGACTCTCAGCTATTTAAATCTTGTGAAATTAATGACTCAAAAAGAGGGTAGGAAGATAAAAGTGTTGGTAATGTTTAGGAAACAGTATTGGATTCTGAAATGATCAATTTGAGTTGAAAACCTGCATGTGAGTCGAGATTGCGTTGCATGCGACGATGTTAGGATCGCTTAACCTTGTAGACCATTTGAGTCTAGAACCCTCGAATATTGGGATAACGGAAAATGAATTAGATACTTGTGTATGTTGTGTTAACATGAGAACCAAGTAAACAGATTTGAAACCACTTAGGAGTGGACGTGTCTAAATAATGATTTTACAGGATAATGGGATTATGAAAGTCTGAACTCGGGATAAAATAATATTGCGCAATGTGCTATTATAGGAGGATATCCTAAGCCTTGAGGTCATCAAGGTCGGCAAAATAAGTTCAAACTATACAAATAGGAAACTGTAGGATTTCGACCAGTTCAAGTCGAGTAGGGTGGGTGAACCAAGTTCATGCGTTTTTAAAACGCTAATTAAATACAAATCCTTTGGCCAAGGTGGTGTGCTATCCTCAAGTACATCGAACGTTCACCGTAACTGGATGGCGTTTCTTGTGGAGGGTCGTGCATGACTAGAGGGTATCTAGGGATCTGCACGATAACAAGACACGTAGGTTACAACACCAGAGCTCAGATGGCAAACACCGATGGTTATCCTAAGTCTATCCTCTTGAGTAGGGTAGGGCCACTTCCGGTTAGGAAGGAGTGCGGGAGACCGACGGTCTGTGGTTGGAGGTTAAACTCCTTGAAGATACTTTCTCTTCTCAATATTGAGGAACTGTTGAGTCTTGAACGTGATGGGTTGACAATCGAGATGCATGATAATGGTATGTTTCTGATATTTGTTATTTCATGAAAATTTCATTTGTTAAGAAAACAAAGTGTATTATGAATATCATTTCTTTCAGTCTTTATGAGAATGCAATCATTTTTATGATAAATTGAAAAATGTTGTAATGGATTATAGATGAGAAACTTTTGTATTTGACTACCTTGTTTAAAAAAAAATTACCATCGTGAAAATTTAGTTACTTCTTGTCATTTTGGTTTTGGTTGTTACACAGTCCATCTTGCTTTACCTATAATCCATCACAAGATGTCTCTAGGCTATCCCTCTCTTCCTATAGTGTATCTCTCTCTACCTATAATATAGCTCTTTCTACACATAGCACGTCTTACTTGCTCAAATTCATAGCTAATCTAGTATCTGGACACTCCCCTCCATCACCTCCTCTATCTCCTTCTCCATCTTCTCCTCCACCCTATACCATTTCTTGAGGTGTCTGTGGTAACTTTCCTACCTACTCTCCTCCCCATCTTCCACATATATGTGTCCTCTAATCCTAATGAGCTCAACAAGCCTGAACTACGTCTACTATGCATGACTCCACCTCCCTCCTCTCCTCATCCTCCCTCCCCGTCTCCCTCCTCTACCTCCATCTTGTTGAGATTAGGGCAGATAACTGAGAGGGGGGGTGAATCAATTGTCACAAAACTTTTATCTTTTTCTTCATTTAATCTTTTTTTCCACTTATTAATAGATTAATGATATAACCATGAAAGCATGAATCAACAACACATGAGCAGAAACATAATCAACACACATAACACCAGGATTTTTATGTGGAAACTCGGTTAAGAGAAAAACCACGGTGGGGGTTAACCTACAAGATCTATTCTCTGTTAAAAGAATAGAAAATGGGAAGGCACTTGCCTTCAGGCACACTTCCCAGAGCTCACTACTCAAAAGAGGCTCACTGCCTACAAGAACATTGACAATGTTAACACAGAAATATTGAACTGAGAAACACCATCATCTTCATGCAAAGTTCAGTTCCATTAAAGCACACAATACTTCTACTCTACCCCTAAATACTTCTTCGCTATCTCCTCATCCTTTACTTCTCTTCCTCTTCTGCTCTTCTTCTTCTCTACTCTGCCTTTCTTCCTTTCTTAGGATTTTATCATTTTCGTACTGCCCAGAGCTCACTACTTAAAAGAAGCTCACTTCCTACAAGAACATTTACAATGTTAACACAGAAATATTGAACTGAGAAACACCATCTTCTTCATGCAAAGTTTAGTTCCATTGAAGCGCACAATACTTCTACTCTACCCCCAAACACTTCTTTGCTATCTCCTCATCCTTTACTTCTCTTCCTCTTCTCTACTCTGCCTTTCTTCCTTTCTTAGAATTTTATCATTTTCGTACAAGGATGATTTTCCACAACTCAAACACACGTATTTATATGCTCCATCAACCTTGGAATAAATGTCAACATCAACACTACAAACATCTAAATTATTGTGAATCACTATACTATCAGCCAAACATAGCTGGGACCTAAATCTTCCTCGAACAACATGCCATGCTTCATAGAACCTTTCTTAGATCATCTGCAACAAGCACAAAGCATCCGGTTGGCCAAGACTAGAAAGAACAACAACACCCAAGGAGAAATATTCATCCACAGGATTAATCCTCAATGCAAACCACCAACACAATAGGAATCATATTCAGAGACCACCACAAGCACAATGAAATCAATAGGAACAACTACACCACCTCAAATCACTAGAAACACTTGCACCTTCATCTAGGAACTCAAGAACACCAACTTTCATGACTGTCACACTAGAACGAATGCTTGCGGATCTCCAAACCATGAGCCATATGAGTTGAGGATACACACTGACATCCCAAACACACCTCTAGATCCACAGATCATAATATTCCAATGTGGATCAATCCAAACCAAATTTCTGTCACTCTGTCACCTCTAAACAACTACAAAACCTGGTTCTAATTAGATGGCCATAACTTTGCCAATTCTCCATGTGGACCTCTCAAATCTTGACTAGAGCAACTTTAGACAATCCTCTACAAATGCTTTAATCCATAGACTCTAATAAGATTCATCCTACTGGGAATGCAGAGCAATCTACTTCACTAAACTGCACTGTCTTCACTGTCTCTGACAGAGAGATATGTAACTCACTTGTTTCTTCTGAAGAGGCTAATTTTCTCAATATCCTCAACATACAAGTCTTCTAAACAAGCAATAAAATAAGATACAGTTGACACTAATGACCACAAGGATATGTTGACATCAATGACAACACCGATTAGGCACATATTTGCAACAATCTCCCCCTTTGTCATTGATGGAAACATATGATGTGAAAAACTATTTTAACCATCAAGACAAGAACTTCTCCCCCTTTCTCTTATCACACCTGCAACCACTTTCTTCACTACTCCCCCTTTCACTAGTAACTACTCACTTCCATCCAAGTGTTTCACATGACTTCTCTCCCGCTTTGACATCTATGGAAAAGGGCACATATTTGCAATCATCTCTCACCCTTTTTGTTTCTTAGACAAGACCAAACTGATCTTAGAACATGCTGACTACTCCCCCTGAGGAGCATCCTCTTAACACCAATCTAGATCACTAGATTTGACTATGAGTTCCACCAGACTGATGCACACTAGTGCACCTTAGTTCTGAACAGGAGGGGTAATCATTCCTAGCTTCCCTCTGAGATACTCAAAAGTGTCCTTAGGTAGAGGCTTAGTGAAGATATCCGCAATCTAATCCTTTGAAGAAAGAAACTCCAATTTGACTTCATTCTCATTTACCTTCTCTCTCAAAAAGTGAAATTTGATGGACATATGCTTTGTCTTTGAATGCAACACCGTATTCTTTGAAATGTTTATTGCACTTGAATTATCACAGAAGATTGTAATAGGTTCTTCAAACATAATTCTAATATCCTTCAGCATTTGCTTCATCCACAAAACTTGAGTACAATTGCTTGCTTCTACTATATACTCTGCCCCTGTAGTAGATAGAGAAATTACCTCCTACTTTTTTCTCAACCAAGAAACCAATCTCTTACCCAAGAAAAATGCACCACCACTAGTACTTTTCCTATCATCCATATCTCCTGCCCAATCAACATATATATGCATGAAGAGTGAAATCATCACCTTTATGATACCATAATCCGTAATCAGATGTTCCCTTTAGATATCTAAAAATTCTTTTGACTGTTACAACATGAGATTCTCTAGGATTAGCTTGAAATCTAGCAACAAGGCCAACTACATTCATAATATTAGATCTAGTATGAGTCAGATAAAGTAGTCCTCCAATCATTGATCTATACCTTTTTTGATCTACCTTAGGGGAATCATCATCTTTATGCAACTTGCATCTAGTTATCATAGGAGTGCTCACTAGTTTTGAATCCTCCATTCCAAACTTTTTCAACAACTCTTTTACATACTTGGACTGAGATATGAAGATGCTCTTATCTGAATGAATGATTCATAGACCCAAGAAGAAGTTGATTTCACCAAGCATGGACATCTCAAATTCACTTTGCATCTGATCAGCAAATTTATTACACATGCTCTCATTTCCACCAAAGATGATATCATCAACAAATAGCTCAACAATTAGGATGTGTTCATGATCAATTTTGAAATAAAGATTATTGTCAGCAGTGCCTTTGCTAAAGCCTAACTTTAGAAGATACTTATCTAATCTTGCATACTAGGCTCTTGGGGTTTGTTTAAGTCCATACAATGCTTTCTTCAATCTACAGACCATATCTTCTTGATTAGACAATTGGAATCCTTCTGGTTGCTTAATGTAGACTTCTTCTTCCAACTCCCCATTCAGGAATGCTAACTTGACATCCATCTGGTAAACTTTGAAATCTTTGTATGCAACAAAGGCAAGAAATAATATGACTGCTTCGATTCTTGCCACTAGAGCAAAAGTTTCTTCAAAATCAATTTCCTCTACCTAAGAATATCCTTTGCACACCATTCTTGCTTTGTTTATCACAACTTCACCATCTTCATTCAATTTATTTCGGAAGACCCATTTAGTTCCAATTACTTTTTTGTTTTCAGGTCTAGGAACAAGATCCCAAGTATGATTCTTTTCAATTTACATTAACTCTTCTTCCATTTCTTTTACCCAACTTTCATCATTACAAGCTTCATTCATTGATTTTGGTTCAACCTTTGAAATTATACAATACTCTTCTTGTTCTTCAGCAATTTTTCTTCTAGTTTGAACACCTTTATTTCTATTTCCTATGATCTAATTTTCAAAATCATTCAACCTCACATACCGGGAGTTTTGATATTTTCTTGAACTTATTCCTCAACATTTGCACTAGCTTCTTGAGTCACTGGATTCTCTGAAGCAATCTGAATATGAGTTTGAAGACTTTCATTTTGATCATTTGATTCATATCCACATAACTTGGAAGGTCTCTCCTTGCTTTCATCAACCTTGACATTAGCACTTTCAACAATCTTTTTCAATCTCTAGTTAAAACACCAGTATGCCTTGCTTTGGTTAGAATAACCCAAAAATATTTCTTCATTACACCTTGCATCAAACTTGCCTAGATCTTCATCTATTTTGATATAGCATTTACTACCAAAAACTTTGAAGTATTTCATAGTAGGAGCATTACCAAACCATAATTCATAAGGAGTTTTACCAGTATTACCTTTGATCTGCACCCGGTTAAGAGTGTAGACATTAGTACTCACAACCTCTCTCCAATAGACATGTAGAACATTTTCTTCCATCATCATGGTTCTAGCAACCTCTTGAATAGTTTGGTTCTTCCTTTCCACAACTCCATTCTACTGAGGAGTCCTAAGAGTAGATAATTGTCTTCTTATTCCATGCTCTTCACAAAATGCATTAAACCCACTGGAGGTAAACTCTCCACCTCTGTCAGATCTTAGACACTTTATCTTCACACCAATCTAATTCTCTACCTTAGCCTTGAACACCTTGAATTTGTCAAGAGCCTCTGATTTCTCTCTCAAGAAAGTGACCCCAGTCATCTGGGAGTAATCATCAATCAACAATATAAAGTATCTGTCTCCTTGCAAACTCCTAACTCTAGCAGGACCACACAAATCAGTGTGCACAAGTTCCAACAATCCATTTGAAAATTGTTCTTTACTTTTGAATGTAGTTCTGCTCTGTTTTCCCAATTGACATTCCTTACACATGCTATTAGCAGGTTTCACAAGCTTTGGAAGATCTCTCACAGCCTGAGTAGTAATTATCTTGATAATACTATCAAAGTTTACATGACACATTCTCCAATTCCATAACCAACTCTGATCAATATGAGAAATCAAACAACTTTTACCAGTACCACTTAAATGAAAGATATTACCTCTAGTCTGTGTACCAGATGCAATCTCAGTTTCAGAGCTTTCCAAGATTCTACATTTTCCATCCTTGAATTGGAGATCATACCCTTTGTCAACCAACTGTCCAACACTAAGAAGATTATGCTTCAACCCTTCTACATACATGACATCATTAGTGTTAATCTTACCATCAATAGAGATGGATCCTCTGCCACATATTCTGCCAGTTGAATTGTCTCCAAACTTCACAAATCCACCTTTATACCTTTCCATACTTACAAACTTACTCTTATCACCTATCATATGATGAGATCATCCACTGTCAATCACCCATTCATCCTTTTCTTCAACCCGAGTAGCCAAGGCACTTTCCACATTCACATAGCTAGCAGATTTAGTAGGCACCAAATCTTCTTCTTTGATAGCAATGAACACCCATTCATTTCTAGAGGTACTTCCCTTATCATATTCATCATCTGTAACTCCTTCATCAAAAACTTCTTGGACATAGTAGCATTTCTTCTGAAACCTAGGTCTATTAGGGTTTGGCTTTGAAACCCTCTCCGGACATCTTGAAGAAAAATGACCAATCTTATTGCAAGCAAAACATTTGAAAGGCAATTTTCCTTCATACTTACCAGATCCTCTTGGTAATCTTTTAGAAAAAAGGGCTTCAAGTTCTTTAAGCTCCGTTTCATCTTCTTCAAGTTCCTTCCTTGCCTTCTCTTAACTAGTCATTCTTCTTGAAGAGATTTCACCTGGATCAAATCTTTGCTTCTCGAAAACACTAGCTTAAAAGAAAATTCTAATTTAGGAAGGGAATCACCAAACTCACTCATTTCAAATGCTGAAAGATTGCCAACCATCTGATCCCTTACAAAAATTTTCACAATCCTGATCTCCTCAATGGAAGCAACTCTATGATTGTATGAAGAAGGTAAGGATCTGAGCACCTTTCCAACAATCTCTGATTCTTCTAGTTTTCCACTAGCACACCTGATACTACACATAAGTTCATTCACCTTTTGCATGTAGGAAGTGATGTTTTCATCTTCACTCATCCTCAGACTTTCATATCTACCCTTCAATCTCTGCAACTTAGCACATTTGAAACATGCATCACCTTCATATAGAGTTTCCAACTTCTTCTAGATTTCATGAGCATTTTTCAATTCTAGGACATTTGTCATTTCTGTATCAATTAGGGCACTCAACAATGCTTCTTTAGCTCGAATGTTTTTTTCAGCATCTTTGAGTTCATATGGAGTTGAAGGACCTTTCTCTGGAGGCTTATACTCATCCTTAGTTATCAACCAATAAGGATCACCCAGACATTGCAAATGACACTCCATCTAATTCTTCCAAAGAGAGTAATTTGTTCCATCAAATCTTAGACTATCCTTCTTGTATGTCGACATCCTAGATCTCCTCAAGAGGTCAAGCTTCTTTAGAGGAACTGGCTCTAATACCAATTGTTAAGATTAGGGCAAACAACTGAGAAGGGGGGTGAATCAATTGTCACAAAACTTTGATCTTTTGTTGCATTTAATTTTATTTTCCACTTATTAACAGATTAATGATATAACCATGAAAGCATGAATCAACAACACATGAGTAGAAACATAAACAACACACATAACACTAGGATTTTTACGTGGAAACCTGGTTAAGGGAAAAACCACAGTGGGGGTTAACCCACAAGATTTATTCTCTATTAAAAGAATAGAAAATGGGAAGGTACTTACCTTCAGGCGCACTGCCCAGAGCTCACTACTCAAAAGAGGCTCACTGCCTACAAGAACATTTACAATGTTAACACAAAAAAAATTGAACTGAGAAACAACATCTTCATGCAAAGTTTAGTTCCATTGAAGCACACAATACTTCTGCTCTACCCCCAAACACCTCTTCTCTATCTCCTCATCCTTTACTTCTCTTCCTCTTCTGCTCTTCTTCTTCTCCACTCTACCTTTCTTCCTTTCTTAGGATTTTATCATTTTTGCACAAGGATGATTTTCCACAACTCAATCACATGTATTTATATGCTTCATCAACCTTGGAATAAATGTCAAGGTCAGAACTACAAACATCTGAATTAATGAGAATCACTATACTGTCGGCCAAACATAGCTGGGACCTAAATCTTCATCAAACAACCTGCCACACTTCATAGAACCTCTCTTAGATCATCCGCAACAAGCACAAAGTATCCAGTCGACCAAGACTAGAAAGAACAACACCCAAGGATAAATCTTCATCCACAGGCTTAATCCTCAATGCAGACCACCAACACAACAAGAACCCAATTTAGAGACCACCAATAGCACAATGAAATCAACAGGAACAACTACACCACCTTAGATCACCAGAAACACTTGTACCTTCATCCAGGAACTCAAGAACACCAACTGTCATGACTGTCACACTAGAACAATTTCTTACAGACATCCAAACCATGAACCATATGTGTTGAGGATACACACCGACATCCCAAACACACCTCTACATCCAAAGATCATAATATTCCAATGCGGATCAATCCAAACAAAATTTATGTCACTCTGTCACCTCTGAACAACTGCAAAACTTAGTTATACTCAGATGGCCATAACTTCACCAATTCTCCATGTGGACCTCTCAAATCTTGACTGGAGCAACTTTAGACAATCCTCTACAAACCCTTTAATCGACAGACTTTGATCTTCATCCTACTGGGAATGCAAAGCAATCTACTTCACTAAACTGCATTGTCTTCACTGTATCTGACAGAGAGATATGTATCTCACTTGTTTCTTCTGGAGAGGCTAATTTTCTCAATATCCTCAACATACAAGTCTTCTAAACAATAAATAGAATAAGATATAGTTGACACTAATGACAACAAGGATATGTTGACATCAATGACAACACCAATTAGGCACATATTTGCAACACATCTCGACAAACTCCTCCCAAACCTCCTTCTCTACTACTTTCTCACCCACCTCACCACTACCCCCACTACATAGAATCTGTCTCCCTCATCCTTGTCCACCACCTCTCCGTCCTCCACCCAACCTCACTCTCCTCCTCCCCTCCCTCATTGCTACTTGGAGACACTCTTATAGTGATCCCAGGCGCAATGGCATAAGCCATACTAGTGCATGCTCTCTCCACCATCACATGTATGCTGACATCTCTCTCCCATCCTACACATCTACCAGTGATTCCATGACACTATTTGTATCTACTACTCACTGTCTTATGCAATCACCTTGTCTATTTGAGCAACCCATCCCTCTCCCACCTCTCTCAACACACATGCAAACTTGTGTGGTCTTGTTGGCACATCCTGCTATATTCCAAACTACCAATGCGCCTGATCATGTAAGCACCTCTTTATCAAAGTACAAATACCTACCTATGAGATAACACTCTATCATCGTATACTACAAAGATCTTGGATCATCTGGCCAACCCTCATGCTATGTACAAGGTCTCCATACTACGTCCCCTTGCTATAATTCATCAAATGCTCATTGTCAATGCTACATATCCCTCAGTCGCTTGTAGCGTACCATCCTCTACCAACCAAAAACATAGGGCTCACCAAATTCTATCTCCACCTTGTCCCATACTATTTAGCACACCACAATGTGCTCCCATGCCCACACCTAGAGCAATGCCATATGCCTGATGCACTGCCCATATCTATAGGTAATACATGAAGATCCCTACACAAATGATCTAGCATGCATGCTCCCCATGTAAATCTCTACCCATGCTGCACCATATCAGCTACACAATATATCAAGATGATAAAAAATGTCCTCCCACTCTTGTCAGGTAGCAGGATGTTGCTGACAAGAGCCACCATAACCAAAGGAAGGTCTAGTAGCAGCCCTCTGCATCTCAAAATCTAATGTCTAGCATCTCTTATGTAAGTCATACCTCCCAAACAACCATGTTAATGTGATGTTGACTATCATCCTTGAACTATATACCAACTAGGTCCTAATCGACACTCGTAGTATCTTCCATACATCCTCTAAGGTAACTATCATCTCTATTGTAGGGAGATGGAAAGTGCTAGTCTCTAACCTCCACCTCTCTGCCAATGATGTCAACATCATCCTATGAGCTCGGATGACTGACATCCTTACTATGTACTCCAACCCACACACTCATAGTGTCTTGCACTCGGCATCATTGAACCCCTTCATTAGGCTAAACACTACCAATCTCCTCTCTCATGTCACTAGCAGATTTAGCCCCACCTGCACATCATGTTCGCACATATTACCCAACATAAATCATCTATCAATCCATCCTTTCTATCCTATTTCTCCCACACCCTCCCCCTATGAAATCCCAAACTCATGAGAGTGCTAATTACAATTGTCTTGTCATTATTCAATATTCAAGTTGCTTCTCAATCATGTGTTAAAGTGTATATATCTTGGGGTGAAAAGAATTATAACTCTTTTATAGAATGTTAATGTTATCATTAATTGAACTTGTACCCTCATGTTTTCCTTTCCAGGCATAACCACTAAACCATAATGTGTGTCCATTGACTTACAAGTCCATGCAATTGCTCCAATTTGCTTCCCCATACTTAACACAACTGCTAAAGTGTAGAATGCATCTGTTGATTCATGCATGGAACTACTTAAATCCCTTTCTTCACTTTCTGCATCTACCCCATTTTTAAAGATCCATTGCACAATTTAATGGAACCATTGATTTACTCCACAACCATTGTGATACTCAATACATGCACTGCATTAGCCAATGCATACAACAAATCATATTTTTCACGGTTTGTCGGTTGCATTTCCACCCTAATGTACCCCTATTTATTACACCCTAAGTGCAATAAATGACCAAGGTAGAGGTACTTATTGGCATCCCTGCCTCCTCTGGATGCTTATATCTCCTCACATGCTCCACCTAATGCTCCATGACTAGCACATTCCTCATCTTTTCTCCTCTCCTCATTTTCTCTCTCCTCAAATTCACTATTGGCTAGGGTGAAAATGAATAGTTTTTAACTTCCCAACCCCTTTTATTCACCCCATTTCACTGTATTTTCCCCCATTCCTTCATCATATCTCTGTTTTTCCTTATTTTTCTTCCATTCTTCTTGATTTTTCCTCCTCTATCCATTTTTCACCTCATTTTCTTCTTTCGACAGCTTCCTCGGACACCCTTTTTCTTGCCTGATCTCTCAAGGGGGCAACATCATCTTATTATTTTCTTCTATTTCTTCTATCTATTAATCAACCAAGGCATATTTTCTTCCCCTTATTTCTTCAGGTGTCTTATATTTTATTTTTCTTTGAAATGACATTATTTTAATGTCATTTCAAAGAGGGGTAAAATGTAGACACCTAAAATTGACACCTTGTCAATTCTGACCAATTCTTCTATAATTGATCATTTATATTTAATCAATTATCCCATTTCTGACATTTCTATTAATTAAATTATCTTTTATTATTTAATTATTATTTTCTCTATATCCTTGTTATCCCCCTCCATCACGTAAAATAATTATTTCATCCATTTAATGAAGTCTAGCCTTAGATAAATACCTATTTGATATTTACTTGCCTAAGACTTTATCCTCCTTTCCTCCTCAAATTATAAATAAATATTTCTATTTATTTAATTTGGTATTTTGTCCACTTTTTCTTAATTCCTCTAACCTGCATTTATCCTCTAATCATGTGCACATGGGTCTATTAATGGTTAATCATGGATTTTACCTCCCCAAACTTCTATGAGGATTCACTTGGCATACCATGTACATGTATTTACATGACAAGTGGTACTCTAAGGTATGACCAAATCTTATACTCCCATATATTCATAATTTAAAACTTTGATTGTCCTTACACCTCTTAATTTTAAATCTAGTCAAAATACTTGGATGCATGGGAAGAGTCCAAGCCATACCTTTTCATTAATTCTTTCAAGTACGCTAACTACCCCTTTCATCCTAGTCATTCACTTTCTCCAAAACCCATCCTTTACCATTGATTCTCCTATAATCTTGGAGTCTTCTTTTGCAACCAATCCCCATTGGCCACTTATCAATTACTCCTTGCTTTAGATCTCTCACACATTCTAAGCCCTTGATCCTTACTTTTAATCTTGAACCTCCATTTTAGCCTCCAAAAATCTATAAATTGGATGCACCTCTAGTCATTTCCACAATCCAATTTGAATGTAATCTTATGTTGCCACTATGAGAACTTACATACTATGAAAAATTAATCAATTATCATATTTTTGGGCATAACCACTAATTCAAGTGTAACAAGGGAGTTCTCATTTGTGTGTTTTGCATGCATTTGCTTTAGTTGAATTCCTTTATTTTCCTAAACTTGAGTGTTGGTATTTGATTGTGATTGTGTGATTTAATTAGTTTAGATTACCATTGTAGTGTTATTTTCTCTTACACATAGGCCCATCATGATCCTACACTGACCCAATACTCTCTTGACATATTATGCTTGGGATAAGTATATGTAATCTTTGGAGGTTTTGTTCTACCATGTGTTATATTTTCCATTCTTCATGGAGTTGTTTAGTGCTTATTGTTACATAGTGATACTGATTAGTACACTTCTAGTGAGGTCTTACCTAGTGATAGACCTTTTTTGATGGATGTTGATGATGTGGTTACAATTCCTTTGTAAGGCCCAACCTTACCTATGGCTATTATAGCCCATTTGTTCATTTTGATGGACCCTAACTTTCTAGCTAGTAAAATTATTCGATGAAACCTATGATTTTGGTCCTAGTATTGTGTTGGTATCATTGACCTCATTCACAAACCTTTTAAATAACTCTCTCTAGAAAACATGATTGTAAATGTGTGTGCTAATGATAGGAATTCAATGTTATCTCTTGATTTGTCTTTGGTCGGAGACCATTGGATCTTGTGACCCATTGTATGCCTTACACTATAACGATGTTATTATTTCAATGATTATGTATTATATCTTCCAACTCTATGGTCTTACCTCATAAAATTCATACTATTCATTTTACTTTGCTAGATTTAGAAAGGTTATTATCTAATTTAGTTAAGATTGCACTTTCACTAGATAATATGATTGAATTTGATTTTCAAAATGGAATTCCTTTAATAAGTGTGCTAGATTTGAACAAGATGTAAAAGATGACAATCATATTAATAATGGCTGTAATTAATTGCTAATGTATTTATGTTCCTTCAAAATGACCATCCATGAGTGTGATTAGGGTCATTGGGATTATCAAAGTGCCTTGAGAAGACCAATAAATAACTAAACAAAAATATATTCAAGAGATATCAACACTGGCTATGTGAAAGGAGGAACTTAAGTAACTGAATGTGGTAAGTTATGTACATTGAGTATCTTGTTGGTAATAACCCTTATAATATGCAATTGGTCAAGAATAAATTGGGAAAAATAATGTGATGTCAAACCTAACTCCTATGATTATATTATTCTAGAAATGATGATTCAATTTATATGGTGATTTAAGTAGGACATTAGCTATATGAGTTATCTCTAGTTGAGATGTGAACTTTTTGATTCTAATGCAAGTATAAATGAGTATGATTATTTTTATTAAGCCAATTTGGTTATGCATATACTCAACATATTAATGTTGGGATGAATTCATAGGGATAAAATTGTAATGGGAGAATGGAAACATTGTTAGAACCGTAAATTAAACTACTTCACTTCATGAAGTTTTATGCAGTGATAACTTTAAGAAACCCCTCCTGAAAAAAGATATAAAATCCTGGTGAATCTTCCATTTTTTTTGAAAAAAAATTTAATTTCTATTGGTGAATCTTTCCTTTTTTGAAAAGAATATTTAATTTTATTGGCAAATTTTTTAAATCACTAGAAATTTGTGGAAAATCCTAGCGAATCTTGACAAAACATAGGAAAATACATTAATTACCATGGCTAATCCTTCATTAAAAATTAAATTCCTATGGAAAAGTAAAGGCCTGAAGGTGGAAGTGATTGATTAGTTTAAGGTGTAGTGCTCGCATCTATAATTCCTTAATTCCTTAATATTTTAAATTCACCCTAAATTATGTTTTGCCAACGTTGATTTTATTTATAATCTAATGGTTTGGGTTCTATTCCGTTGACCAAAATGTACCCATGGAGCTCTAATGCCCATGGGGCCCAAAATTGCATTTGGGACGTTGATCTTAATGGAGATCAATGACCCAAATGCAATTTTGGGCCTCATGGGCATTGGAGCTCTATGGGTACATTTTGGCCCATGGAATTTAACCCTAGCCATTAGATTATAAATTGAGATCAACGGCCCAAATACAATTTAAGGCTCAATGGGCATTGAAGCTCCATGGGTACATTTTAACCCATGGAATACAACCACAGTTGTTAGATTATAAATAAAATCAATGATGGTGATTAATAAAGTAACCAATAATTATACAATATTATTGATGAATTAATTTCAATTTCTACTAAAACTTATAAAATTTAGGTGAATCTAATCTAATTAGGTATCGAATATTGTGGTGAATTTTTGAGTTCAAAATTTTAATAAAATAAATATTCTGGTGATTTAACTAGGACTAAAATAAAATTTTGTAAAAATGTGGCGATTCAAGTCACCTTATAGCTTGTACTATTAGCCAATTTTTGAATCCCCAATTTTAACTATTAGCTAATTGGTGAATATTAGCCACTAAAAAAATCACTAGTTTTATGTTGTTACCTTGTTTTCCCTAGTGAATTAATGTTGTGGCAAGTAATACAACTAAGGTTCCCTTTGTGATGAGTTGTAGTTTTTATTGTTGCATTAAATTGTTTGTAATCATGTGTTTAAGTTATTTTAAGTATGTATTAAGGGATGTAGGTCCCCCTAAGTTGTAAACATAGATTTTCACTTATAAGGGATTTTAATTAGAGTTTCAAAGTCATTTTTCTTAGTTTGTGGGTAAAAACAAACCCTATAGTAAGTACCTGAGGGCAGAGACCTTTTGGACCACTAATATTGATTTATGAGAAATATTTGACCCTTTTAAAACCTTCTTATAAGGATGTGGTGTGACTTAATGTGTGGAGGAATAGAATGGAACTTGTCACCTTCCATGCTCTCCTACCTAGGTTTGGTATGAGGGGTTATTTAGAGTACATCCCCATTCCAATGCTTCACACATGTGGGAGTAACCCATAGGTGAGTGCATGAGGAAAATTGTCCTCTTCTCTATCTTTCACACATGTGTGAGCACATGGGAAATATGTGACCTTGATTAGAGTTTGTAAGCTAAGGTTAGTGGGTGAGTTGGAGACCACATGTCACCCTCTCATTTGGTGAGGATAAGTGACATGGAACTCCTTATTTATACCTTCTCTTTAGGCTTGGAGGGGGGTTCTTAGATTATTTTATTTGTATCTTTCTTTGCAAGGAGAAACTTTTGCATTATGAGAGAGGAAATAACTTGAGAGAAGAAGGATTTGATACCAAGTGAAGAGAGTCTTGGACAAGGAAGTGTTCATCCCTACAAACTCCATGTAGAGAGATAAGTCATCCCAACTCCTCATCATACTTGCATAGTTGTATTTTCATGAGTGATTCTTATTTTGTATGAATTTTTTCCTTGTGAAAAGAAAAAGTTGGAAAGTATGCATTTATAAATTAGTAGTGTTTTGTATATTTGGAGTATGTGTGAGTTAGATAGTTCTCTATGTGTACCATTTGAATGTGAGAAGGGCTTGAGAGGAAACACCTTGAGAAGTGTTAATATACATTCTTTCTTTACATTATGTTGACCCTCATGGGTTGCATGTTTTGTTATGATGGGTTTTTGATGGTTCTCCTAGATTGGGGGATGGCTAGGACCTCTTATTGTCTTATGATGCCATATTAGTTGGGTGGAGAGCTTTTCTCCTTGCATTGGCATGATAACTATTGAATATTTTTGGAATTGTTACTTGTAAATGTTTTTGATATTGGAAAAATGATGGGATTTAAAAATTTAGTTCAAGCTATATATGTAAGTCAGATGAAGAGTCTAAAAAATGGTATAGATGGAGTATTTTCTATGGCTATACATCCAAGTCAGATGAAGAGAAAATATTGTAATATTTTTTTCAATATTGTTAAGAAATGAAAGAGACATGTTTGTGTGCATGTTACAAGAAGTTTGGACTTATCCCCTTGAAATTAAAATGGAGGATTTGCTTCTAACTCTAAACTATTTGTATAGCAACTCAAATGTACCCTTGTAAAACTATACAATAGTTGTAGTGTTAGAGTACTAAATCCTTATAAATATGACTAAATATAAAGATAGATACAATGAATATTTTCACTAAGGATTACTCCCTTTCTATAGATTATTTTATTGCAAAACAAAATGTGTGCATTTAACATTAGCTTTGTGAGAATAATTATATGATATCAATGATATTATCAAATGTAATCTTGTTTCATTTAAAGAATGCTATGTACATATGCATTAACAACAAATAATTCCTTCTTATTCCTTTAATATCATATCTAAAATAAATTACTTTGGGCATTCAACATATTCATATTCGTATATCTACAACTGTTCTTTTTGTTTGGGGGAAGCTACATAATACTATGTGTGGATTTTTAGAAGTAAATATTAAACTAAAATATGAATAGATTTTCTCATAGTTTAATGTATGTGTGGTTATAAAAATAAGAATTTTGTAAGGCTGGAGTATATATATATATATATATATATATATATATATATATATATATATATATATCCTTGAACTTAAACTTACTTATATATATATATATATATATACACATACATATATATATGTATGTATGTATGTATGTATGTATGTATAGACAGACATACATACATACATACATACATACATACATACATACATATATATATATATATATATATATATATATATATATATATATATATATATATATATATATATATATATTCTAAAAAGCTATGAGGGGAAAGACATATTACTAGATAGCTATTATTTTTAACTCATAGAGTTCATTTCTTAATGGATAAAGTATAACTTAAAAAAACAAATGATCAAAAATTGTGTAAACACTATGCCTTGAGAGGGTTCTAGGGTGACACTCATGCGAAACCCTAAGGGTCTTATCCCCCATGGGAAATGACCCCTATAGCATAAGGGGGTTTGTGGACCTCATGGGAGGTCGTCGGCCCCCATATGGGGCCAAAGCCCTCATGGTTACAACAGTTCATTTCCTTTAAAGCACATAAAATCAAATGCCTTCAAAATGTTTCCCTCTTCAAAACATGGATTCTATTATGTGTTCGGGGCAGTATATGTATGTTTATGTATATGTCAAAAATAAATGATTAATGCACTATATATATATATCAAATATGCACACATGTATATGTTGAATATACACTTTAGAAAATAGGAAAGTTGGGAAATAACAAGTTTGCAAACTCTTGAAGAGGCTTTCTTTGCAAAGCCTTAACTCCTTGTCTCCCCTTCAATCCTTAGCCTGAAAAGAAAAATAGTCAAAATGAGGGAATTAAACCCTTTAAGTAAACCCTTAAGTATTTAGGGAAACACTTGGAGTTACCCTAGATCAAAGGTTGAGGATTGACCTCATCTAATGGATGATATTTGACCCTTACCCAATTTAAAATACCCTAATTTGGTTAATTTAAAACAACTATGCTAATTGTACCTAACTATGAATTAGGACTTGGTGGGGCCCTATGTGGCTAGGCCCTGTTGACTTAAGTTACAACTTAAGTCTCTTGTGTGAATTTAATAATAAAGTTAGTTTGTTTCTTGATTCATATTTTGAAGAATGTCTTTTTTATTAATGCTATTTTTTAATTAATAAAGATCTAGTTAAACCCTCTAGATGTATAAATAATTTTCTCAATAATTTTTATGCATGACTGAATATAATTTTATTACTTAACAAGATTAAATAGTAATAGACCATAATCGTAAGGCTAAGGATGTGACTGGAAATAGTACTATACATGGTTGTTCTAAAATTGACTCACAGTTTCAATCATTTAGCCTCTCATTAATAGTTGCTAGTTTATAATCAAAACCTTTATTACAATGAAATTATGAGAGTCATATAACATAAAATATATACAAGTGATTAGTTCTATCTTTGTAGTAAATATATTTAATTTAAGAAAAATACTCTATTTCACTAGATAATTTATTTAACCACCTCACCTAGGGGTGACTTGAACTCCTATTCTTAAGAATCAAGTCTAGTTGAGATGTTGACCCCTCTCACCTTATGTCCAAATATAGTCCACATTCATATAGTTACTTCCCCTTCTTGTTTCTTATATATATGGTTGATGAGTTATTCTATCCAACTAATTTTTCTATGATAACACATGAGATGATGACACATGTTTGTGTGTGTCATCATCTAGTACAATGTCATTTTTTATCTTTAAAAACAATTAGTTTTGGTTGGGTAATTCTATGTCTAAAATTTTGGGTATGACATCCTTCACCTATTCATGACATTGTTACACCTTATGATGATACTTATTCCACATTTGTCATGATATCACTACACCCATAGAACCATGATTTTTGGATAACATGCATCATATTATACATGATGATGTGATTCATGATGATAAATATTTAACATCTCATGTTTTCTCTACTCATACATTCCATGATGATTCCATATCTTATGAAGACATTCCTTTATATCTTCATGTTGCTAAAAATGACGTCATTGTGCCCTCTTATCCCCTACATGATGATTTTATAAGCATTATTGTAGGACTTCTACATGATGATTATGATTTTTCTATAAATGCTTCTTTACATGTGAAATACGTTTTACTTGTTAACTATGAACACTTAGATGATATCTTATTGATTAGTGAGTTTTTTCTATAGTTGAGTGGTAGAAATCTATAATGGATTGATTCATCTTGAATGAATATTTCCTTCATGAATTTGGCTCATGCTTTCATTAACTATTTCTACATCCTCATTTCTATTGCAAGTATGAGGTGAACCAGTGTTGTCATTGATGTCAACATACTCATATTACATTGACAAGAAGGATTGGATGAGCTGTGTGTTGAGGATATTGAGAAAATTAGCCTCAGTCAGGAACAGTGAAGAACAGTGATGAGAAGAAGGCAAATATATTGGATAGGTTGAGAACCGGAGGATGCAGATTAAAGGGTTTGCAGATATGAATCTTTAGATGCTTCAGTCAAGTTTTCAGAGGTCCGCATGAAGACCTGAAGAAGTTATGGCTGTCTGTGTGAAACCGGTTCCAGCAAAGTGCTTAAAGGTGACAGAGGATCACAGAAAGGTCCGGTGAGGTCCGGAATTGTACAATCCTAATCTGCGGATTAGAAAGAGTGTTTGGGATGTCCTTGTGATGTGCCATCTTGAGCTGTGTATGATTTGGAGGTCTGGAAGTACCTCTTGCATTATGACAGTGGCGACAGACTGTGTTCTTGAAGCTCCGGATAAGGAGGATAAGAGATTTCAGTAAGTAAAGGAAATGCGGACGTACCTGGTCATTCAGGCAGGCTTGTGAAGGTTCTTGGATCATGTTGAGGTTGTTTTGTTGGTCCGCATTGATAATGTATGATTTGAAGGTCCGGAAGTACCTTCTACAGTGGCGACAGACTGTGTTCTTGAAGTTCCGGATGAGGAAGACAAGAGATTCCAGCAAGCAAGGGATGTGCGGATGTATCCGGTTATTCAGGTAGGCTTATGAAGTTTTCTGGATCGTGTTGAGGTTGTGTTGTTGATCCGTATTGATAGTAGAGCCCGGAATTGAAGTTATTCTTCCAGATGAAGTTCTTGCTCTGTTTAGCCGACCGGATGAGTTGTTCATCCTGCGAATGTTCTTGTGGTGGCCGACCGGATGTGTTATTCATCTTGCGGATACTCTTATGGTTGTTTGCCGACTTAGATGTTTGTTCCTAAGTCGATGTCTTGTATAAATAACAGTTTGTGAGTTCATTTCAGTGTGTGGATTGTGTGGATAAGTGCGGCATAGTGAAAAGAAGTGCGAAAGGCAGAACAAAAGTTTTTGGGCTTAAATGGAACTGATCCAAACATGGTAGAGATGTCATTCTCCAGTTCAAGACTGTGATTCTCATCACTTTGTAGATAGTGTGTCTCCTTGTAGGCAGTGGGCCTCTTTGTGAGCAGTGTGCTCGGGCAGTGAGCCCTAATTGGCAAGTGCCATTCTTTTTCTTATTCTTTTAACAGAGAATAATTCTTGGGTTAATCACCCCGTGGTTTTTCCCTTAACCGAGTTTTCCACGTCAAAATCTTGGTGTTCAATGTGTTGATGTTTATCTGCTCTTGTGTTTATGTATAATGCTTTCATGGAAGATTAATTGATATGCCGTTAACTAACAACCAAGAATCAAGTGTTTGAAAGAAAAGAAGTTTTCATACAACTGATTCACCCCCCCCCCTCTCAGTTGTATGCCCTAGATCCAACAGTTTCATATGAGGATAGTATGGATCTAGCAATGTTAACTCATGATTTTTCTTGGATCTTAATTAATATTATATCAATATGGCTTATGTCTCTATTATATCTACCTTCCATGCATACCCTAGATCACCTAATTATAATCAACTTGGAAATACACATCAAATATTAGGAAGAGGCCAAGATATTACATTGCCACCACCTATTTTTCCATTCAACACACTTAATCTACCTCTTGCACCGCAACTCACATCTAAAAAACCTAAGGAGTTTGATATTATTCAACAATTGGGTTACAACACAATAATATGTCCCACATTTTAGCATTTTTGATCCACGAAAATCAACAATTTTTAGCAGTCAATACTATCAAATATACCAAACAAATTATGAAGGATTTAAGGACAATGGAAGCTAGAATTATTTGTGGAATTTTCTATGTAGTTCGATTTATATTTTTTCTAAATTAAAAAAAATCTATAATATTTGGTTAGTTTTTAATAACTTTTTATTATATTTCTACTATTTTTTATTGAGTAATATTTTAACATAACACATAACTTGAACTAAAAAAAATATTTTCATCATTTCTTGGACAAAGATCATTAACTCCACTATCTTGTGTGTGGGTTTTATTGGTATATTTTTATTTAATATTTATTTCATTAATTTATATTTTCTAATAACAAAAATCTCAGACCTATATTTCATAACGTGTTTCTCTATATGTATATATTGAAATAATTTTTTCCCTTTAAAATAAGGACATATATGGAGTGCAATGTAATTTTTTCAGGTTTTTTAGACATAGTTTGTCATTTTCTAGTGTCTCAAATAGAGGTCATTTTGTTTTTGTAGTGGACCTATATTGATTATAAATACATAAAAATGTTGAAATGTACCAGACAACTGAGAGGAGGGGTGGTAAATCAGTTGTCTCTAAAACTTTAACCTCTTATGAACATTAACTCATCAAAATCTTGATTACTATTATTCAAATTTAACAAAGAAAGCACGAATTGAAAAAACTTAACACAACAATACAATCAACACATGAGACACTAGATTTTTATGTGGAAAACCCTATAAGGGAAAAACCACGATGGGTGTTAGCCCACAGAAATATATAATTTATAATGATACTAAAAAATAAAGGTGCACTGTCTTAGGGTTCACTATCCAAAATGTTCACTACAAATGTTAAGGCTCACTGCCAAGATCGACTCACTACCTTAGGGCTCACTGCCCAAAATGCTCACTGCAAATGTTAAGGCTCACTACCAAGATCCGCTCATTGCCAAGGGGTGGCTCACTACCAAGGGTTGGCTCACTACCAAGATTGGTGAAATGATTTGATAGCATCTACTCCATGCTTGAATTTAGTTCCTTTGAAGCACAATATATCTCCTCTGATCTGCTCTTTTACACCTTCGCACTTATCTTCTCATTTTCGCACTTCCACACACTTTTCGCAACTACATTACATGTTTTTATACAACTCATCAACCTTGGAATGTACATCGAGGTCAGCATTACTTTCATCAACTGTTGGAGAAATCTCCAAGGTCGGCATTACAAACATACATAGAAAAAAGGTCTGGACCTAATATAAAAATTTGCTAAGGGAAGGATGTAATGATGTATGCAGAGTAGACAACACCTTATCTAGGACTCAAATACAATCTTCAATGCCACAACACGCTACTATAATCTTCAATGCATCTCCACAATTAGTGAAAGTAACCAAGTTAGCCAAGACTGGTGTTCACATTAAGACTTTCAAGAATAGTCTTTATCTTCGATCAAAATTTCTCTTTGCGGACCAATCCAAAGGTAGGAACATGATTAGGAGACATCCACAAGCACATTGAAATCATCAGGAACAACTACACAACATCTAACTACTCTGTCAAATAGATTCTTCAAATCAGAGCTCATAAACAACACTGTTAGCTACTGTCATAAGGAAAAGATCGCTTGCAGACCACCAAATAATGAACCATTAAAGTTGAAGGCGCATAAAATCATCTCAAACTTAACTCTAGAACCGTAGATCAAAACACTTCAATGTGGAGGAATGCAGAGCATAATACATTCTCCCTGTCATCAGTGAATACTTAGAAAAAGTAACTTTTACTCTGGTGAACATAACTCACTCAAATCTTCATACCAGAGGCTCAAACTTGGAATATGACATCTTCAAACATGCCTATAAATAACTTCTAATCTGCAGACATACATATTCATTCTATAAGAAATGCTGAGCAATCTGTTGGATTGTTCTTCTGTAGACAAAGATATTCTGCAACATATTGTGTCTATCGAAGGAGCAAATTTTCTCAATATCCTCAATATCAGAATTTCCAACACTTACATAGAAAAATACAAAGCATCTAACTCATTACAAGCAAGCATCAAGACAAGAGCATAGTTGGCACCAATGACAACACTGATATGTTGACATCAATGATAACACCGGTTAGGCACATACTTGCAACAATCTCCCCCTTTGTCATTGATGGCAACATATGATGTGAAAAAATCTAAAGACCATCAAGACAAGATTCTCCCCCTTTCTCTTTACACATCTACACTCTTTCTTCTCTAAGTTTTTCACATGATTTCTCTTCCCCTTTGACATCAATGGCAAAGGGCACATACTTGCATTTTGCTTCTTTGATCTAAATGAACTTTCTCTGCAATCAATACTTTCTTTATCAGGAACTTATACTGGTAACATCTAGCTACTCCCCCTAAGAGGTAGCTCTCAAAAAATCAATCTAGATCAACAAATGAGACTTTGAGCACTTTTGGACTGATGCATTCCTGTGCATCTTAGTTAAGACTAGGAGGGGTAATGACCCCTAACTTTTCTCTGAGATACTCAAAAGTATCCTAAGGCAAAGGCTTAGTGAAAATATTAGCAATTTGATCCTTTATGGATACATAATCTAATTTTACTTCATTCTTTGTCACTTTTTCTCTCAGAAAGTGATATCTTATAGATATATGCTTTGTTCTTGAATGCATCACTGGATTCTTTGAAATGTTTATAGCACTTATATTGTCACAAAAGATTGCAACTAGATCTTCATACACAACTCCTATGTCCTTCAATGTCTGCATTATCCATATCACTTGAGTACAACATGTTGTTGCAATATCCTCTACTTGTATAGTTGACAAAGAGATTGAATCTTGCTTCTTACTTAGCCATGAAACCAATCTATTACCCAAAAAGAAAGCACCTCCACTTATACTCTTCCAGGCTATGGGTGCTTATTTTAGTCCATACAAGGCCTTCTTCAATCTACACACCACATCACCTTGTTTTGATAATTGAAATCCTTCCAGTTGCTCAATGTAGAGCTCTTCTTCCAATTCACCATTCAAGAATGTAGGCTTAACATCCATTTGATACACTTTGAAGTCTTTGAATGCTGCAAATTCCAAAAACATTCTAATCGCTTCAATTCTTGCCATAGGAGCATAGGTCTCTTCAAAATCTATTCCTTCAACTTGAGAGTATCCTTTGCATACCTATCTCGCTTTGTTTCTTACAACTTTTCCATTTTCATTCAACTTGTTTCTGAAAACCCATTTAGTTCCAATGACATTCTTATTAGCATGTCTGGGAACTAATTCCCATGTTTGATTCTTCTCAATCTGCATCAATTCTTCTTCCATGGCTTTTACCCATTTTTCATCATTGCAAGCTTCATTCACAGTTTTTGGTTCAACTTTTGAAAGAAAATAGTAATTTACTTGTTCTTCTATAGCTCTTTTTCTTGTCAGCACACCTTTGTTTTTGTCACCTATAATATGATCTTCAGAATGATTAATCCTTACATACCTGGGGATTTTAACAACATTTTCTAGAGCCTCTTCTTCATCCTAACTATCTTCTTGCTCAACTTTTTCTTCATTTTCTATAATCATAGGTTCATTTGGTTCATATCAATTCAGATATGATATTCTTTCCTTGCTTTCATCTACCTTCACATTAGCACTCTCAACAATCTTATTCAGTCTCTTATTATAGCAACAATAAGCCTTACTCTTGGTAGACTAACCAAGAAAAATTCCTTCATCACATCTAGCATCAAACTTGCCTAGTTCTTCATCTCTTTTGATATAACATTTGCTTCCAAAAACTTTGAAACACTTCATTGTAGGAGCCCTTCCATACCATAATTCAAAAGGAATTTTAGAACTATTACCTTTCACTTGAACTCTGTTTAGGATGTACACAAAAAAATGTATGGCTTCTCTCCAATATACTTCCAGTAGGTCAGGTTCCTTTAACATAGTCCTGGTAGCTTCTTGAACTACCCTATTTTTCCTTTCAACAACTCTATTTTGCTGAGGAGTCCTAGGTGTAGACAATTGTCTTTTTATCCCTTGTTCTTCACAAAAAATATTGAATTCATTTGATGTGAACTCACCTCCTCTATCATACCTTAAGCATTTGATTCTCAATTCTAACTCATTCTCAACCATTGCCTTGAAAACTTTGAACTTGTCTAGGGATTCAGATTTTTCTTTTAGAAAAGTGACCCGAGTCATTCTAGAATAGTCATCAATAAGCAACATAAAATACCCATCACCTTGCAGACTTCTTGTTCTTGTGGGACCACACAAGTCTGTATGTACTAGCTCCAGCAATCCAGTAGAGAATTGTTCTTTGCTTTTGAAACTTGGTTTTATTTGTTTCCCAAATTGACACTCCTTGCAAATGGTGTTGATTGGCTTCACAAGTTTAGGTAGATCTCTTACAACCTGTACAGAACTTATCTTCACCAAATTGTCAAAATTGATATGACACATCCTTCTATTCCACAACCAACTCTCATCTGTCTGGGCCAATAAACAATAATCATTAGTTCCTCTTAATTGGTAAATGTTACCTTTGGTCTTCTTACCAGTAGCAATCACTATTCTGGAGCTTTCCATGATCTTGCACCCATTGTCTTTGAATCTCAGATCATAACCTTTGTCACACATCTGACCAACACTCAAAATATTATGCTTCAAACACTTCATATATAGGGCATTATCAGTATTGTGCTTTCCATCAAATGAAATAGATCTTTTTCCACAAATATTACCAGTTGCATTGTCTCCAAACCTAACCAGTCCTCCATCATATTTTTCCAAACTCACAAACTTACTTTTGTCACCAGTCATGTGATGTGAACATCCACTATCAATAATCCATTCATCCTTATCTTTCTCAACCTGAACAACCAAAGCACTTTCTTCCACTGGTTTTTCTTTCTTCACATAGCTAGAAGGATTAGTAGACATATGTTCTTCTTTAATAACAATAAACAAGCATTCACTTGCACTAGTATTAGCATCATCAAATTCATCATTAGTCACACCTTCATCATAAAAATCTTTAACGTAATAACATTTCTTTGGAGCTCTAGGCCTATTCTCAAATCTTTTTCTATTCCTTTCAATTCTTTCAGGACATCTAGAAGCATAATGACCAACTTTACCACATGAAAAACATTTAAAAGGTAATTTGCCTTTGAACTTACTAGAACCTCTTTGCAATCTGTCAACAAAGTTAGCTTCAATTTCATCAAAGTCATTAATAGGTTGCACTTTGCATTTTTCAGCTCTAGAGATCTTTTTAGAAGTACTGGCTTTGAAAGCAGTCTCAACTTTTGGCAGAGCATCACCAAAATCTCTCATCTCAAAGTCTGTAAGCTTTCCATGTAATTGATCCTTGTTGACAGTTTTTACAGTCATTAATTCTTCAATTGTAGCTACCTTGTGATTGTAGGATTTTGCTAGTGACCAAAGAATTTTCATCACAAATTCCTTCTCACCAATGGTTCCTCCCATATCTTTTATTCCATTGACAATTTCATCAACTTTTTGCATGAAGGTTGTTATGTTTTCATCATCATTCATCTTTAAACCCTCTTATTTCACTTTCAGGCCCTACAACTTGGCTTCTTTTACAGAATCATCTCCTTCATACAGATTTTTCAACTTTTGCCAAACTTCATTTTTAGATTCTAGATCCATGAGTTTTATCAACTCAGTGTCATTCAAGGCACTTAATAGGGCATTTCGGTTGATAACTGAGAGGGGGGGTGAATCAGTTATCCTAATTATTTCTTCTTTTGAACTTTCTTATTAATTAATGCAGCATTGAATCAACATAAAAACATTACCATGAAATGAGAAACACATTACATAGTATTTTTGACGTGGAAACCCTATTAAGGGAGAAAACCACGGGGTGATTAACCCAAACATTATTCTCTGTTAGAAGAATAAGGAGTTACAAAAATGGCACTTGCCAATTAGGGCTCACTGCCTGAGCACACTGCTCACAAAGAGGCACACTGCCTACAAAGAGACACACTGTCTACAAAAGAATGTTATACAATACTTGAACTGATTGGAAGCATCTACATATGCTGGAGTTCAGTTCCGGTTAGGCTTAGTACACTATTCTGCTGCACTTCATCTTTCCTTTGTTCTTTATTTTGCTTTCCTTTCACATACCGGATCTTTCTTACTACTTCTGCTCTGCTCTACACTTATTCGCATAACACATAACTCAACTTTTCTTCTCACAACAAAATCCATCCTCTATTTATATCCGCAGTAGTGATTTCATTATCTTTCTAGTCGGCACCTGGAATAGTCTATCTTCTCACAAACTTTGTTCTGTTCGCTGAATCCTTGCATATCAATTAATGCGGATCAAGCATATACTTGTAGATATCATTAATCATGTCAGCCAAACATGATTCATGCCTTCACAACCTTTACCATCAATAGTAACACATCTAGAAAATAGTCTGATACTCTGTCAGTCAGTTCTTCCTCTATTCTCACTGTCTTTTAGGAATCCGGTACTCAACTATTCATATCTTCTTTCTTGTCCATCACCGGAGGCTAAATCCTTGGAATATACTACTCAAGGTAGTCCTTTTGACTTCCCCAAATCTGCACTGCACCAAGACACTTCCTCTGAGAGATCCGGACCAATCTGTCGGACCTTGCCACATGCTCTGTTCTTGTTCACCGGACCACAACAATCTTCATTCTGACTTCCAGTAGAGACACACCATGACTTGCGGATATGTGGGATGACCTTTGTTGCCATCAATGACAACAACCATGAATCCATATAGTGTCTCTTGCCAACAATCTCCCCCTTTGGCATTGATGGCAACACTTAGTGAAAAATGACTAAGTGTTTACACTATGCTCCCCCTTGGCTGATGCTCTATCTTTATATACAATTTCTGGAACTCCCCCTTAGTTGGATTCCTCATTTTTCACTGCTCCTCACTCCCCCTTTGACATCAATGGCAAAGGGTAGGGTCCACACACCAAAATTTTCAAAGATTTACTATACATAGCCGCATATTTACATACTCACATAAACTGAAGAATGTTTGCAAAGGATGTATTCAATTGGACCAGTTCTGTAGCCCAACTTTGCTTCATTCTATCCAAAATTGAAATGTGACCACTTAACAAAGATGCAAAAGCTTTTGCCCTTTTGAGATTTGTCAGATCATTTGTTTGGGTGGTAGTCTGAGCATCACTGATGGCTTCATGCATAGTTTCTAACTTAGGGATTATAATCCTTCTAAGTTCTCCCATCTGGTTAGTTATATTCTTCCTTTCCTTCTCAAAGTTCTTTATTGCATTTGTGATTGCAATAGTTTGACATTCTTGATTCACTATGGAGGAAGAGAGAGGATCAAAACTTTGAGATAAACTTTGTAGTTTGTCCTGTTCCTCTTTTATTTTCTTATCAATTTCTGCTGTTGCCTTTGACCAGGAGATACAAAATTTGTAGATGTCACCGCCATCCTTAAGAGCATTTTCTAAGCTCTTTATTCCAATACTCATATTTCTTCTATCATTAGAGATTAATCCTAGTACTTCTGAAAATCTCTTATCCAAAAATTCCTTCCGGACCTTTTCTTTAGCTAATTTTTCTAGAGAATCAAAATGTGTATCAACACTACTGACTAAGGTTTTGAGATTACTGGAAGAGGAGGCTGTCAGATCTATCTGGACTGATGGCATAATCTTTTCAAGCACTCCGGAAGTAGCCTCTATCAACTCACAGTCTTCCATATGAGACTTTAGGAGTTTTTCATTTGCCTTAGCATTTGCAAATGAAGCTATCTTCATCGTCTGTACCGGAGAGAGAGAGAGTCAAAGTTGAATGGGCCTTTTAGAAGCTCCGGTTCATCAATCTCTATTGTTTCTTGGCTCAGAAATTTTTGAACAGTTTGTGCAGTGTCTCTTGCCGGAGGCAGATGTTTCTTTTCTTCTGCAGTTTTGTCCTTTGGAGTCTTTTCTCCTTCCACATTCTTACCACTTTCAGTTTTGGTTTTCTCTGTTGGAATCTTCTCTTTCTCTGCATCCTTGGTGCTGTCAACCTCTTTTTCTTTTACTGTTGCTTCTTTCTCCTGTAATTTCTCTTGGGATTCGGAGACTGTAGGGGAAACCGGAGGAGAGATGTTACTCTGTTCAAGGGCCACTTCTTCTGGAGCAGATGATTCCAAGTCCACAGCTGTTTGTGCACCTCAGTCCTCTACAATAGGAATGTTGAACCTTTTGAATGTATTTCAGAGGATCTCTTCAGTGTCCTTGGCTACTTTGTCGGTCTCACCAAGCATAAGCTGATTCATCCTTGCTTTGCTTCTGAATTCATCCTTGCAGTCTTTGAATACCATGTTCATTATTTTGTGATCAATTGAAGGATATAGCTGAATAGCTATCTGTTCCCTGATCTCAAGGTCTTTTCATGGCATTGTTCTTTCTTATTTCTAATTCCTTCTCTAGACTCTTAGGAATTTTGGAAATAATCTCAATAAAAGCTTTATTGTAAATGTTCAGGTACCTGATTGTAGCTTCTTGCAGGATCTTTTGATCTGCCTCATTGTAGTCATCATATAATTTAGCCACTGGTTGAAGGTTCCCATCCATAGTGACTGATTTGACTACACTATCTAGAGACAGGGTGGGCTTTTCAATAAATTCCTCTATCATTTCTTCCTTGTCTTGGCCTGTGGAGGGTTTACCGGATCCTTTCTTCTTCTGCTTCTTTATTTCTTTTACTCCCTCATCCGACTCAGTTTCCTCTTCATCCTTTTGGCTTTCATAAGCCCTTGTGGCTTTTGTCTTAGATCTTTTACCAGATGCCTAGACTTCCAGTTTTGAGCTTTTGGTTGTGGGAGGTGCAGATCTTTTTGATGATCTGGTCCGGGTGGAAGTTTCAACCGGAACACTTTCTTCACTTTTCTTTTCTGCCCTCTTCTTCTCTTTCTCATCCCCTTCCTTCTTCTTCTGGTGAGCATCAAGTGCTTCCATGGAGATTCCAAGGCCTTGTGCTATGTGTTGTACTTCTTTTCTAACTTTCCTCTTGATCTCTGATTCTCTGAGTTCAACATGAATTTTTATACTTAGTTCCTCAAATGTTCTGAACCTTTCTACCTTTGGATCTTTAGGCTAACTTAGCATGTGTTGAACATGCAGCTCCACTATCTGTTCATCCACTTCATACCCCATGGGCATGATCCACATAGTTCTTGGTTCTACTGCCTCCATTAGACACTGATCTGTTTCTACCATAAAGCATACTGTGTCTTTGTACTTTTCAACAAGGGATTGGGGTATTCTTTCTCTTGCATGCATCATGCTCTGGAAGTTCTTGAAATATCCCCATAGAGCTATTTTTCTTGCTTTAGCATCCCCAAGTCCATGCAAATAATCTCTGATTTGGATGGCAACCAGTCTGTCATTCTGCCATATCCATCCACTGGATCCGGGAAGCTCATTCATGTAATAAAAGAAGAGACAAAGGATCAAATTGCCATACTTGAAGGAGTTTCTCTTGTCCTTCTTGATCTTCTACAGATTTTCAAGAAGTTGGTTTACAAGAAGCTCACACAAGTCATAGTCTGCATTCTCCTTTAACATTTGATAAGCTATGTAGATTGCAGTTCCCGGTACTGAATTTTCCCTACTGGAGTGATAGATTTTGTAACCAATTATCATAGATGCAAATTTGACATCTAGTTCAGTGATGTCTTCAACTGTCATAGCTCTCTTGTCAAACTTAGATCTGGTTGCATCACTAACTGTCTGATTTTTGACAGACTTGAGAACAGGTAATCCACTGGATGAATGCAGACCGGTTACAGCCCTAATTGCATCTTTGGTGATCTTGAAGGGCTTGTTCAACCATAGGAAGTTGTCATGCACTCTACTTAGTACATACCGGACCCATTCATCTTCTTCAAAATAGGGGAAATGGATGCACTATGCAAAGTGTTTGACCCGGATGGCTTTGTACTGAGGTTTAATCTCAAAGGAGTCATCTATCAACTGTTTGTGATAGATATCCATCAGTTTTGATTATCCAAAGTCTTCAAAATTTGCATGAATGTAAACCCTAATGTCCTCCATATGCAATACACCATGCGGAACACTAGAGAAGGCTCCTAGTGGATCTACTTCCAAAGATTTGTATGGATGTTTCTTGAATGTGGGGTGAGGTCTATCAGAGATCTTAACTATATTCGGAGTAGCCATTTTTCAAAGATTTGCAGTGAGATATTGAAAATGTAAAATACCTTATGCACCTTCGGATATACGGAGTGGTTGGATTGATTTCTGTATGTAGTAACTTCTGCAAGTGATCTTCGGTGAACTTGATGAATTTTGTTGCAGAGCTCTACTTTTCACTTCTTCTTGGGTGTGGAATGATCAAGTGATTATTGAGAAGTCCCTTATATTGTTTCACAAACCCTAATATCTGTTTACAATAAATGCTCAACCTACATTGTTCCGGTTTGCCTTATTCGGATAACTTGGAATACTGGATCAGTCCTAATCTATGAACATCATGCGAATCTTCCAACTATGAATAAATCAAGATGACACATCACAAGGACATCCCAAACACTCTGTCCAATCCACAGAATAAGACAATGCATTTCCAGATCTCTCCAGATCCTTTTTGTAATCCTCTGTCATTCCGGAGCATCTCCCGAAACAGGTCTTATTTGATCGATCACAACTTCTTTACATCTCCATGCGGACCTCTGAAATCTTATCTGGATCATCTCAAGACTTATATCTTCAAACCCTTTACTCCGCATCTTGTGCCACATCCGGCACCACTTGATTGGCTGGGGGAACAGGATTTTCTTTGAGTCTCCCCCTGAGCCAGAGCTCACTTTTTAATTTCTGGAAGGAATATCAGCACCAGAGTCTGGTGCGGATCCAACTTCTATATTCTCTAAACTTTTTTTTACCCAAATCTTGCTCATCTGATTCCTAACTTCATCCGCATTCATCTTTTGTTTACCCTTGTCTTGATTCTGATTATACACCGGACCTCTTTTGTCTTGATTCTTGTTTCTGTAGACTTTAGCATTATGACCGGACCTATTACAGATTTGGCAAATAACATTTCTTTGCATATTTGACTGATAACCTCTTGATCTACATTGATTAGCCATATGACCTACTCTATTGCATGCAAAGCATCTACCATTGAATGATTTGTTTACTTGCATATTTCTGCATTCATGAGACTTGTGTCCATACCTTTTGCAGTTAAAGCACTATCCGGAGAAGGATGGATTAGTCTGATTCATTCTCTTTCTGCACTGATTAGCTTTGTGACCAAAGTGATTGCAGCTGTGGAAGTATCCATTGAAGGATGGATATCTTTGAGCATTGGGCTGTCTTACCGGAGGTCTTCTAGGCCTATTCCTTGGATTTTCTGATCCAAAATTCTTTTGACCGGATTCGGAGCTTTCTCCTTTCTCATATCCCAAACCATACTTGTCATCTGTCCTCTTTTGACTTCCAAGAAGTACTTCAAGTTGGGCAGAACTTATCTTGAATTTTTCTTTATATTCATTTGCTGTTTGAAGATCTCTTTTGAGAGAGACAATTTGATCCTCAAGTTTTTCTTCATTATCTTTGGCATCTTCAAGATCAGATTCAAGATATCTGATAATCCTGTCCATCTGGTGGCATTCTTCTGATTTCTCTTTAAGAGATTGTCTTAGATTGTCTTCAGCTTTTCTTTTTTCTTCAATCTCTTAAGTAAACTTTATAGTTCCTGATTCCATTTCATGTCTTAACATAATGACTTCTTTTGATAACTTTTCACATAACTTAGTTTTCTCAGTCAATTCTTCATTTGTATTGCTTTCTTCACTTTGTCTTGCTAATTGTTGGAGCAGCTCCTTTCTCTTTTTCATAGAGAGACTTAATTTGTCCTTTAGTTCTCTCATGAATTCATCAGCCTATTTTAGTCTTTCCTTTAATTCATTGACTTCAGAGTTTGACTGTTCAAGATCTTCAAGGGTAGTCTTGAGTTGCTCCCTTAAACCATATGCATCCATTTGAACTCCCAGATCTTCCTCAAGCTGTTAGGCTCTATTAGGAGGAACTTAGCTCTGATACCAATTGTTGATAACTGAGAGGGGGGGTGAATCAATTATCCTAATTATTTCTTCTTTTGAACTTTCTTATTAATTAATGCAGCATTGAATCAACATAAAAACATTACCATGAAATGAGAAACACATGACACAGTATTTTTGATGTGGAAACCCTGTTAAGGGAGAAAACCATGGGGTGATTAACCCAAAGATTATTCTCTGTTAGAAGAATAAGGAGTTACAAAAATGGCACTTGCCAATTAGGGCTTACTGCCTGAGCACACTGCTCACAAAGAGGCACACTGCCTACAAAGAGACACACTGCCTACAAAAGAATGTTATACAATACTTGAACTGATTGGAAGCATCTACATATGCTAGAGTTCAGTTCCGGTTAGGCTCAGTACACTGATCTGCTGCACTTCATCTTTCCTCTGTTCTTTATTCTACTTTCCTTTCACATACCGGATCTTTCTTACTACTTCTGCTCTGCTCTACACTTATTCGCATAACACATAACTCAACTTTTCTTCTCACAACAAAATCCATCCTCTATTTATATCCGCACTAGTGATTTCATTATCTCTCTAGTCAGCACCTGGAATAGTCTATCTTCTCACAAACTTTGTTTTGTCGGCTGAATCCTTGCATATCAAGTAATGCGGATCAAGCATATACTTGTAGATATCATTAATCATGTCGGCCAAACATGATTCATGCCTTCACAACCTTTACCATCAACAGTAACACATTCAAAAAATAGTCTGATACTCTGTCAGTCAATTCTTCCTCTGTTCTCGCTGTCTTTCAGGAATCCGGTACTCAACTATTCATATCTTCTTTCTTGTCCATCACTGGAGGCTAAATCCTTGCAATATACTACTCAAGGTAGTCCTTTTGACTTCCCCAAATCCGTACTGCACCAAGACACTTCCTTTGAGAGATCCGGACCAATCTGTTGGACCTTGCCACATGCTCTGTTCTTGTTCACCGGACCACAACAATCTTCATTCTGACTTCCGATAGAGACACACCATGACTTGCGGATATGTGGGATGACCTTTGTTGCCATCAATGACAACAACCATGAATCCATATAGTGTCTCTTGCCAACAATTTCTAGCTTTTATATTCAACTCATATTCTGTGATTTCATCTTCAATTGTCAAACCATTTGGAGGCATGGTATATTTTGTTTCTACAACTTTCCACACTTTATAACCAAGACAAAGGAGATGGATTTTCATTCGTACCTTCCATAGAGCATAATTTGACCCATCAAACTGTGGAACTTCCTTCTTAAAAGACATCCTGGATCTTCCTCAAGCTGTTAGGCTTTCTTCTGAGGAACTTGCTCTCATAGAAATTATTGAAATGTACTAGACAACTGAGAGGGTGGGGGGCTGAATCATTTGTCTCCAAAAATTTAACCTCTTATGAACATTAACTCATCAAACTCTTGATTATGGTTATTGAGATTTAACAAAAAAGCATGAATTGAAAAAACTTAACACAATAATACAATCAACACATGAGACACCAGATTTTTACATGGAAAATCCTATAAGGGAAAAACCACGGTGGGTGTTAGCCCATAGAAATATATAAGTTATAACAATACTAAAAAATAGAGGCTCACTACCCAAAATGCTCACTGCCAAGATTGGCTCACTACCTAGGGGTGGCTCATTGCTAAGGGTTGGCTCATGGCCAAGATTGGTGAATGGATTTGACAGCATCTACTCTATACCTGAGTTCAGTTCCTTTGAAGCACATTATTTCTCCTCTTCTCTGCTCTTTTACACCTTCGCACTTATCTTCTCATTTTTGCACTTCCACACACTTTTCGCAACTACATTACATGTTTTTATACAACTCATCAACCTTAGAATGTACATCAAGGTCGGCATTACATTCATCAACTATTGGAGCAATCTCCAAGGTCTCCATTACAAACATACATAGAAAATAGGTCTAGACCTAATACAAAAATTTGCTAAGGGAAGGATGTAACAATGTATGCAAATCACACAACACCTTAGCTGGGACTCAAATACAATCTTCCACACCACAACACGCTACTACAATCTTCAATGCATCTCTGCAATTTACTGAAAGCAACCAAGTCGGCCAAGACTGGTGTTCACATTAAGACTCTCAAGAACAGTCTTTATCTTCGATCCAAATTTCTCTTTGTGGACCAATCCAAAGGTAGGAACATGATCAGGAGACATCCGCAAGCACATTGAAATCATTAGGAACAATTGTACAACCTCTAACCACTCTGTCACATAGATTTTTCAAACCATAGCTCATAAACAACACTGTCAGCTATTGTCATAAGGAAAAGATCACTTGCGGACCACCAAATCACAAACCATTAAATTTGAAGGCACATAACATCATCTTAGACTTAACCCTAGAACCCTAGATCAAAATACTTTAATGCGGAGCATAATACATTCTCCCTGTCACCAGTGAATACTCAGAAAAAGCAGCTTTTACTCTAGTGAACATAACTCACTCAAATCTTCATATCAGAGGCTCAAACTTGGAATATAGCATCTTTAGATATGCCTATAAATAACTTCCAATCTGCAGACAAAGATATTCTGCAGCATACTATTTCTAAAACAGGAGCAAATTTTCTCAATATCCTCAATATCAGGATTTCCAACACTTACATAGGCAAATACAAGGCATCTAACTGATTACAAGCAAGCATCAAGACAAGAGCATAGTTGGCACCAATGACAACACTGGTTAGGCACATACTTGTAACAAAAAATATAATATTAAAAAAATATAATGCATATTATACTTTTTGGAAAGATTACATTGAGGGTTATGAATTTGTAAAATTTCATCTTTGGATGACTTTGTTTGACTCTTGAATACATGAGACAAACTAGAATTATGTTAGCATGTTGATAAGAAAGGAGGACACTATGTAGGAGGCTTCTATATAGTGATTCTATCTTGCATTAATTGGTATACTAGCCTCATAGATGTATAAATGGTCAAGAAAGATGTTGTATAGGATGCTTGTTATTTTGAGTACCTTCATCTTGCAACTAGAGAGTTGAGAAAACTTATTAGTTTTGTTATTTATTCATTATCGACATGGTTAGGGTTTTTCTCTCTGCAAATGTTAGTGATGTCCAAGAGGAAGTCTAATTTAAGTGGAGAGGGATGTAATGCCCAACTATTTTGTGACTTTCGTTAGACTATATGTACTGAATGTTTGTGGTAGTTTTAGCTACTTTGGGACAATTGCATATCTTCTTTGGTCTTGGATTCATGGTTTTTTGTATAAACATTTGGTGAGTGATCCCACAATACTGTATCCTATTTTTTGGCCAAAGTGGGACATTGAAATCAACATTTTTAACTAAATTTTCACTTTCTATCACCTATAGCAACTAAACCATTAAGAATTTAAAGATTATGTGAGCTAATGATTTTTGAGATTTTATATGTAGATATAAATATATATTTTAAAAATTTTTAAAAATAATTTGTGTAATGTTTTATGTAACTTTTAATAACTTGTTTTTTATACTTAACAATATTTTTAAAAAGTGACATTTATTCCATAACACAACTTTTTTTATAGAAAGGGAAAAACTATGAATTTTTAAACATAGAGTGGCAACACCAATATCTAGTGCACAAATATTTTTCTATAATTTTTTGTTGTACATTTTATTTATTATTAATTTTTGAAGTGAGATTAATTAGAATTTAGACAGTTTTATTCTATAATCCATAAAGTTTTTTTGTATATATTCAAAATAACATTTTTTTTGTTGAATAATTGACATCAATAATTAGTGTATAGATATTTTTTACAATTTTTTCCTCTATTTTTCTACTTTTCCACATGTGTGGAAAATAGACCTTTATGTTTGGTGAAAGGCTAATGTTTTCTAGAAAGTAGAAAATAAATATAAGAATTAAATTAAATATATTAAAAGTTATACTTTTTAGAAATCTTATTACGAGGGCTATGATCTTGAAAAATCTCATGTCCTAGTGACTTAGTTTGATGGTCCAATCCAAGTTTTGAAACAAAAAAAATCTACAGAGAAACAAGTGAGGAAAGAAAATTGCATATTAAAGACCTTTGTTTGAAGGTACATTCATACCCTTGAATGAAGATTTAAATGTGGAACATTAAAAATAAATAGAAAAGGACCTTAAAATGAAGGTGACCTCCTTCATGTTGCATATGTGTTGTCATTAATGTCAATAGTGCTAATTAGTGATGATCAGTGATGTCAACAGAGATGCCAAAGGGAGATTGTTGCAGAGTGATGATCAGTGAAGAGAATAGAGTAAGTGATAAAAATTGTTTATGCTGTGGTGATTAGAGGAGAAGACATAGAAGTGATGATCATAGAAGTTGTGAAGTGGAGGAGATGGATTAGTATCATTTATACGCATTTGTACCTTATCTATTGAAGTTCATAGACATATGAAAGTTGATAGGTTGAAGAGTATGTTGATATGAAGAAGTTGTGATTTCTTATTTATGTTGCAAAGAGTTGTGATTGTTGTATTGTGAATATAGTCTCTGATGAGGTGAATGGTGTATTCATTGTTTCCTGATGAAAAGCATTGCTTAAGAAATGAAAGAAAGTGTAAAAGGTTTCAGATAGTTCAAGCACTGAAAGTTGCACTAAAGAAGCCTGGGAGAATGCTTCACATTCCTCTACATTTGAAGGTATGACCTTGTGGTTTGGAAGTTAGACAAAGACAAGTGTGAAGCATGTATGTTCCTAATTTCAGAGCATAGCAATTATTGTAGAAGATTCTAGAGCTAGTAGATTGAAGACAATGGTTCAGAGTTGTTGCAGTCAGGATGAGTTAGAGAAATGCTCTATATTTCTCCACATTTGAAGATGTGCTATTGTGGCTTGAAGGATAGTTGTATATAGATGAAATTTTTGTACGTTTCAAGTTTTAGATGATAAGTGGTACTGTAGAGGTTCTTTGAAATTAGTAGAACAAAGCCATCATGTTGCTGATTAGGGTTGTCAGAAAGAAAAAGTGAAAGCCACTGCATTTCACCGCATTACATTATTTGTCTTTTTTGTTTGGAAATTGAGTTTAGATGGTCTGTATATTTGTTCATTCTAAGTTTCAGGTGTTGAAGTATACCACAAGTTTGTTTTTCAGTGATATATTTCAAGACTGTGTTTAGAGTTTGCAAGTGATGCTGGGAAAAGTGTTTGTTTGCTTGCACCAGAAAGATGATCCATTTTCTAGAGAAAGGGATGTTTGAGAATGTTTTTGAAAGTCATATAAATATTGTAAAGTGATCCGCATGATATTAATTTGTCTCTCTGGTACCATATTAGGTCTAGAGCTAGTATATGGAATGAAAAATGCTTGCTGCGCTGACTTGATGTGTTTTGGTGATTGTGCTAGATGTTTGGAAGTGTGCGCAAGCATGGAAGAGTGTGTTAAGGTAAAATAGGTCATGATTAAATCTTGGTTTGAACTGAATTAGGTTTCTACATGATTTTAGGTACCAACTTGTTGTGGCCATTACACATTACATGCTACATGTTTCATCTTGGTGAATGAAGGAGAAATATTTTGAAGCTCATAGAGGATATAAAAGAAAGATCTTATTTGGTGTGAATGGAATGAGTGAGTGAGAGAGTACGAGCATGTATGTGCATGTGTGGATGTGATTGTGTGTGTGTGTGTGTGTTGAGGGTAGAAGAGTTTGTTGAGCATAGGAGTTGAAGTGTGAAGGGTGTTGTTTCTACAAAGGTGATTAATCAGTGGAATTTGTCAAGTATTCTATACAAAGGTTGTAGCCTCTTTCTGTAAGTGTTGTTGCATTGTGATTCAGGGAGTTGTATATTCCTTTAGGTTGTAGCCCATAAAACTTGTTACATAAACCTGTTTTTATTATTTGTGAGGTTGTATTTGGATAGTAGATCCAAGTAGCTTGCTCATCGTGGTTTTTCCCTTCTAGGGTTTTCCACGTAAATCTGTTGTTATGGATGTGTGCTTATGTGTTGTTCTTTGAATTGCTTAATTTACTTTATCATCTATTTAATGTAGTAAAATGACTTGGTTGATAAAGTTAAATTGAATTAAGTTTCAGTTATACTGATTCACCCCCTCTCTTAGTATATTAGTATGTTCTAAAAATTGGTATCAGAGATGAGTTCCTTGGTGCAGCCTAATAGCTAAAGGTAGAGCTTGGAGTAGAACACATGGCTCAGAAAGAGTCTTCTAAAGCACCGATATTTTATGGAAGCAACTATTCCTTCTAGAGTGTAATGGTGGAAGCCTATCTTACCTTGCTAGGGTATGATGTTTGGATAGTTGCAATGGATGCTTATATCCTAAATATCCTATTAAAGATTTAGATGCGAAGAAGGCTCATGAAAACTGTTATGGAGCAAAAAGTGGACACATGTATTTTTACCTCCTCATTTAGCTCATAGGTCCCTATGATTTTATTATACATTCTAAATATTCATCTTGATGCAAAATCCCCCAAAATGAATGTAAATTGGGAACAAGGGGCCCATATTCTATCTTACCCTAGACCAAAAAGGAGCCTTGGGACTTGGGCATCCATGCCTAAGTCTTCCCTAATTGGTCAGAGAAAATTTAAATGAATGTCAGCATAACACCTTTAAAAAGGTTTCTCCTTGTCGGCTCTTTTGGTTAATTTGATGAATGTTAGCGGGAAAGCATATATAATTGTGTTTTTGAATTCATTATAAACCTAGATAGAGATAGCCAACTTGAAGCATCTGAGTAAAGAGCATTCAAAACATTCATTGTGATTCTAGAGCATATTTGTATTGTCATTGTGTGTGTTGTTGCAGGTTTGAAGTTATCATTTGTCTCTCCGTATGAGTTGAAGAGCATTAATCCTCCTACGGGTTTCATCACATAGGTGATATCATTGTGATGCATCATCATTTGATTTGATCATATTGATTTGTGTTTAGCCTCTTCCCTGCAAGGGCACACTCTCTTTATCTATCAACAATGTTGTGAAGATTGAATACTATGTTAGGATTTGACTGAGGCAATTTCCTAAAAACCATAACCCCCAAACCCCTTCTTTTCTTCTTGTGTGCAAGTTACAGGTGTGAGATCTAGAAAAGTGAAGCTACATGATGACTGAGCAAGGACTGGGATTTCAAGATCCAACAATAGTTTGGTAATATTCCTCCATGAAATACTTGGGCATTGGCACCCTAATCTTCCTACCCTTTTTGACATTAGATATAGCATCCAGACAGTGTTTGCAGCAAATTTCTAGTTTATAGTTTTGGCAAAATCAATCAGTCTAGACTTGGGTACCCTCAAAATAGTCCTCTGACATTCCTCCTTTTGGGACATAGGTTTTGACATCTTCCTAATCACTCTTGTGCAATTAGTTTCTGGATATTTGTTGTACATTCTTTGTTATAATCAGATCTTCATAGAACTATGGTTTTGTGTATCATTGACATAGGGTTTGATAAAAATGCTCGATTAAATCATATCTTTCAACAACACTTTTGAGTACAATATCTGTAGCTAATTCCACCTCCATTTGGTAGTGATTTGGCTTAGTCTTGTCCATGAATGTTATTGTAGAAGAGGGTTTGATCTAGTGTACATGCTAGTTGTCATCATTCTCATTTTTCATATATAATATTTTGGTGAACTTGTAGCTTCAAGCATTTGCATCTTGCTAATAGTTCAAATCAGATCTTACATTGATTTACAACATATTTTTTATTATTCATTTTAAAATCTTGCATCATTTCTGTAGACACCTAAAAATGTCTCGACCACCAAACTGATTCCTGACATCCCTAAACATGCCAATTTCTATCCTAACCAATTAATTAAATTTTTATTTAATTAATTACCCCTTTCATTTTCTAAATCCACACCATTTTATCCCCAAAATTGAATTAATTTTATTAATTCAATAGTCCAAACCTTAGCCAGTTGATTTAATAAATATGCTAAATTTATTAAATCAATTCCCCCATTTGCTTTAAATCTAATTAATTAGTTAAAACCATGTTAACTAATTAATCTAGCCTACTAATTAACCTATCCCTACCCTAGACAATTAAATAGCTATTATTTAATTGCCTACCCTAGCCTACCTCATCCTAGCCTTAAGATTAATTAATTAAATCATTAATTAATTAATCTAATCCTCCCACTAATCCCTTTGCTAATTTATTCCAACCATATTAATTAGGTTAATCACCTTAATTAATTGGGTCAAACCCTCATTAACACTTCTCCCCACAACCCATGAATAAAAAATTGATTTCCACGCCACATAAATCAATTTTTAATACACATTTGTCATAATCTTCATTAAATGCCTCTTACACCCCTTACACATGTCATAACTCATTAATATCCACTATTCCCCAAATGAATTTTTAATTCATTTTACCCTTCCCTATGTGAATTTTTAATTCACAAATAATCCATTTCACCCAACCTCATTAACTCACCCCTTTCCTAAAAATGAATAAAAGATTTACTTTTATTCCTAGCCCTCCATCTTCCAAGATCAAATATAGGCCATCCACATCACTTTTATGCTCCACCATTGATCTCTCAAATCAATCTCCACCCTTGGATCAAAATCCTCTCCAAAAATCTATAAATAGAACCTCTCCCAAGCCATTTTCACCATCCAATTCCATGCAAAGTCATAATGCCAAAATCATTCTTGAGTTAGGATAGTGAGTTGCACAATTGAAGAGCATTTCACATTTAAAATCCATAGTCTAGGGATCATCTTGGTCTAGGAGCTTGTTTTGGGTGCAAAAGCTTCTTCTTCCCTTGATGGGATTAGATTGTGCATGTGAGGTATAACTTTGCATTTATTGTATTTAGTTAGTATTTTACCTTGGTTGTGTTATCTAATCTACATTGGCATGCCCGGTGGGACCCACAAGGTCTGATTCTAATCTTTGTTTGTGAGTTTTGGTGTGAGGACATGATTTTTATAGGTGCAGTGCTATCAACCCTGTGCAGTGGCGCTATCGCAACTGTATTTTAGTGCTATTTCTGTATTAGCACTATCTCTATGCAAACTTTTTTTCTTACTAACCTTACTCACGTGTTCTTGATTTGCTTTTCCTGTCATTTTTTGTTGTAGTTTGCTCTCTGTTTTGCAGAAAAACTAGGAATTACAGGGGGAGGTTATGGCAAATTTTTGAAAAAAAAGAAAAACCAGCATTAGTTCCCTGTTTTGACGCTATCGTTCATATTGGCGCTATTGGCATGTCCTCCATGACTCTCTGAAGAACTATGCAGTGGCGCTTTCCTAGAACTTTATCCTTGCTATCGTCTGTATTGTCATTTTACATCGGACCTATTAGAGCTAAAATTTGTATTAACGCTATTCTATAATGTGTCGCCATAATAGTTGTTAAGTAATGCCATAATAGTTTTTAGCACCTTTTTTGTAAGTCAGGTTGTTCTGCCCGCAGTGGCGCTTGTGCATGTTTTTTTTAGAGCTATTTTGAAAATCTTGCTTTTCTGTCTGTTGCAGGTACGGCAGGTACTAACAAAGCCTTTTTGCAGGATGTTTTGATGTTTAGTTAGAAAACACTTTGATTTGGGAAACTAAAATGAACCCTTTTGTATGTTAGGTTTTAGACAACATTTCAAATTGGTGCTTTAAAATCAATCCAACAAACAAACAACTCCTTGTGTGAAGTGTGTGTGCCTATAACATTTACTTTGGTGCTCTAAAATTTATTCTTTTGTGTGCCAACAAACAACAAACAAACACTTCGATTTTGGGCTCTAAAAAGAACCACAAAGTGCATCAAAATACATCATTAGATAAAAAGAACAACAAACTTGCATTTCTCACGCATCTAATCAAGACAATCAAAAATACTTGTGTGAAGTGTCTTCGTGGTTGTGTCAAGTAGAGTGAGAAGTGTATGATCTTCCCTCGTACCCTTTGGTAATCTTGGGAATCAAAAACTTCTCACAGCATTTTGCATTAATCACCCCCCATTTAATCCAAAGATCTAAAATTGAACCATGTTAAGTGTGATACAATTATAGGGAACACGTATGCTCTCCCCTCGCATCTTTTGATGAACTTGGGGATCAAAAGTGTTTTCATGATTGTATTGCTTTTGTAATCCTTAGAGGGCTTGCCACCCCGCTTCGAAAGGTGGGAACGACCCAAGCGACATCAAGCTAAAGCCAAGCTCTTCCAAGCTGCTATATAAAATAAGGCGTTTGGGATGAAAGTCTCAAGCGACAGGTGTTGTTTTGTTATACCGATAGCCAACCTCCCCCAAAACCCTCCAAGGCGTAACCTTTGGAGGCTAGGAGACTCCATAACGAAGAGTAGCGCTGCTGCATGTATAACAACCTAAACGGATGCCCTTACTACGAACCATTGTGTTAGCAAGCCAAAATCCTTCTATTTGTTGACGCAGGGGGCAAAACCCTTGAAGTGGCCCTGATTCATGCAGTTCTTAGCCGAGGTAGCAGGGACAATCTAAAGGTTTGGTGAGGGACAAGCCTTATAAGAAACCCAGATCTTGGTATGCATGAGAAGTGTGTGCAATTGTAAGGAGGAGCCAATGCTACCAAGATCTTGGAGCTACCCACTTTGAATAGGCGCAGCTAGGGGATTCAACAAATATTGTCACATTCTCACCTTAGGTTGTTCAAAGTGTTTGTTGAATAAAATCACACATCTTTTTCTCAAAAACAAAGCAAAATCTTGATTATTGTGTGGTTATTGTGCTTGAATTGATTGCAACAACATTACCAAGAGATAAAACAAATCATTTGGTCACATTCCAAACAAACAAATTCCAAAAATTTGCCATCAAAAATCTGTTTGCCCTATTTTAGCGCCATATCTGTCTGATTGTAGCGCCATTTCACCCGTGTATTGACGCTATTTTTAGATTGATTTGCCTAAAACAAAGACCTATTTAGTTGTGATCTACACCATTTGCTCTGCCATAATCCATATCCATCTCATAGAAATCTGACAACAGTCTATCCATTTTCTTCAAATTTTTCCAAAATTGCACCTTCTCTTTGACTTTAGAGGATCAATCACCACCATTGTTGGACCCCTTTGATACATCATCATCAGCCCAAATCCATATCTATCCATCCCCCCTTCAATCCTTTTGCATATCTCCTTGGACCAAAATAAATCATTTCAAAAATCCAAATCCAAATCACAACACCCATCAACAAATCATCAACCAAAACCCGTCATCCTTTTGAGTCAAAATTAGATCTAGATCTTATCATTAATATCACATTTTCCTTGAAAAGTCATTAGTCTACCTTTCAAGAAAAACAAATCGCCCCTCTTTGTGTAAGGTCATTAGTCTACCCCAAACAAAGAAAAATATCCCCTTGTGCCAACTCAAGATCTAGATCTTATCTAAAACTTAATTTGTAAACCAACATCATCCTAATCACCCTAATGAATCAAAATCAAAACATCAAATTCAAAATCCCTTTTTCATCATCCATCTTTGGTCCCAAAATTTGTGCAAAATCAATATCATCCATTCGTATCACCCTTAGGATAAAACCTTTGGAAAGACCTATCAATCTTCACCATATCCTCTCTTCTACTCCATCTCACTACCATATCCATCTTTGGGTCCAACATAATCCATCTGATCCTCTAAAGTCTTCATCCCCATCTCATCCTACGTCTAGAAATCAACTCCATATACGTGCATGCCCATCACGAGATCACAAAGCAAAAAGAACCAAGAAATGGCAGAACAGTGGCAATTTGGCATGCCCAACACCGATAGCTACAATAGACCCATCAATCCAAATCCACCTACATATTCCTTCATCCCCCCATATGGTCCCAACAAAAATCCCTTCAGTTACTTACGACAAACACAACCATCACCACCTCCACCACCACCAACACAAAACATCCCCAACATTCCACAAGATGATCTAGATGTCTTGAGCTTCACGCAAGACATTGACAACATGGACCTACTTGATAGAATCCTACGGTCAGACCCAAGTCGATATCTTGATCATCTTCTCAAAATTGGTGCTCAACTTCCCCCCATCATGACATCATCACAACCATCCACTTCCACAATCGTCCCTACCCCATCAAATACCCAAGCATCTACATCACATACTCAACCCACCATCTCTCAAACGTCAACACCTACTATATCTACCACCTCCACAACCTCAACCACTACCACACCTACAATTCCTACATGCACTGCTATCCCTACCATCTCCCAACCCGTCATCACTTCTACCACCACCACTACCACCAACCCTTCCACTTTAACCATGGGCATACAAGGCAACATCATGCAAGCAAGTACCTCCACAAGTGTACCCCCACCAAACCCTCACACCATTGCATACCTACGACAACTATTCTCACAACAACCTCGCAACACATCTAACCCATCCAATGTCCACATACCCAATGTCACTCCATCTAACATCACATACCCACATCATCCCATAACGTCATGAAATCTACATAATCCCAATCCCCAAATACCACCACACATTCTCCATCAGTTACACACCTACCAACAACAGTAGGCACCAATTAATCCAAACCCCAACCCACAATACCAACCTCTCAACCAAACCAATCTCCAACATCAAATCCTGCCCCACCTCCAATATCTCACCAACCAACAACCCTACACATTCCCACCACAACAACCACAGGATTTCAACACCGTTCTCTAAGGCTTAATACAAAAGGTGGATGACCTACAAACTGGGAGCAAACGCAAATACTATTCTTTTGAGGATATTTGCCCTTACCCATTTGACTGCACATTGTACATGCCCCCTTTCCCCAAAAACTTTGAAACGCCAAAATTTGACAAATACAAAGGAAAGGGAGACCCTAGGGACCACCGTAGGGAGTTCTACATTGCTTGCCTAGAAGTCTCTAACAATGACACATATCTTATGAGACTCTTCCCAAGAAGCCTTGGCGGCCAAGCCGCTGAATGGTTTGCCCATCTTCCACCTGGAATTCATACATTCCCTGAGCTTGCAGAGAACTTTGTCAACCACTTCTCTTACAACTTTGAACATGAGGTGTCTATGACCGACCTCTGCAACACCAAACAAAAGAGCAGAGAAGCTTTTTCTTCTTTCTTACAAAGGTGGAGGGGCCTAGCAAGCAAGCTCCCATGACCTATTCCTGAGAAACAACTTGTCACCATGTTTGTGGCCAATCTCAATCAGGAACTAGGGTTTCACTTACAAATCCTACGTGCGTCCACCTTTGAAGAGGTTATTGACAAAGGCACTACTGTCAAACGAGCCCTCATTGCCAAGGGCTCCATCAAACTATATGACCATAAATCCAACAACAACAAGAACAACTATAAATCCAATCACAACACCCCCAATACCAACAACAATACCAACACACAATCCAACGATAAATCACGCTATTGGGGGAAGAATAAGAACAATCTGAATGACGGTGTCACGGATGTGAAAGCCGTCCAACATATCCAAAACCAAACACCTGCACATACATATGCAGCAAACGTAAATAACCCAAGAGGGCCAAATAAACCATGCAAACCGCACCGAAATTTCACACCATTAGCAGAACCCATCGAGGACGTCCTCGATACATGTCTCAAACAAGGAGTAGTCACACTCCCCCCTGTTTGACCACGTCAAGACAGTGAACTCAAAGCGGCATGGTATAATGAAAATGATTACTGTGAATACCACCGTGTGGCGGGCCACAAAATAGCTGACTGTATGCAACTAAAACATTGCATTCAAGACCTCATAGACCAAAATATCATCAGCCTCGATCAGAGTGCCCAACCATCACCAAACGCTAACCTTGGAGCTTACAAGGATCCTTTACCCAACCATAATAAAGCTTCGTTGTCCAACCAAGCATACAATGTCACTCCACCACCCACATCCTATGACTCCATTGTCGGCCGCATCGAACCCTCATCCCACTATGTCAACACAATCACCATTTGGGCACAAGTACCCGATTGCATCGTGACAACCCGTCGAGGCCGTGTATCAATCCACACTGCCCCTCCCACTAAACAGACACCCGCATCCACATCTGATCCCCTCCCCCCTCGTCCAAATGCTCGTCCATCAAACACCACTCGATATAACCTCCTAGAACATCTAGGAAAAACACCCGCACAAATCTCCATCCTTGAGCTGCTTCGCACATCACCCCGCCACAAGGACATCCTCGACAAAGCCCTTTTGGAAACATAAGTCCCTACAAACTTGGATGTCAATCAATTTCAAGCCATGATCGGCCATATTGCTACACCGCACCATCTCACGTTTTCTGAAAAAGATCTCCCTGCTTCCGAACACCTATATAATGATGCACTACACATCGAGGTTCGCATTCACAAACACACCATTAAAAGGGTCTTAATAGATGGTGGCTCCAACCTAAATATATGCACTCTAAAATTGCTAAAACACTTGGGGTACTCAGATGTGGCTGTGGACACTAGCGAGTGCATCACCATCAAAGGCTATGATGACACAGAGAGGCTATCTGAAGGCACTATAAAGCTCCCTATTCAAGTGGGATAGAAAATCCTCGAAACCAAATGTCAGGTTCTGGATCTTGACCTCCCCTATAACATTCTTCTTGGTAGACCATGGATTCATGCCATGCAAGCGGTCCCATCCACCTTCCATCAATGTCTCAAATTCCCCCACAATGGCACAGAAGTCACTATCTATGCTGACCCCCATCCCTTCCAATATTACAGTTTTCTAGAGGGCCACAACCAAACCTTCTATCCATATAATAAAGCCACCATCCAAACCAATCCAACGGCCTCCACCTCATACATAGACCCCGCCAACATTGCCACCACTTCATCCCAAGCACCTCCGCCACCTGAGGTCAAGATCACGCTCAGCAACCAAGGATGTGGAGAATACAACCTCCACGACACCTTCTGTGTGGGCGCATTACCCACTCCTAAGACATTTGGCACCCCAAACACAAAGGCAGCCGACACAGCCATCATCAAATGCAAACCCTCGCCCATCTTTGAGAAGAAACACCTTCTGGATCATGATATACTCAAGGATATTTCATCCTAGCTTTACAAGGACAAAGAAACAGAGCAAGACATCTATACCATCCCAACAGAAATCTACGGCAAAGGTTCTGAAATTGTCAAGAGCATGGGCTATAAAGGACAAGGCCGTATAGGCCTTCATGAACAGGGAATCGTAGAACCACTACAGGCAACAAAGAATCCCTATACTCAAGGGTTAGGGTATGGTCAACTACAACGCATCCTCACTACCAGCGAGTGTATCTTATTCGAGGTCGCTACGGCCTCCTTAGACGTCGACAATGTTAATGAAACGGGCCTTCACGACTCCTTTAGCCATTTCGTTGACTTCTTTGACTCATCCATTTGTACCATTTACTCTGTCACCACTCTCAACTCATCCTCCAATGACCTACCATTAGTATACCCCGACCTCATTGACTGGGACCAACGAGGACCTCCTATCTTCGATATCGCACCAAATGATGAAGCCATTGCTAAAATGATGGGAGCCAGAGACAACTTTCCCTTAGGGGACCATAGGGCAGGATACATTATGGAACTCAATTTGAAAGCCTATTTTGGGGAGGCAACCCCTGCTTCCACGCACAAAAACAAAAAAGAAAAAATGGATCTGATGGTGAAAACCATTCCACGGCAGTATCAGATCCCAAAATAGTAAAAATAAACGATGTATCTCCTAGTGAAAACCTCCATGAGGCGCTAGGAGATGGAAGCATGGGCCTCCCTGAGATAGATAAAGTATATCTCGACAGATCACCCATCTTGGTCGAACCAGCTCAGGAAATGAATCTGGGGATAGAGGAAGAGTTGAAAATCACATACAGAGCAGAATCTCTTAGCATGTTTGAACAGGAGAATTTCTTATCCTTCTTCACATGCCGAAATCACAACTTTGTGTGGACCTACACAGACATGCCAGGGCTAGATCCTGCGTTGGTTGTTCATCACCTTGCAGTATGTCCCAATGCTAAACCAGTCAAATAGAAACTCCACAAGATGAATCCTCAGGTGGCCCTCCTCGTCAAAGCAGAGCTCAAAAAGTTACTAGATGTTGGGTTCATATGCCCAATTGATTATCCTAAATGGATTTCAAATCTAGTACCAGTTGCTAAACTAGATGCCAGAATCTACTGTTGCACTGACTTTAGAGACCTCAACAAGGCCTACCCAAAAGATGACTTCCCACTACCCAACATTGACATGATTGTGGATCTCACTGCAGGACACGAGATGCTATCTCTCATGGATGGCTTTTCAGGATACAACCAAATAAAAATTGCTGAAGAAGATCAGCACAAGACATCCTTTATATGCCCATGGGGGACATACTGTTGGGTAGTAATGCCATTCAGCCTAAAGAATGCAGGAGCTACTTATCAAAGAGCAATGACAGTCATCTTCCACGACCTCTTTCACCACATCATGGAGGACTACATTGATGACTTACTCGGCAAATCAAAGACCAGAGAAGAACATCTAGATGTCCTAGCCAAGATCTTTGACAGGCTAGAGCAATATAATGTTCATCTTAATCCAAAGAAGTGTGTCTTTGGCATCACCTCAGGTAAACTGTTGGGATACATAGTCTCTAGATGAGGAATCGAGGTAGATCCAGCAAAAGTCAAGGCTATCACTGAAATGCCACCTCCCAAAACATTGAAACAACTGAGAAGCCTGCAGGGGAAACTACAGTCCATTCGCCGGTTCATCGCCCAACTCACTGATAAGTGTCAACCATTCCAACATCTCCTCAGGAAAGATACGGCTTTCACCTGGACTGATCAGTGTCAGGGTGCCTTCGATCAGCTAAAAGCATATCTGGCTAATCCCCCTGTTCTAACTCCACCAAGACAAGGAGAGCCCCTCCTCTTGTATATCTCCACGACAGACACAACAATCAGGGCTTTGTTAGCACAACATGATGAGCATGGGAAGGAACGAGCCATCTACTACATCATTCGCACCTTGATCTCCTATGAGCTTAACTACACACAAATTGAACGAGCATGTCTAGCCCTCGTCTTCATGTCACAAAAGTTAAGACATTATATGCTCAGTCACAAGACCAAGCTCATTGCTAAGATCGACCCACTAAAGTATTTGCTCAACAGAGCGGCTCTCACTGGCAGAGTGGCAAAATGGGTCATGATTCTCACCGAATTCGACATAGAATACACAGAGAGAAAGGTGATCAAAGGACAAGTTATAGCAGATCAGCTGGCTAAGGCACCTATTTAGGTAGAACATCCTACAATCACAGAATTTCCAGACGAGGCCATCTTGACAATCACACTAGCCACAGACACATGGAAGATGTATTTTGATGGATCCTACACTCACAGAGGCTCGGGGGTAGGCATCCTGTTTGTTACCCCTCAAGGTGACACGATCCCTAAATCCTTCAAAATCACTTTTCCATGCACCAACAACGTAGCAGAGTATGAGGCCCTCATCACAGGTCTCCGCATGGCCATCCAATGGAAAAATGAAAAGCTAACTGTGTATGGCGACTCTCAACTGGTCATCAGGCAGGTCAACAATGAATACAAAACCAAGGACGATAAGCTCCTTCCCTACAAGAAGATGGTCGATGATTTTAAAGACTATTTCGACGACATCCACTTTGAGCAGATCGCAAGGTTAAACAACAAATCAGCAGATGCCATGGCAACCATTGGATCTTTGGTAGACATGAAGAAAGGCAGCAAGAAATGTGAATTCTTGATCAAAGAGCTCCCCGTCCCAACATACGATGTTCCTCAATCTGAACTAGTGTGCCAAATCGTTGGTCCTCTATCCCCCTGGTATCAGGAAACCTACCTCTACCTTCATGATAATGTTCTCCCCAACAACCTATCCCCATCACAGAGAAAATCCTTCATCCGTCGAGCCTCCCGTTTCATCCTTGTAGGTGACACCCTCTACAAAAGGAGTCTTGATGGCATGCTTCTATGATGTTTAGACTCTAGGGAAGCCGAAGTAGCCTTGGAAGAAGTACACGCAGGTATTTGCGGGGCACATTCAAGTGGACCAGCTCTTTCTAAAAAGATCCTAAGGACTGGCTATTATTGGCCCACCATGGACAAAAATGCATATCAGTTTATCAGAAAATGCCTCCCATGTCAACAACTTGGCGATCTCATCCACGCACCAGCACAGGAGCTGCAACCAATCACAATGTCGTGGCCTTTCTCATAGTGGGGACTCGACCTCTTTGGGAAAATACATCCTCCATCCTCCAATGGCCATAAATTCATCATCACTGCTACCGAATACTTCACAAAGTGGGTGGAAGCAATACCACTCACCTTCACCATAGGAATCCAAATCTCCAAATTCATTCTCCACTACATCATCTGCCACTACGGTATCGCTCATTCCATTGTCACCGATAATGGAAAGCCATTCAAGAACCAAGAAGTTCACACTTTGTGCGAAAAGTTTGACATCAAACACCATTTCTCCATGCCATATTACCCCCAAGGAAACGGTCAAGCAGAGGCGTCTAATAAAACCATCCTCTGCATCTTAAAAAAGATAGTCAATGAAGCTGGCTGCGACTGGCACCTCCAACTCAACCCCACCCTATGGGCTTACCGCACAAGCATCCGCACTCCTACAGGAGCAACTCCATACTCACTAGTATTCGGATCTAAAGCCATTTTACCTATAGAGGTCGAGCTCCCATCTCTCCGAGTGTCCTTGCAAAACATTATCTCTGATGAGGACTACCGCATAACAAGGTTGCATCAACTAGAACTATTGGATGAGAAACGCCTAAATGCACTAAATCACCTACAGGCATATCAAAACTGCCTCCGAAGGAGCTACAACAAGAAGATCAGAACCCAAAAATTTGAGGTAGGTGACCTAGTCCTCATGGAAAATCAGAAGAACCTGCAAGAGCGTCCAAAGCAAGGAAAGTTTGAGCTCAATTGGCTAGGACCTTATGTCATCACAGCCGACTATGGATCAGGAGCATATCAGCTGACAACACCTGAGGGGCAACCTGACTACTTCCTTTCACAACTTGTAAAATTCTATGCATAACCCATCTGGTACCCCAAGTCAAAAAATAAAAAAAATACAAAAAAAATCAAAATACCAAAAAAATTAGAAAATCAAGAAAAATCAGAGTGCAATAAAAACTTCCAATGGTGAAAATCACTTTGGTGACGCCTTGGATAAGTACCATGGTGAAAACCTATTTTAGGCGCCATGCGTAGTGGCTGGTTCTACCATCTAATAAGTCCTCTTTCCATCATAACACTCCATATCCCACATATCCCATGGCTTGGAATTCAGAACCATCAAAGTTTTTTTCACCCATCCTACCCTATCTCACCCAAAAAACCCCATCCATGGAACGAGAATCCTTGTAAGCTCCCGTTTGTATAGTTCATAGAATTCAAAAAATCCAAAAACATCATAAAATTTAAAAACTCCAAAAACATCATAAAATTCAAAAAATCCAAAAACATCATAAATTCAAAAAATCCAAAAACATCATAAAATCAGAAAATCCAAAAACATCATAAATTTAGAAAATCTAAAAACAATAAAAAATCCAAAACTCCAAAAAAAAAAAAAATAGTGAAAAACATAGAAAATTCAAAAACAATCACCCCATACATCAATCTCACATCTCATCACACTCATCAAACACACATCAATCCTCATCACATCACACCCATCACAAATTATTCCCACATCATCAAGTCATGCCAGAACTACATATTCATTTCTCCCGCATCTTAAAAGTACCTTGATCCCGTGGACACAGGGTATGTAGGTAGTCTGGAATACAAAGGATGTTTCCAGTACTCAGGTATCTAAGATGCACCCATCCAACCTGTTTGGATGGTTCCATTCACTAAGCTTTCTGGATCTAATAAACGATACACATGCTATGTATACAATTGAAACATGGTCCCTAGCGCAAAAATCATCAAGCAACATACCAACTATAATCTTACATTTGGCCAAACTGTTCTTTTGCCCATTTTCCAAAAATTCTCCAATCAAACACCAACGAATCTGCGTCCTAGGATATATCTTTCCAACAATGGACAAAAATCTATCATTCTATCATCACGTCTCTTGGCAAGAGCACACAAAGGCTATTTGTATCTTTCATTGGTTTTTTTCTTATTGATTTTTTATCTTTTTGTCTCACTCTAAGTCATCTCCAAAGCTACCTTGATCTCATTATATCATGGTACGAAGCAGATAGCACCTGGAGTAGACATAGTCATTGTTTCTGCATGCTGTGCTTGTGGGTTGGTTTCATTACTCCAAGAATAGTATTCATATCTTGAAGTCCAGGTCGGTTCTAGCATGATGTGTCCTATTTGCATATACAGGCATAAAAACCTTTTATGCATTATTCGCACTCATCGCTATGAGTCCCCTTCCTCTACTAGGCAAGATTATACTACCTTGGGCATGCATGAAATCAACCTATTGTTTATGGGTCTAGTCCATGCAATTGTAGGATATACATCATCACCTAGGTCATTTCATACCTTTATGAACTGTATCCTACATTGCTACATTAAAACTAAGAAATGCTCTCATTTAATTTTGTGCAACTACTGTTACTAGCTCAAAAATCATCATCCTAATCACTCAACTATCACATATCGGCCTAGATTTGATAATCACTTTCCCCCGCCCCCCCAATCTAATTCCCTCACTAACCCCACTTCCCCACCATATCTTCACTTAACACATCTTGAACCAAACCAAACCCCCCCCTCAAAGACGTGGTGTCTCATGACCTAACAATCCTCAAATCTCTCCACCGCCATCCCCTAGACGCTCCCACCCCTATCATCCCAACAACCTAACACGCTCTCCCACAGTCTCACCACTCAGGGTCAACACAATGAACATCATGTGTATCAAGACTGGGCCATCTCACCTACCACCTAGTTTGCATACCACCTATCACCTAAACTGCACCTAAGCATATCATTTAGTTACATGTCATGATTCATTTAATTTGCATATCATCTTAGGTTCATTTTAATCCATTTTGCATATCATCTTAGGTTCATTTTAATCTATTTTGCATATCATTTTAGGTTCATTTTAATCCATTTTGCATATCATTTTAGGTTCATTTTAATCCCATTTGCATATCATCTTAGGTTCATTTTAATCCCATTTGCATATCATCTTAGGTTCATTTTAATCCATTTTGCATATCATTTTAGGTTCATTTTAATCCATTTTGCATGTCCTTTATCCATTTTAAAATTGCATATCAAATAGATTCATTTCAACCATCTAAAATTACATGTCACTTAGGTCCATTATTAATCCATTTTAGTTTGCATAAAAAATAGGTTCATTCTATAAAAAATTAGTTACAACATCATCAACATCACCATTGAAACAACATCTATATCATCTAGTGGCATATACATAATTCCATACATTCAGTTGCATCTTATAGCCCATAAAATCACAACACCATGCATATATCACAAAAGAATCCATGCATCCATCAACTCACACACATCAACATAACACATCCACAACATATAAAATCATAACATATATGTGCATCCATCATATAAGCATAATCACAATAGGACATCATAAACCATTAGCAGCATCACATCATATATAATCACCGCAAAAAAAATGTACATCGCTCACATCATCAAAAAATATAGTGTCCCGATACAATGCCTCTAAGGGCTAACATGGTATAACTCTCACATGGAGGATCCCCTCTCTGATGGAGTAGGGGACTCTGACCCTAGTCGAGCCTGTGACCTCGTCGGTGGCTGTGGCTATGATGGTGGCTACCCCTATGGAGCCTGCTGAGGCACATATGAGGGAGGAGGCATCATCTACCGAACTGACTGAATAGATCTCGATCGATGTGATCTCGATGCCCCCAATCTGCTGACCTGGCTGTAACTCGGTGCTCACTGCGCTGCAGGCACGGCTGCATAATACAACCCCCGATAATACTCCATCTGTGCTCTGGCCTTTGATAACTCTCCCTGTACCCAAGATATCTACCCCTGTGCTTGGCTCAACTACCCCTAGGCCTAGCTCAACTGCCCCTGTACCTAATGTGAATGTGTCTGTGCCTGAGCCAGCTGGGCCTGCATCCCTGACAAAATCGGGGCAAGTCCACCCCCTGACGCCTGTAGACTGCCTAATGCACTCTCTGCCTGCTGTGCCCTACTAAGTGCTGCATCTCGCTCCCTGGTCAACACCCCTATATCACCCTGCACCTGGGCCAACTGTGCCTGCAATGCAGCCACCTATCCATCTGCCCCATCTAATAACGCTAGGGCCCCCTGTAATTGTACCAACTCAGCCTCTCAGCGCTCTAACACCTCCTCTAAGTTGGCCACCTGTGCACATAAGGTCTCCATCTCCTCCGCCTCACCCCGTGCATGTCAATGAGGTGTCAGCCTCTTAACCTCTGCCGCCATAGCTGTCCCTGAGCTCCCTGCCCCGATATCATGCCTGCCAACTCGCAGCTGCTCCACTCGTGATGGAGATAGATCACCCTGCTCTGCCCTTGGCTGTCCAATGCACCGCTGTGGTCCTCTAGGATGTCACCTGACTCCAACCTGAGCCTGCTATGCTGGAGTCTACTGTGCAGGAGCCTACTCCACTGGAACCTACTGCCCCACCTGTCCCTGTCCCGCTGTCGCTGCTACCAACCCATCTATAGGCTGGCCATCTCTCGCAATCACTCTCTCCTCCCCATCATCCATCACCTCCACAAGGTAGTCCTCCATAACTACATCTCCCTCCCCATCAAGATCATCTCCACCCCCATCTGAGTCATCCCCTGCTGCCTCTACTGTCAGATCTATCAATTGCATGGGCCAATGCATCTGCCACCATATCTCATACGCAGGTGTAGTACCTGCATCCCTCATTGTGCTCCTCCAATCCCATGCTACTGGCTGAAGTGCTGCAAAATTATTAAGAGCAACCTATGGCTATAAAGGCACGGGTTAGTAGGCTGTATCTTGTGGCGTCTGCGCGTATATCGCCATCTGCTGGGGAGTATCCGGTACTAGTCCAAATTGACGCATAACCCACGAGGGTAGGTACATCTCTATTGTACGGTCCGCACGACCTATAAGATATCTCTGCTGAATTGTGTATGGGAGATGAATAGCATCATTTGGCCACTCCTCACAACCAATGTATGGTCGCCACACCACACTAATCACGTCATCTAGTATCCTCCACCAGTAGCGCACCTGTCTAGTGTATGTGTACTCTGCATCCTGATATAAAAATACAAAGGCCTCAAACTGCCGTCGATAGTACCCACATATCGGCCTCAAGACTGGGATTTGCTCCCAGATCCATATGTGAAGTAGAGTAACTCCAGCTAACAAGGCTCTATCATGCAAATAAGCGACCGTGTGCATCTCATGGTACAGCTATGCTAGCATCACCGGCCCCCATGCATAGACAATATCATGGCTCACCATCCCCTCTATCATCCCGCCCCAGCCCACCAGAAAACCCCTGCCTCGCCTATCAGGCATCACCACACCTCCAATCAGCTCACACAGAAACAAGGCAAATGGATCTACACCCGCCGCTAGTGTCCCCTCATAATCCATCTCCCTCCCATCCACCGAGAGAACCAAGCGATCCACCCCAAACACTCTAGTCAAAGAATTCCACCCCCTCCTCATGTCATACCTCACACGTCGACCTCGGATCGGTAGCTTGAGGATGCGATAAACATCCTCAAGTGTGATGGTAATCTCTCCTGTCGGCAATAGAAAACTGCAAGTCTCGGTGCGATATCGCTCCACCATCACCTTCATCAGAGCTCTATGAACTCACAGTACTGGCATCGATGCCACCGTCTAAAGCCCTAGCCTCGTCAGTTGAGCCCACATCGCGTCATCAAACAGTGCCATCACAGATGGCACTCGTCGCTCCCGTGACTGCAATATAAATCGCTCTGTATCCTGCATCCACCACTGTTTGGTTAGATGATAACTTATCATTTCCCCAAAATACCCCTTTTCTTCTATTGTCTAAAAGGCCCACATCATGTGGCCTCAACGCGGACAACCCCTAGTGCCATTTTCAAAATGGTGCTATCTTTTCCTCCCCATTGTGCCATTACAGAGAATCGCGCCACCGTGTGACCTCCATCGCGCCAACCTAGACGATGGCGACAATATACAGTTTCGCGTCAATTCTACCTTTAGCACTACAATAAACAATAGCGTTATTTCACCGTATGACGCTATTACAGAGCATAGTGCCATTTTAACCCCAACATGGCGCTAAAATGCCATATTTTGTTCTTCTAATATTTGGCACCAATATTTCCCCTAAATGGCGACAAAACTGCCTTGTCCCTACCCTAGCGAATAGCGCCAATCCACAGGATGGCGCTAATTCACCTTATCATTGGCGCTACGCGCTCCATGCCCAGATCCCAAAACCCAAAAAAATGTGCGTAAAATGAAAAAATTACAAAGTCCAGGTTAGTCCCTACCTAGGGTCCATCCTCAGGTGACCGCCCAAACTCTCAGAATCACTCTGAGATATGTTGAAGTCGCAGAAACTAGGGGTTGCGGTCAACCATCTCTCCTTCGTCCTTTCTTCTCTAAAGTCAAAAGTGTGCCAATGTGGCACTCTTTGGGCCCACTTTGCCTAATATAGTGGGCCATGTCATCCCTCCACCCCTTCTTTTTCCTCCAAGGTGCAGATCTCAGCCTTTTTCCTCTGTTTTTCTTCCCGTCATCCTCTTTTGCCATCCCATACCTAACTTTCACTTCTGTCACATCCTTTCGAGAGCTTACTTGCAAAATTGTTATTTTTCATGCCAACCTCTCGAGGGGGCATCCCCTATCCATATCACTCCTTCCTGATAGCTGGGGCATATTTTCTTCGACCTGACGCCACTTCCCTCCTAGGTCCTGATGCCACGTCAAAGAGGGGCAAATGTAGACACCTAAAAATGTCTTGACCACCAAACTAATTCCTGACATCCCTAAACATGCCAATTTCTATCCTAACCAATTAATTAAATTTTTATTTAATTAATTACCCCTTTCATTTTCAAAATCCACACCATTTTATCCCCAAAATTGAATTAATTTTATTAATTCAATAGTCCAAACCTTAGCCAGTTGATTTAATAAATATGCAAAATTTATTAAATCAATTCCCCCATTTGCTCTAAATCTAATTAATTAGTTAAAACCATGTTAACTAATTAATCCAGCCTACTAATTAACATATCCCTACGCTAGACAATTAGATAGCTATTATTTAATTGCCTACCCTACCCTACCTCATCCTAGCCTTAAGATTAATTAATTAAATCATTAATTAATTAATCTAATCCTCCCACTAATCCCTTTGCTAATTTATTCCAGTCATATTAATTAGGTTAATCACCTTAATTAATTGGGTCAAACCCTCATTAACACTTCTCCCCACAACCCATGAATAAAAAATTGATTTCCATGCCACATAAATCAATTTTTAATACACATTTGTCATAATCTTCATTAAATGCCTCTTACAACCCTTACACATGTCATAACTCATTAATATCCACTCTTCCCCAAATGAATTTTTAATTCATTTTACCCTTCCCCATGTGAATTTTTAATTCACAAATAATCCATCTCACCCAACCTCATTAACTCACCCCTTGCCCAAAAATGAATAAAAGATTTACTTTTATTCCTAGCCCTCCATCTTCCAAGATCAAATTTAGGCCCTCCACATCACTTTTATCCTTCACCATTGATCTCTCAAATCAATCTCCACCCTTGGATCAAAATCCTCTCCAAAAATCTATAAATAGAACTTCTCCCAAGCCATTTTTACCATCCAATTCCATGCAAAGTCATAATGCCAAAATCATTCTTGAGTTAGGATAGTGAGTTGCACAATTGAAGAGCATTTCACATTTAAAATCCATAGTCTAGGGATCATCTTGGTCTAGGAGCTTGTTTTGGGTGCAAAATCTTCTTCTTCCCTTGATGGGATTAGGTTGTGCATGTGAGGTATAACTTTGCATTTATTGTATTTAGTTAGTATTTTACCTTGGTTGCATTATCTAATATACAATTTCATATCAATGGTTTGAAAATTCATTGTTTTTCAATTACACATTGTGTATTTCACCAAGCATAACTACCTTAATATTTATAACCTTATTGATCATATTATTGGTTAGTGCATTGAGTGATATAAAACTTTGCATGAGTTGTATAACCCATTGCTGTAACACCAACACCTTGGTAAGAATAAGTTGTAGACTAATGGGTTCTAGTGCTTTCAATAGAAATGATATGCAAACATCTAAAAACCTGTTACACAACTACTTTACAAAAGGTGAATCAACATGTTTAGAAAATATCACCAACACCAACATGTCAGAAGAAAAAACATTTCATGATTTTTAAGATGTGATTAACATAGTTACACATGTGCTTGAAGATCAACTCAAAAAACTAGACAAACAACTAGCTGATTTCCAAAAAATTGTAGGAGGTGTACATCTTGCTCAAGAAGTGATACCTATTGTTGATGGTATAAGAGGATTATTACAAGAAGGATAAGAAGGGTTTGAAATGCTCTATAGACTAGCCCACATAGTGGATCATAACATCATGTCAGTGGCTAGCCGTGTGAATGTCATAGAAAATGTGTCACCACCGAAGTATATAATCTCACAAATATCGACATCCATACCGACTACTGGAATATCCACTTTTACACCATCAATTCCTACTACTAATGCACAAGCTTCTAGTAATGCTACCACTACCATGGGAACATCTACTAGAAATAATTACAAAGTCATGGCATTTGACTATCAAAACTTAGCACCTCCTACATCCATACCCATGAATAATTATTCTCAACCACCTATTACCTCCACTTATTACAAACCACCTCTCAATATCACGATTGCAGTATTAAACACTCTTGTCTCAAATCTGCAAGAGACATCATCCAATGATGCTCTTCTAAACCAACTTTTGCAAAGTATGACATCCTTTTAGAAAAAAGTGACAAATCTGACTAATGCTTCCTCTCAACCTAATATGCCAACATATCATGCTCACAATCGCTTATCTTATACAATCCTAAGAGATCAAATGCTTGACAAATTTGAGACTCCCCGCTTTGAAAAGTACAATGGTAAAGGTGATCCTAAAACTCATGTGGCAACATTCACAACATTGTGTAGTGATTTCTTATTTGATGAGGCATTGTTAGCAAAACTCTTTCCTTGTTCTCTCAAAGATACCACTTTGGAATGGTTTTGCTCCCTACCTCCTAATTCAATACATTCCTTCTCATAGCTAGTTGATCAATTCTTGTGACATTTCCAAGAAAACATTGGACCTTCTATCTTATCAATTGATTTGGTTCATTGTAAACAAGGTTTGAAAGAGAAATTAACATAATTCATTAGTTGATATCAATCTCTCTTTGTGCAAGTTCAATATCCAATTATAGATGAGGATGTTCAAAAAGTATTCATTACGAATCTACAACTGAACATATGTGATAAGATACTTTTGATGAAGTATAGTTCTTTCCAACCTCTATGCACAACTCTCTGATATTACCAACTTTTGGCTAGTTAGTATGAGAATCATACCTTATCGGCTCTTGTTGGTCAATTCGTAGATGGAACATCTCAAAATTCATTTAAGAAGAATAACAAGAATTTCATCAAGATTAATTGGAAACATTCAAATAACTTTCAATCAAAAGTGTCCACCATTACAAAACCTAATTAGACACCATTTTGATTTAGGAAACAACAGAGATAATTCACTCCATTATTGGATTCTCTCGATTCAATAATGACTTAAGAAGTAAACAACAATCTTTTGAAGCTTCCTCATGCTCATCCACTAGACAGTAGCAAGATGCATGGACCTTCATTTGATGCTAATGCTTATTGTCGCTATCATTGCTCGACGAGGCATGACATCGAAAGATGTATGCATCTAAAATAGGTGACTGGTATGAATGACTTTGGAAATAAGTCGGTATCCCCTCCAAATCAAAATCTACAAATCTTCACTAATCCTTTTCCTAAGCATTATGACAACAACATGGTGGAACAATAGAATGAAGTAGAGCATGAAGATGAATATCTAAACTACGATGAAATAATTGGCATAATAGAAGTAGATAAGATGGAAAATGAAGATCTACCTCGACCATGAGCAAAAGGTATCTACATTGAGATTCCTCCTCCATTATCCCTTCAAGGATCAGGAGATAAGCAAAATTCACAAGATACACAAATGGAGCAGTATACATGTAATCACTTTAAGTAAGATAAAGTTGTAATGATGAAAAGTATCCCATTTCACCATGAGTGATTCATTCATCACACAAAGCAGAATAAGAAAGCAAAAGAAAGGAAAGGAGAAAGGCATGAGTCATCTATTTAAAAACTAATGATTCACCTCCCTGCAAGCATCCGATGATTTCAAACATAAGCAATCTTGTGAAACAAGCATCATGCAACTACTTTGGTAATGGAAATCAAATAGGTATGAATCTATCCTCTATTCCACCACACTTGATGGAGCACCTTTCAAAGATGATTGCAAATTTGGCCTCCTCTTAAGTAGATATATTTATATGGGTATGTGTTGTGTTGTGTTCCCCTATATTGTGTTAAATATTGTCTAGGTCTCCTTGGATGACCCTTGATACTCTTGTAAGGTCAAGGATACAAGGAGATTGCCTCTATTATGATACTTCCTCTATTTGTTTCTCTATTCTTCTATTCTCCTCTCTCTTATTGTAATTGTTGTGTGTGGTGCCTTGGGGGCATAATGTTGTGGAGGATGTCTTGGGGGCATTTTCCCATATTGTATTCCTAAGTCACTTTTGTCTCCTCTCTCATTTTTCACATTTTCATTCTTATGTGGCTCTACTAGTCAGTAGATGATGATAACAAATAAATACTAATAAGGATTGTGCGTCCCTACATCAAGAAAACAAAAATGGACCTAGTCCATATATGAAGATGGGGTTAATATGTTACTGATGCTTGACTAGTAGAATCACTTTGTGTTTTGATGTGATCATATATTGTATTGTAAAATTCTTGTAACAAACCTTTGCAATATTCTAAATCTGCTTCTAGGCACTTTGGAATGTTTTGTATCTCACCTTGTAGCTACACTTGGTTCTAATATACTTGAAGTATAATCTAACGGATATACTCAGTTTCAAACATGTAAGTATAGCTTTGGTTTATTAAGTGATATATGATTTCTGTATAAGTTCCATAATATGATTTGGTTGTTATCTTAGCTAATATTTTCTAACCGAAGTTTGTTAGTATTTAATACTAATATGTTTCTATTGTGATTGTTGGGAATAATTTGGCAATTGTAAGCACATGTCACTTTGGGGAATGGGCTTTGCGAAAGCTCTTGTTCCTTCGCGTGTTTTCAACTTTACCTTAAACATGATTGATATCGGCAAGTAGGATCAACCACTTTAAGGTGGGGGCATATATTGTGGTAAATATTTGGATATTTTAGACTATTGATAAAGCATGTTTGTGTATGCTTCCTTTTCACTGTAAGGCATCTCCGCGATGCAAGTGGGGTTGTGTACTTTTTTTTTTGCATATACCTCTGTTTTATTGTGAGGCATCTCCACGATGCATGTGGGGTTGTATACTTTGTGCACATTCTTCCTTTTCATTATAAGGCATCTATGTGATGTAGGTGGGGTTGCATTTTAAAAGGTCTTCTGTGGAAGGTGGAATTGTGTATTGCCTTGAGTGGTTGCACATCCTTTTAAAAGTGCTTTATAGAGGCAAGATTGTATCTTGAGTTATTCACCCTTAAGTGTGTCTTTGGCAGCTGTGGTAGCATAGCTTAATTGTTAGGTGTTTTTGGTGATTCTTAGATAGTGGAACCTAGCGATGAGCTCCTCCCTATCACCCATGTCTACTTTGTTTAGGATGTATAGTATGTTGATGACATACTCTATGGTGCTCATGTATTATGTTATCTTCCTTGTGTGTCTTGTGTGTTTTAATGGTGGTGCATAGTGATGAGATCTCTCCATGTCATCTATTTTGCATGTTTTGTGCCAGCGTGTAGTGATGAGCTCCCCCCACGCTGTGTGTTTTGTGTGCTTTTGATGGTGATGCATAGCAATGAGCTCCCCCCATTGCTTAGTTAGGGTTATATATGATTGATTAAATATGTCTTCTCTTTGTGTATGCCTTGTGTACTGCGTGACTGTATTCATGTTTTCATTGTGTATTATGTGCTTTATTGTCTTCTTTATTGATTGCATGCTTCCTTACTATATTCTCTATGTTTTACGTGACTGCCAAGTGTTTTCTTCTATTTGCCTAATCTTGGGGGCTAGAAATGGTCCTTTAAACTTTGGGTATGTCTTTGCTCTAGTGTTTGATGTGCTTTGACCATACTTTAATACATGTACTGATTGTAAGATTGTAAACACATTAAAGTGGGGGCTAAATGTTATGGAGTAAAAAGTGGACACCTATCTTTTTATGTTCTTGTTTAGCTCCAAGGTCCCCATGATTACATTATACATTCTAAATATTCATCTCGATGCAAAATCCCCCAAAACCAATATAAATTGGGAACAAGGGGCTGATATTCTATCTTCTCCCAAACCAAAAAGGAGCCTTGGGACTTGCGCACCCATGCCCAAGTCTTCCCTGATTGGTTGAGGAAAATTTAAATAAATGTCAGCATAAGACCTTTAAAAAGGTTTATCCTTGTCAACTCTTTTAGTTAATTTGACAAATGTTAGTGAGAAAGCATATATAAGTGTGTTTTTGAATTCATTATGAACCTAGATAGAGATAGCCAGCTTGAAGTATGGGAGTAAAGAGCATTCAAAACATTCATTGTGATTCTAGAATAGATTTGTATTGTCATTGTGTGTGTTGTTACAGGTTTGAAGTTATCATCTATCCCTCCTTATGAGTTGAAGAGCATTCATCCTCCTAAGGGTTTCATCACATAGGTGATATCATTTTGATTCATCATTTGGTTTCATCATATTGATTTATGTTTAGCCTCTACCCTACAAGGGCACATTCTCTTTATCTATAAATAGTGTTGGGAAGCTTGAATGCTATCCTGGGATTTGACTAACGCAAGTCCCTAAACACCATAGCCCCCAAACCCCTTCTCTTCTTCTTGTGTACAGGTTACAGGTGTGAGATCTAAAAAAGTGAAGATATAGAAAGACTGAGCAAGGATCAGGGTTTTAGGATCCAACAATAGTCAAGAATATTCCTCCATGTAAGACTTGGGCACTAGCGCCCTAGTCTTCCTACCCTTTTTGACATTAGATCTGGCATCAGGGTAGTCTCTGCAACAAATTTCTAGTTTACAATTCTGGTAGAATCAATCAGTCTGGACTTGGGAACCCTTGAAATAGTCCTTCGACATTCTTGCTTTCTGGACATAGGTTTTGACATCTTCTTGATCATTCTTGTCTAATTAGTTTCTAGATATCTACTATACATTCTCTGTTATGATCAGATCTTTGTAGAACTAGGGTTTTGTGTATCATTGACTAAGGCTATGATAAAAAGGCTTTTTTAAATCAGATCTTTCCATAGCACTCTTGAGTACAAGATCTGTAGCTATTTCCACCTCCATTTGGTAGTGATTTAGCTTGGTCTCGTCCATGAATGTTATTATGGAAGAGGGCTTGATCTAGTGTACATGCTAGTTGTCATCATTCTCCTTTTTCATATATAACAAAAACAATGCTAAAGCCAAGGATTCCATCTTAAGTGGTTTGACCAGTTCATAGCTTGTTAAGGTAGTATAGTGCAAAATAGCCAAGGAGATATGGGATAAGCTCAAAAATCTCTATGAAGGAAATGACACTATAAAGCAAGCAAAATTACAATGCTACAAAACAATGTTTGAGAATCTAAGGATGAAAGAAGAGCAAAACTTTCCTAGCTATTTGATCCAATTAAATGAAGCAGTCAATGGACTCATAAGTCTAGGTGAAGATATAGCTGATTCAATTGTTGTAAAGAAAGTCTCAAGAACTCTCCCTCACAGATTTGATTCAAAATTTTCTACAATTAAAGAAGCCAAAGATCTAAAGAAACTTACCATGGAAGTGTTGTTTGGGTCACTCACTACTGATGAGATGAGAAATAAACTCATAGGTCCATACAAAAGAAAAGTTTCTTTCAAAGCTATGAAGAATGAAGGAACCTCTAGTTTATATAGTGAAGGTGAGGAAGAAGAAACAAACTTTGTCAGAAAGCTGAAGAGGGGATCAGGCAAGTATAAAGGTAAGTTACCTTTCAAATGTTTTAAATGTGGAAGTGTTGGTCATTATGCTTCTAAATGTCCTTTTGGAGAAAGTGAAAATAGTAGAAAGGGTTTCAAGAGGAATAATTTCAAGAGGAACCTCCTTTCCAAAGAAGACTACAACTTCAAAGAAGAAGTAGATCACTACTCATCAGATGATGAAAAATGAGAATCTCTATACATGGCCATGGTAGTCTCTGATGGTTTAGACAAGATTATAGATGAAGAGGAATGTGAAGTTGATTTTGAAGGTGAACTTATTTCCACACTTGAAGACTTGGATTGTACAAGGAAAGAGAATCAAGAACAAAGAGCTTTGATTGAAGCTAAGATAGGAGAATGCATAAGACTTGAAAAAGAAATTATGTCACTCAAAAGGGAATTGGAAAAATCAATGTTTGGAAGTCCAGATGATGTACTAAAGGAGTAGATCTCATCATGCCTCAAGTAAGACCTTTTCATGCAAGACAATTCTCCATAAATAGGTTCAATTATGCTTTCTTTGGTTAATGTTTAATTTCCAATAAATTTGGTCATAAGGCTATAAATTGTAAGTCAAAAATGAATAGAAGAAATCTTGTAAGTAGGAATTCTCTTGCTTCGCTAGTGGATGTCAATGTGGTATGTCAAATTTACAACAATGTTGGACACATAGCAAGATATCATAGAAGTGGATTAGCAGAATCATAATCTCAACTGATAGATGTTACTGAGCAAGTCAAGGAAAGTGACTCCTCCAAAAGACTAGAGGCAAACAATGAAGTTGAAAAGTTAATGATTGTCCAAACAACATTTAATACTTAAGAGATAGTGGATGTACAAGCCACATGACAAGTGATAAGAGTAAATTCATCAATTTTGTTAAGTGGAATGGTGGATCAGTCAGGTTTGGAGACAATTCAGCTACAAAGATTTATTGAAAAGGTACCATAAGTATTGACGAAAAATTCAAAATAGATGATCTTTATGTAGAAGGTCTTAAGTACAATCTTCTCAGTGTAAGTCAAATGTGTAGCAAAGGATACAATCTCATTTTTCAAGAACAACTTGTATAACCTAAAAGGTGTAAATAGAAGGGCTTGTCTTGGAGGACAGACAAATGAATGTTGTTTGTGGCACAAAAGGATGGGGCACATTAACTTTGACAATCTTCTAAAGATCAACTTCATGAAAGAAATAAGAGACCTGCCAAAGATCATCAAGCCTACAAGCACCTTATGCAAGGAATGTCAAATGGGGAAGAAGACAATTATAAGATTCAAGTCCAAGGAGTATTCTTCAACAAGGCCATTGGAACTGGTTCATACTGTTTAGGGTAAAATTAGATTTTGTTAATCTTTGTTGTTTAGATGTTAAAACCCTCCTTTCCACTAAACATTGAAGGATCTAGGGTCAAGTGGCGAGCACTATCATACCCTAGGTCACTTACAAATGAAGGGAAACTTGGATTAGGGAATTAATTATCAATTTTTTTCTCTTATGTCCAATTAACCATTAAAACCCTAATTATGCAAATACGACAACAAATTGACGAATAATAGAAAAAGCTCTTGTAGACTGGAGTAAAATAACAAATCACAAAATACCTATTTTTGGGGTTCCAAGGTGAAACAGTCAGGGACTAAGGTGCGGGCGCCCAAGTCCAAGGTACCTACTTTTTCAGGGAATCTGGACCTCCTTCCGACACTGATCAGCCATGTAACTTTTGTTTCCAGAGATCTGTCTGCAGAGGACACTGGTGTGAGCACCCAAGTCCTGGAAGTGCTCCTTTGTCTGACTTCTCTTCAGATCCTGAATCCCCGATGTCTGCCAAGATTTCCTACAATTCCACTTTTTCTAGATGCGACACCTGTAACCTGCAATCACAAGACTTGGTTTGCGGGTTATGGTGTTTAGAGGTTTGCCTCAGTCAAACCCCAAAGGACACTTAAGTCTCTGAACACCATTGTCAGATAAAGAGGGCGTGCCTTTGTGATGCAGAGGTCAAAACCAAAGGAATCAATGATAAAAACACAATGATATGTCACCTTGTAGTGAAGCTCTCATGGAAGAAGATGCACTTCATGCCATGAGGAAATTGATGCTTAAATATGCAAATATCAACACATAAAACATACAAGTCTGCTCTTGAAACACAATAGACAGCCTTGAATCACCTTGAGAACACTATAGCTTTCTAGTAATCATCTAGTTTACAAATGAATGCCTACACATGCTTATATATGCACTTACAAGCACTCTCGCCAAGACTTTAAAAATCAAACTTTACCGTGTTGGCAAGAGAATCTTCTAACGGTCATAAACCGACACCCAGAAATTGGGACTGCCCCAAAATAGGGCAGGACTAGGGCATGAGCGCCCAAGTCCTCCCCCCTATTTTGGGCAGGGTATAGCTCAAGGGGTCCACATAGGTCCCATTTGACATGAAACCCAGGTCTCATTCCATCGAGATGCTAAAATATAAACTAAAATATCCTAAATGTACTCTAAAGTCCAGGGAGCTATACCTTATGAGGGAGAAGCCCCCAAGGGGACATTTTGTGACGTTACATTTAGCCCCCACTTTAATGTTGTAGACACCTAAAATTGACTTGCTTCTCAAAACCAATTTCCTGTATATCTACACCACCAATTATCTATCCTATTAATTAAATAAGTTCATTTTATTTAATTAATTTCTCGCTAATCATCTACCTTTGACCATTTACCCATCCTTGGTGATCAATTAATTTATTTAATTTATCACTATACCTTACAACTATATCGTCATTATTTAAATAAATATTTTCAATATTTATTTAGTTAATTTTTCAATCTCTCTAATCCTTGTTAATTAGATAAATCATGCTTATCTAATTAATCTAGCCTATTAATCAACCTATCCCTATCCTAGTTAATTAAATATCAATTATTTAATTAGCTACCCTAGCCTACCTATCCCCTAAACCTAAATTAATTAAGCTAAACACTTAATTAACTCTTCTTAGCCCATCCTCCCACACACCTTTGAATAAAAATTATTTTTTTATTCAAAGGATCAAATCTTCCTTACACCTCATTTATCACCCTCTTACACATGTAAGTGTACATGTGTCCTTCAATCTTCACATCTCCACATAAAAGTGAATTTTTAATTCACACTCCCCCATGAGTTGAATTTTTAATTCACTTGTCATATCCACTCTTTCCAAAAATAAATTTTTAATTTATTTTTATCCTCCACACCTTTCCCCATGAGAATTTAAAATTCACAAATAATCCTCACCCTCTAATCTCATTTGACCAAACCTCAACCCTTGATTTCTCTCATCCACTCCCATTGTGACACTTGTCACAAGGCTATGACTCCAATCCAAACCCTAACTCTTAATCATTCCTAGCCCTTGATCTCAACTTTTAATCCTCACCCTCCATCCATTTTCCAAAAATCTATAAATGAAACCCTCACCCAAGCCATTCACAACAACTTATTCTTGCATCAAAATTATGCCAAAATTTCTATCTTCTTATCTCATCTTAACCTCATAATGCCAAAATCACTCCTCATCTCCATAGCCAAACCATCTCTCATCCTCATCTCCATCTCAATCTTTATCTAAATCTATTATCTCTCATCCTATTTGTGTTGAAAACAAGGAGAAATCTAAATTCTACATCCATTTGGGTAAATCTAAGGAGTGTTGGGTGCAACTCCTTCCACCCTATCTTAGATTTGTGGGTCATTGTGAAGGTATATCATTTGTTTTTGTATTTGATTTATGTTTTTGGCTTTCATTTTGACTTCATAGATCATATTTGGCACGCCCGGTGGGACCCACAAAGTCTCAATCTAACAATCTTATGAGTTTTTTTTGTTGTGAAGACGTGTTTTTGTAGATTAGCGCTATCTTCTTGCGCAGTAGCTCCATTTTACCAGCATTTTGATGTCATTTTTCAACTATATTAGTGCCTTTTTCACACAGCCTTTTGCTTGATCATTTGGACTCACATATTTTGTGTTTTTCATCTTTTCAACATCTTTTGTGTCTAATGCTCTCTATTTTTGTAGGATTTTATGCAAGGATAGGGGGATACTATGTCAATTTTTTCCTAAAATCAAACCCTTGACCATCACTACATCGTTTTGGTGCTAAACTCACCCCATTTGGTGCTATCTTTCTCACTGCAGATTGTAAACTAAGGCAAAAACATAGTTTAGCACTATCTTGCCTCTATATTGGCGCTATCTTGTATATTGACGCTATCTTGCCTCTGTATTGGTGCTATCTTGCCTCTGTATTGGTACTATCTTGTATATTAGCGTTATATTGCCTCTAGATTGGTGCTATTTTCTGTATTAGTGCTATCTTCTGTATTAGCGCTATCTTCCCTCTAGATTGGTGCTATTTTCTTTACTAGCTTAGGGATCTGTGCAGGGTTGGGTCTCTATTCTGGAGGGTATTTCAAATCATCCAAGACCATCTTCTTGAAACTACTAACATCTCTTGTAGGGATTTAGTAGATTAGACACATCTTCTTTTGGTGCACTAGAAAGAATCTTTGTGTGCTTAGCTTAGAAAACACTTAAATTTGGTGCATAAAATCAATCTTGCTTGCAAAACAATCTACAATCAAACACTTTATCTTGGTGCACCTAAAAGGAATCTTTGTGTGCCTTAGCATAGACAATATTTGACTTTGGTACAACTAAAATTAATCATTGCTTGCAACAAACAACTTTAGGCATATTTTTGATTTGGGCTTAAAATAAACATTAGCTTTTGTTTTCCATGTCTTGTGCACTTGCATGTGTGTGTTATCCCATAGGGTAGAATCAAAGTATCCTCTCCCCTTGCCTTCAAAGGGATCTTGGGTGAAGAGAAATGGTTCTATTCTATTTTTCTTTTTAGGATGTGGGCCTGCCCTTGAGACACATCTGTTCAGAAAACTCATTGGTGACCCCAAGCGGTACTTTCATCTGGTCCACTATACAAAAAAGGATAAGATGAAAGCCAAGTCTGAATTGGTATGAGTGCTTACCATTTGATGCTAGCTTGAAAGGGAGTAGTACCTTGTGTATATGAAACTCCTAGTAGAGCTAGTCAAAACCTTAAGTGGTTTATTGGATACTCGTAAGGTACCGATCCCCTAGATGTTCCCCCACTACGAACCATTTTTTTAGTGGCCCAAATCCCTTTACTTGTTCCACAAGTATTGTCCTTGCTTTGTCTTAGGTTGTATATGCTTGATTATCACATTTTCATAAATCAAACCTTTGGCCATTATATTCTCTTGTGTGAAGTGTTTGCATGCTTGCTAAGAATCCCATCAATTGAGCTTATCCAATCCTTTTATCGGAGCTTAATCAAAATTCATCATAATCCACCTCCTTTCTAGTCATAATCTATCTTCATCATCCTAATCATTCTTATCCACTTCATCTTAATCCAATCACCCATCTATCCTAATCATCCTAACCACCTATCTTATCCATATCATCATCCAAACCATTCAATTCAATCTTATCTCAATTACCCTCATAATCCTTAATCCAATTCATCACCATCATTTTAAATCCCATTTCCCTCATCCACTTGACCAATCTCATCCAAATCAAATCCAAAACCCAACCAACATCAATCCATAATCTTACAAACCATAGTCCAAATCCAATCCAAAATCAACATCAATCCCAATCATTATCCAAATCCCCCAACATCATTATCAAACTCCAAATCCAAATCAACCCAATCAAAAATTAAGACCTTAGTTGATCACATCAATCCTCTTGCTTAAGATCATTAGTCTATCTTAATCATAATAAAAAATAAATCAAATCAAATCAAATCATCCTAAGGTCTTGAAATTTGCTCCCCAACATCACAATCATCCATTATCCTCCATTTCATCTCATATCTCTCCAACAAAATGGATCCTTATGTAGCAATGCAACAATTACAAAGACTTAGAAAAATCTATGAGAACATGGATCCTACTGCTAAGGAAAAATGCAAAAATGACATTAGAGATAAACCCTTATCACACCTCATCATTGGAGAATCCCAAACCCCTACTCCATCTTCATCATATCAACCCTCATCATATCAACCTTCAACATCCTACATATCCACACCATCAACCTCATACCAAACTCCATCATATCAACCTTTACCCTCATATCAATTTTCATCCCCCTATACATCCATACCATCGTACCTATCCAACCAATCAATACCTCCAACTTATCCATCCCCCAACCTTTGTCATGTTAACTTTGATCAAGGGAACACCAATCTATCACACCTTATATCTGAAATCTAAAGCTTATATCAACAACCATTTCCCCACGTGAATCCCCAATCGCCCAATCCCCATCCTCCAATCCTCCCATCACAATATCCCCCCAACCTTATCAACCTTAATCTATCATCTTATGTATGTCCCAATCCACCAACCCCCATCACCCATACACCATCTAACCCTCCATTAAATCCTCCTAAGACTACGACATCCAAAGAATCCTTGTGGGATTTCCTCCAAAGAACATCACCTAAAAATGAAAGCAAAGCTATAGAATCCCCTAAATCTCCCACCCTGCCAACATCACCATCTAATCCAACACCTATCCTCCAACCCATACAAGAACTATTGCCATCTAATCCCATCACCCACCTATCCAATCCCAATCCTAATCCTACACCATCCACCATCATTATCCATCCATTATATTGTTCTTCAACCCATACACTCATGAAGGATGTCATCCATTAGCTATTAGCAAGGAATCAAACACCCTCATGCAAACCAACACCCATCAAAGAACCTATCACATCCATCCGAGCATCCACCACATCTATCCAAATCACTTCCACTTCTACCCAAACACATGAGCTATGTCAAGAATCAAATCCAAAGCATGTTGAAACATCAACCCCTTCTCCTAATCAAGATCTAACCATCCCATCTAATTCCATCCCCGATCCCCTCCCATCTATTGATCAACTTATTGATCCTACCCCTTCTTCTACCACCCCTTTACCATCCCACATTAATCCTTTACCTCCATCTACCAATCTCATCCCAAATCTATCCCCTTATCCACTTGGACCAAGCACCTTCATCTGCAGTGACTCCCTTGTAGGAGGTGAACAACTCCCTTCCACCACCTATACTCTTCCAACAAATAATAGACTCACATCTTGTTTCCAAAGCACCAAACATCCCATCGCATGTCACATACTCCAACATATGAACTATCAAGGCAAAGGATTAGGCCTTCATGAACAATGCATCTTGGAGCCCATCCACACCACATTCCATCCATCCTTGCATGGACTTGGTTATGCATCCCAAGGAAAACAATCTAAACATGTTGATACCATCCACCCACCTTCCAAAATCCATTCATCCAATCCCAAACATGGTGCATCTCATCGCACTCCCAAATCATATGTCGCCATCCCTCCTCCATCATCCTATCATTTGCAAAAGCATGTGACCATCCATCTCCCTCCATCAAATTTACCTCCACTACTTCCAACTCCAAATATCCCTATCAAATCCACTTTACCTCCTATCCTACCAATGCCAAACACCCCTATCCACAAATCCTCTCATTCTCCTATCCTCCCAACTTCTAACATCCCTATCCTTAAATCCCCTCATCCATTTCTCCATAAATCTACTTTTAACCCCTCCACCCATAAATCCCCTAAAATCCCCAATCAAGACCAACAAAAGCACACATCATCCAAATATGAAGCTTCCATCAAATCCATGGGATTCAAAAGTAATAATTTGAATGCCTCAACTCATAAAGTACAAAAGCCTAAAGATGTTATCCCTTCCAATCAAAATGAAAAATCCAAAAGGCTATCAAAACCCCCACCATCAAAAGAAAAAGAAAAAACAAAATGGTGTGGGTCCCTCAGCAAATATCAATCAAAACAAATGAGGCATCCACCTCCCAATCCACTCCAAAATCCCAAACATCTCTCTCCCCATTTGAAAATCCTAGAAATCCTAAGTTCCATTTGGGTCCCTAAAACCCCAAATCAACCATCCAAAAATCCCCTATCCCAATCCCCATTACTCCCAACTCCACATCCAAAATACAAGCTTCCAAATACATCACGGTGTGTGCAGCCATTGGTCTTGCTTCCCCTCCGCCACATGACATTCCCACATACCTCCATCTCTCCATCTTTCATCCACTATCTTACATATCTCCTCCATCACATCCCTATGGTCCATGCTTTTGCATAATCCACATCATAATCCACATCATAATGCACATCATAACCCACTATCCACCATCCATGCCATCTTCGCCTATCTACCAACATCCATGCAATCGTCATCCATAATACTATCCAACATGGGACCATCTTCGCCTTGCTATAGAAATAGACGTTAGAGTCCCTATTCCATCAAAAAGGTAAAAAATCAAAAATCAAGAAAATAGTAAAGAGAAAAATCTATCCAATGGTAAAAACCACTCCTTGTGGTGCCTTGGGAAAGTACCATGATGAAAACCCCTTGTGGGCATCATGTGTAAGTCCCTTTCCCATCCATTTGTACCCTACTTGGGGGCAAAATCATCCACATCCATAACATCCTTTTGCATATCATATCCATGTATCCTTATCCTATCATATTCCTATCCACTATCCCCCTATTTATCCTATCATTTCCCATTCATCCCACCTACTATATCTCCCAACTTAGATCTTGATAAAGACAAGGGGCAAAATATCAAAAACATGCTTTGGACACCTCTCGGCATACTCTCTATTCAAGCAGATCCTCCATCCATCTACTACAAAGTCCATTCATCCAAACATAAGTCTATCATGTATGTGTTGGCAAGAGACACTGTGTGGCTTCATGAGTGTTGTCATTGATGGCAACAAAGTCCATCCCACACATCCGCAGGACATGGTATGTCTATACTGGAAGTCAGATTGAAGAGTATTTTGGTCTGGTGAGAAAGAACAGAGCATGCAGCAAGGTCTGAAAATCAGGTCCAGATCTCTTAGAGGAAGTATCTCAGTAAAGTGCAGACTTGGGGAAGTCAAGAGGAGTACCATGACTAATACATTCTAGAGATTGAGCCTCTGATGATGAAAGAGTGAAAAGATATGAGCACCTAAGTATTGGGTTCCTATTTGGTAGAGTAGACTGAGGAAGAACTGATCGGTAGAGCATCAGACCTTAATCCGGATGAGAAATTGATGGTGATCAAGTTTCTTAAGGGACTATTCATGGTTCGCCGACATGATTGATGACTTCTACAACTATATTTTTGATACGCATCACTTAGTTTTCTGGATGCTGACTAGAAAGGTGTTGAAATCCTTGATGTGGATATATATACCAGATTGATTTTAGTATGAAAGATTGTGTGGTGTGTTGTGTTGTGTGAAGAAAAAGTAGAGAGCAGTGTGGAAACAACCATACAAATCTAGTATGTGACAGAACAACATCACTAAGAAGAGGAAGAATGAAGTGTAGCAGATCAGTATATTGAGCCTAACCAGAACTGAACCTTAGCATATGTGGATGCCCTTGATTAGTTCCATCACATGTTTACTTTCTTTATACCTTGTAGATAGTGAGCCTCTTGTAGGTAGTGAGCCTCTTGTGAGAAGTGTGCTTGAGTAGTGAGCCCTAATTGGCAAGTGCCATTTTGTACTTCTATTGTTTTAATAGAAAATACATTCTTGGGTTAGTCATCTTGTGGTTTTTTCCCTTAACAAGGTTTTCCACGTCAAAATCATTGTGTTATTTGTGTTGAGTTTATTTCTACTCTCATGTTCATGTATGCTTATATGTTTTGATATTGCACTAATCATTAAAGAACAAAAGAAAGTCAAATAATTAAGATAATTGATTCAGCCCCCCTCTCAGTTATCAACAATTGGTATCAGAGCTAAGTTCCTCCTAATAGAGCTTAACAGCTTGAGGAAGATCTGGGAATCTCAATGGATATGTATGGTATGAGGGATCAACTTCAGTCTGCCCTAGATGATCTTGAGCAATCTCACTGTGAAGTCAATAACTTGAGGGAAAGACTCAAACAAGATGATGATTTCATAAATGAACTAAAAGAGAAACTAAATATCTCTATGAAAAAGAGAAAGGAGCTACTTCAACAATTAGCAAGTCAACATGAAGCCAATGATACTAATGAAGATCTGAATGAGAAGAACAAGTTATGTGAGAAGCTATCAAAAGAGGTCATTATGGTAAGACATGAAATGGAATCAGGGGTTATGAAATTCACCCAAGAAATTGAAGAAAAGAGAAAAATTGAAGATAATCTAAAAGAATCTCTCAAAGAGAAGTCAAAAGACTACCACAAAATGGATAGAATAATTAGGCATCTAGAATTTGATCTTGAAGAAGCTAGAGATAATGAAGAACAACTTGAGAATCAGATTGACACACTTAAAAGGGATCTTCAAACAACAAATGAATACAAAGAGAAATTCAAGATAAGCTTTGCTCAACTAGAAGTTCTTCTTGAAAGCCAAAAGAGGGTAGATGACAAGCAAGGCTTGGGGCATGAGAAAGGTGAAAGCTTCGGATCTAGTCAGAAGAACTCTGGATCAGCAAATCCAAGGAACAGGCCTAGAAGACCTCTGGTAAGACAACCAAATGGCCAAAGATATCCATCCTTTAATGGATACTTCCACAATTGCAATAACTTTGGTCATAAAGCAAATCAGTGCAGAAGAAGAATGAATCGAACTAATTCATCCTTCTCCAGACAGTGTTTTAACTGCAAAAGGTATGGTCACAAATCTCATGAATGTAGAAATATGCAAATAAACAATTCATTCAATGGTAGATGCTTTGCATGAAATAGAATGGAACATATGGCTAATCAATGTAGATCTAGAGGATATCAGTCAAATATGCAAAGAAATATTGTTTGCTACAATTGCAATAGATCCGATCATATTGCCAAATTCTGCAGAAGTAAAAATCAGGATAAAAAAGGTTCGGTGCATCATAATCAAAATCAAGACAAAGGAAAAGGAAAAATGAATGCACATGAAATTCAAAGGGAGATGAACAAGATTTGGGTGAAGAGAAGTATAGAAAATGTTGGGGATGGATCTGCACCAGAATCTAGTGTTGATATTCCTTCCACAAACTAAATAGATGAGCTCTAGCTCAGGGGGAGTCACAAAAGAAAATAATTTCCCCTAGCTAGTCAATTGGTGCCTAAAATTGGCACATGGAGTGTTGTGGATTGAAGAGTTCTCAAGAGATATCTAAATAACCCTTGGTAAAAGTTCCACAAGAAGTTTTGAAGAGGTTAATCATCCAAGATTGATCCAGTTTAACAGTCATCCTGTAAGAGCAGGATTTTCATAGTTAGATCTGGTATGATTCAAAATTTGAGGTATCTTGATATGCGAATAAATGGAATGATTGGAGAAAGGAAGTTAGATTGTTAATAATCACTGAGAATAACTCTAAGTACATCTCAGTGATCCGGAAAGATCTCTCAGGACAAGGAGAACAAGGCAACTAGAATAACTTAAGTTGTACATTTATTGCAAAATGGAATTAGGGTTTGCGCAGAAATAAAAGGGTTCTTTTGTTCATCATTTGCACATTTACATTTAAAGAAGAAGAAAGAAGGAGCTCTACAACAAGATTGCCTCAAACCTCTTGAAGCTCAACCACAGAAGTCAATTCAACCAGCAATCTTATCCGGCTCATATCGTGAACCCTAGAGGTGTAAAAAGGTATTTTCACTCCTGAATATCTCTCTCTGAATCTTTTGAAATATGGCTACTCCAAATATTGTCAAAATCACTGATAGGTTGCATCCTAAGTTCAAGAAACACCCTTACAAATCTTTAGAAGTTGATCCTTTAGGTGCCTTCTCTAGCATTTTGCATGGGATTTTGCATGTAGAAGATGTTAGGGCATACATTCATGTGAATATTGAGGAATTTGGGGAATCCAAGATGATGGATGTCTATCACAAGAAGTTAATAGATGAATCATTTGAACTCAAACCTCAGTACAAGGCCATCCAGGATAAGCATTTTGGACACTGCATCCATTTCCCCTATTTTACAGAAGATGAATGGGTCTAGTATGTTCTGAGCAGAAGGCATGGCAACTTCATGTGGTTGATGAGGCCGTTTAAGATCAAAAAAGATGCCATTAGGGTGGTAACTGGATTGCACTCATCCGGGGGTTGCCTGCTCTCAAATTAGTCAAAAACCAAACTATAAGTGAGGCTACCAGATCAAAATTTGATAAGAGGGCAATGACAATAGAAGACATCATAGATACGGATATCAAATTTGCCTCTATGATAATTGGTTACAAAATCTATCACTCCAACAAGGAAAACTCAGTATCTGAAACTGCCATAAATACTGTATATGAAATGCTAAGGAAAAATACTGACTATGATCTTTGTGAGCTTCTCCTGAACCAACTGTTAGAGAATCTACAGAAAATAAAGAAGGATAAGAAGAATTCATTCAAGTATGGTTGCTTGATTCTATGTTTATTCGTCTACTATATGAATGAGCTACCCAAATCTAGTGGTTGGATATGGCAAAATGACAGACTGATAGCCATACAAATCAGAGATTATATGCATGGGCTTCATGATGCCAAGGCACAAAATACAGCACTCTGGGGCTACTTTAAGAACTTTCAAAGTATGATGCAGGCCAGAGAAAGAATCCCCCAATCATTGGTTGAGAAATACAAGGATACATTGTGCTTTATGGTAGACACTGATCAATGCCTAATGGAGGCAGTGGAGCCAAGGATAGTCTGGATTATGCCAATGGGGTATGAGGTTGATGAAAAATCCTAGAGCTACATATCCAACATCTGCTGAGTTGGCCCAAGGACCTTGAGGCAGAAAGGTTTGGAACCTTTCAAGAGTTAAGTGTGAAGATTCATGTTGAGCTAAGACAACCAGAGATGAAAAGAAAAGTGAGAAGATAAGTTGAGGAAGTTGCCAAAAGATTTGTCATTTCTAAAAAAGCAGTCGATGCAAATAGAGAAAAACTAGAAAGAGCAAAGAAAGAGAAACAAGAAGTAGAAAGAGAAAGTGATCCGGTGCAAGCCCCCTCCCGGACCAGATCCTCCAAGAGCTTTGCACCTGCCACCTCTGCGAGCCAAAAAGCCTCTAAACTGAAAGCCAATACATCCAAAAAGGGTGAGAAGAGAACAAAGAAAAAGGCCACAAAGTCATATACAAGTCAAAAAGATGATGAAGAGACAAAAATAGATGAGGAAGTTAAGAAAATGAAGAAGAAAAAGAAAACTTCTATGGAATCATCTACCGGCAAAAACAAAGAAGAAGAAGCAGAAGGGTTTGTTGAAAAACCTAGACTCTCCATTGATGATATCATCAAATCAGTCATTGTGGATGGGAATCTGCAACCAATGATTGAATTTTATGATGAATATAGTGAAGCTGACCAAAAGATCTTACAAGATGCAACAGTTAGATATCTAAAAATCTATAATAAAGCATTCATTGAAATTATATGTCTAATTCCCAAAAGCCTAGAGAAGGAACTTGAAATGAGAAAGGACAATGCCATGGCAAAAGACCTAAAAATCTAGGAGCAAATTGCTATCCAACTCTATCCTTCCATTACCCCTCAACAAATGAACGTGATCTTCAAGGACTGCAAGGATGCGTTCTAGAGCAAAGCAAGAATGAACTAGCTTATGCTTAGAGAGACTAACCAAGTGGCAAAAGAAACAGAAGATATCCTCCGTAATGCATTTAAAAGATTCGATCTTCCTGTTATAGAGGACTTAAGTGTTTCAAAGGAAGATTCTACTGAGAAAACTGTAGAAGAATCAAAGGAGATAGGTGAAGAAAAGACTAAGAACTTGGATTCCTCTACTCTAGAAGAGGAAGTCCCTAAAGAAGTAAACATCTCTCTTCTAGATCTCCCTACTGACTTTGAAACTGAAGGAGAAGAAAGAAAAGATGAGAAAATTGGTCAAGAAGAAGAGGTCAAGGGAAGAGAAAAAGATCAAACAGAGAAAACCCCAAATGATACCTCTAAGGCCACAAAAGGAAAGAAAACTTTGTCTCTGGCAAGAGACACTACAAAAGCTGTTAAAGACTTCCTGACAAAAGAAATGATGGAATTAGATAAACTAGAACTATTCCAAGGACCACTCAATTTTGACTCCCTCTCTCCGATCTAGACAATGAAGGTAGCATCTTTTTCTCAAGCCAAAGCAAAAGAAAAGCTTCTAAAGTCACACATGGAAGACTGTGAGCTGATAGAGATTACATCCGGTGTGTTGGATAAGATCATTCCATCCTTCCAGAAGGATCCTTCGACCTCCTAATCTGGTAATCTAAAATCTCTTGTTAATTTTGTTAGCACACATTTTGATTGTTTAGAGAAAGCAGTAGAAGATAAAGTCTAGAAAGAGGTTTTGGGTAAGAGATTCTTTGAGGTACAAGGACTTATAACAAATGATAGGAGAAATTTGGATATTGGGATAAAGAGCTTAGAAAATGCTCTTAAAGATGGCAAAGACCTATACAAATTTTGTCTATCTTGGTCCATAGTGACAGCAGATATCACCAAGAAGGTGGAAGAACAAGAGAGCAAACTATCAAGTTTATCTCAAAAAATTGGTCCTCTCACCTCTTCCATAATAAATCAAGAATGTTAGAGTATTGTAGCTATAAATGAAATAAAGAAGCTTGAGAAGGAGAAGAAAAATAGAATAAGAAGGATAAGTGAACTAAGAGGGACAATTATTCCCAAGTTAGAGGCCATGCATGAGGCCCTAACTGATGCCCAGACCACAGCCTAGACCAGTGATCCGACAGACCTACAAAGGGAAGAAGCTTTTGCATTTATGCTAAGTGGTCATATTTTAATTTTGGACAGAATGAAGAAGAGTTGGGCAATAGAAGTGGTACAGTTGAAGACCACCTTTGCAGATATACTTCAGTATATGTAAGTATAACATGTATATATATTTATGCAGCCAAGTATAGATTGTTTTTGGGAAATTTTGGTGTGCAGATTCTACCCTTTACCATTGATGTCAAAGGGGAAGTGAGGAGTAGTGAAAAATGTGGAATCTAGCTAAGGGGGAGCTCCAGAAAAGTGTACATAAGAACAAAGGATCAGCCAAGGGGGAGTGTTCTATAACACTTAGTCATTTTTCACTAAGTGTTGCCATCAATGCCAAAGGGGGAGATTGTTGGCAAGAGACACTGTGTGGCTTCATAAGTGTTGTCATTGATGGCAACAAAGTCCATCCAACACATCCACAGGACATGGTATGTCTATACCAGAAGTCAAATTGAAGAGTATTTTGGTCTAGTGAGCAAGAACAGAGCATGCAGCAAGGTCCGACAATTAGGTCTAAATCTCTCAGAGGAAGTATCTTAGTAAAGTACAAATGTGGTGAACTCAAGAGGAGTACCATGACTGACACATTCTAGAGATTGAGCCTTCGGTGATGAAAGAGTGAAAAGATATGAGCACCTAAGTGTTGGGTTCATGTTTGGCAGAGTAGACTAAGGAAGAATTGACCGATAGAGCATCAGACCTTAATCCAGATGAGAAATTGATGGTGATCAAGTTTCTTAAGGGATCATTCATGGTTGGCCAACATGATTGATGACTTCTACAGCTATCTTTTTGATATGCATCACTTAGTAAGCATGGATTCAACCGATAGACCAGAGTTTGGAAATATCTTGAGTTTTCCAGATGCCGACTAGAAAGGTGTTGAAATCCTTGATGCAGATATATATACCAGATTGATTTCAATATGAAGGAGTGTGTGGTGTGTTGTGTTGTGTGAAGAAAAGTAGAGAGCAGTGTGGAAGAAACCATACAAGTCTGGTATGTGACAGAACAGCAACACTAAGAAGAGGAAGAATGAAGTGTAGCAGATCAGTATATTGAGCCTAATCGGAACTAAACCTCAGCATATGTGGATGCCCCTGATTAGTTCAATGACATGGTTACTTTCTTTATACCTTGTAGATAGTGAGTCTCTTGTAGGCAGTGATCCTCTTCTGAGCAATGTGCTCGGGCAGTGAGACCTAATTGGCAAGTGCCATTTTGTACTTCTATTCTTTTAATAGAGAATACAATCTTGGGTTAGTCACCCCGTAGTTTTTTCCCTTAATAGGGTTTTCCATATCAAAATCATTGTGTTATGTGTGTTGAGTTTATTTTTGCTCTCATGTTCATGTATGCTTATATGTTTTGATACTACACTAATCATTAAAGAACAAAAGAAAGTCAAATAATTAAGATAATTGATTCACCCCCCCTCTCAGTTATCAACAGTATGGGGCATATGATTCCTTGCAACTTAAGCCCTTGGAGAAAATCCTAAACCCCCCCATCCTTACAACTCATGTATCTATCTATCTATCAAAAATATTTGATCCATTTTCCTTTCATCTCCAATCCCCCAATCCAACCCCATCACCTTCATCCCTAGACTTGGTGTTCCCTTGTCATTGGTATCTAGCACAAAGCCTATCCAAACGGAATCCAATACAACCATCTCATAATAAACCATTCCCTATCTAGAAAATCTAATATATATATATATATATATATATATATATCAAAATATCCACAAAAATCTTAAAAACAATCCCACAACATCATCACAAACATTCAACTCATCCAACATCATCACATTTATCCTCAATCATCCCACATCATCATCACAAATCAAAACTACATATCATCACCACCCACATCTTGATGTCCCTTGATCTTGTGGATATAGGGTATGTAGGCAGTCTGGAATACAAAGGAAGTTTCCAGTACTCAAGTACATAAGATGTACCCATCCAACCCACTTGGATGGTCCCTATCCCCTGAGCTTACACTAGATCCAAGCATCGCATTATCTATTAAAGCAATCATCCCTTAACAAAAATCACCAATTATCAAATCAGCATCAACCACAACTTGTCACCATCATCTCTTGAGCCAATCTTACGACATCAACTAGGCATGATCCAATCATCAATTGATTCTTGCCTTAGGATATATCATTCCTACGATAGGAAAAATCTATCTTATCATCATCCATTTTGGCAAGAGATACAATGGCTACTTGTTTGGTTCATTGGTCTTTTCATTTTTGATTTTTTATCTTTTGTCCTATTTGAAGATCACATCATAACTACCTTGATCTCACAATATCATGGTATATGGTGAAAACGTCTAGAATGAGGCATAGTCTTTCTTTTGTATGCTGTGCTTGTGGGTTGGTTTCATTACTCCAAGCTAGTATTCATATCTTGTGATCGTAGGGTCGGTTCTAGCATATTAATCTCCATGTGCATCTAAGGTTCATCATAACTTTTGTGTATTAAGGGCTTATGCTATGAGTCTCCTTCCTTCATCTAGACAAGGTTGTACTATCTTGGACATGCATGGGATCACCCTCTTGTTTGTGTGTCTACTCGATGCAAATGTTGGATAAACATCATCACCTTGGTCTTCTATACCTTGGTGAAAATATCCACTTTGCTATATCAAACCTAGGATTTCTCTAAATCATTTTTCAGCACAATGATCATCCACCAATCAATCTCCCAACATCATCATTCTTTCATCTCACCCCTTATCCTCCAACTAGTTCAACCAATCTATTTCATCCATTTCGAGAGCACACCCATGTTCTTGCAACCCACATGTCCTCTCAAGGGGGCATCCCCCTTACCAATCATCCCTAAACCTTACGCTCTTCTTCTAAGCCAAAATCATTTTTATCCTATCCGACTCTATGTTTTAACTTCTTTGAAATAGTGTTACTTAGCCGCAACAGCATTTCAAAGAGGGGCAAATGTAGACACCTAAAATTGACTTGCTTCACAAAACCAATTTCCCGTATCTCTACACCACCAATTATCCATCCTATTAATTAAATAAGTTCATTTTATTTAATTAATTTCTCCCTAATCATCTACCTTTGACCATTCACCCATCCTTGGTGATTAATTAATTCATTTAATTTATCACTATACCTTACAACTATATCCTCATTAATTAAATAAATATTCTCAATATTTATTTAGTTAATTTGTCCATCTCTCTAATCCTTGTTAATTAGATAAATCATGCTTATCTAATTAATCTAGCCTATTAATCAACCTATCCCTATCCTAGTTAATTAAATATCAATTATTTAATTAGCTACCCTAGCCTACCTATCCCCTAGACCTAAATTAATTAAGTTAAACACTTAATTAACTCTGCTTAGCCCATCCTCCCACACACCTTTGAATAAAAATCTTTTTTTTATTCAAAGGGTCAAATCTTCCTTACACCTCATTTATCACCCTCTTACACATGTAAGTGTACATGTGTCCTTCAACCTTCACATCTCCACATAAAAGTGAAGTTTTAATTCACACTCCCCCATGAGTTGAATTTTTAATTCACTTGTTATATCCACTCTTCCCAAAAATGAAATTTTAATTTATTTGTATCCTCCACACCTTTCCCCATGAGAATTTAAAATTCACAAATAATCCTCACCCTCCAATCTCATTTGACCAAACCTCAACCCTTGATTTCTCTCATCCACTCCCCTTGTGACACTTGTCACAAGGCTATGACTCCAATTCAAACCCTAACTCTCAATCATTCCTAGCCCTTGATCTCAACTTTTAATCCTCACCCTCCATCCATTTTCCAAAAATCTATAAATGAAACCCTCACCCAAGCCATTCACAACAACTTATTCTTGCATCAAAATTATGCCAAAATTTCTATCTTCTCATGTCATCTTAACCTCATAATGCCAAAATCACTCCTCATCTCCATAGCCAAACCATCTCTCATCCTCATCTCCATCTCAATCTCAAACTAAATCTATTATCTCTCATCCTATTTGTGTTGAAAAAAAGGATCAATCCACATTCTATATCCATTTGGGTAAATCTAAGGAGTGTTGGGTGCAACTTATTCCACCATATCTTGGATTTGTGGGTCATTGTGAAGATATATCATTTGTTTTTGTATTTGATTTATATTTTTAGCTTTCATTTTGACTTCATAGATCACAAATGTATGTATAAATACAAGGCTCATACATGCATTAAAGTAAGGTCACAAACACAATAAACACACCAAGCATGGAGAAGACACGCCAACCACATAAAAGATAGTAATAGGCACACAAAACACAAAGAAGATAGTTACAGTCACATAGAACATGGAGTAGATAGCTAATGCATAGAAGACACATTAATGCATGGAAGGCAGAAATGATATCTTTTCTTTTCTTTTTCTCATATATATGAAATGCAAATGCAAGTACTGAAAAGTAAACAAACCTCCCAAAATACATGATGCACTCATTGTGTAGGTCCTTGTATATATGGGGTAACACACATGCAAGACACGTAAAACTTCCCAAAATGCAGGATGCATATGGGGCAACAGACATGCCAAACAAAGCAAGCACACCAAACACACACACTTGAAGACATGGAGAAAACATGGCAAACAAGCGATGGTGTGTTCCTTGTTTCTAGGCTCATCACCATCTCAGGCATATTACAGGCACACACTGATGATTGGGCTTCGCCACAACAATCGCCAAAGACATGCTTAAGGTTGAGTTAGTCGAAGAACCGTTCCCCGCCTCCACAGAGGACTTTTGAGAATGCAACCCCACCCACATCATGGAGACGCCTTACAGTGAAAAGGAAGCATAGCATACTGCCCCACCTGCATTATGGAGATGCCTTATAGTGAAAAGGAGGTATGAGATCAAAAGTATACAACCCCACCCGCATCACGGAGATGCCTTACGGTGAAAAGGAGGTATATGCAATAGATAGATTGATTGATTGAAAACAAACTCAGGATGCAGGAAGTACTCATTATACTAGCCTACACCTGAGGACAAGCACATTGCTAACATCTACAACAGATAACTTACCTTATATATGCCCCCACCTTAAGGTGGTTGATATTAGTTATCGATATCAAGCATGTTAAGGTAGGAAGAAAACACACAAGGGAACACCAACTTTTGCAAAGCCCATGCCCCCTGGAGGTGACATGTACTTTATGATCACCAAATATTCCCACAAACACATCCTTGTAAAAAACATGTTAGTGTCTACAAGATCATGATAAACATCAACATCAATGCATATGATTAACCACACAATGAACCAAGGTTATACAATGAATTCAAAGTTCAAGGATAACCAGGAGCTATATCATGGAGCTCTCTGAATCGAGTACCGCCAAGGCTAGATTCAAAGGCAAACAAAGGTGCATGGAGCAACAGTATTGTTAAGGTTTGTAAATACGACAGAAACATCATAAAATTCACTACGCAGAAAGCACGAGTGCTTCCACTAGCCAAGTGTTGGATAAGATATACAACCCCATCATCATATTAGGAACTAAGTCCATTTTTTGATTGCTCTCGAAATGGACACTAGGTCCACATCAGTATAAATTTTTGTTGTCATCCACCCGCTAGATGGAAACACTAGGGGAAGGGAAACAATAAATAAGAGAGGAGAAAACAAGTGTCTTAGGGACAATCATGTAGGAGGGTATCCCCAAGTAACCAACCATGATGCTATGTCTGTAAGACACAACACACAACAATGAAATTAGAGAGAGAACAATTTAGAAGAATGATGCTACAAAATAGAAGGTCACAATAGAGGCAGTCTCTTGGTATCCCGGACCTTACAAGAGAATCAAGGGTCATTCTAGGAGGCCTAAACAACATATAACACATCACTTGGGAAGCACATTATGATAGAAATAAAAGTTTATAGATACTTACCTGTAGGGCCCCTTTCAGGCTAGAAGTTGTCTATAAGCAAATCATCGTCGTCATCTTCCCACTCCCTAATGTTAGAGGATAGTGGGACATAAGGTACCATAGCCATATTCATATCTTGCTCATTATGTTGTTCATCGTTAAGATCATTATTGTTTGGTTGAATGTTGGGATTGATGTTTTCTTGTTGAGATCTAAAGTAAGCTTGTCGCCTTGCCTTCCTTGTTTTTGCAAGTTGATGTTGATGTATTTTACGACTCAGTTTTTGTAACATAGGGCTTTGCTTTGTTATGGATTTTTTTGTTGTAGAGGAGGAAGCACCAAGATCAAAGGTCCTTTGTCTAGGTGGAATATGTTCTTGTTGAAGCTTACTATCGTATTTATTCTCTATCCTCTTAGTGATGTCCAAATGACTTGAATATTCAAACAAAGGAGGGACATTAAAGGTTTTATCTTCTTTAGTGAAATTTGAGGTGTGCGAACAATCAAATAAAGGAAGAAGGTTGGTGGGAGGATCCACAGAGGTAGGAAAGTGATTATTGTTAAATGAATGCTTATTTTGTACCTGTAGAATGTTCTTTGTTAAAGGGAGCTCTTCATTCACAAATGCTTCATCTTGGCCAGGGAGAGCAGTGGAATTACTAAAGCTATCCCTACTCTTCTCATTTGGGCATTTAGTTATAGGGGAAGTAGGATAACTTATGGGATCATCATCAACCTTTTCCTTGCTACTCATGGAGAAGAACCCAGTTAAGCTTTTTAATATCGTAGGATGTTCACTCATGAGGGTTAAAAATTGGTCAAAATCAAGGTTTTGGACAAATGCATGCAAAGATACCATTGAAAAATGACATGAATGTGTCATTTCAATGTAAGATCAGAATTTGAAAAGCCTTTTCAACTTTATGCAAAAATAAAGTGCAAAACTATATGCAAAAATGATCTTAAAATGCTTGATTTTTGGTACTTTTTCAATGCAACTGAATAAAACAAAGGGTGTTGCAAAGATTTTGATCTAGGGAAGCAAGTTATATGTCTAATATAAGTCCAAAACAGAAATCTAATCACTCTCAACACACTCTTGATGCAAATCCAAGATAATACCAAGTCAAAATATAGTGAAAATATGTCAAAATGAGCACTTTTTCACCAAAATTCAATGCAAAAGAGCGTAACAAAGGGTGTTGTGAGGAAAATGATGATGGACAACAAATAATATCAGCAATAACAGCCACTTGACGCTAACATACCCAACAAAACATGATTGTAGTGCCACTCAAGGTAAAACCCTAGTGAAAATATAGCAAAATATGCAATTTTTCACAATTTTTCAACTCCAAGACTTAGCAAAAGGGGTGTTGTAAGGAATTTTAGGAGGTATAGCAAATAATATCAATAATATTAGTCACCTCAATCCATAAATTTTTTCATCAAATTTTCACTACAAGAGCCCGTTAAAAGGGTGTTGTGAAGCTTTTTATGAGGGGTAGCAAATTATTACCCTGATAACAGCAAAATAATGCCAAAATATCTTTCACAACACACCTACGGTGTAAGTTTGGATAGTTGATAAGGCCAAATTTTGTGAAAATTGTTGTTTTTGAAGCCCTAGGTTTAAGATCTTGGAACAAAATTCTATGTGAATGTTTTGGAGTCTAATTTATGATGAAATTGACTTACTCTTAGATCTGAGAATGATTTTCAAGCCTTAACATGCAAAATGCCCATGCATGTTTAATGAAAATGCATCAAAATTATTAGTTTTTGTTGAAATTTTCTATGTAAAAATGCAAATATTTTAAATCTAAATGCAAATTCAAACTAAAATGCAAGACTACAACCAAATGCAAATTTGAATGAGCCTCTACAATTAGTAGAAAAATATGATAAAAGATTTTGCCTACAAACCCTAGATTTTTGGAATTACCATGTTATATAAAATTGTCAAAATTTCCACAAAACCCTAGCAATTAAATGATGAAAATGCAAGGTAAATTTATGATTTTTTGTATTTTTCTATATTTTATATCAGATCTGATGCAAAAATTATGAATTAGGAAAATTTAGAAAGAATTGATGTAATTTTGTAAGCTAAACAATGCAATTTTTTTTGTATTTTTCCAATTTTCCAATTTTTTGAATTTTTCTCAATGCAATAAAATAAATGACCAAATGAATGAATGAAATCAATCCAAATCTAAAGAAAAACACTCAAGAAGTTGCAATTTAAGTCCAATAACATGAGTTCACCAAAATGTTTAGGGTAAAATTAGATTTTGTTAATCTTTGTTGTTTAGATGTTAAAACCCTCCTTTCCACTAAACATTGAAGGATCTATGGTCGAGTGGCAAGCACTATCATACCCTAGGTCACTTACAAATGAAGGGAAACTTGGATTAGGGAATAAATTATCAATTTTTCCTTCTCTTATGTCTAATTAACCATTAAAACCTTAATTATGCAAATACAACAACAAATTGGCGAATAACAGAAAAAGCTCTTGCAGACAGGAGTAAAATAACAAATCACAGAATACCTATTTTCAGGATTCCAAGGCGGAATAGTCAGGGACTAAGGTGCGGTGCCCAAGTCTAAGGTACCTACTTTTTTAGGGAATCTGGACCTCCTTCCGACATTGATCAGCCATGTAACTTATGTTTCCCAAGATCTGTCTACAGAGGACACTGGTGCGAGCACCCAAGTCCTGGAAGTGCTCCTTTGTCTGACTTCTCTTCATATCCCAAATCCCCGATGTCTGTCAAGCCTTCCTGCAACTCCACTTTTTACATATGTGACACCTGTAACCTGCAATCACAAGACTTGGTTTGGGAGTTGTGGTGTTTAAAGGTTTGCCTCAGTCAAACCCTAGAGGACACTTAAGTCTCTGAACACCATTGTCAGATAAAGAGGGTGTGCCCTTGTGAGGAAGAGGCTAAAACCAAAGGAATCAATGATAAAAATAGAATGATATGTCACCTTGTAGTGAAGCTCTCATGGAGGAAGATGCACTTCATGCCATGAGGAAATTGATGCTCAAATATGCAAATATCAGACATACAAGTCTGCTCTTGCAACACAATAGACAACCTTGAATCACCGTGAGAACACTATAGCTTGCTAGTAATCATCTAGTTTACAAATGAATGCCTACACATGCTTATATATGCACCTACAAGAACTCTGGCCAAGATTTTAAAAATCAAACTTTACCGTGTCGGCAAAAGAACCTTCTAATGGTCATAAATTGACACCTAGAAATTGGGGCTGCCCCAAAATAGGGTAGGACTAGGGTGCAGATGCCCAAGTCCTCTCCTATTTTGGGTAGGGTACAACTCAAGGGGTCCACCTAGGTCCCATTTTCCATGAAACCTAGGTCTAATTCCATCGAGATGCTAAAATATGAACTGAAATGTACTAAATGCACTCTAAAGACCTAGGAGCTAAACCTTATGAGTGAAAAGCCCCCAAGGGGACATTTTCTGACGTTACACATACTAACTAATGTAGACCTACTAGGACAAAGAGTCTACAAGGTGAGAGGTATTTCATGTTACTTATTGATGATTTCTCTAGAATGACATGGGTTACATTCTTGAAAGAAAAATCAAAAGCTTTCACTAGGTTTAATATTTTCAAGTCCATGGTTGAAAATGAAATGAATGCTAGAATGAAGTGTCTAAGGTTTGATAGAGGTGGTGAGTTCAAATCAAGTGAGTTTGAGAAATTTTTTGAGGAACATGGAATAAAGAGGCACTATTCTGCTGCAAGAACTCCTTAGAAAAATGGAGTAGTGGAAAGAAAGAATAGAATAATTTAGGAGATGGATAGAACAAAGTTGAGTGAAGCCAAGCTACCTAATACATATTTGAAAGAGGAAATTAATACCGATGTCTACATTCTCAACAGAGGAAAACTAGGAGTGCACAACACCAAGACATTTTATGAGCTATGGTATGGAAGACCAGCATCAGTCAAGTATTTCAGAGTTTTTGGAAGCAAATGCTACATCAAAAGAGATGAAGAAGGTCTGGGAAAATTTGACTCAAGATCTAATGAAGGAATCTTTCTTGGATACTCAACAAGGATCAAAGCCTACACATGATACAACAAAAGATTGAGGAAGATAGTTGAGAGTGCAAATGTTAGGGTTGATGAAGAATCACATCAAATCATAGATGAGAAAGAAGATTGTTGATCAGATGAACCTACCTGCATAGAAGAAGTAGAAGAAGTTGAAGAAAAGGAAGAAACTCAAGAGAAGACAACCAAGACTCCTATCAAGTATGTTCAGAAGAATCATTCAAAAGATCAAATCATTGGAGATAAGAATGAACGAGTAAAAACAAGAAGAAGATTTCAAAGAGTAGATGAACAGGTAAACTTTTCTTTATTATCAAGATAGATCCTAAAACTTTTGATGAGGCTAGCAAGGTTGAAGGATGGATAAAAGTAATGGAAGAAGAACTAAATTAGATAGAGAAGAATCAAACTTGGGAATTGGTGCCAAGTCTTGTAGACAAAAATGTGATAGGTACCAAGTGAGTATTCATAAACAAATTGAATGAAGATGGAGAAGTGGTTAGAAACAAAGCAAGGTTGGTTTGTAAAGGCCATTCACAAGTAGAAGGAATTGATGTTGAGGAGACATTTTCTCTGGTGGCAAGAATGGAGGGAATCAGAATGTTTCTTGCATTTATAGTTCACAAGGGTTTCAAGGTATATCAAATGGATGTCAAATCTGCATTCTTGAATGGTGATTTAGAAGAAGTCTACATTGAGTAGGCTAATGGGTTTCAGTTATCAAAAGACCCAAATATGGTATGTAGACTTAAGAAGGATTTGTATGTGTTGGCAAGAGACACATTGGAGCTTCATGATTGTTGTCATTGATGGCAACAAAGGTTAACCCACACATCTGCAGGACATGATGAGTCTCTATTGGAAGGCAGATTGCAGAGTATTATGATCTGGTAAGCAAGAACAGAGCATGTGGCGAGGTCTGACAGTCAGCTTTGGATCTCTCAGAAGAAGTATCTTGGTGAAGTACAAATTTGGGGAAGTCAAGAGGACTACCCTGACTGATAGATTCCAAGGATTTAGCCTCTGGTGATAGATGAAGAAAAAGATATGAATACTTGAGTGTCAGGTTCTTGATTCGCAGTGTGGATAGAGGAAGAACTGACTGGCAGAACATCAGACATTATTCCAGATGCGTTACTGATGATGCTAAAGATTCTTAAGGCATAAGTTATGATTGGCTGACATGATTGATGACTTCCAAAAGTATATCCTTGATCCGCATTATTTGGTAAGCAAGGATTCAGCCGACAGATCAAAGTTTGTGGAAAATATTGACTATTCTGGGTGCTGACTAGAAAGGTGATGAAATCACTTATGCACATATATATACAAGATGGATTTAGTTGTGAGAAGTGTCATGGTTTTTGTGAAGTGTGAAGAAAAGCAGTAGAGTAGAGTGAAAGTAGTAAGGCAGGTTCGGTATGTGAAGGGACAGAAGCACTAAGGAAGAGAAAGGATGAAGTGTAGTAGATCAGTGTACTGAGTCTTAACCGGAACTAAACTCTAGCATATGTAGATGCTCCTTATCAGTTCAAGTATTGTATTACACTCTTTGTAAATTGTAGACAGTGAGTCTCTTGTAGGCAGTGGGCCTCTTGTGAGCAGTGTGCTTGGGCAGTGAGCCCTAATTGGCAAGTGCCATTTTATAATTCTATTCTTCTAACAGAGAATACAATTTTGGGTTAATCACCCCGTGGTTTTCTCCCTTAACAGGGTTTCCACGTCAAAAAAATTGTGTCATGTGTATTTCCATTTCATGGTTATGTTTGCTTGTTTGAATTGATGCTGCACTAATTATTAAGAAAGTTTAAAAAGCTGAAATAATTAAGATAACCGATTCACCCCCCTCTCAGTTATCAATAATTGGTATCAAAGCCAAGATCCTCCTAACAGAGTCTAACAACTTGAGGAAGATCTGAGGATTCAAATGGATGTATATGGTATGAGGGAGCAACTCAAGACTGCCCTTTTGATCTTGAGCAGTCAAACTCTGAAGTCAATGAATTAAAGGAAAGACTCAAACAGGATGATGATTTCATGAAAGAACTAAAAGACAAATTAAGTCTCTCTATGAAAAAGAGAAAGGAGCTACTTCAGCAATTGGCAAGTCAAGGTGAAGCCAATGATACAAATAAAGATTTGAAGGAGAAAACCAAGTTATGTGAAAAGTTATCAAAAGAAATCGTTATGGTAAGATATGAAATGGAATCAAGAGTTATGAAGTTTACCTAAGAGATTGAAGAGAAGAAAAATTGAAGATGATCTAAGATAATCTCTCAAGGAGAAATTAGAAGATTGCCACAAGATGGATAGAATTATCAAACATCTTGAATTTGATCTTGAAGATGCTAAAGATAATGAAGAAAAACATGAGGATCACATTGTCTCTCTTGAAAGGGATCTTCAAATAGAAAATGAATATAAAGAAAAATTCAAGATAAGCTCTGCTCAACTTGAAGTTCTTCTTGAAAGCCAAAAGAGAGTAGATGACAAGTGTGGCCTGGGGTATGAAAAAGGTGAAAGCTCCGGATCCGGTCAGAAGAATTTTAGATCAAAAAATCCAAGGAACAGGCCTAGAAGACCTCCAGTAAGGCAGCCTAATGCTCAAAGATATCCATCCTTCAATGGATACTACCACAACTGCAATAACTTTGGTCATAAAGCTAATCAGTGCAGAAAGAGAATGAATTAGACTAATACATCCTTCTCCGGACAGTGTTTCAACTGCAAAAGGTATGGTCACAAATCTCATGAATGGAGAAATATGCAAATAAACAATTCATTCAATGGTAGATGCTTTGCATGCAATAGAATGGGTCATATGGCTAATCAATGTAGATCAAGAGGATATCAAACAAATATGCAAAGAAATGTTGTTTTCCAAATTTGCAATAGATCCAGTCATATTGCAAAATTCTGTAGAAACAAGAATCAGGACAAAAGAGGTCCGGTATATCATAATCAAAATCAAGATAAGGGAAAACAAAAAGTGAATGCGGATGACGTTCAAAGTGAGATGAACAAGATTTGGGTGAAGAAAAGTACAGAGAATGTAGGGGATGGATCCGCACCAGACTCTGGTGCTGATATTCCTTCTAGAAATTAAAAAGTGAGCTCTGGCTCAAGGGGAGACACAAAGAAAACCTTGTTCCCCTAGCCAGTCAATTGGTCCAGAACTGGCACAAGACGAGTTGTAGATTAAAGGGTTCATAAGAGAAACATCCAAATAAACTATGGTTAAGATTTGGAAGATCCGTAGGATGTTTAAGATCAAGATTGATCCGGTTCTTCAAGTCATCCGAATAAGGCAAACCAGAATGACTTAGGTCGAGCATTTATTGCAACTTGACATTAGGATTTGTAGAGCAATATAAGGGTTTTCTCATTAAGCATTTGTTCATTCTGTATTCAAGAAGAAACAAAAAGAGAAGCTCTGCAACAAAATTCCTCAAGCTCATCAAAGATCATTTGCAGAAGTCAATTCATCCAAAAATTGATCTGGGTAACTCCGTGAAACTGAAAGGTGCAAAAGGTATTCTCCGTTATCAAATATCTCTCTGTAAATCCTTGAATGATGGGTACTCCAAATATTGTGAAAATCTTTGATAGGCCTCACCCCAAATTCAAGAAACATCCATACAAATCCTTGGAAGCAGATCCCTTAGGAGTATTTTCTAGTGTTTCGCATGGTGTGTTGCATACAGCAGATATTAGGGTTTACATACATGCGAATATTGAAGAGTTCAGGGAATTCAAACTAAGAGATATCTATCATAAACAATTGATAGATGATTCTTTTGAACTTAAACCTCAATATAAGGGCATCCAGGGGAAACATTTTGATCAGTTCATTCATTTCCTCTACTTTGAAGAAGATGAATGGGTCCGGTATGTATTAAGTAGGATGCATGACAACTTCCTATGGCTGAACATACCTTACAAAATCACTAAGGAGGCAATTAGGGTAGTAACCAGCTTATACTCCTCCGAAGGGATACCTGTCCTCAAATCTATCAAAAACCAAATTGTAATTGAGGCCACTGGATCAAAATTTGATAAGAGGGCAATGACCATTGAAGATATCACGGACCCAGATATCAAGTTTGCATCTATGATAATAGGGTATAAGATATATCATTCTAGTAGGGAGAATTTAGTGTCCGAAACTATAGTATATACTGCCTATGAGATGTTGAGAAAGAATGCAGAGTATGATCTCTATGAACTTCTTCTAAGTCAATTGATGGAGAACATACAAAAGATTAAAAAAGGACAAGAAGAACTCCTTTAAATATGGTGGACTAATATTGTGTTTATTTTTCTACTTCATGAATGAGCTGCCTGGATCAAATGGATGGGTATGGCAAAATAACAAACCGGTAGCAATTCAAATTAGAGATTACTTGCATGAACTTGGAGATGCCAGGGTAAGGAATACAACTTTGTGTGGGTACTTTAAGAATTTCCAAAATACTATGCAAATCAGAGAAAGAATCCCAAAATCATTGGTTGAAAAATATAAAGATACAGTGTGCTTCATGGTAGACATTGATCAATGCCTAATGGAGGCAATAGAGCCAAGGACAGTCTGGATCATGCCTATGGGGTATGAAGTTGATGAACAAATTATGGAGCTGCATGTTCAACACATGCTAAGTCAGCCAAAGGATCCAAAGGCAGAAAGGTTTGGAACATTTGAAGAGCTAAGTGTAAAAGTTCATGTGGAACTTAGACAACTGGAAATAAAGAGGAAGTGAGAAAAAAAGTTGAAGTAGTTGCCAAAGGCTTAGGCATCTCAAAGGAGGCACTTGATGCCAATAGGGAAAAGATGGAAAGGGTTGAGGAAGAGAAGAAAGAGGTAGAAAAGGGAAGTAAGGAAAGTGCTCCGGTAGAATCTTCCACCCGGACAAGATCATCAAAGAGATCAACACCTGTCACTACTAAAAGCTCAAAGACATCAAAACCGGAAGCAAAATCATCTGGCAGAGGAGAGAAAAGAACTAAAACAAAGGCCACAAGGTCTTATGTCAGTCTGAAGGATGATGAAGAAATTGAATCAGATGAGGAGATAAAGAAAATGAAGAAGCAGAAGAAGAAAACATCCGGTGAATCTTCTACCGGTCAAGGTGAAGAAGAAAAGGCAGAAGATTTTGTAGAAAAGTCCACTCTGTCTTTAGATGATGTCATAAAATCAGTCACCGTGGATGGAAACCTTCAGCCAATCGCTGAATTCTATGATGATTACAATGAAGCAGACCAAAAGATCTTGCAGGAAGTAGTAGTTAAGTATCTAAACATTTATAACAAGGCTTTTATTGAAATTATATCTCTTATTCCCAAAAGCCTAGAAAAAGAGTTAGAAATAAGAAAGAATACTGCCATGGCAAAAGATCTTGAGATCTGGGAACAGATAGCCATTCAGCTATATCCTTCAATCGATTCAAAACAAATGAACATGATCTTCAAGGATTGCAAGGATGAATTTCAGAGCAAAGCCAGAATGAATCAGCTCATGCTTGGTGAGACTGACAAGATAGCCAAGGAAATAGAAGAGATCCTCAGGAATGCCTTCAAAAGATTCAATCTTCCTATTATAGAGGACTTGGGTGTTGATCCTTCGGTCACAGGTGTTGAAAAAGAATCCACTGAGCAAATCATGGACACCGGTACAGAAAAGGATAAGGACTTGGAATCCTCTGTTCTAGAAAAGGAAGTGCATGAATAGACAAACATCACTCCTCTGATTTCCCCTGCTGACTTTGGATCCAAAGGAGAAGAAAGGGTAAAGGAAAAAGAAGATAACAATACAAAGGTTGTGGAAGGAGAGAAAGCTCCAAAAGACAGTTCTGTGACTGCAGAAGAAAAGTAGAATCTGTCTTTGGGAAGAGACACTACAGAATTGGTCAAGGACTTTTTGACAAAAGAAACTATGGAGATTGATGAACTGAAACTACTAAAAGGGCCATTTGATTTTGACTCTCTATCTCTAGTACAAACAATGAAGATAGCTTTGTTTGCTAATGCAAAGGCCAAAGAAAAACTCCTGAAGTCTCACATGGAAGACTATGAGCTTATAACAGCTACATCTGGAGTGTTAGAAAAGATTATGCCATCTTTTCAGAAAGATCCCTCAGCCTCCCTATCCGGTAATCTTAAAACTCTAGTAAATAGTGTTAGCACACATTTTGATTCCCTAGAGAAGTCAGCAGAAGATAAGGTCCGAAAGGAATTTTTGACAAATAGATTATCAGAGGTACAAGGGTTAATAACTAATGATAGGAGGAATATGAGTATAGGGATAAAGAGCTTAGAAAATGCTCTTAAAGATGGCAGAGAAATGTACAAATTTTGTTTATCATGGTCCAAAGCAACATTGGACATTGAGAAGAAAGTAAAATAACAGGAGGCCAAACTAACAAATCTATCAAAGAATTTTGATCCTCTCTCATCCTCCATAATAAATCAAGAATGTCAGACTATTGCAGTCTTGAATGAAATCAAGAAGTTGGAGAAGGAAAAGAAAAATAGAATAAGTAGGTTGGGTGCACTCAGAGGGTTAATTATCCCTAAGTTAGAGGCCATGCATGAGTACATAAAAGAAGACCAGATCACAGCCCAGACCAGTGATCCGATAGATCTAAAAAGGGCAGATGCATTTGCATTCCTATTAAGTGGTCATATATCAATTTTGGATAGAATGAAGCAAAGTTGGGCAACAAAATTTGTCCAATTGAAGACAACTTTTGCAGACATTCTTCAGTATATGTAAGTATGCCATATGTATATACTTATGTGGCCAATTATAGTTAAAATTTTGAAAATTTTGGTGTGTGGACCCCACCCTTTGCCATTGATGTCAAAGGGGGAGTGATGAGAAGTGAAAAATGTTGTAGCCAGCTATGGGGGAGCTCCAGAAAATGTACATAGAGACAGAGCATTAGCTAAGGGGGAGTATAGTATAACACTTAGTCATTTTTCACTAAGTGTTGCCATCAATGCCAAAGGGGGAGATTGTTGGTAAGAGACACATTGGAGCTTCATGATTGTTGTCATTGATGGCAACAAAGGTTAACCCACACATCCGCAGGACATGATGAGTCTCTACCGGAAGGTAGATTGCAGAGTATTGTGATCCGGTAAGCAAGAATAGAGCATGTGGTGAGGTCTGACAGTCAGCTCCGGATCTCTCAAAAGAAGTATCTTGGTGAAGTGTGGATTTGGGGAAGTCAAGAGGACTACCCTGACTGATAGATTCTAAGGATTTAGCCTCCGATGATATATGAAGAAAAAGATATGAATACTTGAGTGTCAGGTTCCTGATTGGCAGTGTGGACAGAGGAAGAACTAACTAGCAGAACATCAGACATTATTCCGGATGCGTTACTGATGATGGTAAAGATTATTAAGGCATAAGTTATGATTGGCCGACATGATTAATGACTTCCACAAGTATATCCTTGATCTGCATTACTTGGTAAGCAAGGATTCAGCCGATAGATCATAGTTTGTGGAAAATATTGACTATTCCGGGTGCCGACTAGAAAGGTGATGAAATCACTTGTGCGCATATATATACAAGATGGATTTAGTTGTGAGAGGTGTCATGGTTTTTGTGAAGTGCAAAGAAAAGCAGTAGAGTAGAGTGAAAGTAGTAAGGCAGGTTCAGTATGTGAAGGGACATCAACACTAAGGAAGAGAAAGGATGAAGTGCAGTAGATCAGTGTATTGAGTCTTAACCGGAACTGAACTCCAGCATATGTAGATGCTCCTTATCAGTTCAAGTATTGTATTACACTCTTTGTAAATTGTAGACAGTGAGTCTCTTGTAGGCAGTGGGCCTCTTGTGAGCAGTGTGCTCGGGCAGTGAGCCCTAATTGGCAAGTGCCATTTTATAATTCTATTCTTCTAACAAAGAATACAATTTTGGGTTAATCACCCCATGGTTTTCTCCCTTAATAGGGTTTCCACGTCAAAAATATTGTTTCATGTGTATTTCCATTTCATGGTTATGTTTGCTTGTTTGAATTGATGCTGCACTAATTATTAAGAAAGTTCAAAAAGCTGAAATAATTAAGATAACTGATTCACTTCCCCCTCTCAGTTATCAACAATTGGTATCAAAGCCAAGTTCCTCCTAACAGAGTCTAACAACTTGAAGAAGATCTAGGGATTCAAATGGATGTATATGGTATGAGGGAGCAACTCAAGACTGCCCTTGATGATCTTGAGCAGTCAAAATCTGAAGTCAATGAATTAAAGGAAAGACTCAAACAGGCTGATGATTTCATGAAAGAACTAAAAGATAAATTAAGTCTCTCTATGAAAAAGAGAAAGGAGCTACTTCAGCAATTGGCAAGTCAAGGTGAAGCCAATGATACAAATGAAGATCTGAAGGAGAAAACCAAGTTATGTGAAAAGTTATCAAAAGAAATCATTATGGTAAGACATGAAATGGAATCAAGAGTTATGAAGTTTACCCAAGAGATTGAAGAGAAAAAAAAAATTGAAGATGATCTAAGACAATCTCTCAAGGAGAAATCAGAAGATTGCCACAAGATGGATAGAATTATCAGACATCTTGAATCTGATCTTGAAGATGCTAAAGATAATGAAGAAAAACTTAAGGATCAAATTGTCTCTCTTAAAAGGGATCTTCAAACAACAAATGAATATAAAGAAAAATTCAAGATAAGCTCTGCTCAACTTGAAGTTCTTCTTGAAAGCTAAAAGAGAGTAGATGACAAGTGTGGCCTGGGTATGAAAAAGGTGAAAGCTCCAGATTTGGTCAGAAGAATTTTGGATCAGAAAATCTAAGGAACAGGCCTAGAAGACCTCCGGTAAGGCAGCCTAATGCTCAAAGATATCCATCCTTCAATGGATACTGCCACAACTGCAATAACTTTGGTCATAAAGCTAATCAGTGCAGAAAGAGAATGAATCAGACTAATACATCCTTCTCTGGACAGTGTTTCAACTACAAAAGGTATGGTCACAAATCTCATGAATGCAAAAATATGCAAATAAACAATTCATTCAATGGTAGATGCTTTGCATGCAATAGAATGGGTCATATGGCTAATCAATGCAGATCAAGAGGTTATCAAACAAATATACAAAGAAATGTTGTTTGCCAAATTTACAATAGATCTGGTCATATTGCAAAATTCTATAGAAGCAAGAATCAGGACAAAAGAGGTCCGGTATATCATAATCAGAATCAAGATAAGGGAAAACAAAAAGTGAATGTAGATGACGTTCAAAGTGAGATGAACAAGATTTGGGTGAAGAAAAGTACAGAGAATGTAGGGGATGGATCCGCACCAGACTCTGGTGCTGATATTCTTTCTAGAAATTAAAAAGTCAGCTCTGGCTCACGGGGAGACACAAAGAAAACCTTGTTCCCCCAGCCAGTCAATTGGTGCCAGAACTGGCACAAGACGAGTTGCGGATTAAAGGGTTCATAAGAGAAACATCCAAGTAAACTATGGTTAAGATTTGGAAGATCTGCAAGATGTTTAAGATCAAGATTGATCCAATTCTTCAAGTCATCCGAATAAGGCAAACCGGAATGACTTAGGTCGACCATTTATTGCAACTTGACATTAGGATTTGTGGAGCAATATAAGGGTTTTCTCATTAAGCATTTGTTCATTCTGCATTCAAGAAGAAATGAAAAGAGAAGCTCTGCAACAAAATTCCTCAAGCTCATCAAAGATCATTTGCAGAAGTCAATTCATCTAGAAATCGATCCGGCTAACTCCGTGAAATTGAAAGGTGCAAAAGGTATTCACCATTATCAAATATCTCTCTGTAAATCCTTGAATGATGGGTACTCCAAATATTGTGAAGATCTCTGATAGGCCTCGCCCCAAATTCAAGAAACATCCATACAAATCCTTGGAAGTAGATCCCCTAGGAGCATTTTCCAGTGTTCCACATGGTGTGTTGCATACAGAAGATATTAGGGTTTACATACACGCGAATATTGAAGAGTTCGGGGAATTCAAACTAAGAGATATCTATCATAAACAATTGATAGATGATGCTTTTGAACTTAAACCTCAATATAAGGGCATCCAGGAGAAACATTTTGATCAGTTCATTTATTTCCCCTACTTTGAAGAAGATGAATGGGTTTGGTATGTATTAAGTAGGATGCATGACAACTTCCTATGGCTGAACAGACCTTGCAAAATCACTAAGGAGGCAATTAGGGCAGTAACTGGCTTATACTCCTCCGGAGGGATACCTGTCCTCAAATCTGTCAAAAACTAAATTGTAACTGAGGTCATCGGATCAAAATTTGATAAGAGGGCAATGACCATTGAAGATATCATGGACCCAGATATCAAGTTTGCATCTATGATAATAGGGTATAATATATATCATTCCAGTAGGGAGAATTCAATGTCCGGAACTGCAGTATATACTACCTATGAGATGTTGAGAAAGAATGCAGAGTATGATCTCTGTGAACTTCTTCTAAGTCAATTGATGGAGAACATACAAAAGATCAAAAAGGACAAGAAGAACTCCTTTAAATATGGTGGACTGATATTGTGTTTATTTTTCTACTTCGTGAATGAGCTTCCTAGAACTGAGCCCTTTTCTTGCCATTACCATTTTTTCACTACAACTCAAAATTAGTAGAGTTGATGCAACACATTCATTTTTAGAGTGAAAGTTAACATTCTTCTGTTATAAGTTATTTGCATAGTTATTATGTTTCAGTGATAATTGCAGTGTTGTTCAGGGTACAAAAGAGGTCATAGCCATCATTGTCTTAAAGGTTTTCAATCTTTGAAGTTGTCTTTTGTTCCTGCTCCTGATCTTGACATGAATCTACAAAAATGTGGGAAGGTCCTATTAGATCTCTGGTTATGAGATCTCTATATCCTATTAGAAGAGGCATAACACTTTGTTTATAATGCATTGATCAATGAACATCATCCACATGCAAGAAGCACTGAGAAAGAAACAATCATGGGATTTCAAAGTTTTATTCTAATTTGTTTGTTTCATATGCATGTATAGGATAAGTCATGTAGCTGATTGAAGACAAATTAGCATGTGGATTCAAATGGGCTCCCACAAGGGTTGAGCCCAGCATGCTACCCCCAAGTTTTAAGAGGATTGTGGAAAGAGTCTGGCAGAGAAGCAGTGTCACATAAAGACCCTACAAAATAAAGATAGATGTCATGTGTTTTGATCATATCTCAAAACATATGATCTGGGTTCTTGATATTTTTGGATATGAATCAGATGACAATAAGGTACAAAAACTTTTTAAATTTCTCACCAACCCAGTTTGTAGTTTTTGAGGAACTATTAGAAGAACAATACACAGCAAAATGAAGATACAGTCGCATGTTTTAATCATATCTGACACAATATGATCTGGGTTTTTAAGATTTTCAGACATAAATGAGAAACGAATAAAAAACAAAAACCTTTTAAATTTCTTACCAACCCAGTTTGAAATTTTCAAGTAATCTTTACAATGGCGGACCCTCTTTCTTTTGAAATTTGAAGCTACAAAAAATTATTGTAAAATGATATTTAAAGCAATATCCTTTTAATTGCTTATAAATATTCATTATTTATGGAATTAAAACAAAGTAAAGCAAACAATATCTTTATTTTTTTAGTTTTCTATTCTTTTGGGAAGATATGGACAAAAATAAGCCTTGTAAGATTAGGCAAATCAGAAGGAAAAGCTACAAGACCTATTGTAAGACAAATTCTAAAGTAATGTTCTTTATAAATTGCTTTTAATATTTCATCATTTTATGAAGTTAAAACTATTAAAACAAATCAAATATATTTTTCTGGATTTGCTCTATTTTGAGGCAGATGAGGACAATAAAAATAAAGTGAGCTTTTATTGAGCAACTAAATCTTGTTTTAAAGCAGATTTTGGTGAGGTCTACCTTGAGGAAGATTTTGGCAGCTTTCATATACAGATTGGAGGTGATTTGAAAGCTTTATTTTTGGCTTTTCAGTGGAGCTCAAAAATGGATCAAATTTTTTATTCTAGGAAGATTTCTTAGCTTTTTCCTTGGGAGATCTTTGAAGTTATAAATAGGGGAGAAAGACATAGTTTTTGGGTTGATATCTTTGTTTCTTCCTCTCTTGTTCATTTGCAGAGAGCTTTGTAAATATTCTTTGTACTCAAATACTCAGTTTCTACTCCTTTCAGTTTTAATAAAGCAATAGAGTTCTCCTCTTTCATACTTTCTAATTCATTTTGTAATCAATGCTCTGATGTCCCATTGTGATTCAACCTTAGAATCCTTTTCATATGTCTCATTGTTGTAGGATTGAGTGCAAAAGTTTCATGTAATACATGTTGCATGTTATGTTCAGCCTTGGTTAGTAGGTTGAAGTTGTGATAAAATTTGTGTTTTTCCTTCATGCAAACCTCTAGCTTTCAAGCTTTCATGCAAATTACTTTGTATTGCATTATTTTTGTGAAATTGTGAGGATAAAAGGCTTTGTGAGGCTGATTGTGAGTTAATAGATAAAATTCTGGTAAAATACCCCTAAGTTTTAGAATTTAATTTTTAGTTATCTTCTTACCCTTTCCTCAAGAAGTCTTTTAGATTAGGTGATTTACCAGGGGAACCAGCTCACTCTGGAGGTTCACTCTAAGTTTTAGGCAACCCACAGGCCTAGGAGTGTTCCCATGTGTCAACAAGTAGCCAAGTTGATAGCTTAGCATTGGATGCATATCTGATTGATAACAGTTTTTGGCACACCCAGTGAGACTCTGAAAGTAATTTCAGAGAAGTTTTATACCCTCACAGCTGCTGTTCTGGTATATGCAGCAGTATTCCAGCCTTTGGAGGCTTTCACAATAAACCTGGTGACTTGTTATCTTTGGTCTTGCATGTAGATTAGTGTTATTAGCTTATGAAAACTAGATCTAGTTCTAATCCTTTTGAGTATTTACAGTTGTCCCCACCAAGAAGAAGAGGTAGATCAGCAAGCAGAATAACCGATTCAGCGAGGAGATCAAAATCAACACCTCCAACTTCAACATGAAGAAGTAGAAGTTTGATGCTGATAGTTCAAATACCCATAATGGCTAGGCAGTATGCATTTGCTACCTTTAATGGATGCAACCCACTGCAACTTGCTCAGCGTGATGATATTCCAGTTGCAGCCCTTAAAGGACTGCCATATTTCACCGGAGAAGACCATACTATAGCTGTTGAGCACATTCAGGATGTGGCAACCTTTTATTCCGTACACAATGTCACCTAAGAAAATGTGGCAATTAGACTTTTACCTACATCATCGAAAGGGAAAGCCTTGCAATGGTTCAGAGGACTTGCTGAAAATTCAATAACATCCTGGGATCTACTGGGAGATGGATTACACAAAAACTTTGAAGACAAATCCGATCATCTCTCATTACTAGAGAAGTTGAGCACCATCAAAAGGGCACCCCATGAACACATGGCAAATTTCAATTATCGATTTCAGAGAACCTGGGATAGAATCCCCACAACAATAAAGCCCTTGCCAAGGCATGCATTTCTGTTTTACCTTAAAGATTTGAACAGTGAAATTTTTGTAATGATCTAGTCTATGGGAGGAACCACCCTTCCTGATTCTTTTGAGATCACTGTCAGAGAAGAAAACTACCTCATCCAAGCAGGGAAGATAGCCCCAAGGCCTCCCCTACCCATTTTCCCAAAAATCCAGCCATCTGTACCAATAACAGTGCCTCCTTTGGCTGCTGTCCCACTTGTTCCAGCAATAATCCGTCAACCTGTAACCCAAGAAAATCATGCCCCAGCTCACCTTCGAGAAATCTAAGAGTTGAAAGGCATGATTCAGTCCATGGGCAAAACCTTTGGCAATGAATTTGTTAATATTAAAAAGCAGATTGGTCAAGAAACTAAGCCTTACCAAGCCTCGTATCAACCCATTCAGCAATATAGGTAGTTGTTTCAAGCTGATCCTTAGGGTCAAAGAAGAAACTACAACCCTCGACTTTTCCAATCTTACAACCCAAATACTGCCAGTACCTCGAGGGAGCTTATACCCACATAGAATAACTTAGCCCAAGATAGTGACTGGTGTTATCCATGTCACCAACCGCATAATCAAGCTATGTGCACAAATGGAGTAAGAAATCAGGCACTTATGGTGCAGAATAGTTATGCAAGTTCAGAAGGTGCCCCTGGTGAAGTTTCAGTTCAGCTGAATAGTGTTGACGTGGCCTTGATGAACTGGCAAGAGAGTGATTTCTATGGTATAAATTACCATCAAAGCCAAAATCAACAACATACACCTGTTTCAGCCAACACAAGGTCAAAAAAGAGGGTTGCAGACCTTAATCAGCAAGCTGCAGTGGTACAACATCCTATGAGAGATACATTTCAAACTTTTCTGTCATAAAATGCCCCTGTACCACAGCAAAAAATGCAAATTCTACAAAGGGATCAAACTATACCAGTAAAGGATCAGTCTAAAGTACAAAAACAACCTTCACAAAGGCAGAATGATGATGCTGCTATAAAAGAACAGCAAAAGATAAATCTTGTTTCTTTCAACATAGTAGATCGTCTTAAGAAAGCTACAGTGAGCATGTCATTTATGGATGCATTGTGCATTCTTGGCCAAAAGAATCTGCTACAAGAAGCATTGGCTAAGCTTTCAATTTATGAGTGTTCTAATCAAGGAAAATCTAAAGTTGTGCTTGCCAATAGCTTAGAAATCAAGAGTGGACAAACAACAAACGAGGTAAAACCTCCTCCCTTTTACTTAAGTCTAATAATTGGTGACAAACATGTTCATAACTGTATGATAGACTCTGGGGCAAGCAGTTCAGTTATGTCCAAAAGTCTAGCTAATTCACTAGGATTGATTTATGAGCCCCTTGCAAAAGAAGTTATCCAGTTAGATGGGTTTGCACTTAGTACTGTAGGGATAATCAAAAATCTACCGCTTACACTGCATGTGTGTCCTAATTTTTCCATCCATTGGGACATTTACATCATCGATCTACCACCTAGTTTTGCAATATGTCTTTCTAGGGAATTCACTACCAAATTAGGTGGGTTTCTATCTTCTGATTGGTCCCACTTGTATTTCAGAACAAGATATGGTACGAAAGTAACCATACAATCTGAACCACTTGCAAAGGACCATGTTGAGCCCTATGTTCCCAGCCCAATAAATGCTAACTTCTACATCACCCATGGGCAGCATGATGAACCCATGAGTGTAGATCCCAATGCACCTATAGAAGACATAAACTTAGATGATTGGGCAGTTGAAAATCATGAAAGTGATCCTTTCCGTCACACGGATGAGGTAGGATTAGGCATCTATATGATACAAGAACCTAATGTAGTGATTCCTAATTTGATTAAGGACCAAAGTCAGTTGGAACGGTAAGAAGACCAGCTTTGGAAGCTGTACTTTGATGGATCAAGGACCAAAACAGGTGCCGGCGGAAGGAATATGTTAATCTCACTTGAAGTAGAGAAATACTATGCAGCCTTAAGGTTTGCCTTTAGCTGTACAAACAACATGGTTGAGTATTAGGCCCTGATCCATGGTTTAGAGTGGGCCTGGAAAAGAGGCATCAAATCTATAGAAGTTTATGGAGATTTTGAATTGATCATTAATCAGATTAGGAATCTAAATGCTACTAAAAATGACCTACTGAAAAAGTACAAGCATAGAGTGTGGGATTCAATTGAATTTTTTGATGCCTTTAATCTGTTTTCAATTCCTAGAAACCAAACTAAGTATGCAGATAAGCTTGCATCTTTGGGATCTTAATTTGAGGTTCTTAATCAGATTCAGAACATTGAAGTACAACCATATGTCAAAGTAGTTGTCAGGCCTTCTGTACTTAACAATAGTGTTTCCTGGCAAGTATTTGATAGTGATGAGCAAATCTTAAGTTTTTTGAGTGCAGAGGCTGAATTTGCAGCTAATAATCAGCATAAATACCAATACCAATTTGAAGACTAGATTGTACAGTTGAGATCGAACAAGATGCCCAAGGGATTGTAACACTAGAATCAGTGTTTAACTCAGATGATCAATTCAGAAAGGACAAGTGCAACATGACGATGAAACAAGAACACTATGAGGCAGTGGAGATTTTCAAACATAAGTTGTTGAAGCTCGAAAAGGTATGCACTAAAGGTGAACAACAATCATTTATTCAGTTATGCCAAGATTTTTCTGATGTTTTTGCATGGGAGTATATAGACTTAAGGGGGTTTGATCCTGGTTTAGCCTAGCATACCATTGAATTAGAGCCTAATGCCAAACCTGTTAGATAGAAACAAAGACCCCTAAATCCAAAACTTGAGCATTTAATGAAGGCTGAGTTAAATAAACTGATTGAGAGTAGTATCATATTCCCAATAAAACATACCTCCTTGGTTTCCAATTTGGTCCCAGTCAGAAAAAAGAATGGAGAAATCTAACTTTGTGTCGATTTCTATGATCTGAATCAGGCCTCATTGAAAGACCACTACCCTCTTCCTTCCATAGAACAAATATTGCAATCTATTTTTGGTTCTGATAGATATTCCCTATTAGATGGTTACTCAGGTTACAACCATATTCTAGTCAAAGAGGATGACCAATATAAAACAACATTCATGACTAAGTGGGGTACCATGGCATACAAAAAGATGCCATTTGGTTTGTCCAATGTAGGGGCAACCTTTCAATGGGCAATGGACATGGCCTTCCATGGCCTTATGAACAGAATAGTGCTGGTGTATTTAGATGACATAACTATTTTTTTGAAGATGCTAATGATCATTTTGACCACTTGAAGTAGATTTTTTAGAGGTGCAGGGAGTTTGGGGTTTCATTGAACTCCAAAAAGTACATATTTTCAGTTCATGAAGGTAAACTTCTCGGCCACATTGTTTCAAAACAAGGTATTTATATTGACTCTGAAAGAGTTTCATCCATTCTAGATAGACCACTACCTACACATAAGAAAGGCTTGCAAAGCTTTCTTAGTAGAATTAATTTCATGAGAAGATTCATTCCAAACATTACAACTTTGTTACAACCTTTTACGGCCATGTTGAAGAAGAATGTGCCATTCAACTGGACTAAGGAGGGAAAAGGAAGCTTTGAGCATACTAAAGAAGCCCTTGCTATTGCCCCTACCCTCATTAATCATAATTATGAGAGGGATTTTATTTTGTATGCTTTTGGAGGAGCTGACACCATCTCTGCAATGTTATGTCAGCAAAATGATGAAGGATTAGAACAACCAATAGCATTTTTTAGCCAGGTACTGCATGACTATGAGGTAAAGTACTCTTTTGTGGAAAAACATATTTTTGTTGTTGTTAGGAGCCTCAAGAAATTTAGACACATGTTGTCTAATAATAGAATTCACTTAATGGTTGCTCATCCTACTGTCAAGAGTTTTTTATTAAACAGAGATATAAGTGACAAGAGAGCTAGTTGGATAACCAAAATTATGGAATTTAATGTTGATATCAAAGTGACCAAGTTGATTAGAGGCAACGGCTTATGTGAGCAGCTTGCTAAAAGTGAAGAAAATAGTCAAGAACATGTAGATGACACAGAAATAGTACTAAATAACAATGTACTAGCCACTGTACCAGCTCCTACAATTAGCTGGGTGTAGCAGGTGATGCATTATTTACAGTCCTGTCAATGCCATGAAGGTTTGGATAGGGTAGGAAGAAGGTATTTCGGGCTACAAGCTACTCCTTATGCTATCATTGATAGTATTTTATATATGAGAGATTTTAATGGTGTATTTTTAAGATGTATTGGACCTAATCAAGTTAGCAAGCTATTAGAAGAATTTCACAATGGACCTTCAGGAGGTCACTTTGCAACTAGAACAACTGCTTTGAAGATTATGCAGGCTAGTTAATACTGGCCTAACTTGTTTAAGGATTCTTTTGTTTGGGTGAGAAGATGTGAGAAGTGTTCATTGTTTGCCGGTAAACAAAGGCTTGCTGCCTTACCTCTGCATCCTATTAAAGTTGAACAACCATTTGCAAAATGGGGTCTAGATTTTATAGGACTAATAAACCCGTCTTCAAGTGTACGCCACAAGTGGATCTTGACTACCACAGACTATTTCACCAAGTGGACCGAGGCTATTGCTTTAAAAGAAGCAAATGAATCTATTGTTCTAAGTTTCTATCAAGATCTAGTATCAAGATTTAATACACCAAATTCAATCATCTCAGATAATGGTTTAGCTTTCATTGGATTGAGAATTTCAGATTGGTCTGTCAAAACTAATATCTTTTTGAATACTTCTTCTAACTATTACCCACAAGGTAATGGGCAGGCCGAATCTACCAACAAAAATATGATAAGGATCATCAAGAAGACTGTTGAAGACAACCAGAGAACATGGCATGAGAAGTTGAAGTTGGCTCTTTGGGCTGACAGAATTACACCCAAGAGAGCTACTAGTTGTTCTCCATATGTACTTATTTATGGTAAGGAGGATAGATTGCTTGTTTTAGTTGAATTACCAACTTTGACTTTCATCAAAGAGCTTGAGCTACTACAGGAACAACCTTTAGTAGTCAGGCTAGCTCAGCTTATGGAGTTAGAAGAAATCAGGAAAGAAGCCTTGAAGAAGCTTGATATAAATCAAACTCAAATGAAGAATGCTTTTGATAAGAGGGAAAGACTGAGGAGCCTTATTGTTGGTGATTTGGTGTTCAAATGGAATGAACTAAGAAGTAGACCTAGAAAGCATTCCAAATTTGATGCAATTTGGGATGCACCTTATGTAATCACAGAGTGCAAAGAAAATAATGTATTTTAGCTGTCCAAGTTAAGTGGAGAGGTGTTGTCTATCCTAGTTAATGGGATCCACCTCAAACATTGCCTCTAAGGATAAGTACTACCTTTATATATAGTAGAGTAGAGTTGCAGTTAATAAGTGCTCATGCACATTTGCTTTCAGTATTTTTGTTTCCATAAGTGCTGCTACACATGTTTTCCAGCCGTCAGGGCTTGTTAGTTTGCTTCAATTTAGTTTGTTTTTAGTTTTCTGTTGCTGTTTGAACTAGTTGGGGAGCTAAATTTTAGTATTTCTGAGTTTGAGAAGAGTAGAGTATGACTAAATTCCTAATGGATATTCAAAGCAACTGATCTAATGCTTAGCATGCAAGCATATAGTAGAAGTCACCAGAAATGTTACCATTTTTTCACTACAGCTCAAAATTGGCAGAGTTGATGCAACAAATTCATTTTTAGAGTGAAGGTTAACATTCTTCTGTTATAAGTTATTTGCATAGTTATTGTGTTTCAGTGATAATCGCAGTGTTGTTCAGGGTAAAAAAAAGGTCATAGCTATCATTGTCTTAAAGGTTTTCAATCTTTGAAGTTGTCTTCTATTCCTGCTCCTAATCTCGACATGAATCTGCAAAAATGTGGGAAGGTCCTATTAGATCTTTGGTTATTAGATCTCTATATCCTATTAGAAGAGGCATAACACTTTGTTTATAATGCATTGATCAATGAACATCATCCACATGCAAGAAGCATTGAGAAAGAACAATCATGGAATTTTAATGTTTTATTCTAATCTGTTTGTTTCATGTGCAGGTATAGGATAAGTCATGTAGCTGATTGAAGACAAATTAGTATGTGGATTAAAATGGGCTCCCACAGGGGTTGAGCCCAGCATGTTACCCCCAAGTTTTAAGAGGATTGTGGAAAGAGTCTGACAGAGAAGTAGTGTCACATAAAGACCCTGCAAAATAAAGACAGCTATCATGTGTTTTGATCATATCTCAAAAACTATGATCTGGGTTCTTGACATTTTTGGATATAAATCCGGTAACAATAAGATGCAAAACCCCTTTAAATTTCTCACCAACTCAGTTTGTAATTTTAGAGGAACCATCAGAAGCACAATACACAGCAAAATAAAGATACAGTCGCGTGTTTTAATCATATATGATAAAATGTGATTTAGGTTTTTAAGGTTTTCAGACATAAATGAGAAGAGAATAATGCAAAAAAAACCCTTTAAATTTATCACCAACCTAGTTTGACATTTTCAAGTAATATTCACAATGGCAAACCCTCTTTCTTTTGCAAATTTGAAGCTACAAAATATTATTGTAAAATGATATTTAAAGCAATATCGTATAAATTGCTTATAAATATTCATTATTTGTGCAATTAAAATAAAGTAAAGCAAACAATATCTTTCTTTTTTTAGTTTTCTATTTTTTGGGAAGATATGGACAAAAATAAGCCTTGTAAGATTAGGCAAATCAGAAGGAAAAGCTGCAAGACCTATTGTAAGACAAATATTAAAGCAATGTTCTTTATAAATTGCTTTTAATATTTCATCATTTTATGAAGTTAAAACTATTAAAACAAATCAAATATCTTTTTCTGGATTTGCTCTATTTTGAGGTAGATGATGACAATAAAAAAAACTAAGCTTTTATTCAGCAAATAAAGCTTGTTTTAAAGCAGATTTTGGTGAGGTCTACCTCGAGGAAGATTTTGGCAACTTTCATATATAGATTGGAGGTGATTTGAAAGATTTATTTTTGGCTTTTTAGTGGAGCTCAAAAATAGATCAAATTTGCTAATCTAGGAAGATTTCTCAGCTTTTTCCTTGGGAGATCTTCGAAGTTATAAATAGGGGAGAAAGACTTAGTTTTTGGGTTGATATCTTTGTTTCTTCCTCTCTTGTTCATTTGCAGAGAGCTTTGTAAACATTCTTTGTACTCAGATACTTAGTTTCTACTCCTTTTAGTTTTAATAAAGTAGTAGAGTTCTCCTCTTTCATACTTTCTAATTCATTTTGTAATCAATGCTTTGATGTCCCATTGTGATTCAACCTTAGAATCCTTTTCATATGTCTCATTGTTACAGGATTGAGTGCAAAAGTTTCATGTAATATAGGTTGCATGTTATGTTTAGCCTTGGTTAGTAGGTTGAAGTTGTGATAAAATTTGTTTTTTTCCTTCATGCAAACCTCTAGCTTTCAAGCTTTCATGCAAATTACTTATGTATTGCATTGTTTTTGTGAAATTGTGAGGATAAAAGGCTTTGTGAGGCCAATTGTGAGTCAATAGACAAAATTCTAGTAAAATATTCTTAGGTTTTAGAATTTAATTTTTAGTTATCTTCTTACCCTTTCCTCAGGAAGTCTTTTAGATTAGGTGATTTACCAGGGGAACCAACCCACTCTGGATGTTTACTCCTTGAAGTTTTAGGCAACCCACAGGGCTAGGAGTGTTCCCATGTGTCAACAGGTAGCTAAGTTGATAGCTTAGCATTGGGTGCATATTTGATTGATAACACTTGCTTCTCACAGGATTGCAAAAGTGTTTGTGTCATCCAATGTGTCATTCCTATGTTGTGGTAACATCTATTTCACTGAAGGTGTTTTCCCAGCTGGGAATCCTAAACACTCCTCGTGGAGAGACAAAGGTGATGTTGTCAAGAGCTCTATATTCCAGTGGTGTTTCGCTGTGGGATCCTAATTCACTCGAACCATTCTTAGGCTTCTGCAGGACTGTGAAAGGCATGATGTGAACCAACTTGTATGAAGGGTCCATTGTGTCAAAAGAGTAAGCATTTTGCTGAGCATGCAGTATTGCACTGTGATCCCAAATGATCTGACATGATGGTGTGAAGTGCCACCATGGTGGATGGGCACTAGGCTTATGTGTCTTAGCTATCTTTTGCTAAAGGAAATTCAAATCTCCATGATAACCATTGATCAAAACAAATATATGATCTAAAATCAAAGCTAATAAGTGCCTTCACTTTTACATGCTAACTGTTTGTGGTGACTGTCGATTTGGTTCATTGAACGGATCAGATGGCTTGGATTGAATGGGTCGATAGAGTGGAAAAGTGTTGTAAATAGTAAGATTAGGCTAATAGCTTAGAGTATGGGAAGGCAGAGATTAAGTGTGTGCCTGGTCTTATCCTACTATTGACTGGAGAGTTTGCTTGTTTATGTAAAGCATTGTCCTATCGATGTTGCATAATGGATATGACCCAGAAGGGAAATTTTTTATTTTGAAAAGTTCTTGGTGCCCCCTTTATGCTTCCATTGTACAAGATGATGTTTCTATTTGAGTAGGATGTCGTGTTCACATGGATTTTTAAGGATTTTCACCTAATTCTAGAACACAGAAGAGTAATTATTGGATGTCTTAGAATGGGAAGGTGTTGAGGTCGAGAAACCTACTTAAATTCACTTATTGTGGAAATAGGTATTGTGATTGAATTTTATGCTTGTGGAGGCCTGGGGTGATAAATAATTGATGTAATGGTAGCACATCCATTCCCTTATTTGGCAGCTTTGACAGACTCCCCAAAAATTTCCAATTAAGAACAAGAGTACTCTATTACCGACTAAAATAAGGTGATCTGGTTATAACCAGGAATGTCGGGGGGGGGGGGGGGGGGAGGGGGGTAGATATATCTACCCTTTTTGCTATAAATAAGAAATCCTCCTTAACCATTGGCTGCACCTTCTCTTTTTAAAAAATCCAAGTGAATTATATGTCCCATCCTATCATGTTGTTTTTACTATCCCATACCTTAGGAGATATTTCTCTCTTTTCCTGGTTGATGCTTTGTGTATACAGAGTCAAGGGACGAGGAGCATTTTCCTAAAGGTATGGGTGGTTCAGGGAAGATTCAAGGGGCAGGCCAGTAGGCATTAAATTTCCTTCATTTCCATGTTGTCCTTAAGCTTCATCTAGGTGAGGGATCTGGTTTCCTGTCTGGCAACTCCAATGATTCCATGCTACTTTGAGTTTCCAAATTGGGCTTGGTGGAAAGATGGTCTCATTGATCCCTCTTCCCCTCCCTCAGGACAATGGCACTTGACAAGGAAACAATTTTAATTAAAGGAGTGTTGCCCCCCAGGATGGAACAAATGGTGATGGGAAGGACCTAAATGTTGGTATGTGGTGACTGATCATGCAAGTACTATACACTAGTTATGTATTTTTGTACAATTGGAGTCGGTTGTTAATTTTTGTTAACTGACAAAAGAAAAATGACATTGCAAAACCCTAATTCTAGAAGCTTCCAAAAATCTTGTTATAAACAGCTGAGATGTATGTTACGACGATGTATTCGCGAGATTGTAATCTATTTTGCATTGGATAATAAAATAATTGGATGGCTAAGTTTCTATGGATGTAGCCCATATTGGGTGAACCACGTTAAATTTCTGTGTTGATCTCTTCTGTGTTATTCCTCATTGTTATATTTGGATTATTTAATCTACATATAATTGTTAATGTTTATTGTTTTGATCTTCCTGAACCCTAACACTAAATTGACAAGAATAATTTATTCTTTGCCTATTTTAGGCCAATGACTGTTGCTGCTTCCTTTTTGGCTGGGATTTTGGCACCACCAGAGTCAGTTGTGTGTGGATTCCACATACAGCCTGAGGATTGATGTGGGAGGGGCTTCCTATTGAAAGATGGAGAGTGATGTCCACGTACCTGGAGCATTGTGCAAAATGAGGGTTATCGCAACTTGGGAGTGACTAGGGATGGTGTGCCTCACAGATATTCTCATCTAAAGGGTGGCTGAGCTCAAGGATACATGACTAACTACCATTGGATTGACATCATGAATATTTTCATGCTTAAAGAGTGGGATAAGTAAAGGACAAAGTAGTTGGCATTCCCTTTTAGGGAAATGATTTGATTTTCTAGTATGACAACCATACTATTTTGGACTATACTGCAAGCAGGAAAGGTGTTTTTGTCTTATTGTGTCCTAAAGATGTCATTTGGCATATTCTATTAGAATAAGATGGGTAGAGATTTGTCAAATGAAAATGTGACATCTATACATGGCCTAAAGCTTGTTTTGCTCTCATGTTTCTATAAATGGGAAATCAAGGCCATTTTGTAAGGGTTCTAAAATCTCAAAATTAGGTGCAGTAGTGTATTCTGTGTTGTAGTCCATAGTAAATAGAAGAGAAGTTATATTTTAGCTTATGTTCAAATCTGTAGAGTAATAAGTCATTCTCAAAGTTGAATACAATTTTATACTAGTTATAGAACCTTCTCCATATTGTATTTGCATGAAGTTAATATGAATTCTTAATATCAAGGATATTGTGGTTCATCTTTGTTGTTTTCTGTATTGTGCATATTTTTGCATGCTTTCTCTCAAGGAGAGGAATAATTTCTTTGAAGATATTCTGTTAGCTTTGTCTGCATTGTGGTTTTAAAAAATAGTTATATATTACTAAGTGAAGGAAACTTTAATGCAAGGTATTGCTGGTATTAGTCCATTATGTGATGAAACAACATTGCTTGAATGATACATTTGTTTTGTACAACTTTGACTTTGTTACCCATTGGATTAAGCACCAATCTATCACTGGACTGATATATTGATTTGGATCCATATCAAACAACCAAAATCATTTATATTTCTATTGTTACCTTAAGAATAGATTTGGAGAAATAAACATTCTCAATCATGGTCTAAAATGTATTGCCAAAGGATTAAGCCAATCTAGATGGAACCAGTCATTTCCTTGGTAAAATGTTATTGAGAACCTTCTATTTTGATGTAGCGTCCCAAAGAGCTATTTAAAATACCTTTAGATGTTGCAAAGGGTACACCCACCTTGGTCTTTTAGAACCAAAAGTGCAAAGGATTTTTCAACTCAATGTTGTAATCCTGTTTGTTGGCCACTGACCTAGAATCTTTAAGTATATGAAATTGGTTGATTCTTTAGAGGATTTAGATAATCAGTTGGAAGAACCAACAGATTGGTAACTCTGCTAGGGACAGAACCAGAATTGTTTCTTATCCTGAGTCATAAATCATTTATTTTGTTCCCTTGTTTACAAATCCCAAAACTCTTGTAGCTCATTATCAGAAGGCTTACCTAGTTGAGCCACCAATAGATTGGCGACTCTGCTGGGGAACACTTTGTTTATAAGTGTTGAGAATTTTCAAGTAGCTTGTCATGGGTATTTAGAGTTGACATATGTGTGATATGTTCCCTATTAAAGGGTGGCGACTCTACATGTTTTGAATGAGAAAATAAAATAATAGACCATCTCTATATGGAAATTGTGTATAGAGAGGAACTAGAAGTGGCTATGCTGATGGGGAAAAATTAGAATGAAAGAAAGCTTCAATGAGCTTTGTAATGTTTAAAGTGTAATCCTCTATAAAAGGAGGTGGCAAATTTGCGAAGATGAACCTGGTCAAATTATGAAGAATGGAACAAATTTCATATGCAGTGACTATAGTGGTCACCTAGGGTATTCTATATAGTATTGTTCTATGCTTAAAAGTAGTCTATGGAAAGCTTTGAGAATGATATGGATCCTTATTGGGAAAGAGCTAGGTGACAAGAGAAAAAGGGTCATAGGCCTTAATCAATAGGTTGAAGCTTTTTTTATAAAGGGAATTATGCATATTCATTTATAAGAACTTAAACACGATGAGAAAAAATATGAATTATAAATGCTCAAGTTACACTAAGATAGGAACTGCATTTCCAATTTTTGGTCCCAAAGTGATGAAAGAAAGTTGCAAAGGCATAAGATATTTTGTTACAAATTTATGCCTTCCTATATAATCTCAAAAATAATAATGCAAAATACGCATCCCCATTTAGATCAGCAAGGAAGCTTCACTATTGAAAGATATAGGGCCATAAATTTTAGCAATATTTATAGTTTTCCAAATCATATACCCCATTAAATTTGGGATAGGTTACCAAAATTCAGTGGTAATGGGTTTGAATCAACAAGTAAGCACTTGTAGGATTTCAGTGATGCAATGGGGAATTATGAAGTTGAGTTTAAGGATATGGTCAAGAAGACATTTGTCCAAACTCTAAAAGATAAAGCAAGGGATTGGTTCTCTTATTTACCAACAGGCTCAATTGTTTCTTGGGTTGAGCTCAAGGTGGCTTTCATGGGACAATTTGGTGAGAGGATTAATATAAGTTCAATAATTAGCAAGTTCATGAACATTCAGAAAGAAAGGGATGAGCTAATACCAACATTTAACCTAAGATTTGTAGAGGCTTTGAGGGATATTCTCGAGGTCGTAAGGCCAAATGATGTAATGTGTCTGATTATATACTTAGGTGCTTTCAATGAAGAAATGAGTTATCTACTAAGGGATAAGAATCCTACAATAGTCCATCAAGCATATTTCATGGATATGGATATTGAAAACAATTTAAAGCATTTAATGGTAAAGGAACTCAGGCCCGCAAGTACTGATATTATTAAAACATCTCACAGAGATGAAAGATGTAGACCAAGGAACAACCATGTCTACCTAGATGAAGGTAATCCCAATAGTACAAAGCATTCATCATTTTATCATTTAGAAAATGATGGGTTTATGGCTATGGGTGGATCCATAAATAACACTTTGTATGTGTGCAAGGAGAGTAATATGCATGAAAGTGTGTATTACAACAAAGTAAGTAATGCTTGTAGTCACTTCATTGGCCCTGTGGGGGAAGATTGTGGATATAATGTCCCAGCCACTAAACATAGTAGACAAAAGAATACATATGAGATCACCCCTCGTTACAAACCTAATAATCAAGAAATTGAAATGTACCCAAGTTTTTAGTATAATGAATCAACCCAAGTGAGTGGGGATGTTGATTTAGTGTGCATAAATGACCAATCAAGAGAGATAGAATTGGAGAACGTATGGGATGTCATCTTGAGTTCTAATCCTTTTGAGGAATTTAGTAGAATTAGTCAATTTGCTATAGGCAGTTGCACACATATAGATAAGGGGAATTGTTGTGTATCCACACCTGATCATACTAATAGGAATAGTGTTGTGAACACTCATGTGTAGTTTACTAATTTATTCCTATGGAATACAATAGTCTATGCAATCAGTTTGAAGAGCCTGAACATAGTTTCAATACTGGTAAGTCTCCTTGCTACGTTAACTATGATGACAATGAATATGACAATTTCTTTGCTTATTATGATTATCCTCATGAAGTGAAAATGGAATCCTTTTCCTCAAATAATGAATGTGTTGAAAATGATGGGGACACATATTTGCCTAAGAAGGAACAACCTTCTTGTAGTGAAAATTTTTCAAGATGTGAGTTTGAGAAGCTAAGTATTAATGGTGTAAATGATGTTGAAAATTTATCTGTATGCTCTCTTAATGATTATGATGTTTTTAAATATATTGATGCTGGGGGAGTTTTAGATCCTTAGGTTAAAGAAAGGGATTACAAGGTTACTCATAAAGTTTATTCTAATTGTAACCCTACAATGACAAATTTAGACGAGGAGTTAAAAATAGATGAACAATCTGAATTGTTTGTTCCTTCTTTTGGAGCATTTTGTGTTGAGTTGTATGACGGTTTGCAAGATGAATCAAGTTATATTCTCATTCCTGAGATGGAGAAAATGTTTGGCACATGTGATAATGATGTGAGATGGTAGCTTAAGGTTCAGAGATTCAATGAAAATGTAGACACGGTTGGAGATGCATGTTCTAGTGGGGATAATGGCATGACTGGTGATGAAAATGTTGTTGAGACAACTCAGTCTTCATTGCATAGCATTGGAAAACCAAGTGATGTAGATGAGTTACATTATCCAAATGTAGGTGAGTACATATGTCATATGGATCAGATAAAAAATGAGAATGAGTATGAGAATTTTCTGTTTGGTAGACCTGAGGAATGCTTGCAAAGTATGGAGCAAAATGTAGATCATGGTTTAATTGGTATATCCTATCTTTATGATATTTGTCTGGATAGCTTTTTAGACTCAAGATTGAATCGTGATTTTGACAAACCAGAGAAAGTGTATACAAATGTGTTCATCAAACATAAGACATATGAAGTATTCAGGTTTGATCCAACAGTAATGGATGAGGTTAATCTTTGTAATGCCATTTATCCAATGAATTATTAGAATTTTTAGTTCTCAATTCATCTTGATAAAATTTTATTGGTTAAGTGTAGTGACTTTGTGGATGCAAATCACTATAATGTCTCATATGATACATTAGATAAATGTATTTCTCACATAACATATGGAGAGATACTTTAGTTAGAGCTTGATTGTAAAGATCAGAGGAACACAAGACACTTTGACAATGGCAGATTCAAGAGTTTTGTGATACAGATACATAATCATAATTGTAACCATCTAGGTTATGGTTATACTTCTGAAATTGGTTGAAACAATCATTATAAAATAAGATGTATGATAGGGGAAAATCCTATCTATTCTTTTGTGGTGGCTTGGAGCTACCATATAAAATATCAGATCTTTGAGATTGAACCCTTTTAATTGGGTGGTTGTAAGGTAAAATTGAACACTATTGTGTCCCCAGAGATGCTGGATCCTCATGATGACCTTGCAGTCATTTGTCCCCAACTAGAGCCACTATTTGGACCTATATTTTGACGAATTCCCTGGTCCATCATTTCTTGCCTCTAAGCCTATGAAAACCCTTGTAAAACCTTAAAGGCTTAGTCTTATTACATTCACTTCTTTGTGCTGCTTGTTATAAACCTTTGGTAACTGTTGATCATACATTCTTGGTGTAATAAGTTGTTTTTTATGTGTTTTATTGTCATCTGCTTACCGGCCCCTTTGTTAGGTTGTCGGTCTGAGGCCTCTTTTAAAAATAACTTTTGCACATGTGTCAAAATTGAGCCTTAAGTTGCATCCAATCAGCATGCCACATTGTTATTCCTTTGTTTTGCAGGGACTTTGCCTTCACTAAGCCCTTTTCTTGTTTCCCACAGGATTATGAAAGCATCCATGTCATCCAATGTGTCATTCCTATCTTGTGGTAACATTTGCTTCACTAAAGGTGGCTTCCCCATTGGGAATCCTAAACACTCCCTACAAAGAGGCAAAGGTGATGTGATCAAGAGCTTTGCCTTCTAGTGGTGTTTCACAGCATGATCCTAATTCACTGGAACCATTCCAAGGCTTCTGTGGGATCGCGAAAGGTATGATGTGAACCAAGTTCTATGCAAGGTCCATGGTGTCAATAGAGTAATCATTTTGTTTAGATAATGTATTTCATCATGATCCCAAATGATATGATGAATGGCATGAAGTGTCATCATGATGGATGGGCACTAGGCTTATGTGTGTTAGCTGGCTTTCGCTAGACGAAATTTAAATCTCCATGATAACTGTTGATCAAAACAAATCTATGATCCAAAATCAAAGCTAATAAGTGCCTTCACTTTGAAATGCCGACAGTTTCTGGTGACCATCGATTTGGTTCATCGAACAAATTAGATGGCTTGGATTGAATGGGTCGATGAAGTGGAAAAGTGTTTTAAGCAGTGAGATTAGGCTGATAGCTTGAAGTATAGGAAAGCAGAGATTAAGCATGTTCCTAGTCTTATCCTACTACTAACTAGAGAGTAAATGCTTGTTTATCTAAAGCATTATCCTATCAATGTTGCATAATGGATATGATCCAAAAGGGAATTTTTCTATTTTGAAAAGTTCTTGGCACCCCCTTTGTGCTGCCATTGTACAAGATGATGTTTCTGTTTGAGCAGGATGTCATGTTCGCATGGATTTGTCAGGATTTTCACCTAATGCTGGAACAGAGAAAAGTAATTGTTGGATGTCTTAGAATGGAAAGGTGTTGAGGTCAAGAAACCTACTTCAATTCACTTATTGTGCAAATAGGTGTTGTGATTGAATTTTATTCTTGTAGAGGCCTGGGGTGATCCAAATAATTGATATAATGGTAGCACCTCCATTCCCTTATTTGGTAGCTTTGATAGAATTCCCAAAAATTTCCAATTAAGAGCAAGAGTGTTGTATTGCTAACAAAAATAAGGTGATTGGAATGTTGGGGGGGGTAGAGATATCTACTCTTTTTGCTATAAATAAGAGATCCTCCTTAACCATTGGTTGCACCTTCTCTTTTTTTAGAAATCCAAGTGAATATATGTCCTATTCTATCATGTTGTTTTTACTATCCCATATCTTAGGAGATATTTCTCTCTTTTTTCTTGGTTGATGCTCTTTGCATACAAAGTCAAGGGACACTGAGCATTTTCCTAAAGGTATGGGTGGTTTAGGGAAGATTCAAGGGGCAGGCTAGTAGACATTAAATTGCCTTCATTTCCATGCTATCCTTCAGCTTTATTTGGGTGACAGATTTGGTTTCCTATCTAGCAACTCCAGTGACTCCATGCTACTGTGAGTTTCTAGATTGGGCTTGGTGGAAGGGTGGTCTCACTGATCCCTCTTCCCCTCCCTCATGACAATGGCACTTTTCAAGGAAATAATTTTAATTGGAGTGTTGTACCCCAGGATGGAACAAATGGTGATGGGAACAAGGACCTAAATTGACAAGAATAGTTTGTTTCTTGCCTAGTTTAGGCCAATCATTGTTTCTGCTTCCTTTTTGGCTAGAATTTTGGCACCACCAGAGATAGTTGTGTGTAGCTTCCACATACAACTTGAGGATTGATGTGGGAGGGGACTTCCTATTGAAATATAGGGAGTGATATCCCTGTTCTTAGAGCATTGTGCAAAATGAGGGTTATCACCACTTGGGAGTGACTGAGGATGGTGTCCCTCAAAGTATTCTCATCTAAAGGGTGGCTGAGCTCAAGGATGTTGATAACTGAGAGGGGGGGTGAATTAGTTATCTTAATTATTTCAGCTTTCTGAACTTTCTTAATAATTAGTGCAGCATCAATTCAAACAAGCAAACATAACCATGAAATAGAAATACACATGACGCAATATTTTTGATGTGGAAACCCTGTTAAGGGAGAAAACCACGGGGTGATTAACCCAAGATTGTATTCTCTGTTAGAAGAATGGAAGTAAAAAATGGCACTTGCCAATTAGGGCTCATTGCCTGAGCACACTACTCACAAGGAGGCACACTGCCTACAAGAGACACACTATCTACAATTTATAAAGAGTGTAATACAATACTTGAACTGATAAGGAGCATCAACATATGCTATAGTTCAGTTCCGGTTAGGCTCTGTACACTGATCTGCTACACTTCATCTTTCCTCTTCTTTTATGTTGCTCTTCTTTTACATACTAGATCTTCTTTTCTGCTTTTATTCGGCTCTACAACTTTTCTTCGCACATTACTTGCAACCACAACACTTCTCATAACTAAATCTATCTTGTATATATATCTACACAAGTGATTTCATCATCTTTCTAGTCAGCACCTGAAATAGTCAATATTTTACCTAAACTCTAATCTGTTGGTCGAATCCTTGCTTACCAAGTAATGTGGATCAAGGATATACTTGTGGAAATCATCAATCATGTCAGCCAATCATAATTTATGCCTTCATAACCTTTACCAACATCAGTAACACATCCAGAATAATGTCTAATGTTCTGCCAGTCAGTTCTTCCTCTGTTCACATTGTCACTTGGGAACCCGACACTCAAGCATTCACATCTCTTTATCCTTTCCACACCGGAGGCTCAAACCTTGGAATCTATTAGTCAAGATAATCCTCTTGACTTCCCCAAATCTGCACTTCACTGAGATACTTCTATTGAGAGATCCAGACTTGTCTGTTGGACCTTACTGACTGCTCTGTTCTTGCTTACCGAACCTCAACACTTCTTCAATCTAACTTCCGGTGAGGACTTATCATGCATTACGGACGTGTGGGATAACCTTTGTTGCCATCAATGACAACAATGAAGAAGCTCCAATGTGTCTCTTGCCAACAATCTCCCCCTTTGGCATTGATGGCAACACTTAGTGAAAAATGACTAAGTGTTTACACTATGCTCCCCCTTGGCTGTTGCTCTGTTTTTATATACATTTTCCAGAGCTCCCCCTTAGTTGGATTCCTCATTTTTCATCGCTCTTCACTCCCCCTTTGACATCAATGGAAAAAGGTAGGGTCCGCATATCAAAACTTTCAAAAATTTCAACTATACTTAGCCGCATAAGTATATACATATGGCATACTTATACTAAAGTATGTCTGCAAAAGTTGTCTTCAATTGAATAAATTCTATAGCCCAACTTTGCTTCATTCTATCCAAAATTGAAATATGACCGCTCAACAGGAACGCAAAAGCTTCTGCCCTCTTAAGATCTGTCGGATCATTGGTTCGGGCGGTAGTCTGAGCATCACTTAAGGCCTCATGCATGGCCTCTAACTTAGGGATAATGATCCTTCTAAGTTCACCCATCCGGCTAATTATGTTCTTCCTTTCCTTCTCAAAATTCTTTATTACATTTGTGATTGCAATAGTCTAACACTCTTGATTTACTATGGAGGATGAGAGAGGATCAAAACTTTGAGACAAACTTAATAGTTTATCCTCTTGTTCTTTTACTTTCCTCTCAATATCTTTGGTCACTGTGGGCCAAGATAAGCAAAATTTGTACATATTTCTGCCATCTTTAAGAGCATTCTCCAAGCTCTTTATCCCAATGTCCATAACTTTCCTATCATTTGTTATCAGACCCTGTACTTCAGAGAATCTCTTATCCAAAAACTCCTTCCAGACCTTTCCTTCAGCTGACTTCTCTAGAGAATCAAAATGTGTGCTAACACTGTTGACTAGAGTTTTGAGATTACCGGAAGAGGAGGCTGTGGGATCCTTCTAAAAAGATGGCATGATTTTTTCCAACATGCTACCTCTAAAAGCTCATAGTCTTCCATGTGAGATTTTAGTAGTTTCTCTTTGACCTTCACATTTGCAAATGAAGCTATTTTTATTGTTTGCATCAGAGATAGAGAGTCAAAATCTAATGGCCCTTTTAATAGTTCTAGTTCATCAATCTCCATAGTTGCTTTTGTCAAAAAGTCCTTGACTGATTCTACAGTGTCTCTTGTCGGAGACAGATTTTTCTTTTCTTTTGTAGTCACAAAACTGTCTTTTGGAGCTTTCTCCCCTTCCACAACCTTTGTACTGATATCTTCTTTTCCTTTCACCTCTGCTTCTTTCTCCTTTATTCTTTCTTCTCCTTTGGATCCAGAGTCAGCAGGGGAAACTAGAGGAGTGATGTTGGTTTGTTCATGGGCCATCTCTTCTAGAGTAGAGGATTCCAAGTCCTTAGCTGTTTTTGCACTGGTATTCATTGCCTCTTCTGTTATTTTCTCATTAGACTCTTCTGCAACACTTGAGGTCGAGGGGTCAGTACCCAAGTCCTCTATAATCTTTTGAAGGCCTTCTGGAGGATCTCTTCTGTGTCCTTGGCTACCTTGTCAGTCTCACCAAGCATAAGTTGATTCATCCTTGCTTTGCTTTTGAACTCATCCTTACAATCTTTGAATACCATATTCATTGTCTTGGGGTCGATTGAAGGATATAGCTAAATTGCTATCTGTTCCCAGATTTCTAGGTCTTTGGATTGGGCATTGTTCTTTCTTATTTCTAGTTCCTTCTTCAAGCTTTTGGGGATCAAAGATATAATTTCAATGAATGCTTTGTTGTAGATATTTAGGTACCTGACTATGGCATCTTGCAATATCTTCTGATTTGCTTCACCATAATCATCATAGAACTCAACCATTGGCTAAAGATTTCCGTCCACTGTGACTGATTTGATTATGTCATCAATGTGAAGAGTGGGTTTTTCAACATATTCCTTTGTCTTTTCTTCTTCCTTCTGTCCGGTAGAGGGTTGACCAGATGTTTTCTTCTTTTTCTTCATTTTCCTGATTTCTTCATCAGATTCAGTCTCCTCTTCATCCCTTTGACTGACATAAGCTCTTGTAGCTTTTGTCTTTGTTCTTTTCTCTCCTTTGCCAGATGATTGTGCTTCCAGTTCTAATGTCCTTGAGCCTTTGGCAGTGGTAGGTGCAGATCTCTTTGATGATCTGGTCTGGGTGGAAGGTTTTGCTGGAGCCCTTTCCTCCTTTTTCTTTTCTACCTTCTTCTTCTCTTCCTCAGCCCTTTCCATCTTTTCCCTGATGGCATCAAGTGCCTCCTTTGATATGCCCAAGCTTTTTGCAACATCTTCAACTTCTTTTCTTACCTTCCTCTTGATTTCTAGTTGTCTGAGTTCCACATGAATCTTTACACTCAGCTCCTCAAAGGTTCCAAACCTTTCTGCCTTTGGATCCTTTGGCTAACTTAGCATGTGTTGAACATGTAGCTCCACAATTTGTTCATCAACTTCATACCCCATGGGCATGATCCATACAGTTCTTGGTTCTACTGCCTCCATTAGGCACTGATCAGTCTCTACCATAAAACATACTGTGTCTTTGTATTTCTCAACAAGAGACTAGGGAATCCTTTCTCTTGCTTGCATTATGTTCTGAAAATTCTTGAAATATCCCCACAGGGTTGTATTTCTTGCTTTAGCATCCCCAAGTTCATGCAAGTAATCTTTGATCTGAATTGCTACCAGTTTGTCATTTTTCCATACCCATCTATTTGATCCGAGCAGCTCATTCATGAAGTAGAAAAATAGGCATATTATTAGTCCACCATATTTGAAGGAGTTCTTCTTGTCCTTTTTGATCTTCTGTATGTTTTCCATTATTAGCTCAAAAGAAGTTCACAAAGATCATATTCTGCATTCTTTCTTAGCATCTCATAGGCAGTGTATACTACAGTTCCGGATACTGAATTCTCCCTACTAGAGTGATATATCTTGTATCCTATTATCATAGATGCAAACTTGATATCTGGGTCAGTAATATCTTCAATGGTCATTGCCCTCTTATCAAATTTTGATCTAGTGGCATCAGTTACAATGTTGTTTTTGACAGATTTGAGGACGGGTATTCCTCCAGAGGAGTGTAAACCAGTTACTGCCCTAATTGCTTCCTTGGTGATTTTGCAAGGTCTATTAAGCCATAGAAAGTTGTCATGTACCCTACTCAACACATACCAGACCCATTCATTTTCTTCAAAGCAGGGGAAATGAATGAACTGATCAAAATGTTTCTTCTGGATGCCCTTATATTCTGGTTTAAGCTCAAAAGCATCGTCTATCAACTGTTTGTGATAGATATCTCTTAGTTTGAATTCCCCAAACTCTTCAATATTTGCGTGTATGTAAACCCTAATATCTTCTATGTGCAAAACACCATGCAGAACACTAGAGAAGGCTCCTAGGGTATCTACCTCCAAGGATTTGTATGGATGCTTCTTAAATATGGGGAGAGGTCTATCAGAAATCTTTACTATATTCAGAGTAGCCATCATCAAGGAATCTTACTGAGAGATATCAAGAATGAAGAATACCTTTTACACTGTTTAGGGAATAGACGATGAAATCTGGATTGAGCTGTATGAAGAACCGTCTTGATCTTTGGGAGAAATAGTTGCAGAGCTCCTTTTCTCTTTTCTTTGAATGTGAGTGTACAAATGATGAGCGAATGAACTCTTTTATTTTTGAGAAGCCCTAATTTTCATTCTGTAATAAATGCGCAACCTAATTCATTTCGGTTTGCCTTGTTTGTCTTATTCAGAGACAAAACCTTTCCAGATCACTGAGGCAGATTTTGAAGTTATTCTAGGAGAGTAGTGATAATCTATCTTCCTTTCATTAGTCATTTGATCTATTTGCAGATCAAGACACAATAGTTTGAATCATACCAAACCAAGCTTGTAAGGAATCTATTTTTACCGAAAGACTGTTTTACCGGATTAATTCTGGTAGGATTAGATTCTTCAAATCTTCTTACGGATCTCTCAAATCTTTACCATATCCCTTTTAGATGTTTCTTGTATGACCCCTTTTAATCTGCAGCTCTCCTTGTGCCAGTTTCGGCACCAATTGACTAGCTGGGGGAACAAGGTTTTCTTTGTGTCTCCCCCTGAGCTAGAGCTCACTTTTTAATTTCTGGAAGAAATATCAGGACCAGAGTCTAGTGTGGATCTATCCCTTACATTCTCTATAGTTTTCTTCACCCAAATCTTGTTCATCTCACTTTGAACTTCATCCACATTTACTTTTTGTTTTCCCTTATCCTGATTCTGATTATAATATACCGAACCTCTTTTATCCTGATTCTTGCTTCAACAGAATTTTGCTATATGACTGGATCTATTGCAAATTTGGCAAACAACATTTCTTTGCATAGTTGATTGATAGCCTCTTGATCTGCATTGATTAGCCATATGACCCATTCTATTGCATGCAAAGCATCTACCATTGAATGAATTATTCATTTGCATATTTCTACATTCATGAGATTTGTGACCATACCTTTTGCAGTTGAAGCACTATCTGGAGAAGGATGTATTAGTCTGATTCATTCTTCTTCTGCACTGATTAGCTTTATGACCAAAGTTATTGTAGTTGTGGCAGTATCCATTGAAGGATGGATATCTTTGAGCATTAGGCTGCCTTATCAGAGGACTTCTAGGCCTGTTCCTTGGATTTTCTGATCAAAAATTCTTCTGACTAGATCTGGAGCTTTCTCCTTTCTCATATCCCAAACCACACTTGTCATCTACCCTCTTTTGGCTTTGAAGAAGAACTTCAAGTTGGGCAGAACTTATCTTGAATTTCTCTTTATATTCATTTGTTGTTTGAAGATCCCTTTTGAGAGAGACAATTTGATCCTCAAGTTTTTCTTCATTATCTTTAGCATCTTCAAGATCAGATTCAAGTTGTCTGATAATTCTATCCATCTTGTGGCAATCTTTTGATTTCTCCTTGAGAGATTATCTTAGATTATCTTCAATTTTTCTTTTCTCTTCAACTTCTTGGGTAAACTTCATAACTCCTAATTCCATTTCATGTCTTACCATAATGATTTCTTTTGATAACTTTTCACATAACTTGGTTTTCTCCTTCATATCTTCATTTGCATCATTTGCTTCACCTTGACTTGCCAATTGCTGAAGTAGCTCCTTTCTCTTTTTCATAGAGAGACTTAATTTGTCTTTTAGTTCTCTCATGAAATCATCAGCCTGTTTGAGTCTTTCCTTTAATTCATTGACTTTAGAGTTTGACTGCTCAAGATCATCAAGGGCAGTCTTGAGTTGCTCCCTTAAACCATATGCATCCATTTGGATTCCCAGATCTTCCTCAAGTTATTAGACTCTGTTTAGGAGGAACTTAGCTCTGATACCAATTGTTGATAACTGAGAGGGGGTGAATCAGTTATCTTAATTATTTCAGCTTTCTAAACTTTCTTAATAATTAGTGCATCATCAATTCAAACAAGCAAACATAACCATGAAATAGAAATACACATGACACAATATTTTTGATGTGGAAACCCTGTTAAGGGAGAAAACCACAAGGTGATTAACCTAAGATTGTATTCTCTATTAGAAGAATAGAAGTACAAAATGACACTTGCCAATTAGGGCTCACTACCCGAACACACTGCTCACAAGGAGGCACAATGCCTACAAGAGACACACTGTCTACAATTTATAAAGAGTGTAATACAATACTTGAACTGATAAGGAGCATCAACATATGCTGTAGTTCAGTTCCAGTTTGGCTTTGTACACTGATCTGCTGCACTTCATCTTTCCTCTTCTTTTATGCTGCTCTTCTTTTACATACTAGATCTTCTTTTCTACTTTTATTCGGTTCTACTACTTTTCTTCGCACATTACTTGCAACCACAACACTTCTCATAACTAAATCTATCTTGTATATATATCTGCACAAGTGATTTCATCACCTTTCTAGTCGGCACCTGGAATAGTCAATATTTTACCTAAACTCTGATCTGTCGGCTGAATCCTTGCTTACCAAGTAATGCGGATCAAGGATATACTTGTGGAAATCATCAATCATGTCATCCAAACATAATTTATGCCTTCATAACCTTTACCAACATCAGTAACACATCCGGAATAATGTCTGATGTTCTGCCAGTTGGTTCTTCCTTTGTTCACACTGTCACTTGGGAACCTGACACTCAATCGTTCACATCTCTTTATCCTTTCCACACCGGAGGCTCAAACCTTGGAATCTATCAGTCAAGATACTCCTCTTGACTTCCCCAAATCTGCACTTCACTGAGATACTTCTACTGAGAGATCTGGACCTATCTATTAGACCTTTCTGACTGCTCTGTTCTTGCTTACCAAACCTCAACACTTCTTCAATCTGACTTCTGGTGAGGACTTATCATGCATTGTGGATGTGTGGGATAACCTTTGTTGCCATCAATGACAACAATGAAGAAGCTCCAATGTGTCTCTTGCCAACAAAGGACACATGAATAACCACCATCAAATTGGCATCATGAATATTTTCATGCCCACAGAGTGGGATAAGTAAAGGACAAAGTAGTTGGCATTCCCTTTTAGGGAAATGATTTGATTTTCTGTTATGACAACTAGACTGTTTGAAACTGTACTACAAGGGGGAAAGGTGTTTTTGTCTTGTTCTGCCCTAAAGATGCTATTTGACATATTCTGTTAGAACAAGATGGGTAGATATGTCAAATGAAAATGTGACATCTTTACATGGCTTGAAGCTTGTTTTTCTCCCATGTCTCTATAAATGGGAAATCAAGGCCATTTTGTAAGGGTTCTAAAATCTCAAAATTAGGTGCAGTAGTGTATTCTATGTTGTAGTCCATAGTAAATAAAAGAGAAGTTGTATTTAATCTTATGTTCAAATCTGTAGATCAATAAGTCATTCTCAAAGTTTAATAGAATTTTAGAATGGTTATAGGACCTTCTCCATATTGTATTTGCGTGAAGTTAATATGAATTCTTAATATCAAGGATATTGTGGTTCATCTTTACAATTTTTTGTATTGTCCGTATTTTCTCTGGCTTTCTCTCAAGGAGAGAAATAATTGCTTGGAAGATATTCTATTAGCTTTGTCTGCATTGTGGTTTTAAAAGATAGTTCTATATTACTAAGTGAAGGAAGCATTAATGCAAGGTATTGATGCTATTAGTGTCGGATCTAGGGCATACAACTGAGAGGGGGGGTGAATCAGTTGTATAAAAACTTGCTCTTACTTCAAACACTTGATTCTTCTTTGTTAGTTAACAGCATATCAATTAAACATCCATGAAAGCATAATGCATAAACACAAGAGCAGATAAACATCAACACATTGAACACTGAGATTTTGACGTGGAAAACCTGGTTAAGGGAAAAACCACGGGGTGATTAACCCAAGGATTATTCTCTGTTAGAAGAATAAGAAAAATGAATGGCACATGCCAATTAGGGTTCACTGCTCGAGGACACTACTCACAAAGAGACACACTGTCTACAAAGTGATAAGAATCACAATCTTGAACTGGAGAATGACATCTCTACCATGTCCAGATCAGTTCCATTTAAGCCCAAAAACCCTTGCTCTGCCTTTCACACTTCTCTTCACTATGCCACGCTCATCCACCCAAATCCACATTTCAAAATGAGTTCTCAAACACTTATTTATACAAGACATCGACTTAGGAACAATCATCTAAGTCGGCAAACATCACAATAACATTCGCAAGGTGTGTAGAATATCTATTTAGCCTGTTATAGAAAGAACACCAACAACTGGTAGTCATAACATCAAATCCAACTTTAACTTCAATGCAGACTACCAACACGAACTAGCTATGATCCAATGATCATCATAACCTTCCTTGAATCATCAAAAACATCCGCACTTCATCAGCTTACCAGAATTCTTCTCTTCATCATCCGGTACTTCAAGAACACAGTCTGTCGCCACTGTCACAATGCAAAAGGTACTTTCAGACCTCAAAATCATACACAACTTGAGATGACACATCACAAGGACATCCCAAACACTCCTTCCAATCCGCAAATTAGGATAATACAATTCTGGACCTCACCGGACCTTTCTATGATCCTCTGTCACCTCTGAACACTTGCCAGAACTGGTTCCACACAGACAGCCACAACTTCTTCAGATCTTCATGTGGACCTCTAAAATCTTAGCTGAAGCATCTCAAGACTCATATCTACAAACCCTTTAATCCGTATCCTCTAGTTCTTAACCTATACAGTACATTTGCATTCTTCTCATCACTGTTCTTCACTGTTCCAGATGGAGACTGATTTCCTCAATAACAACAGCACACAACTCATCCAAACCTTCTTACCAATGCAATATGAGTAAGTTGACATCAATGACAACACTGGTTCACCTCATATTTGCAACAATCTCCCCCTTTGTCATTGATGGCAACATATGATGTGAAAAACCATCAAGACAAGAACTTCTCTTTTCTGTCATAGCTCCCCCTATCAACAACAACTTTTCACATGTCTTCTCTTCCTTTACTACTCCCCCTTTGATCATCAACCACTTATTTTTCACATGTCTTCTCTCCCCCTTTGACATCAATGGCAAAGGGCTTATACTTGCAATTCTAATACATCAGAATCATACCAGCTGCTCCCCCTTAGTAGTAGCTCCCCATCATCAATCCGGATCACAAGATATGACTGTGATATCCACCGGACTAATGCACATTAGTGCATCCTAGTTCATCACCAGAGGGGCCATGACCCCTAACTTCTCCCAGAGATATTCAAAAGAGTCCTTGGGAAGAGGTTTAGTAAAGATATCTGCAATCTAATCCTTAGAGGGAACATACTCCAATCTGACTTCTTCCTTGTTCACTTGTTCTCTCAAAAAGTGAAACTTGATAGATATGTGCTTAGTCTTAGAATGCAATACTGGATTCTTAGAAATATTAATTGCACTTGAATTATCACAGAAAATTGTGATAGGTTCCTCATATTCAACTTTAATGTCTCTTAGCATCTGCTTCATCCATAAGATTGTAGTGCAACTACCTGCTGCTCTAATGTATTCTGCTTCAGTTGTAGATAGAGATATTGCATCTTGTTTCTTGCTTAGCCAAGAAACCAATCTCTTCCCCAAAAAGAATGCTCCACCACTGGTGCTCTTCCGGTCATCCATATCTCCTGCCCAATTTGCATCTGTGTATGCATGAAGAGAGAAATCTAGATCTCTAGGGTACCATAGACCATACTCAACTGTTCCTTTCAAGTACCTAAAAATTCTTTTGATTGCCATAACATGAGATTCTCTAGGATCAGCCTGGAATCTTGCCACATGACCAATAACCTGCATTATATCTGGTCTAGTCTGAGTGAGATACAACAATCCACCAATCATTGATCTATACTTTGTCTAATCAACCTTTGGAGAGTCATCATCTTTGCTCAACTTACATTTGGTTGCCATAAGAGTGTTCATTGGCTTTGAATCTTCCATACCAAATTTCCTCAACAATTCTTTCACATATTTGGTCTGAGAAATGAAAATTCCTTTCTTTGTTTGAGTAATTTGCAGATCCAAGAAGAAATTCATTTCACCAAGCATAGACATTTCAAACTCACTTTTCATCTGATTTGCAAAAGTTTTGCACATACTATCTCTTCCTCTGAAAATGATATCATCCACAAACACTTCAACAATCAAAATGTTTTCATGATCAATTTTGAAATATAAGTTACTGTCAGTAGTACCTTTGTTGAATCCAATCTGCATAAGATGCTTATCCAACCTTTCATACCATGCTCTTGGGGCTTGCTTCAATCCATACAATACTTTCTTCAACTTGCAGACCATATCATCATTATCAGACAATTGAAATCCATCCGGTTGTTCAATGTAAACTTCTTCTTCCAAATCACCATTTAGGAAGGCAGACTTGACATCCATGTGATATACCTTGAAGTCTTTGAAGGTAGCAAATGTAAGAAATAATCTGACTGCTTCAATTCTTGCCACAGGAGAAAAGGTCTCTTCAAAATCAATTCCTTCTATTTGAGAGTAGCCTTTGTAGATCAATCTAGCTTTGTTTCTGATTACTTCACCAGCTTCATTCAGTTTGTTCCGGAAGACCCATTTGGTTCCAATCACATTCCTGTCTCTAGGTCTGGGAACAAGATCCCACGTATGATTTTTCTCAATTTGCATCAATTCTTCCTCCATTGCTTTGGTCCAGTTTTCATCATTGCAAGCTTCATTTACTATCTTAGGTTCAATCTTTGAAATCAGATAGTATTCACTTGAATCTTGAGCAATTCTTCTTCTTGTTTGTACCCCTTTACTTTTGTCACCTATGATCTGATCTTCAGAGTGATTTAGAGTTACATACCTTGGAACTTTGGGAGTTTCTTGCACTACTAATTCTTGATCAGGCTCATTCAGACAAACTTCTTCTTCCTGATATACCGGATCAATCTGGATCTGAATTTCAAAGGAGGAAGGAGCTTCTTGCACCAGAGGATCATTCTGATCATCTTCATCACATTCATAGAACCTTGAGGGCTTCTCAATTCCTTCATCAACTTTCACATTAGTACTTTCTGTCATCTTCCTCAGTCTCTTATTGTAACACCGGTATGCTTTGCTTTGAGTGGAATAACCCAAGAAAATTCTTTCATCACTTCTAGCATCAAACTTTCCTAGATCTTCATCTCTTTTAATATAACACTTGCTACCAAATACTCTGAAATATCTCACAGTAGGAGTGATGCCAAACCAAAGTTCATAGGGGGTCTTACAGGTATTGTTTCTGATTTGAACTCGATTGAGAGTGTAGACTGCAGTGCTGATGGCTTCTTTCCAAAACATCTGAGGAACATTTGCTTCCAACATCATTGTCCTGGCAGCTTGCTGAATGGTCCGGTTCTTTCTCTCAACTACTCCATTCTGCTATGGAGTCCTAGGAGCAGACAATTGTCTCTTTATACCTTGCTTCTCACAAAAGTCAATGAACTCACCAGATGTAAATTCACCACCTCTATCAGACCTTAGACATTTCAGTTTCAATCCGGTTTGATTCTCTACCATAGCTTTGAAGATTTTGAACTTCTCAAGGGCTTCTGATTTCTCTTTTAGGAAGGTAACCCACATCATTCAAGAATGGTCATCAATTAGCAACATGAAATATCTATCACCTTGCAGACTCTTGATTCTTGTCGGACCACAGAGATTAGTATGTACTAATTCCAACAATCTGGTAGAGGACTGATCTTTGCTTTTGAAAGAGACTCTGCTCTGTTTACCTAGCTGACATTCTTTGCACAAACTATTTGTAGGTTTCACCAATTTTGGAAGATCTCTTACAGCCTGAATATTGCTTATCTTGATGATGTTATCAAAATTTACATGACACATTCTTCTATGCCATAACCAACTCTGATCAACTTGAACAAACAGACAACTTTTATTTGAACCAACCAGATGAAAAATATTACCTTTTGTTTGAGCACTGGATGCAATTTCAGTTTCGGAGCTTGTAAAGATTCTGCATTTTCCATTCTTGAACTGAAGATCATAGCCTTTGTCCACTAACTAACCAACACTGAGAAGATTGTGCTTCAATCCTTCAACATATAGTACATTACCTATTTTGCTCTTTCCATCAAAGGAAATAGTCCCCCTACCTCTAATTCTGCCAGCAAAATTGTCACCAAACTTTACCATCCCTCCTTCATACCTTTCCAAATCTAAGAACTTATTCTTGTCACCAGTCATATGGTGAGAGCATCCACTGTCAATAACCCAATCATCCTTTTCTTCCATTTGAGTAGCCAAAGCTCTTTCCACAACCTTGTGATCGACAGATTCAGAGGATATTGAATCTTCTTCCTTGATGGCAATAAACACCCATTCATTTCTAGATTTGCTTCCTAGTTCTAATTCATCATCTATTACTCCTTCATTGTCATCTTCTTCATGAACATAATAGCAGTTCTTTTGAAACCTTTGTCTGTTAGTATTAGACCTTGTAGATCTTTCCAGACATCTTGAAGAAAATTGACCAATCTTATTGCAGTTGAAACACTTAAAGGGTAGTTTTCCTTCATACTTACCGGATCCTCTTGGCAGTCTCTTTGTAATGAGGGCTTCAAGTTGAGCTGTTTCTGCTTCCTCTTCTTCCATGTCTCTTCTTGCTTGATCATACCATGACATCTTCCTTGAAGAGTTTTCTCCCGGATCAAATCTCTATTTACCTTTCACATAGGTACTGGCTTTGAAAGCAAATTCAGTCTTGGGAGGATCATCTCCAAACTTGGTCATTTCAAATGCAGCTAGTTTGCTAGCTAATTGTTCTCTTGTGACAGTTGTGTGGGCTCTGAATTCATCAATGGCAGCAACCTTGATTTTGTAGGCAGCAGGAAGGGATCTAATAATTTTGCAAACAATCTCATTTTCATCTAGAGTTCCACCAGCATTTCTAATTCTACATACCAACTCATTCACTCTTGGCATAAATGTAGTGATGTTTTCATCTTCTTTCATCTTCAATCTTTTAAATTTCCCTTTCAGACTTTGCAACCTTGCACCCTTGACAAAATCATCTCCTTCATACAAAAGTTCCAGTTTAGTCAAGATCTCATATGCAGTTGGTAGGTCAATAACATTTGAGAGATCTGAGTCATTCAATGCGCTTAGAAGAGCTTCCTTTGTCTGTAGATTGTTTTCAGCATCTGTGATTTCATTCAAAGTTGTCGAACCACCCTGTTGAGGTACATATGGTTTTGAGACCACGGCCAAGTATGCTTTTCCCATACACTCCAAGTGACATTTCATGTGACCTTTCCAGAGAGTGAAGTTGGTTCCATCGAACTTCAGACTATCCTTCTTGTATGACGACATCCTGGATCTCCTCAAGCGGTTAAGCTCCTTTCAGAGGAACTTGGCTCTGATACCAATTGTTGGATCTAGGGCATACAACTGAGAGGGGGGGTGAATCAGTTGTATAAAAACTTGCTCTTACTTCAAACACTTGATTCTTCTTTGTTAGTTAACAGCATATCAATTAAACATCCATGAAAGCATAATGCATAAACACAAGAGCAGATAAACATCAACACATTGAACACCAAGATTTTGACGTGGAAAACCTGGTTAAGGGAAAAACCACGGGGTGATTAACCCAAGGATTATTCTCTGTTAGAAGAATAAGAAAAATGAATGGCACATGCCAATTAGGGCTCACTACCCGAGCACACTACTCACAAAGAGGCACACTGCCTACAAGGAGACACACTGTCTACAAAGTGATAAGAATCACAATCTTGAACTAGAGAATGACATCTCTACCATGTCCGGATAAGTTCCATTTAATCCCAAAAACCCTTGCTCTGTCTTTCACACTTCTCTTCGCTATGCCACGCTCATCCACCCAAATCCACATTTCAAAATGAGTTCTCAAACACTTATTTATACAAGACATCGACTTAGGAACAATCATCTAAGTCGGCAAACATCACAATAACATTCGCAAGGCGTGTAGAACATCCGGTTAGCCTGTTACAGAAAGAACACCAACAACTGGTAGTCATAACATCAAATCCAACTCTAACTTCAATGCGGACCACCAACATGAACTAGATATGATCCAATGATCATCATAACCTTCCCTAAATCATCAAAAACATCTACACTTCATTAGCTTACCAGAATTCTTCTCTTCATCATCCAGTACTTCAAGAACACAGTCTGTCGCCACTATCACAATGCAAAAGGTACTTTCGGACCTCAAAATCATACACAACTCAAGATGACACATCACAAGGACATCCCAAACACTCCTTCCAATCCGCAGATTAGGATAATACAATTCTGGACCTCACCGGACCTTTCTGTGATCCTCTGACACCTCTGAACACTTGTCAGAACCGGTTCCACACAGACAGCTGCAACTTCTTTAGATCTTCATACGGACCTCTGAAATCTTAGCTGAAGCATCTCAAGACTCATATCTACAAACCCTTTAATCTGCATCCTCTGGTTCTTAACCTATACAGTACATTTGCCTTCTTCTCATCACTATTCTTCACTGTTCTGGATGGAGACTGATTTCCTCAATAACAACAGCACACAACTCATCCAAACCTTCTTACCAATGCAATATGAGTAATTTGACTTCAATGACAACACTGATTCACCTCATACTTGCAACAATTAGTCCATTTTGTGATGAAACAACATTGCTTGAATGATACATTTTTTTTGTACAACTTTGACTCTATTACCCATTGGATTAAGCACCACTCTCTCACTAGACTGATATATTGATTTGGATCCATCTCAAACAACCAAAATCATTTATATTTGTATTGTTACGTTAAGAATAGATTTGGATAAATAAATGTTCTCAATCATGGTCTAAACTGTATTGCCAAAGGATTAAGCCAATCTAGATGGAATCAGTCATTTCCTTGGTAAAATGTTATTGAGAACCTTCTGTTTTGATGCAACATCCGATAGAACTATTGAAAATACCTTTAGATGTTGCAAAGGGTACACCTGCCTTGGTCTTTCAGAACCTAAAGTGTAGAGGATTTTTCAACTCAATGTTGTAATTGTGATCGTTGGCCACTGACCTAGAATCCTTAAGTATAAGAAAATGGCTGATTCTTGAGAGGATTTAGATAATCAGTTAGAAGAACCAACAAGATGATCTGGCATCTTTATCTCTCAAGCAAAGTATGTCAAGGAGATGTTGAAGAAGTTTGGCATGGAAGATTGTAAACCAGTGAGTACTCCTATGGTAACAGGTTTCCATTTGAGTAAATATGATCAAAGCAGCTTCTATGATTGGGGGCATACTATACTTAACAACATCAAGGCCTGATATTATGTAAGTGGTGTGTTTGGTGTCAGGGATTCAAGCTGATCCTAAAGAAACACATGTGAAGACAGTCAAGAGGATATTCAGATATTTGAAGAACACTCTGGAATATGGATTGTGGTATAAAAAGGGTGATGATTTTTTCCTGGAGTTCTTATACTAATGTAGATTGGTCTGGTAGTGTTGATGATAGAAGAAGCACCAGTGGTGGAACTTTGTTTTTGGGTGACAGATTGGTCTCATGGTTGAATAAGAAGCAGGATTCAGTGTCCTTATCAACAATAGAAGCAGACTATATAGATGCAGCAACTTGCTACACTCAAGTGTTGTGGATGAAGAAAACATTGAACGATATGAAGGTAGTGTATGATGAGCCCATTCCTATTCTTTGTGATAATACAAGTGCCATCAATATTTCAAAGAATCCAGTGATGCATTCTAGAACCAATCACATATCTATTAGGTATCAATTTTTGAGAGAGAAGGTTGTAAATCAAGAGGTCAGACTAGAGTATGTGCCTACAAAGGATAAAGTTACATACATCTTTACAAAATCACTTTCTAAGAACATATTTGAGTATCTCAGACATAATTTAGGGGTTGTTTCCCCTCATTCTAACTAGATACATAGATGGTGCTTCTATCTAGGGGAGCATTTCAAGACATATTTTTATCCCTGGATTGATGGAGGCTACCTCTTAGGGGGAGTAGGCAGGTAAGAGATTATAAAGGATGACAAGGATGAAATAGTCAGAGGGAGTTGGTAGATAAGGAGCACTAAAGGAAGATCAAGACTAATACAGATAGGGGGAACTTACATGTTGTTACAGATACAAAGGAAGAACACTAGCCCTTTTTCCTTGATGTCAAATAGGGAGAAATTTATATATCAGATCAAGTGTTGCCATCAATGCCAAAGGGGGAGTTTATTGCATATGTGTTGTCATTGATGACAATGGTGTTGATCAGTGATGATGAGTGATGTCAACAGAGATACCAAAGGGAGAGTATTGCAGAGTGATGATCAATGAAGATAATAGAGTAAGTGATCATAAGTTTTTATTTTGTGGTGATTAGAGGAGTAGACATAGAAGTGATGATTTGAAAAGTTGTGAAGTGGAGGAGATAGATTAGTATCATATGCACACATTTGTACCTTATCTACTAAAGTTCATAGATAGATGAAAGTTGACAAGTTGAAGAGTATGTTGATATGAAGAAGTTGTGATTTCTTGTTTGTGTTGCAGATAGTTGTGATTTTCTATTGTGAATATAGTCTCTGATGAGGTGAATGGTGTATTCATTGTTTCCTGATGAAAAGCATTGCTTAAGGAATGAAAGAAAGTGTAAAATGTTTTAGACAATTCAAGGCACTAAAATTTGTACTAAAGAAACTCAGGGGAATGCTCCAGTTTCCTCAACATTTGAAGGTATGGACTTGTAGTTTGGAAGTTAGACAGAGACAAGTGTGAAGCTTGTATATTCCTAATTTTAGAGCATATTAGTTACCACTAAAGATTCTAGAGCTAGCAAATTGAAGATAGTGGTTCAAAGTTGTTGCAGTAAGGATGAGTCAAAGAAATGCTTTGCATTTATCTGCATTTGAATATGTGATATTGTGGCTTGAAGGATAGCTAGATACAGATGAAAGGTTTGTATGTTTCAAGTGTTAGATGATAAGTTGTACCGTAGATGTTCTCTAAAATTAGTAGAACAAAGACATATCATGTTGTTGATTAGGGTTCTTAGAAGGATAAAGTGAAAGCCACCTCATTTCACCACATTACATTATTTGGATTCGGCATTTGGAGATTGACTTTAGATGGTCTATATGTTTGTTCATTCCAAGTTTCAGGTGTTGAAGTGTATTACAAGTTTGTTTTTCAAGGATCTATTTCAAGACTGTGTGTTAAGAGTTTGCAAGTGATGTCAGTCTCAGTGTTTGTTTTCTTGTGTTAGAAAGATGATCCATTTTCTAGAGAAAGGGATGTTTGAGAATATTTTTGAAATTCATATAATTCTTGTAAAGTGATCCGCATGATGTTAATTGGTCTCTTTGGTACCACGTTAGGTCTAGAGCTAGTATGTGGAAGGATAAATGCTTGCTGGGTTGACTTGATCTATTTTGGTGATTACCCTAGATGTTTGAAAGTGTGTTCTAGCATAGAAGAGTGTGTTAATGTAACAAGCCATCTCTTGTTAACCCAAAAATTAACCAATTTAATTACCATTAAGTCTAAAGTCATGATTAGCATAATTAGAATTAATCAAGTAATAATTAATATCAAATAAATCAAATCAATATGAATTTATTTTACTACACATTTAAAAAGAGAGATTTACAACATTTCCAAGATATCATAATAGTGATTCGCTTTCACTATACATTTACAATGTTTTGCTCATAACATCAATGATAAGTTACATATAAGTTTGATAAACAAGTCATGTAAAGGTAAGCACTATATCTGGAACTTTGACATCTATCTTCATAAGCCTCGGCATGTCTTCTTCTTGGGAAGGAGAGCATCACCTGAGTGCTTTGCCTCCAACCACAGACCATTGGTCCCCCATACAACTTTCTTCCTAGAAGTGGCCCTACCCTTCATAGAGGGTATATATATAAGGAACCATTAGGTTTCCCATCTAAGTATCTAGTGTTGTGTCCTTCATAATACTTCACGTTCATACAACTATAGATCCACTCTAACTATATATGAAGCTACTGGAAGTATTATGCCATATGGAGCATAGTGAACCGACTAATGCATGCAGAGACGGATGCATTAGTTTGGCCAAAGTTTTATATACATAATGTTTCGCAATGAACGTAATTGAATGTTCACACACCTCAACTTGACTTAGAAGTTGTCTTGAATCCTACAGTGTTCACAGTTTGACCCCTCTAGGTCATAGTATGAATAGGTTCAAATCCCCATTAGTCCATCTAATGTAGGAGCATCCCTGGTTCAAGAGCAATATTGCATCAACAAAAAAAAACATTTGCATTTTAGTTTTTTTACATTGCAGTTCTTTCATTTAGAGTAGATTCTGTATTTCTATTCTAATAGCATTTCAAATCCTATGGAGCTGGATTTAGCATCTACATTCATTCATGAACATCATATCCTAAATTCAGAGGTTCGCATGTTAATACCAGAAGTATATCGCTATCAGAAGATTGTTGTTTCTCAGAGCAGAGCATCCTGATATTCACTGGCAATTAGCTAAAGGAGAAACTTGTGGAAGCATTTACTAATCCTTGGAGCCTAATGAAACATCAGTTGATGTTCTTTGGTTTGTGGCTGACCTTCCTTGGAGATCTACACTTCATTCCATTCATTTACCAGAAGTGTTCTATGCATTTAGGTCCAACCTATCTCTGTGTACACGTTACATCTCTTCTTTGGAATTTCTGATCTTCCTTGGACTAACGCGGAGGAATCTATTGGTCCAGATTAGATATATAATGATTTAATAGATCCTTAGGAAATAATTTAGCAATTAATTCGTAATTCTTAGTTTGGATTTTGTGCAAAGGGAGCTTTAAAGCCTTATCTTGTGCATGTATGTAATCAGGCCTATGAGCCCTAAGTGTAAGCCCGCATGTTGCCGACTGATCTCTATTTGAATTCTATGATATATTGAATGACTGAATCTATATAGGCTTTGTTTCTTTGAATTGTTTCTATTGTGTTTACTCTTGCTGCATGGTCTGGATAATTCATTCTGTGAACCCTCTTACTATGACTACACCAAGTGGTATAAGAGTGAAAGTTTAATTATTTGGAGAGAAGTGGAAAAGGGGATTCTATACGATCTAACTGTGAACAGATCACCGATCCGAGATAGTTACATGTGCACAATCGATCACCGATTGTGAGGCAATTGTCACTTGTAGCCCGATCACCAAATTTGAGGCAGTTTGCACTTGATCCAAGGAAAAATGCCACAACAAAGAGTTCCTCCTGTTGGTACAATGGATAATAGAATGGATGAGATGATGGAATTGATGAGAATAATGTGAATTCAATTGGATGCTATTGAAGAAGATAGATGAAGAGGATTGACACTGAGACCTAATGTTGAAAGTGATGATGAACAGGAATTTTAATCTGCTGAACAAACTAGTGAAACCCTAGGAGACCATGAAGAAGAAGAATTAGATCAAGTGAAGATGTTGCGAGCTATTTCAAAGATTAGAAAAAGACCTACAGTCTTTGTGTCGAACTATACTGGTAATTTAAATCCTGAAGAGTTGATTGACTAGATACATGATATGGAAGAATACTTTGAATATGAAGAAATTGAAGATCCAGAGAAGGTGAAATTTGCAAAGACAAAGTTGAAAGGACATGCTACTCTATGGTGGAAAGAAGTTCAGTTGGGAAGAAACAAAAGAGGAAGAGAAATGATTACAAAATGGGATAGGATGGTGACAAAATTGAAGAATTAGTTCATAACTACTGACTATGAGTTGGAGTTGCTGAAAAGATTGCAAAACCTAAGACAAAAGGAGAAATCTATGAAGGAGTACACTAAAGAATTTCATAAGATGATCATAAGAATGGGACATAGTGAAGCAAGCAAGGAGAACGCGGCTAGATACATCAAAGGACTAAGATTGAACATTCAAGAAGAATTAAGTTTGGTAAGGATGACATCTTTGGGGGAAGCATATCAGTTTGCCTTGAAAGTTGAAGAGAAGCTGAATAAGAAACACGATCAGAGACAAAGAGGAAGAGGAGGTAAATTTCAGAGAGGTAGGACTTATTCTAGAGGAGACAAATCACATCCAAAGTAGAACAAGTTTGACAACCCAGTTAAGAAGGATGACAAAGATAGCAATGCTTACTAGAGAGATGACAAAAATTTTTACTGGAGAGGAAACCCTAGTGCATACTATAATGAAGGATATAGAAGAGAAGGAAGAGGATTTGATAAGAGAACATTCATCTAGGTACTTGTTTCAAGTGTGGAAGTGAAGGGCATAGAGCATTTGAGTGTATTCAAGGTAGTACAAGTAAGAGGACATAAAACATTGGAAGAGCAGCCTATGTTGAGGAAGAACCTGTGGAATCACCTAGTTCAGTTGCAAACTTGAGAAAGAAGAATCATTGGTGATGAGGAGAGCACTATTTCAAGTAGAGATAGATGAGGAACCACCACAGAGGAAAAGCTTACTCAAGACAAGATGCAAGTCAGGAGGTAAGTGTTGTAAAGTTGTGATTGATAGTGGTAGTTCAAACAACCTAGTTTCAGAGGAGATGGTGACTAAGTTAAAGTTGGAAAGATTGAAACACCCTAAGCCCTATCAGATAGCATGGATTCAGGATGATCATAAGGTACTGGTGAGTGAACAATGTTTGGTGAAATTTCATAATGGATCTTATCATGATGAAGTCTTGTGTGATATTATGCCTATGGATGTTTGTCATATCTTCTTGGGTAGACCTTGGTAGTATGATCAAAAAGATATACATGATGGGAGAAAGAATACTTACACTATAACAGCAAATGGGAAAACAATTACTTTGATTCCTTTGGAGGATTATCCTAAAGATGTGGTATGTGGAAATGCTAGAATTTGTTTGGTAGATGGAAGGAAATTTCTAGATAGATTGAAATAGGAGAGTATGTGTTATTCCTTGATTCCTAAAAAGCCTGAAGCATTGAAGAAAGAGATTGAATTGGAGGAGATAAGAGAGTTGCTGACAGAGTATGAAGACATCATATCAGATAATGTACCAGATGGATTGGCACCTGTAAGGAGTATCAGTCATCACATGGATCTTACACCAGGAGCAAGTTTGCTAACAAAGTAGCACACCGGATGACACTGGTAGAGAATGAAGAATTGAATAGACAGATACAAGAGTTGTTGAGAAAAGGATTGATCAAATAAAGTTTGAGTCCTTGTGCAGTACTTGCAGTGCTAGCACCTAAGAAGGATGGAGAATGGAGAATGTGTACTGACTCTAGATCAATAAACAAGATCACAGTTAAGTATAGATTCCTTTTACCTAGAATGGATGATATTATGGATTGTTTGAGTGGAGCAAGATATTTCACAAAGATAGATTTGAAGAGTGGATACCATTAGATCAGAATCAGAGAAGGAAATGAATGGAAGACTGCTTTTAAGACAAATGAAGGATTGTATGAGTGGTTAGTAATGCCTTTTGGATTGACAAATGCACCAAGTACTTTCATGAGATTGATGAATGAAGTCTTGAAGAAATTCCTGGGTAAGTTTGTTATTGTATACTTGGATGACATTCTAATTTTCAGTAAGACAAAAGAAGAACTTTTGTGGCATATTAGTCAAGTTTTGTAGAGATTGAGAGAAGAGAAAATGTTGATAAACATCAAGAAGTGTAGTTTCATGAAACAAGAGTTGGTATATTTGGGATTTGTGATTTTTGTGGAAGGATTGAAGATGGACCTTGAGAAAGTGAGAGCAATTATTGAATGGCCTACACCGAAGAGCATTGGAGAAGTTAGATCATTTCATGGATTGGTTAGTTTCTACCAGAAGTTCAACAGAAATTTTAGTTCAGTTTGTAACCCTATGACAAAGACTATGAGAGGTGACATAAAAGATTTTAAGTGGACATCAAGAGCAAATAAAAGTTTTGAGTTGTTGAAGTAGAAAGTGACAGAGCAACCTATTTTGGCATTACCAGATTTTAATAAGGTATTTCAAGTTAATTGTGATGCAAGTGGAAATGCAATAGGAGTAGTGTTAAGTCAAGAAGGTAGACCTATAGCTTATTTCAGTGAGAAGTTGAATGATACAAGGAGAAGATATTCAGTTTATGATCAAGAGTTCTATGCCATAATTCAAGCCTTGAAGAAGTGGAGACATTATTTGTTGCCTAAGGAGTTTGTGTTGTATACAGATCATCAAGCTTTACAGTATTTGAATAGTCAAGGTAAGTTGAATTAGAGACATATGAGATGGGTAGAGTTCATGTAGAGTTATACTTTTGTGTTGAAGCATAGGAGTGGTAAATCAAACAAAGTTGCTGATGCATTGAGTAGAAGAAGAAACTTGTTGACAAAGATGAGAGTTGAAGTGTTGGGTTTTGATGAATTGAAGAACATGTATGAGGGAGACACTGATTTCACAGAACCTTGGAAAGAATGTAAAGAACCTGTTGTGACAGATAGAAGTAATTGGTTAGACTATTTCATTCAAGAAGATATGTTGTTCAAAGGAAGTCATTTGTCCATACCTAGAAGTTCAATGAGAGATAATTTGATTAAGGAGAAGCATAGTGGTGGATTGGTAGGACATTTTGGCATTGATAAGATGGTGGCTTTGGTAAGTGAAAACTACTTTTGGCCTCAGATAAATAAGGATGTTTAGATATTTGTGCAGAGTTTAAGAGATTGCCAAGTTGCAAAAGGAAGTAGTCAGAATACTGGATTGTATAAACCTTTGACAGTGCCGGAGAGACCTTGGGAAGACATAAGCATGGATTTTGTGATGGGATTGCAAAAGACATGGAGGGGACATGATTCAATATTTGTAGTGGTTGACAAATTTTCAAAGATGGCTCATTTCATACCTTATTTCCATTGTGTTTACTCTTGCTACATGGTCCAGAAAATGCATTCTATGAACCCTCCTACCGTGAATGCACCACCATCTAACTTGGACTTTTGACTCCTATCCTAGGAGTGCATCCAATATTTGTCATTTTTCCTATGTAACGGGGAACCTGTGACTCCACGTCACTCTATTCCCTCTCTTTAGTCTTAAAAGAGTTCAAAGATTCATGGTTTTAGTGATTAAGACCTTTTTTGGTCAATGGTTCTATGACCATCTTATAATAGAGTTCTTGACAATTCAATAATGGATATAACATCTTTCCATTTTATTTGATAACATCAATAATGAACTATATATATATATATAGTAGACTTAAAGTCTAGATTTTCAAGAGGGTTATTTCACCCAACATCCCTTTTCCAAAACATTACCATTATCAATTCTTTATCCAATCCTGATCAATAACTGTTTAAGCTTTGCAACATAATAACAAAGGTTTCTATTTTCAAACTATTCTTTCTCATCCATATCAAAAAGTATCTCGTAGAGATGGGTTTCCTCTAAACCACATTTGACATAGTACTTTATATGGGACTCACATATTAATATCTTATCAACACAGGTTTGCAGACCTGATATATTTACATAAGGTTATGATTGAATGTCGATAGTAATTATTCTAGAGTGTGCTACAACACAATCATAGACAATAACAATACATTATGTTGCAAGCTAGAACACAATATCAAGTGTTTTTAATAGCTTAGGCTCAAACACATTGGCTAACTTTGTGGCCTCCAAGTGTTTCCACACAGTATTAATTGTATATCACCTTGGTTGACATCTTGGCCTTTGAAATAATCATCATAGCAGTCATTATTTTCCCTTGGTCTTGTAGCCTGATGGGTTATTTAGCTAGCCTGTTATAATAGTGCATAGCTTGCTATCGGCCTTCAGCCCAATAGAGATAGTTTACACTACTGTAGCCTTGCATGATAACTATCAGCCTTATGGCCTGGTAAAGATACTTGCTACTGCTATAGTATTACAAGATAGCTATTGGCCTTATGGCCTAGTATGATAAAATTCCACTACTACATTAGTGTGATATAACTATTGGCCTTAAGGCCTGGTATGATAAACTTCTATTGCTACAGCAATGTGAAATAACTATCAGCCTTACGACTTGTTAAAGATAGTTTAAAGTAATAGTGACATAAGAACTATTGCATCCATCAACACTTAGAAGTATCATTTAACACTGATAAGAGTTTTACATGTAAGACATAGATACCTGATAAAGCTTGAGTTCGTCGTAGAACCCTTAGAATAAACCATCGACTGGTCTTTTACATACCTCACTGTGTTCTTCCCTCTCCTTTCCTAAGAGCCTTTCTTTCGTATCTCTTTTCTTCGAATAATGCCTTACATTTCCTCTTCCATGAGGTTTTGCATGAGTACGACTGTTATACTCTTTCCTTAGTAGATAACAATCCACTCCCATCCCTAATGCTTTCGAGGCTTTTCACAAGGCACAACACATGCGGTGTTGACATTGTGGAGCCTTCCAATCTTCCACTCTTCGTGGATTATGGCACATTCCCATAACTGCATAACACTCATCAACTTAATAGAATTCAATTCCACATTAAGTGGATATCATTTATAACTTCAAAGATATGATGGGGATCTATATGATATTATAAGGGTATTAAGAAACTCAAAATATCATCAAGATGACATCATCAATCACATTGGTGATGATATTAGTATGCAACTTGGGGTTACGACTCACTCCCCCACATCACTATTTAGATTTTAAGGAAATAATTAATGTTAATAACAAAACTTAATATAATATATAGCAATAACATAGAAAATCTTCGATGCTGACAATGCTCACATGATTAAACTAATGTTCTAAGAACATCATGAAGTCAATTGACTTAAGTGGTGTCAAGAAAACATAAAATGACATGACTTCTATAGTCCAACTGAGTTTGACTCAAACAAGGAAACAAGACCAATACTTGCCCTAATGGGTGTCTGTTCATGAATAATTTTGATACTCAAATGGTAACTTGGCCTTTTTACACAACATCTATCTCCTCCTTCTAGGTGATACTTTCCTTCCATCTTTGGAGGAAGATTCCTTTCCTGAATACACTCACAACCATATAACCATGATTAGTGTATCATCGTTTGATTCATAAAACATATGATTAAAATAATCTTAACAATAAACAATCTCATGCTTAATAGAACATAATTCGATATTTATGTAATCAATGATTCTACTTGATATTTTCCACAAACATAAAATCATTAATCTAAGATTAATCATCCTATTTACCACATAAAAGTAAGATTAGGCTAAATCATAAGTTGGGGATGTAACAGTTAAGGTAAAATAGGTCCTGATTAACTCTTGGTTTGAACCACATTGGATTTCTACATGATTTTGGGTGCCGACTTGTTGTGGCCATTACACATTACATGCTACACATTTCATCTTGGTCAATGAAGGAGAAAGAATTTGAACTTTGCGGAGGATATAAATGAAAGATCTTCTTTGGTGTGAGTTGAATGAGTGACTGGGAGAGTGCGAGCATGTATGTGCAGGTGTGGATGTGAGTGTGTGTGTGTGTGTGTGTGGAAGTGTGTTGAGGGTAGCAGATTTTGTTGAGCAAAGGTGTTGAAGTGTGAAAGGTGTTTTTGTTGTAGAGGTGACTGATTAGTGGAATTTGTTAAGTATATTGTAAATAGGTTGTAGCCTCTTTTTGTAAGTGTTTTTGCATTGTAAATCAGGGAGTTGTAGCTTCCTTTGGTTTGTAGCCCATAAAACTTGTTGTAAACCTAATTTTATTTTTTGTGAGGCTGGATTTGGACAGTAGATCAAAGCAGCTTGCTCACCATGGTTTTTCCCTTCTAGGGTTTTCCATGTAAATATGGTGTTATGGATGTGTGCTTATGTGTTGTGCTTTGAATTGATTAATTTTCTTTATCATCTATTTAGTGCTGTAAAAGTATTTGGTTGATAAAGTTAATTTGAATTAAGTTTTGGTATATACTGATTCACCCCCCTCTCAGTATATCAGTGTGTTCTATCAATTGGTATCAAAGCTGAGTTCCTTGGTGCAACCTAATAGTTGAAGGTAGATCTTGGAGTAGAACACATGGCTCAGAAAGAGTCCTCTTCTAAAGAACCAATATTTGATGGAAGCAACTATGACTTCTAGAGTGTAAGGATAGAAGCTTATCTGACCTCAATAGGATATGATGTTTGGAGAGCTACAATGGATGCTTATGTTGAACCTAAACATCCTATTATAGATTTAGATGTGAAGAAGGCTCATGAAAGCAATGTCAAAGCAAAGAGTGCCATCTTAAGTGGTTTGACTAGTTCAGAGCTTGTTAAGGTAGTGCAGTGCAAAATAGACAAGGAGATATGGGATAAGCTCAAAAATCTCTATAAAGGAAATGAAACTATAAAGAAAAAAAAATTACAATCCTACAAAAAAGTGTTTGATCTAATCTAAGGATGAAAGAAGAGGAAAATATTGCTAGCTATTTGATCCAAGTATATGAAGCAGTTAATGGAATCAGAAGTCTAGGTGAAGATATAGTTGATTCAGTTGTTATGAAGAAAGTCTTGAGAACTCTCCCTCATAGATTTGATTCAAAAGTTTCTGTAATTGAAGAATCCAAAGATCTAAAGAAACTTACCATGGAATCTATTTGTTTGGGTCCCTCACTACCTATGAGATGAGAAATGAAGTCATAGGCCCATACAAAAGAGAAGTTTCTTTTAAAGCTATGAAGAATGAAGGAACATATGATTTATACAGTGAAGGTGAGGAAGAAGAAGGAAAATTTGTGGGAAAGCTGAAGAGGGGATCAAGAAAGTATAAAGATAAGTTACCTTTCAAAAGTTTTAAATGTGGAAGAGTTGGTCATTATGCTTCTAAATGTCCTTTTGGAGAAAATGAAAATAATAGCAAGGGTTTCAAGAGGAACCTCCTTTCAAAAGAAGACTACAACTCTAGAGAAGAAGTAGATCACTACTCATCAGATGATGAAAAAGGAGAATCTCTATTCATGACCATGTTAGTCTTTGATGGTTCAGACAAGACTATAGATGAAGACAAATGTGAAGTTGATTAAATTGAAGGTGAACTTATATCTACTCTTGAAAACTTGGACTGTGTAAGGAAAGAGAATCAAGAACAAAGACCTTTCATTAAAGCTTAGACAAGAGAATGCACAAGACTTGAAAAAGAAACTATGTCACTCAAAAGGGAATTGGAAAAGGCAAAGTTTGGAAGTCTGGATGACACTGAAGGAGCATATCTCATCATGCCTCAAGGAAGACCATTTCATGCCAGAAAATTCTCCATAAATAGGTTCAATTATGATTTCTTTAGTTATTGTTTTATCTACAATAAATTTGGTCATAAGGCTATGGATTGCAAGTCAGAAATGAATAGAAGAAATCTTGTATGTAGGAATTCTCTTACTTCACTAGTGGATGTAAATGTGACATGTCAAATTTACAACAATGTTGGGATCATAGCAAGATATTGTAGGAGTGAATTAGTAAAATCAGAATCTCAGCTAATAGATGTTGCTGAGCAAGTCAAGGAAAGTAACTCCTCTAAAACACTAGAGGCAAACAATGAAGTTGAAAAGTCAATGATTGTCCAAACAACATTTCATGCTCAAGGGCAAGCAAATCTTTGGGTAATAGATAGTGGATGTACAAACCACATGATAGGTGATAAGAGCGAATTCATCAATTTTGTCAAGTGGAATGGTGGATCAGTCAGGTTTGGAGACAATTTAGCTACAAAGATTTGTGGAAAAGGTACCATAAGTATTGATGGAAAATCTAGAATAGATGATGTTCTTTATGTAGAAGGTCTTAAGTACAATCTTCTCAGTGTAATTCAGATGTGCAACAAAAGATACAATCTCATTTTTCATGATCAAGGATGTGAAATTAGAAGAGCAAAGTCTGGTAGATTGGTTGCAGAAGGTTCTAAGACAGAGAACAACTTGTATAACCTAAAAGGTGTAAATAGAAGGGCTTGTCTTCTTGGACAGACAAATGAATTCTCAAAATCAACATTCAAAAGAGAACTTTCTATAGAGAAAAAAGTCAGAAAAAATGTCATGAAAAGGACCTTTGTTCAAACATACCTTCATACCTTAGAATGAAGGTACCTGTTGTCACATGAAATTGCACCCTGCTTGGAAGGATTCCAAGCATTCCATTGACACAATGGGAATGATCTCAAGGTGTGGGACCTTGCTCAAAGAGATTAGACCTCCGAAGAAGGCCAGCTTCCTTGCCTGATTATCACCTAATACTACTGAACTTTGAGGGGAAAAGGGAGAAGGAAAGCTTTAAAGTAAAGATGAAACAACAAAACTTGAAACATAAAAGGGTGATGCACCAGACAGATTTAAAGAGACTTTCACAAAACTGAGAAATGCACAGCACAACCAGATAGAGAAAGGATGTATACACAGATTAGATGATTCTAGCAAAGGCAAGAAGCAATATGATTGAGAGGAACAAAGACATTCATAGGCAACCATATCCAAATTCACACAAAACTAGAAAATCAGTCAAAGAGGTATGATAACTTGCATATATTCAGTAGTGTTGTGTGGTTACACAACACGCCCCATTTTGACTTGGCAAAATAGGGACCCAACTTTTTGGCTTGGGTTGTTTGTTCTCTGGCGGTCTGGTAAAAGTAAGTTAGGTGCATCACCATGTGGAGTCAGGATGAGGTAAGTCACCATTATGAGGTCAGTTTGTCAAGTTTCGTATTTCATTTTTGTGACCTCATAGTTTGAAAGAGTATTAAAATTCACTCAGGTTTGTCTTTTACGTCATCCTGATATTCCTCAGGATGTGAGAGTTATGAACGGTCAAAGTTTCGGTCAAACCTGATATTCGTAAGAGGAGGAATCATGTTTTTATGACCTGTCATCTTTTTGAAGATCATCATCATATTTGAAACATTCCCTGATATGTCATGCAGCTCAAATATCCGGACGTCAACTTTAAATGGTAGTAAGTCTTCCCCGTCAAGCCGTCTTTTGTATCGCGAGCGTCATGTTTTGAATGTAACCCAATATTTCTTAATATCCTCCTAACATGAAATATCACCCTTAGCAAATATCCTGATGATGTCATCCAAACCGGATAAACGAAGAAGCAGACATGATGATGACATCATCATCACATTCATATTTTGACAGGATATTTTTCCAAACATGATCATGTTTGCCTAATATGACGATGACGTCATGATATATTTCCGATACAAAGAACGACTATTAGGATGATGTCATCCCGATATTCCAAAAAGAGACATGTAAGTTGGTCTCGTCATCATCATATTTTGAAACATCACCCGATACACTGAAATATCTTCCTGATGTACTAAGCATAAACAAAGGTGCTTTTTTTCACCTGAATCTTGTCGTGATAACAATTTCAATATGAGGGAGGAGGATGATGTTGAAACTCAACTCGATATTTGCGAATATCATCCTGCCCTCATGATATCCTGGCATATGGATATCCCCTTGCTCCCATTGCCGCCATTATCATTTAATGCGCGCAGACATGGTAGGTAGTTCCCGCCAACCCCGGAACCCAATGAAACACCTGGCGAGATCCTGCGTGTTCACGCGAATAATCAAGGAATGTAATCTAACTTGTCAGAGTTGCCCTAAGTGTATCCTAACTGCGAGGTTAAAAGGTAATTCAACTGCCATTTTCACATTTACCTTGCGATAAAATTGTTTTACAGAGCACCAGCTTCCATATCCGCATACCAGCTACTATTGCGCGATTTGAGCTCACAGACAGAGGGAGAGAGGTGATCATCGGATGAATTAGGAATGTCGTTGGCAATCCACTGGTATAAAAGAGAAATTTGCATAACCAGGTAAGTAAATGAAACCCTCATCATGTCATTATTGTTCAGGTATGATGATGGAAGTTTTGGTTTATGCATCCATATGATTAAGTAATGGTGAAGAAACACAGTAGGCATAGTGATTTTAATTGCAATATGTATGCATGTATATACCTGTTGTGAGTTAGGATTTTTGTTAATTACAGGTACTCATGGCTGACAAGTGGTAGATTAAGTGTCAAGAATAATTCGGTAGACCTATGTTCTCTTCTCAGAGGGGGGTCCTGTTCAAGTATGGAGCAATTACTGATACCCATCAAGGGAGCACTAATCTGGAGGCCTAGTCAGCTAAACTAAATGATGGGCATGACAAGAGTCCTGTGTTGGATGTAGTATTTGTGTCAGGAATGTGGAACACTGCTGGTTTCCCATATTCCATGGAATCTCCGGAGCTGGTTATAGAATGTGCCCAGAATTATAATCCTTAGACGAGGCAAGTGGTAAAGCATGGGAGAATATATGCAGACCTCTCCATCAAGGGTCTCTCCCAGACATTTGGACTGCCGTTGGGCAGTAAAGTAAAAAGTGTGGACCTGAGAAAGGCAGAGAAGGAATATGAGGCTAACAAGAAGTCTGCCAGAAAGAACATGTATCAATGGTGAGCAGAGAATAGCACATATCCTGCAGCGGCCAAACTCCCAGTGCACATGTTTAAATATGATTTCAATGAGGAGTACCAGTATATGATTGCACTCCTGAATCGAGTAACAGGCCAACCTGATACTGGCAGTTTCAAGGATTAGATGTATAGAGTTATAATGATGTGTCTGTATTCGAACACCAAGCCACTATGGGGCCAAATAATAAGTGATGCTTTGCATGAGTAGCTGATGAACCTGGGAGGTTCAAATTGTGCATTTTACATGACATCTTATATTGTTTATTCTTGTGCTTATAGAGGCACTTTTGATGCCTTAGTTACAGATGGAAGGCTCACAGGCACAAATGCTGCATATATCCGGGATCATCATCCCCAGCTACAGAGAACCAACTACTTCAGAGACTACAAACTGGTCAATGATGCATTCTCTATGCATCTGGTAAGAACCATGGAAGAGGACAGAACAAAAAGATTGAGCATGGAGGCTCAAGAAGTAGTTTACAGGCATGGAGCCTACTATATCTAGTTTGCAACCTTTTCTTATATAAGGGTTGAAGGTTTCAAGGAACATCCCCTCATGCTGCCAAGGTATCCTACCGATGTAGTGATATTAATGGAATTTATCAGGCAGGGCTCCGTGATGATAAAGATGTACAAGGACGCCAAGAAGCTGCCACCAATTTTGTTCCCAGTCAGCATTGGCAACTATATGTGCCTTGATTCTGACAATATAAAGAAGGTGATGGTCACCCTGAATAAAATGAATTTGCAGCCTTTCCCAATAACAAGACCATATGATCCTTACGATAGGATACAGAAGATACTAGGAAAGCCTATTCATCAGAGGCACCTAGAAGATTTTTGGGCTGATTGTGAAGATGAGGCAGAAGCCAGGAGAAGAAGGTATCAGAGGTTGACTCTGAACCAAATTAGGACTTTTGATTGTATCTCCCTTCCCCAACAATTGAAGAACGATGATGGCAGGATAATGGCAGATGAATATGAACAGAAAAAGATATACAATGACACTATCTCTGCACCTGACCTCACCATGCAGGAAGATACATCTTTGGACCCATTCATTGCCAGGACCATACAGCTGACTCAAGCTTGGGTCGATGATCAGGTAGAGCCATTGAAAAAGAAAGGTGTTGCCATTATGGTGGACAACAAAAAGAAGGGACAGGATATTCCTGGGGAGGTATATGATGACTTCCTGCTTGAGAAAAGGAAGACTAAGGGAGACAAGTTACCTCCACCACAACAATAGAGCAAAAGACCCCCAAGGGGTAAGAAAGTGGATAAACAACCCAAAGGGATTATAATTGATAGGGCAGTGTTTACAGCTGAGGAGGCGGTAGGATCAGGATCAGGATTAGGATCAGAGTCAGAATCCCCTCCAAAGAAAGAGAAGCCCAAGAAGAGTAAGACAGCTGAGGCTGGAATAACTGGGACCTTGGAAGTGGGTCAATCCTCAAAGAAACCTGGAGAAGAGGATATCCTCATGGAAGAAGAGCCTGAAGAAGAAGAGGCTCCGTTAATAATAAAAAGGAAGAGGAGAGCTCCACAGGTGCTGGTCTCTACCACACCTAAGAAACAAAGAACCTCCATGAGAGGTGGAATAAGTGAACCCCCTACACTATTACAAGGGGCAGGTAGTGAAGTGCCTAAGGAATTTCAACATAATGTTCCACTTCCTACCATAGTCAAGTTCAAAACTGAACTTGCAGAGGAACAAATGAAAGAAACCTCTCAGATGCAAGCAAAAGGACATGTCTCGCTTGATGAGACAATAAATTTCTCTGACGATGAGGTAGTGCAGGATGTGGCTGCACAGAAGATGGAAACACTTGCTGCTGATATAACTATGACTCCCCACAAGCCTCCACCAGTTCAAGCTGTGCTTGAGGAGATGAAACAAGCAGAAGAAAAGCAAGAAAAGAGCCCAGAGCAGGTGGCTCAAGAGATAGGGCTAGAAGCATTGATCACAGAGGTGACAAGTCCTGTAGTGGTGGATCTGAAGGAGAAATAGGATGCAAGTCCTGAACAGTCAGCAGGATCACCTGATAAAGGCCACCCAATAGAAGAGATAGAGATGGCAGAGTCAGAGGGCCATGCTCTTGAGTTAGGCCAACAAAGTCCACCTGACACATCAGAAGAACCTGCTATAGTAGAGGTTCAGGAAGCAAGGACTGATGAGAAGAAGGAAGCACTAGAGGATCTAGCTGCCAAAATACAAGAAGTTGATAGTGCAGGCTCAAAAGAAGTAATAGTTGTAGAACAATCACCAGCACCTCAGGTTGGATCCCCAGTATTTGGTGCAGAGGATAAGCAACAAGGGGAAGAATTGGGAACATATGAAGTAATGATAGAAGAAGGTCATGATCATCATGATCAGCAAATAGATGCGCCACAGGGTTCCCCACACCAAGAAGATGCTCCCCCAGAGAAGGAAATTCCTCAACAGGAGGAGGTGCCACAAGATCAATAGCAAAGAGAGCATCAAGAAGAAGAAAAGGAAAAGTCACCATCTCCACAACATCTGTTGATAGAAATAGGAGATATGGGTGAACATCATGATGATGCTGAAAGACATGATCAGGTACCTCCATGGTTAGCAAAAGAAGTAAATATTGAGGAAGAATTTGAAATTCAAGAGTTCGACGTTTCCACCTTGTTCTCCGCCGATCTAATGAAACCCAAGAGGAAGGCCAGAATGACATCGGCCATCAAAAGAGATCCGGCAACAGGGAGAAGGACCGCACAAATTGCCATACCTGCGGTGGAGAAAGAAAAAGGTAAAATCACTGTGGATGAATTTTAAATCAGCACAGTTGATTTGGGCTTTGCCAATGAGGACCAAGAAGGTCAGGAAGGCAAAGATATTATTGACTCTCTAATTCAAAAGGTGAAAAGAGAGGAGAAGAATAAGCGACATAAAGAGCACATTGCTCAGTTGCATGCCTATATCAAAGGGCTGACCGATCCTGATGATACCACAATTGAACGTGCAGTCCCATTGACTGCCATTTCTCAGGAGGAGGTAAATAAATTGGACCTCATGAAGCATGAGGCGTCCATGGTAAGGAAATGGATGTCATCCGCATTGGATGATGCTATAGAAATAATGAAAGCCTCTCTGAAGAGGTGGAGCATTTTGAGCGACTCCAAGACTAAGGTGGATAAATTGCAGATGCAGACCGAGAAGAGGTCTTACAAGCTGGAGAGAGTCCTGAGCCTTTTAGGGGAAATAAAGGGTATAAATCCTCAACTGCTTATCAGTAAGTAGGTGCTAAATAGTAATACCGCATTATTGATAGATATATGGTATAAGGATACTCAGTTTGAGTGTGGAGTCCTCAAAGGATGCAATAATAAGCTGAGGGATATCAGCATGAGGCTACGGGATTTGATGTCTGAAGAAGCAGTGATATTGGAAGCATTGGAAGGCAAGGTAGAAGGAAAAATAGAAAATCAAGATGAAGAGTCCGCCATCAAAGCTGTACACAGCAACTTCCAATTAGAGACAGATGGTCCACCTGTCCACTTGACAGAAGAACTTATAGATAAAATAATGAGGATCAAGGTCCAGATGGAGAAATATAAAGAAACACTGCAGGACAGGAAAAATAAGCTTGATAACAGCAGAGACAAATATGAAGCACATAGGCACGCCATTATCAAAGCAAAAACTCAAGATGGCGGAGGGATAGATCAAGTTGTGCATTCTTATGAGCAGGTCTGCAGTAGTATGCAGCCCCATATGCAGCAGCATCATCATCAAGATAGTGAAAGCTCAGGGAGCGACACACATGATGATGACCCGCATGAATCAGCTGAGGAGCATGATGAAGATACATCATGAAGGAGATAGTAGCATAAGTAGTATAGATAGTTGCCAGCTGGCAACTTGTGCCATTTTGTAAAGGTTGACGAAGTCAGATGAATCATGACCATAGATCTGTATTGATAAATCAGGATCGTAGATCTTTTTGTAATGGATTCCTCACCTTATTCTATAAAAGGTGGTGGAATACCTTATTGAAAACATTCGAAACTTAATTGAAATCTGTTTGCTGAAGTATTCAGGGCTCATTTCAAAGCTATTGTATATGTACATGTCTTTTGCATACTTAATGAAAGAGAAGAGTATTTCGATTACAAATCTTTGTAAATCTTGAGTAATTTGTGTCTAAATTCTGGATATGTTCTTTGATTTGCTACGTCCCTTGGAGTGCTCATCATGTTGCATGTATTGTTTTCATTCCTCATCTTCTGAAGTTTACATCAACTGTATCTAGCTGTGGAATATCCTGGTGAACATATGGTTTGATTTCTTCTCCTCATGACAGTATCAAGTATGTATGTGGATCAATAGCTAAAGGTTCAACATTAAATTGAAGTATTCCTTTTAGTTTTTTTAATTTTAAAGCATTTCATCTCCATAATTGCAAATAATTGATAATCTTAAGCAAATAACACAAATATGCAGACATCTTGTAGATAATCATAAATATTTAGCATATTTGAATACAAAGCATGTAGAATTGAAAATATTATGCAAAGATTGAGGTATTTCCACATCAAGTAACTGCATAATATAACTTCTCTGTAAAGAATTTCTACAGGAGTGTCATGATGATGATAAAATTCCACGTAAGGCCCAAAAATGGAAACAACAACTCACATTAACCTCTGAGTGACTTCAGACGATTAAGACCTAATCACCAGAGACTTGGGATCCTAAATTCTTTGAATTCATAGTATCTTTCAAGATGAATAAAGGTTAATGTGTACTTTTATTCTATGTTTGTTTGTGACTAACATCATGACCAACAAGTAGGAAGGTAGGGTTACAGTGGTAGAAAAAGCTCTGTTTGGAAACAGAAAAGCTTCTATGCCAAAAAATTTCCAACCCTATTTACAACATAAGCCTCCGCTTATATAGCATTCAATCTAACCTTAAGTCGGTTACAAAATTCGCTCAGAGAGCTGCCACCAAAAAATCTTCCTGAAGGGACCTCCCAGCTACTAAAGTAATGGTGTCAAATATATAGAATTGATGCAGATGGAAGATACTTTTAGTCTTCAATGCAATATGTTGCATCATCAATCTATTCCCCTAAAATGGTGGAAGATATTTTGGTATTAAATGCGAGCAGCTTGCGTATCTATCCTCAACCATGACTATATGCAATGTCTGAAACAAGGCAGTGGAGAGATATTTTCTGATCATCAATGCGAGCTGCTTCCTCTTTGTGCAGCAATGAATGCAAGAAATATCTGCATCTGCCCCAAAAAATGGTCGCTAAAACGTCCCTTCGGCCAAATATGCAAATCCAGATCATGTACCTCCGCTTTTGGTGCTTAAACTACTCTTTGAAATCACCCCTTGAATATGCACCTAGATTTGCATACAATGTAGGCCCCTACCTTTTTGAATTGGCCTTTGTATACTCCTCCTTATGAGGGATATGATGGTGACATCACCATCATGGACGGGCCCTATTGAAACATGACAAGATGGCATCATCATCATATCGGGGTGGTATTTAGACGAAGGGGTGATATTACAAATATTGGGGTAATATTTGGAGGAAGGGGTGATATTTGGACGAAGGGGTGATATTACAAATATCAGGGTGATATTTGGATGAAGGGGTGATATTACAAATATCGGGGTGATATTTGGATGAAGGGGTGATATTACAAATATCGGGGTGATATTTGGATGAAGAGGTGATATTACAAATATCAGGCTGATATTTGGATGAAGGGGTGATATTAAAAATATTGGGGTGATATTTGGATGAAGGGGTGATAATTGGATGAAGGGGTGATATTACAAATATTGGGGTGATATTTGGATGAAGGGGTGATATTACAAATAGTGGGGTGATATTTGGACGAAGGGGTGTATTACAAATATCAGGGTTATATTTGGACGAAGGGGTGATATTACAAATATTGAGGTGATATTTGGACGAAGGGGTGATATTACAAATATCGGGGTGATATTTGGAATATCACCTGATGTTCAAAATATCACCCCATCTGGAAGATCAGACTTTGACCAGATCATTGACCATACATAGCTTCCTTGTTTTAGCGAATTTCAGGGTGATGTAAAAAGCAAACTTGCCTATTTTTTCAAGCTCTTTCACATGGTAAGCTTCAGACCCTGAGATTTGGGTTTAGACTTCAAGATCACAAACATAGCTTATATTGGGGGTATGCACACTGACTGATGCTGCTTGAATTATTTGACTCCTACTAGAGGAAAAATAGGTCAACAATTTGGCGACTTCTATGGGATGTTTTCCTGTGAAATTATTAGATCAGTGGCCTTGAGCATCCATTGGGTATGGAGTCATACATAGACTAAAAATATATAGATATTTTCTAACTTTAGCAACTCAGCAAAGCAGTGAAGAACATTGGAAGACCAACCCAAGACAAAAATGTTGAAAGCAACCCCCTCAACTATGCTAGACAGCACTTAGGGAAAGAAAAAGGAATCTAAACTAATGTGTAGTAGCACTTATTGAAAACATAGAGACCTAATCTACTGATTTACAAAGCACTCATACCTCAAAACACCTCTTCAAGTGTATCCCATTGACTGAGATAGGCAAATTTAGTCCATCCATATTTGATAACTGAAATGCATTGTGCTTTTTGCATTCAGTAATGAGAAATGGGCCACTCCACATACTGTCAATCTTGGATTGCTTTCCTGGTCTACTTTTCAATTCATCCCATTTGAGCACCATATCACCCATTCTAAAATTTCTGGGGGTGGCCTTCTTGTCAAAATTTCTTTTTTGTTTGAAGCTGATGATACTCCATAGCTTTCATGGCTTTATCTCTACTCTCTTCAAGCTCCATAAGCTGAACATATCTAATAGCCATGGGGCCCTCTGCTTCAAACATTTCCAGCTGATTCATGATGTCTAGTGCTGGCAGTTCCATAGACATAGGCAACCTTGCCTCTTTTCCATATACCGGTAGATATGGGGAGTTCCCAATAGACTTTTTAGGAGTTATTCTATCTTCCCATAGAGCAAATTTCAGATTGGTGTGCCAGGTCTTCTGGTTATTCTCCATTGATCTTTTAATAATCCTTATGAGGTTTTTATTTGTAGATTCAGCCAAACCATTACCCTGTGGATAATAATTTGATGAAGTATTCAAATAGATCCCATTTTTAACAGCCCAATCAGTTATCCTCAATCCAACAAAGGCTAGAGCATTATCAGAGATGATTGATTCAGGCACACCAAATCTAGATATCAAATCACCATAAAAATTTAAAACAACATTCTCATTGGCTTCCTTCAGAGCCACTGCTTCAATCCACCTTGTGAAATAGTTTGTAGCTATGAGTATCCACCTGTGGCCTACACTTGATGGTGGGTTAATGGGACCTATAAAATCAATGCCCCATCTCATAAAGGGCTGCTCTACCTAAATTGGCTATAGAGGTAAAGTTGGCAGCCTTTCTTTGCCTGCAAAAATGGCACACTTTACACATTTTCTAGCCCATGCATGGGCATCCTTAAATAGACTGGGCCAGTAATAGCCAGCTCTCATTATTTTCCAAGCAGTAGTCCTCGGGGAAAAATGACCCCCTACTGTTCCATCATGAAATTCATGAAGCACCTTGTCAGTCTGATCTTTATCAATGCACCTTAGCAATACACCATTGAAATATTTTAAGAAAAGGATGTCATTTATTAAAACATATGGAATGGATTGTAGTCTAAAATATCTTCTTTTAGTTCTATCTAGACCTACTAGACATTCACTAGTCTGCAAAAATTGAGTCATGTCATTAACCCAACTGGTGCCTACTGCTGCTGTATCATTCTGATGCGCCTCCTCAATGATCAGAAGCACCTCTTGTTCCTTTTCTACCTCATCCTCAGAATTGGTAGCAAGTTGTTCACTAAGTCCTCTGCCTCTAACAAGCTTGGTTATCTTGATCTCTACATCATATTCCATGACTTTGGTGATCCAACCAGCCCTTTTCTCATTAATATCTTTACTCAACAGGAACTCCTTCACACTAGGGTGAGCTACCATCAAATATATCTTGTTAATAGAAACAAGACATCTAAATTTCTTGAGGCTCGTTACCACTACAAGGACGTGCTTTTCAATGAAGCTATACCTTTGTTCATACCCCTCTAGCCCATGACTGAAGAAAGTGATTGGTTGCTCAAAACCCTCACTCTGTTGCTGTACCAAAATCATAGAGATTGTATCCAGGCCATAAGCATACAAGATAAAGTCTTTGGAGAAATTAGGATTTACCAGCGTTGGCACAGCTGCTAATGCCTCCTTTATGGACTTGAAGCTGAGTTTGGCCTCTTTTGTCCAACTAAAAATTGTGCTTTTCTTCAACATAGACATCAAAGGCTTTAATAGAGTTGCAATGTTGGGTATGAATCTTCGCAAAAAATTAATTCTGCCAATAAAACTTTGTAGCCCCTTCTTGTGACTGGGTAAAGGTAGTTCTAGAATAGCTCTTACCCTTTCAACGTCAATGGTAATGCCTTCCTTTGACACAACGTGCCCTAATAGTTTTCCTTTGTGCACAACGAATATGCACTTCTTGGGATTGAGAGATATCCTAAACCCCTTGCATCTTTCAAATACTAGCCTGAGATGAGACAAATGCTCAGATGCATATTTGGAAAAGACTGTTATGTCATCAAGGTATACCAGCACCAGTTTATACATCAAACCTTTAAAATCCATGTCCATGGCTCTCTGGAAAGTAGAGCCAGCATTTGACAAACCAAAGGGCATCTTTTTGTAGGCCATGGTGCCCCATTTGGTGGTGAAAGTAGTCTTGAACTAATCATCCTCCTTGACTAACACTTGATTATATCCAGAATATCCATCCAGCAAGGAGAATCTTTCAGAACCAACCACTACTTGTAGAATCTGCTCCATTGAGGGCAATGGGTAGTGATCTTTTAGGGAGGCTCTATTGAGGTCTCTGAAGTCAACACATAGCCTAAGCTCTCCATTCTTCTTCCTCACATGGACAAGGTTGGATACCCAAGAAGTATGCTTGATTGGAAAAATGATTTTCCCCTCAATCAGTTTAGTCAACTCCTTAATCATTAGAGGCTCCAACTTTGGGTTTAGACGTCTTTGCTTCTACCTCACAGGTTTAGTATCTGGTTCTAATTCTATGGTATGCTGGGCAATATGACGGTCAAACCCCTTCAGGTTTGAATAATCCCAAGCAAACACATCTTCAAATTCTTGACAGAGAGCAATGAAAGCTCTCCTGTCCTTAGCTGAGCAGATTTTACTGATTTTAAGAAGCTTACCTTTAAAAATCTCTAGTTCCTCATAATGCTCTTCTTTTACCTGCATGCTAGTCTTGCTTTTCTTAAGCTGATCATCTGTGCTAAAAATAGACTCCAAGGTTACCAATCCCTTGGGTAGCTTATTTGTTCTCAACTGAATAATTTGATCATTGCCATACTATTGTTTGAGTTTATCCTGATTCATCATGGAAAATTCATCTTCCTCCAATAGGAAACAAAGGATCTGCTCATCACTTTCAAAAACTTGCCAATGAATGTTATTATCAAGGATAGAGGGCTTATCAACTATTTTTACATGAGGTTGTACCTTCTCCCTTTGAATATCACTGGGGATGTCAAATTGAGCCCCAATTGTAGCTAACCTATCAGCATGATAGTTCTGATCTCTTCGAATGGAGATCAGATTGAAAGCATCAAACTCTTCAATCATGTTCCAGACCCTATGCTTGTAGCATTTCAGGACATCACTTTTTTTAAGATGTAGCCCTCTTACCTGATTCACAATGAGTTCACTATCACCATAGACTTGCAAACAACCTATTTTCCTCTTTCTTACCCACTACAAACCTTGGATTAATCCCTCATATTCAGCAGTGTTATTTGTACATGCAAAGGCAAAACAGAAAGAAGAATAGTATTATTCACCTTGTCGTGACACTGGCATTGCACCACCTCCAAATCCATTCCTACTCCTTGAGCCATCAAAGTACATTTTTCATACTTCATTATGCTACTCTATCTGATGTTCTGCATCCTTTACAAGGCCTGGTATTGCTGTTTCAGGTTATTGCAGTATGTAAACCCCCATACCAGCTTCTTAGATGTGTACCTCAGGGTCATCTATAACATTTTCTAAGGCCCACTCCCTCAATAGTACTTCTGGTATACTCTCATCTTGTAGTTCTTGAGCAGCAACTAATTCAGGATTATCAGAGATAATGTAATTTGCATTAACAACACTTGGTGTGTAAGGCTCTATGTGATGATTTGAAAGCAACTCAGATTTTAAAGTTACTTTGGTGCCATATCTGGTCCTGAAAAATATGTGGGACCAATCTGAGGATAAATATCCTCCTATCTTAGCTGTAAATTCTCTTGATAAGCACATGGCAAAATAGGGAGGCAAATCTATGATGAACACCTCCTGTGAAATGGAAACATTGGGATAGGTATGCAGAGTGAGACCTAAGTCTTTTATTACACCCACAATATTAACAACTATGCCATCTAATTGGAGTACACCCTTCTCAAGGGGGTAGTACTTGAGCCCTAATTGGTCTGCAATCTACTTAGGCATCACAGAACTACTTGCTCCACTATCCACCATGTAATTATGTACTAATTTGTCTCCAATCATCAATGATACATAAAATGGGAGTGGTTTAGCACTTTTGTTGGGTTGTTTGCTTTTATCCTGGGATGAATTGGTAAGGACAACCCTATTTGGGTCAATAGTTGTATCATTGGATACTTTCAAATCAAATAAGGCAGACTGCAACATCTTCTTTTGGCCAGGGATAGCTAGGGAATCCCACATGGACATTGTCACATTCATCTTCTTCATATTTTCAATAATATTAAAGGGTGGAATGGCACTTACCTTCTAATTTGATTTTGTAGCAACAATATCATCCTGCAAATGAGGCATTTCCCTTACTGTTGCTGAAGTGTTTCTTTGTAAAATGTGGAAAACATGGGAAGTAGAGGCACCAGCATGTCTTTTCTCTTTATTTGTTGCTTGCTCAATCTCATAACCCTTCTTCTTGGCTCTTGTATTTGCTGCAACTGAGGTGTTATTGTTGTTTATGCCACATAATTCACCTTCCTGCCAGTTCATGAAAGCAGAATCACTCTGAGGCTGCTCCTGTTGTTGCACAACCCCATCATGAGGTGTATTTGGTTGTGTGGCTACAACATTCTACACCATTAAAGCCTGATTTATCACTCCATTTAAATAGGCTGCCTAACTGTGTGGCTGATTGCATGGATAGCACCATTCATACTTAGCTGCGAGGTTGTTCTGAGTAGGGACAAGGTCCCTTACTACATTAATAGGTGCCAGATTATAAGGCTGAAAAGGCCTTTGATTCACATTTTGCCTGGCACCTTGGTAGTTGCTTTGATAAGGTGGCCTATTAGCTTGGTAAGGCTGATTTTGGCCTTGAGGTTGTGGCTGATAAGGCTGTCCATTCTAGGATTACTACTTTTTAATGTTTACCAGCTCATTCCTGAAAGTCTGCAGAATATTCTCTATTTTTTGTTGGCTATTTTTGATCTCTTTTAGCTCTTGAGATGAACTAAAAGTAGCTGGTTCAGAAATGGCAATGCTTGGTAATGCTGCTACTATAGGTACAGGGGTAAAATATGGGATTGGCAATGGTATTGAAGCTTGAATCTCAGGAAAGATGGGCACTGGTGGTCTAGGTGCTATCTTTCCAACCCGAATCAAGTTATTCTCTGCTCTAATAGCTATTTCATAAGCATTAGGTAAACTAGTACCTCCTAATGATTGTATCATCACTGAAATATCACTATTCAGGGCTTTCAAAAAAATAGAAAAGCATATTTAGCTGGAGGTCTTACCATGGCAGAAATTTTGTCCCATGTCTTTTGAAATCTGAAGTTGAAATCCATCATTTGCTCCTGAGGAGCTCTCTTTATAGTGGTTATCTATTCAACCAATGATAGATTATCTGATTTATCTTGGAACTGTTTGTTCAATTGACTTCCTAGATCATCCTAGGTTCCTATAGTCTGTACTGGTAGGCTCTTGAACCATTACAATGCCTTTCCTTTGAATGAGACAGCCAGCAACCTGATGGCTACATTCTCTTGAGTGACATGATGTACACCACACAGAGATGCTATGTATCTAATGTGCTCAATAGGGGTAGTCGGATTCTCCCCTTTGAAATAGGGTAGACTCTTCAAAGCTACCATGGGTATAATATCATGTACTGTTAAGTTTAAAGGGCTACCCCCATCAAAAGTCATGAATGGCTGATTTCTTGCCATTTGAACAGTTGGGGGTAGATTTGCTTGAGTTGCTACAGGGACTACAGAGGCAACTAGTCTGAAATTTGGTGGAGTTGACTGTATCCTTTTAGAAACTGCAGTCCTTACTATAGCTCTACTCTACCTTCTAGGTGGAGACAGCTGCAAATAGTCAAATAAACTTGAACTCCTAGTTTGAATCTTTCTCATAAAATGTAATAGCAGAACTGATCTGCTTGTCCTTCCTCAGTGTGAGTCGTCAGATATGCAAGTTTTAACCTCATATAGGTCTGAAAATCACTGGCTACACATCAGAACCAGCAATAAAATTTGTAATGTCCCACCGGGCGTGCTAGAAATTGTTGTCACATGAAATTGCACCCTACTTGGAAGGATTCCAAGCATTCCAATGACACAATGGGAATGATCTCAAGGTGTGGGACCCTTTTCAGAGAGATCAAACCTCTAGAGAAGGCTAGCTTCCTTGCTTGATTATCACCTAAAACTACTGAACTTTGAGGGGAAAAGGGAGAAGGAAAGCTTTAAAGTAAAGATGAAACAACAAAACTTGAAACATAAAAGGGTGATACACCAGACAGATTTAAAGAGACTTTCATAGAACTGAGAAATGCACATCACAACCAGATAGAGTAAGGATGTATACATAGATTAGATGATTCTAGCAGAGGCAAGAAGCAATATGATTGAGAGGAACAAAGACATTCACAGGCAACCATATCCAGATTCACACAGAAATAGAAAATTAGTCAAAGAGGTATGATAACTTGCATATATTCAGTAGGAAGGCAAGGTTATAGTTGTAGAAAAAGCTTTGTTTGGAAACAGAAAAACTTCTATGCCAAAAAATTTCCAACCCTATTTACAACATAAGCCTCCGCTTATATAGCATTCAATCTAACCTAAGTCGGTTACAAAATTCGCTTAGAGAGCTGCCACCAAAAAATATTCCTGAAGGGACCTCCCAGCTGCCGAAGTAATGGTGTCAAATATTTGGAATTGATGTAGATGGAAGATACTTTCAGTCTTCAATGCAAGCTACTGCATCATCAATCTGCTCCCCTGAAACGGTGGAAGATATTTTTGTATTAAATGCGAGCATCTTGCATGTTTATCCTCGACCATGACTATATGCAATGTCTGAAACAAGGTAGTGGAGAGATATTTTCTGATCATCAATGCGAGCTACGTCCTCTTTGTGCAGCAATGAATGCAAGAAATATTTGCATCTACCCCCAAAAATGGTCGCTAAAATGTCCCTTCGGCCAAACATGCAAATTTGGATCATGTACCTCCACTTTTGGCACTTAAACTCCTCTTTGAAATCGCCCCCTAAATATGTACCTAGATCTGCATACAACACGGGCCCCTATCTTTATGAGTTGGCCTTTGTATACTCCTCCTTATGAGGGATATGATGGTGACATCACCATCATGGACGGGCCCTATTGAAATGTGACAGGATGGCATCATCATCATATCGGGGTGATATTTGGAGGAAGGGGTGATATTACAAATATCAGGGTGATATTTGGACAAAGGGGTGATATTACAAATATCGAGGTGATATTTGGACGAAGGGGTGATATTACAAATATCAGGGTGATATTTGGACGAAGGGGTGATATTTGGACGAAGTGGTGATATTACAAATATCGGGGTGATATTTGGACGAAGTGGTGATATTACAAATATCGAGGTGATATTTGGATGAAGGGGTGATATTACAAATATCAGGGTGATATTTGGAATATCACCCGATGTTCAAAATATCACCCCATCTAGAAGATCAGGCTTTGACCAGATCATTGACCATACATAACTTCCTTATTTTATCGAATTTTAGGGTGATGTAAAAAGCAAACTTGCCTATTTTTTCAAGCTCTTTCACATGGTAAGCTTCAGACCCTAAGATTTGGGTTCAGACTTCAAGATCACAAACATAGCTTATATTGGGGGTATGCACACTGATTGATGCTGCTTGAATTATTTGACTCATGCTAGAGGAAAAATAGGTCAACAGTACCTTCATACCTTACAATGAATGTACCTTCATTTAGAGGTCATTTGCCTTTTTGAATGTGAAAGAATTATAAAGGAATAAAAATTACCTTCAAATTAAGGTTTTTACCTTCATTCAAAGGTCAAAGGACCTTCATTCGAAGGAATCTTTCATTGTTTGCTTCCTTGGGCTCATTTTTTCACCCCATCTTACAATTGGGACACACTATTGTGGGAGCACCCTAATAACCATATAGATAGCTAATATAAAATTAAGGATAGAGTAATTCAAAAAGATTAAAGTAGAACTAATATGAGAAGAATTATAGGATGACATAGCAAGGTTAAACCCTTATATAAATGTTTAAACTCATACAACCATGTTAAAGGCCAAAATGCACAATCACCTTTAGTATAATTTGTAGAAATTTTAGAAATAACACTATAATTTTCCTTGAAGGTCTGAAGAAAAAAGGTATAATTCCCTTGCCACAAGTTCTATTTTTTTGCCAAAAGAACCCCGTTTCTGAGTACAAAAGTGAATATTTATAGCTCAGAAAGAGTGCCAAATCATAATAATTCAAAATGCATGTTGAAAAATAGCCCAATTTGAATAGAACAATGCTCAGAGCATGGTTCCGAATGAATGGATTTACATGCACTTCCTTCTTCAATAATCAATCCTAGCCATTCAACGAGTGTCCTTATAAATTATATCTAATGGATCTAAATGCCTTCTTTACTATGCATGTTGAAAGTCCATCCAATGGTGTAATATCATTTATGGGTCAATTCTATTACTTCTTTGAAGAGTACTATGATGACATATATCCCTCTCGAGTATCCTTATCTATTTCCTTCTATGGTGGGTCATGCCATTGTCATGAACATAAATTTAACAAATTATGCAACACCTTAGGGTTGTTAGTTCGACAACCCCTTGAAGATGCACATGTTGTTGGATCTTTACTATGATCAATGTTCCATAGTTGGGAGTTAGAAGTTCACTTTCTCTAATTATAACTAAGGGGGGTCCAGTTTATAAACTATCATGTCACATTCCAACCAATGGTGAAATCCCTTTGGTTTGTTAGACTATAATGAAAGAACTTGCATAATAGAAGAATATAATAGAAAATATTCTACAAATACCTGATAATAATATGCCACTTCAAGGGGGAAACCTCCAATAGTTTTCAATAAAAACACAATATTCAACATGATGATAATAACTAGCCTATATCTCCTATATATACCATAGGTATCCCATGGATGACACCCAAGCCAATCTAACTACCTATATAAGACTATATTAATGATTATAAAAGTTAACTAAGAGTTAAGGAAGCCATAAGAAAACTACTTATAACCATATACACATTATAGGATTAGGGGTATAACATGCCCCCCACCTTTACAAAAGCATTTTCCTCAATGCTAATCAATTATGGATGCTTCTGTATAAAATCTTCATCTTCCCCTATGACATCTTTGATTGGAAATTTTTTCCATTTTTTGAGTGTCCTAGTCCTCATCTCCTTTGTGTATGTCTAGAAAATTAACTCAAGCCCTAAGATGTGTCTTCCCTTTGCATCTAGCTCTTGATGGTTATGAATGTGATCTTCCATTTCTCTAACCTTTTGATGTGCCTTCAATGAATGCTTGAAGAATGGTATATGGTACTCTAGCATTGAATTAATGACTTGATCAAGATGATGTAGAGGACCAAGGAATGAAAGGAAAAACTTCAAGAACTGAATCAAATGGCTCAACAAGAAGGTAGAATCTCACTATTTTTGACAGAGATCAAATCTCTCATGAGAAAAAGGCTTTAACTCAACAAATCATACTTGATCAAGGCACAAAATATGAATAGACTTTAGGGAAGACACTTCAAGGTTCTTAAGCTAATCTAGATACTCCATCAAACTCACTATGTAGAGTCTAAGGGTAGTAGTTTTATTGTACATTCCATGGGATAGTCATAATCCTAACTACTCTATTTAAAAGACAGTCACAATGTCCTCTTTGTAATGATCTCAACTTGAGCAGACTTAATCTATTTTAGATGCTCCTGTGACAAGTCAACAACATACCAAAACACAACTAGTACCTTCCTTGTGATAACTATCTTCGATGAGGATTGGCAGAATTAGAACAAGGTAGAATGGACTGGTTTCATAGAGGAATTCATCCTATTTCCTATTACAGGACCATTATCAGGTCTAGAACACCTTGTGTTAGTGACAATGCCTAGACTTTCACTAATTTTCCACTTCCACAGTCAATTGTTGACACCTATTTGCTACTGTTCTTCTTTAAGTCCCAACACATGGTTTTGTTGGGTCCTTTACACAACAAACATAGACCAGCCCTTTCCCCTGCATCTAAAACCTTCATAAGTCTTTGGACTACCTATAATACAATCCATTCCACTGACCATAAATAGAAAAGATCAGTGGAATGAAAGGAAATACATCGAGTTCACTCAGGAAACCCTAACTTAGGATTTAAGATAGTTTATAAGAAACCAGTGATTTCTTCAACCTAATCTATTGTCAAGCCTCCAATCAACGTTCAAATCAAAGGTACTTTGATTTACTATCCATCCAAGGTACTAATGGACTATGATGATCCCATATAGGGCTAGGTATGGGATAGGAACAGTAAGAAAAACACAGAATTTGCAGGAGAACTGAAGTTTCTTCATTTTCTTCACTTCAAATCTTCATCTACATTCAAAATGAACAAATTCAAGACTTTAAGAAGCCTGTCACGATGACTTGGAGTAGTTGGAGGGTAGTTTGAATTGATGGAAGGTATAAAATTGTTCTTTAACCATCGAACTACCTTGTTTGTTAACTTCTGCAACTAATTACATGTTTTGACAGAGTTGCATCGGTTGTTTGGGACTTGACAAATGCCTTCAAACATGTTTACAATGTAATTAAGTCTTGGACTAGGCATTAGACTTCTTGACACTACCCTACATGCCTTAGCAAGGTTTACAATCATGAATTTTGTATGACTACCTCCTTACAATGAATGATGCTATGACTGTCTTGTTAGCACTTTTTTTTGACCTGGGGTTGATTTGTCATGATCAGGAGGTTTCTTCATCTGAAGCCTTCATCTTCTTGCCCATTTTTTCTAAGTGTTGGACCTCCTCAGCGTTTTTTCAGCTGCAGCATCATATTTTTCTGAGGAGGAGGTCATCATCATCATCTTGTCTTCGGTGATGATCTTCATCAGCATGTTCTTCGTCGACTTGTTTTTCTCATCGTCATCATCATATTTCAACTGTCGGGTGATGTTTGCTTATTATCCTGATGATACCGGTGAGCTACAGTGCGCCCTCAGTTGCTTGCGGGGGTGATTTTTCAAGTATCCGGTGATTTTCCGAATATCACCTTGCTCAAACATGATGATGATGTTGCCCCGTTATCTTGAAGGGGTTATTCTTTAAGTTGTCGACCTGACTTATTTTTTCCTAAGGGTCGTCATCATCATGATATTTCCAGTTATCATCCTGCTGCTTGCGGAGGTCATCGTATTTTTCTGCCTTCATGATATTTCACCGGGGTGATATTTTATCATCGGGTGATCTTGGTTATGATCATCCTGATGATGTTGTCGAAGAGTTCTAAGTGCGACCCGATATTCACTAGGGTCATCATATTTTGAACGTTAGGATGATCTTAGTCAATATCATCCTGATGATGTTGTATCACTTCTTGTTCTTTGTTTCTCATCCTGATGATGCTGACGTCATCTGTATATCAGGGTGATATTTTTCTCTCTGCCTATCTGCATCATGATATTCCGAAGGAAGGGGTGATATTTTCATAACACCCGAATATATGTTTGCTTGAGCATCATGATGATGCTGATATCAAGGAGATATCCGCCTGCCGGCTTCGCGCATTATCTACTGGGGGTGATCTTTTCAAGCAGCATCATCATATTCAGTTATCGCCCCGATCTTATAGTGGAGCTACAGTGCAACCTGATATTTGAGCATCAGGAGGATATTTCCAAATATCCGGTTGTCTTCCGAATATCATGATGATGTTAATATGATGATGACGTCATCAAGGTCCGCGGGGGTCATATTTCTAAACAACTGATCATCTTGAAGAGACCTCCTGATATTTGCAAACATGATGATGACGTCATCCGAATATGAGGAGGTGCGCAGTAGGCAGATATGATGATGACGTCATCAGGATGTTCATCGGCCAGACTTTTGTTATAATCTCAGCAGGAGGATGTTCCTCCGAAGGATCAGGTTGTGCCGAATATCATGAAGGGTATATTTCAAATATCATGATGACGTCAGGGTGATATTTCGAACAACAGGATATCATGCTGCTGGAGGATGATGATGATGAAGTCTATACTAGTGTCGTCAGGAGCAAAAGCACCGACATGATATATGCTCATGACCTAGTATATAAAGTGTTATTGAGGTCATCGCGGGGTGCATGTGGGATATTGATATCCTGCATTTTCAAACATCATGATGATGAGTCTCGGCGGGAAATGGTTGCGATTGCAGATTTGATGATCTTCCCAAGGCCGCGGGTTGGTGCGCCATTAATGGCGATTGTTGCAGAGGTATGGGCGATGGCGTGGGTCGATCTTGTACCCGACTGAGGATGTACATCAGCGGTCAGGGACGCAGGGCTCGAGAAATCTTCCTGTCTCCTCCCCTACCTGTTGCATTCAAGTTTGGGCACCAATCCGGTTGTGTTTGAGCGCCATTTTCATGATACTGTGTATCTGGCGAAATTTTGGTCAACATTGTAATTAATTGCTGAGCACCTACCTGGCTGTTATAAGCAGGTGGTCTTACTCATTTGAAGGGTTGTTGAAAGTTGATGATTTTGGCTCTGTAATGCATAACAAGCTGATCTGGTTGCTCTGTACAGCTTACCTGTGAGTTTATGTATCTCTTGTTGTTTGTTTTTGGCATGAACCCACTGATTTCATGATTAAACTTATATGAGAAATGCTGTTTGGCATGTGTTGTGTTAATTCTGTCTCCAGTATTGCATGTATTCTTCTTCTGAATCTGGATGTTTGGTAATGTTTGGATTCTAGAGCATAGAATTCCTATGTTGACTGTCTGATCTTTTAACTTCTACTCAAGGGGTAGATTAAACTGTTTTCAGGTTGAACATTGGGAGGGATATACTGCAGTAGGGATACCATAAGTAGAGATAACCTAACACTTTGTATTGGGAGATGCCTGTAAGGCAGGTATCACACATATCCCCTTGAAATCCAGTTTTAGTTATTCATGCTGATCATTCACAGGTGTATGTCTACTGACTCCAGGCCCTGGATAGGCACCAATCATGCTTTGTTTTGTGTTATAACCATATCCAGCTTTGCATCCACACTTAAACTCCAAAGCAAAATCTAAAACCAACATTAGGACATTAGAGTTAGTTTAGGATCCTCAGTCCTCTGTCTACAACTGCTAATAGGCCCAAAGCTAGCCCCTTTGCCCTTATCTTTCAGTTTTGGTCTACTTACAGGAGGACTCATCTGCTTTCTGTCAACATCCCAGCCTTGCATGCATATCCTCATGGATGTTGAGTAGGGAATACCCCCCTAGGTCTTGCAGAGCCTGAAGAAGAAGAGGAGATAAAATATAGAGTCTATCTCCTACACTGTTGACCCCCTGGCCCAGAGATCCTGTTGATCACTGATGGCTACCTTGTAGGGATATCTGGGAATAAGCATCCAGTCTGGGAAAAAGTCAACAGAAATTGGTGACTCTGCTGGGGACTGAGAAGTAAAAGTGCTATCTAATCATCTCCAGTGATATATATGTGACCCATCTGAGTCAGCAACAGTAATCTACTCCGCTGGGGAACCTTGTGAAAGAACCCTGGTTTTCAGAAGAAAACAGTTCCTAGAAATAGGTGGCGACTCCGAAGTAATCTCCCAACCGGTCAAGATAAATTTATATGCAGGGGAGAAGATCCCAACAAAATCCTCTATTTGAAGAGTTACCATTAACAAAAAGAATGATGTATAGAAGAAAGGGAACTGTCTCAGCTAGTCATGAGAGCTCCCCCAGAAAAAGTGATGAGGTACAAGATAACCCTAGGCCATCAGGACAGCATGCTCCTTATTTTTCAAGTGCAGAAGCTGATATCCAAGGTGCATATGAGAGGCAACAGGGTGGTAGTATGAGAATGAGGTCAGAGGTGTTCCAAGAACGCCCTTTTCTAGACCCAAGTGAAAGGTTTGAAGAGGCAGAGTCTCTAAGGGATGATGAAGATGATGACCCGAATGGCATGAGACCATCTACCTCCAGACCTAAGGATGAACAGTTGGCTGAAGAAATCAAAAGCCTAAGAGCAGAACTAGAATACCTACAGGCCATGAAAATCAGAGATGATATATAGCAGAAAGTGCAAGCCTTGAGAAATGCCCAAAATAATTCAGTTCCTACCTTAGAAAATGCAAATATGCAAAGACATCAGCAAAGATATGAAATGCAACATCAGCATCATGATGACAGACAATATGTGAATGATGCTAGGATACCACTGAACAATGCAGGAAACCAAAATGCAAACAGAAATGTTAATGTCAATCAGCCAAACAGACAGCCCATGCAGCTAGATAGATTCAGGCAGCTGGTGTTTGATGGTATTCCTGGGTATCCTAACCCCCATTGACAAGCATCTGAGGCTGCAAGTGCCTAAGTTTTCAGGAAACAATACAGTGTCAGGAGAAGATCATCTAAAGGCCTTCCAAAATGTCATGGATAATTTTGAGGTTGAGCATGAGGATGTTTTCATGAAGTCATTCATGCAATCCTTAATAGATGAGGCAAGAGAATGGTACAGGAATCTGCCTGACCGGAGCATATCATCATGGGATGATTTTAAAAGGATATTCAAGGAGCAATATGGTGATAAAACTGACCCTAGCTTCTTTGTAAATGAGTTCACCAGCATCACCAAAGGGTCAAATGAACAGGTTGCAGACTTTAATGCAAGATTTACTAAAGTGTTGAACAAACTGCCACATCACATGAGGCCAAATGAACCAATGTGCATAATTTTGTACATCAATGCCTTTGATGCAAAGACTGCATATGGACTGAGAGATAAAGGTCCTGCCACTCTCAGGGATGCTTTCAGAATTGCAGTAAATATTGAAAACAATAGGAAAGCATCAGGCAAGACAAATAGAAGGGATGATGTAAAAATTCTGCAGAATCCAAATAAGCCTCAGAACACTCAAGGTAGTACATCTGCTCCTGAGGATAAGATAGACAAACTGACAAATGTTGTTAAGGACCTGAGCTATAGATTAGCTAGAAGTGAAAAAGGAATGGGTCCTGATAGGCAAGTCTATCAAAGGCAGGAAAAGAGGCCATCATTACATGATATGCCTTATAACACCAATTGGCATGATGGTAAGCCTGTATATCCACGTAACAACACAAATCAGAGGGCTCAACATGTCAAGGAAACTCCTGATCCCCTGAAGAAAACTATAAATATTGCTGATGATGCTCCGTGGTGTATAATTTGTCAGATGCCACATTCACAGTCACAGTGGATGATTGCCCAATCCTTGTATGATAATGCTACATCCTGTAATGAATGCAATGAGCCACATCATGTACAGGATGATGATGTTAACATGATGTCCGTAGGCAATGGATACGCTCTGTATGATGCTGATGATAATACAGATCATCAAGTTCAGGCCTGCCAACAGTCCCCAGATGATGAAGATAATGAAGATAATTATGTGTATGCTCAGAACTCACACAATTTTCTGAGTAACCTACAACGACCTTCTGATGAGGAAATTAGAGCCTTCACAGCTGCAGCAGTCGCTCAAGTCAAGAGCAACTACAATCTCAGAGGTAAAAATCAGGTTGGCAGCCCACATCAGCCAGAGGATATTTCTGCAGGTCAGCTGATGCATGGTCATAAAGGAACTGAACCACAAAAAAGGCAGTGGGTGAATAATAAACAGAACTTTAGACACAGAACAGGTCATGATTTTCAAGGACCAGAAAGCAAAACCCCTCAGGCTAAAGATCAAAGTAGAGGTTCCCAAGACAAGAATGATGATCAGGGAACTATGAAAATGAAAATTAGATCAGCTCAGGATAAAAGCAAGATTGTGGAGCAAGCTACAACTGTTGTACAAAACTATGCTCCATTTGATATAGCCCAGATCCTCTCTCAAGTAAAGGTCTCTGTTCCACTTATGGAACTCATGAAAGTGGAAGAGATCAAGAATAGGACAATATCCCTGATCTCAGGGGTACCTTTTCAAGCTAAGCAAAATGATCATACCCAGGGTGAGAAACAGGTCATGTGTAATGAAGAGGATGAGACTCCTGAAGTCTATTTAGGAATGACCATGACAAAGTGTCCTTCACAGGTGGAACCATTTTATGTTTCCCTGGTTATAAATGGTAAAATAATTAGAAATTGTATGCTTGACTCTGGAGCATCCACAAATGTCATGCCTTTGGCTATCATGCAGCAAACTGGATTAAAAATTGACAAGGCATGTGGGAAGTGTTATGCTATGGATGCCAGAGAGGTACCAGTTATTGGAATCATGAAGGATGTAGATTTCAAACTGGCAGCATTTCCTGAAAAGAAATATAAGATGAATATAACAGTGGTTGACATCAAGCCACAGTATGGTATGCTGCTGTCAAGAAGATGGGCAGCACTAATAGGTGGAAGTATGCAGCTGGACCTGTCATATGCCATGATTCCAATGAATGGCAGGGATGTCAAGCTAAGCAGAGAGCAAAGATCATCAGAGACAGTGGAAGACCAAGAAGCAAATGAACAGGTATGCTTTGTGGACACTGACTGTGATAACTTCAAGGTTGTCTCAGATGATGCAGAAGATAAAAAGAAAAATGCCTGTATTGATGAGCTGGATCAGCAAGGGTTATGGACCATGTTTTTTGATGGAGCTTGTGCAAAAGAAGGCTCTGGAGCTGGAGTTGTTTTCCTGTCTCCAACTGGTAAGCTCCTCAAATCCTCTTTCTTGCTGAGGTTTGATTGCACAAATAATGTTGCAGAATATGAGGCTTTACTTTTAGGCCTGAATATTGCTCTCAAACATGGAATTAAAATGTTAAGAGTATTTGGAGACTCTGAGCTGATTGTATCCCAAATCAGAAATAAGTATGCTGCAAAGAATAAAAGGTTGAAACAATACAAGCATGCTGTTTGGGATACTATTGAGTTATTTGATGCATTTTCAATTGGCTGGGTAGAAAGGTCAAAAAATGTTATGGCTGATTTCTTAGCCAATGTTGCAATAAGGCCAGATGACATCACTCTGTCAGGTGTCACAGATGTAGAAGTTAAAATTAGGCCTGCCATACCAGAGAATATATGCAGCTGGCAAGTTTTCAATGATGATAGGGATTTGCTAAAAATTTTGCACTGCATAGATGAGTATGAGAACCAACAGATTGATTTCCAAGCTTTTGTAGAAACTGTAGATGGAAAAGAGACCCTTGTAGGGAAAGAGATCATTCAGTTGAAGACCAACAAGATCCCTAGAGGGTTAGTGGCTTTGGAAAGAGCCTTTGACAGTAGAGACAAAATGGTCACAAAGACATCCCCCACAAATAAGGAGGATTTAGAAGAAATAAATTTGGGGACATCTCAGGCCCCTCAGAAGGTATATATTGGCAAACAGCTCAAACCACACATAAGAAGTATGCTGATTGCATTGCTAAAAAAGTATAAACATGTTTTTGCTTGGTCATATGAGGACCTAAAAGCTTATAGGGAAGACTTATTCCAGCATGAGATCCCACTGAAGCCTGAAGCTAAGCCATTTAGACAAAGGCAAAGGCCTATAAATCCTACCTTAGCTCCCAAGATGCAAGAAGAACTCAAAAGGCTCAGGGATGCTGGAATAATTGTGCCAATCAGACATTCAACTTGGGTGTCTAACCTTGTCCCAGTCAGGAAAAAGAATGGTGATATTAGGCTTTGTGTGGATTTCAGGAACTTGAATGTATCCTCTTTGAAGGATAACTATCCATTGCCTAATATGGAAGCTATGTTGCAAAAGGTGACTGGTTGTGAACTCCTATCCATGATGGATGGATTTTCAGGATATAATCAGGTAAAGGTAAAAGAATCAGAACAGTATAAGACTGCCTTTACCATTCCATGGGGAACATATGTGTATGTTAAAATGCCATTTGGACTAACAAATGCAGGTGCTACATTTCAAAGAGCAATGGATGTTGCTTTTGCAGGGCTGATTGATTCAATCCTGGCAGTATATCAGGATGACTTGACTGCCTACTCAAAGAAAGAGGAGCAGCATTGTATGCATCTGGAGCAGATTTTCATAAGAGCATTAGAATATGGTATTTCTTTAAACCCAAAGAAGTGTGCCTTTGGAGTAGTTGAAGGAAAACTTCTGGGACACATTGTTTCCAAGGATGGAGTCAGGATAGATCCAGAGAGAGTGGCAGCTATTGACAGGATTCAAATGCCAAAAACTGTGAAAGGAGTTCAGTCCTTCTTTGGACAAATAAATTTTGTTAGAAGATTTGTTCCCAACTTTGCAGAAACTACAAGGAACATCTCCAAGATGATGAAGAAGGATGCAACTGTCAACTGGGAAAGGGAAGCAGCAGAATCATTTCAGAATATCAAAGAGGCAATTAAGATGGCTCCTGTTCTTAAATCTCCTGATTTTTCTAGGCCATTTCAAGTGTTTTCATTTGCTTCCTTTCATACTGTAGCTGCATGTTTGTTACAGAAAAATGAAGATGGTTTTGAACAGCCCATTGCTTTCTTCAGTATGTCCCTGCAGGCCTCTGAGTTGAAGTATGACATTATGGAAAAGTAGGCATATGCACTTGTTAGAGCCATCAAAAGTTTCAGACCATACCTGGTAGGGTCATATATCATTGCATATGTACCTCATGCTGCAGTCAAAGACATATTCACTCAGCAGGAGGTGACTGGAAGAAGGTGCAGATGGATAAACAAACTGCAGGAATTCAACATAGACATACAAGTTACTAAGTTGATAAGGGGACAAGGATTAGCCAAGATGATGGCACAGTCAAACTTGGAAGCATGCCAAGTTAATGCAGTCCAAGATGAGAATGTAAGTGTATCAGGATCTGAATGGTACAAGGACATTGTCTATTATTTGCAAAATTTCAATTGTCCTTCCCATTTCAGTGACAATCAAAAGAGGACTCTGAAGCTACATGCAATCAGGTATGTCATTGTTCAAGGTGAGTTGTACTGGAAAAATCCTGATGGTGTGCTGCTGAGATGTGTGGATAAGAACATGGCTAACAATATTTTGATTGACATGCATAAAGGATTGTGTGGTGGCCATTATACTGCCCAAACAACAGCTCATAAAATTCTCAGGGCAGGATATTGGTGGCCCACTCTCTTTTCAGATGCACAGAAGTTAGTAAGGAAGTGTGACCCTTGCCAGAGATTCTCAGGAAAGCTGAAATATAATGGTGCTTTGCCCCTCAGAACTGTACCTGTGGATGCTCCATTCCAGCAATGGGGAATTGACTTTATAGGGGAAATTGCAGACAAATCAAGTGGGGGACACAGTTGGATTTTGGTGGCAACTGACTACTTTACCAAATGGATTGAGGCCATTCCAACTAAAAGAGCTACAAGTAAGGTGGTGACAGATTTCATACTAGAGAACATCATCATCAGGTTTGGAGTACCATTTAAGATTATCACTGATAATGCTATGTGCTTCAGATCAGGTGAATTTGTTGATTTTTGCAACAAATATGGGATAAATCTGTCATATACATCACCATATCACCCCCAAGGAAATGGTCAAGCAGAGTCAAGCAATAAGAGCATCATGAAAATTGTCAAGAGGATACTGGACAAGAACAAGAGAGCTTGGGACTCAAAGTTGAACTTAGCAGTATGGGCTGACAGAGTGACTGTGAAAAGGGCTATTGGGAAGTCACCTTTTGAGCTAGTGTATGGTGCATCAGCTAGACTGCCCATAAACAATCTCCTACCAGTTTACAGATTCATTCAGGAAAATGATGAGGACATTGAAGATCCCATGACAGAAAGAGTGAATCAGCTGGTTGCATTGGATGAAGACAGAAGGAAAGCCCACCAGATCAATCTCAAAAGACAACAGGATATGAAATATCAGTTTGACAGGAGAGCTACAAAAAGGAAGTTTGAAGTTAATGATCTGGTGCTTATTTGGAATGCTAAAGATCAGGAAAAGGGTAAACATGGTAAATTCCAGCCCTTATGGATGGGCCCATATCAGGTTTGCAATACTCATGGGGAGGATTCTTTTTTCCTCCAGGCCCTAGATGGTGAAATTCTGGAATTGCCTGTGCATGGCCAATTCCTTAAGTTCTATTTTGCATGAATATCTGGTTGCTGTGCACATTTGTAAAATATGTATGTAGTGTAAATGCCTTGTACAGCTCGCGTTTTTTGGCTTTTTGTCAGGTCTGCCCGGAGATCTGGTTCTCGCTGCAGGTTTGCACCTGCACGTCCCCATTCGGAGCCACTGTTAGCACTTTTTTGACCTGGGGTTGATTTGTCATGATCAGGAGGTTTCTTCATCTGAAGCCTTCATCTTCTTGCCCATTTTTTCTAAGTGTTGGACCTCCTCAGCGTTTTTTCAGCTGCAGCATCATATTTTTCTGAGGAGGAGGTCATCATCATCATCTTGTCTTCGGTGATGATCTTCATCAGCATGTTCTTCGTCGACTTGTTTTTCTCATCGTCATCATCATATTTCAACTGTCGGGTGATGTTTGCTTATTATCCTGATGATACCGGTGAGCTACAGTGCGCCCTCAGTTGCTTGCGGGGGTGATTTTTCAAGTATCCGGTGATTTTCTGAATATCACCTTGCTCAAACATGATGATGATGTTGCCCCGTTATCTTGAAGGGGTTATTCTTTAAGTTGTCGACCTGACTTATTTTTTCCTAAGGGTCGTCATAATCATGATATTTCCAGTTATCATCCTGCTGCTTGCGGAGGTCATCGTATTTTTCTGCCTTCATGATATTTCGCCGGGGTGATATTTTATCATCGGGTGATCTTGGTTATGATCATCCTGATGATGTTGTCGAAGAGTTCTAAGTGTGACCCGATATTCACTAGGGTCATCATATTTTGAACGTCAGGATGATCTTAGTCAATATCATCCTGATGATGTTGTATCACTTCTTGTTCTTTGTTTCTCATCCTGATGATGCTGACGTCATCCGTATATCAAGGTGATATTTTTCTCTCTGCCTATCTGCATCATGATATTCCGAAGGAAGGGGTGATATTTTCATAACACCCGGATATATGTTTGCTTGAGCATCATGATGATGCTGATATCAAGGAGATATCCGCCTGCCGGCTTCGCGCATTATCTACTGGGGGTGATCTTTTCAAGTAGCATCATCATATTCAGTTATCGCCCCGATCTTATAGTGGAGCTACAGTGCAACCTGATATTTGAGCATCAGGAGGATATTTCCAAATATCCGGTTGTCTTCCGAATATCATGATGATGTTAATATGATGATGACGTCATCAAGGTCCGCGGGGGTCATATTTCTAAACAACTGATCATCTTGAAGAGACCTCCTGATATTTGCAAACATGATGATGACGTCATCCGGATATGAGGAGGTGCGCAGTAGGCAGATATGATGATGACGTCATCAGGATGTTCATCGGCCAGACTTTTGTTATAAGCTCAGCAGGAGGATGTTCCTCCGAAGGATCAGGTTGTGCCGATTATCATGAAGGGTATATTTCAAATATCATGATGACGTCAGGGTGATATTTCGAACAACAGGATATCATGCTGCTGGAGGATGATGATGATGAAGTCTATACTAGTGTCGTCAGGAGCAAAAGCACCGACATGATATATGCTCATGACCTAGTATATAAAGTGTTATTGAGGTCATCGCGGGGTGCATGTGGGATATTGATATCCTGCATTTTCAAACATCATGATGATGAGTCTCGGCGGGAAATGGTTGCGATTGCAGATTTGATGATCTTCCCAAGGCCGCGGGTTGGTGCGCCATTAATGGCGATTGTTGCAGAGGTATGGGTGATGGCGTGGGTCGATCTTGTACCCGACTGAGGATGTACATCAACGGTTAGGGACGCAGGGCTCGAGAAATCTTCCTGTCTCCTCCCCTACCTGCTGCATTCAAGTTTGGGCGCCAATCCGGTTGTGTTTGAGCGCCATTTTCATGATACTGTGTATCTGGCAAAATTTTGGTCAACATTGTAATTAATTGCTGAGCACCTACCTGGCTGTTATAAGCAGGTGGTCTTACTCATTTGAAGGGTTGTTGAAAGTTGATGATTTTGGCTCTGTAATGCATAACAAGCTGATCTGGTTGCTCTGTACAGCTTACCTGTGAGTTTATGTATCTCTTGTTGTTTGTTTTTGGCATGAACCCACTGATTTCATGATTAAACTTATATGAGAAATGTTGTTTGGCATGTGTTGTGTTAATTCTGTCTCCAGTATTGCATGTATTCTTCTTCTGAATCTGGATGTTTGGTAATGTTTGGATTCTAGAGCATAGAATTCCTATGTTGACTGTCTGATCTTTTAACTTCTACTCAAGGGGTAGATTAAACTGTTTTCAGGTTGAACATTTGGAGGGATATACTACAGTAGGGATACCATAAGTAGAGATAACCTAACACTTTGTATTGGGAGATGCCTGTAAGGCAGGTATCACACATATCCCCTTGAAATCCAGTTTTAGTTATTCATGCTGATCATTCACAGGTGTATGTCTACTGACTCCAGGCCCTGGATAGGCACCAATCATGCTTTGTTTTGTGTTATAACCATATCCAGCTTTGCATCCACACTTAAACTCCAAAGCAAAATCTAAAACCAACATTAGGACATTAGAGTTAGTTTAGGATCCTCAGTCCTCTGTCTACAACTGCTAATAGGCCCAAAGCTAGCCCCTTTGCCCTTATCTTTCAGTTTTGGTCTACTTACAGGAGGACTCATCTGCTTTCTGTCAACATCCCAGCCTTGCATGCATATCCTCATGGATGTTGAGTAGGGAATACCCCCCTAGGTCTTGCAGAGCCTGAAGAAGAAGAGGAGATAAAATATAGAGTCTATCTCCTACACTGTTGACCCCCTGGCCCAGAGATCCTGTTGATCACTGATGGCTACCTTGTAGGGATATCTGGGAATAAGCATCCAGTCTGGGAAAAAGTCAACATGTCTATTACACCTTATGACTGCTCCATTATAACATGACATCAACAAGAGATGTTTTTGGACAGGGCCCTTTTTACAAACATGAGAATGGTCTTCCAAGACCTTATTACAACATGAACAAACATAGAACAAACAAAAACAATCATGGATCTTCATGATCCTCTTGGTGCTCCTACACCATACTCCTGGGGGTGAAAGGGAACTCAAGTCCCTTGAGGATTCAGGCCAGTAATTGTGACACCATGCTTCAAGATGTCTTCTTCCATCCAAGTGGCATCTTCAATGGGTAAGCCACTCCATTTGACAAGGAACTCTTTGTAGACCTTCTTCCTAGTCCTTTTGATGACCTTAGTATCAAGAATGCATTCCAACGTCAATGGTTGGCTAGGAGGTAGATCTTTTATCCATTCTTCATCTTCTTGGGCTGCATCAAGACTTGCAACATTACCACCCTTGTAATGAAACAAGTCAGCAACATTGAAGATGGGAGAAATTGCCAAGCCTTGAGGAAGCTCAATCTCATAGGCATTGGACCCAAACTTGTGTACAATCTGGTAAGGACCTATCTTTTTCATGAGGAGTTTGGTTGGCTGTCCCTTTGGAAGTCTTTCCTTCTTCAAATGTACCATGACCAAATCCCCAACCTTATATTACACATCTCTAATTCTCTCATTGGCTTTCTCCTTGTACTTCTCATTGTTCCTTTGAATAGTTTCTCTTACATTATCATGGATGTCCTTCATGGCCAATGCAAAGTCTTCACCTTGAGCACTCTTCCTCTCCAATCCATGGAGATCTCTCAATTCAAGAATACCTCTTGGGTGAACACCATAAACAATCTCAAATGGACACCTTCTTGTGCTTCTATTGGTGGAGTCATTGTAAGCAAATCCAACTTGAGGGATGATCATATCCCATGCCTCTCCATGTTGCTTTGTAAGACATCTAAGGAGATTTCCCAAAGACCTATTCACTACCTTAGTTTGGCCATCAGTTTGAGGGTGATAGGCTGAAGTGAATGACAATTGAGTGTCCAACTTCTTCCACAAGGTACACCAAAAGTGGCCTACAAAATTTAGATCCCTGTCAGTCATAATGTTAAGAGGCAAACCATGGATTCTAACAATTTCTTTGAAGAACAAACCAGCAACGTGTGAAGCATCATTAGTGCATTTACATGGCAAGAAATGAGCCATTTTACTGAATCTATCCACTACAACAAATATGCTATCAAAGCCTCTTTGAGTCCTAGGAAGACCCAAGACAAAATCCATGCTAATACTTTCCCATGGCCTATGAGGAATAGGAAGTGGCTGATATAGACCAGTATTAGATGAAGTACCCTTTGCCCTTTGACAAATACTACAACATTCAACAAATTTTCTAATATCTGATTGCATTTTAGGCCAAAAATAAAACCTCTTCACCTGATCCAATGTTTTATCTAGCCCAAAGTGACCTCCTAGTCCACCACAATGTTTTTCCTTTATGATGTTCTCCCTCATGGAACACTTAGGAACACATAGTTGGTTGCCTTTGAACAACAACCCCTGTTGCAACAAAACCTCAGAAAAATTAGAATGATAAGAGTCTGAAAACTATGAACAAACTTCATATACCTCCTTGAAATCATCATCATCCTGGTACATATGTTTGAGAGCATCAACCCCTACACTTTGCAACTAAATTTCTTGAACCATACACACCCTTCTACTCAGTGCATCTACCACCTTGTTGGCTTGCCCCTTCTTGTGTTTGATTGAAAAAGTATATGCTTGGAGTTGTTCAACCCATTTCATATGCCTATGGTTGAGTTTCTCCTGTGAATTTAGAAAACTAAGTGCGTGGTTGTCAGTATAAACAATAAACTCTTTAGGCAAAAGAGTGCCTCCATGTTTTTAAAGCTTACACCATTGCATACAATTCCAAGTCATAAGTAGAGTACTTTTTCTTAGCATCATTCAATTTTTCACTAAAGAAAGCAACCCTCTTCCCTCTTGGCTCAAAACAATCCCTATAGCAAGGTTACTAGCATCACATTCCACCACAAACAACTTGTTAAAGTTGGGCAAAACAAGAATGGGCTGTTGTGCTACCTTTTGTTTCAGAATTTCAAAAGAATGATTAGCTACCTTTGTCCAAGAAAAGTTACATTTCAGCCCCCCTTTGATGGTATCCAAAATTGTTTCACAAATATGACTAAAACCCCTTATGAACTTCCTACAAAATGTTGCCAAACCATGAAAATTTTTTACATCACCTACTATTTTTGGAGTTGGCCATGACAAAATGGCCTCTACCTTTGCTAGATCCATGTTCAAACTACCTTTGGAAATGACAAAACCAAGATAGGTGAGTTCTTCCTTCATGAAGACACTCTTTTCCATGTTAATCATCAATTGTTCATCATGTAACTTCTTCAAAACCTAATCCAAATGTTGCAAATGCTCTTCCTTAGTCCTTCTGAAAACAAGAATGTCATCAAGGTATACCACAACAAATTTTTTGATGAAATCCTTCAACACTTCATTCATGAGATGCATAAAAGTACTTGGGGCATTAGATAGACCAAATGGCATCACCAACCACTCATAAAGACCCTCATTTGTTTTGAATGCTATCTTCCATTCATCCCCTTGCTTTATCCTAATTTGATGGTACCCACTCTTAAGATCAATCTTAGAAAAGTATCTAGCCCCTCCCAAATAGTCCATTGGGTCCTCAATCCTTGGCATAAGGAACCTATATCTTATAGTGATCTTGTTAATAGCCCTAGAATCCATACACAACCTCCATTTACCATCCTTTTTAGGGGCTAGGACTGTTGGGACAGCACATGGGCTAAGGCTCTTTCTTACCAATCCCTTATCCAACAATTCTTGCACTTGCTTGGCAATCTCTTCATTTTGAGAAGGTGTCATCTTGTAGGCTGCTTTGTTTGGCAAAGTATATCCTAGTATGAAGTCAATTTGATGGCTTATGTCCCTAATAGGTGGAAACTCATTAGGCATTTCCTTTACCATGATTCCCTTGTACCTCTCTAGCAATTACTGCACCTCCTTGGGAACCTCTTCCTCACTAGGATCATGCAAATTAGGAGTATTTTTAGGATTTAAAATCAGAGTATAACCTTGGGTTCCTTCCTCCTTAAGGGTGTCTAGAAACTCTTTACCACTCACAATCATGACACTTGACCCAACACTCTTCTCTACATTCTCATCAGGCAATGGATACATTCTATACTTCCTACCATTCTTGGTTATGATGAATGAATTAGTTTTACCATCATGTTGGGATTGAACATCATATTGCCATGGACGTCCTAATAGAAAATGACAAGCATCCATGGGAATTATATCACACAAAATCTTGTCCTTGTATTCCCCTATCTCAAACTCTACCCATGATTGTTGATCTACCAAAACATGTTGCCCCTTATTCAACCATGATACTTTGTAAGGACTAACATGAGGAAGTCTTTTCAATTTCAACTTGTCTACTATTTCAATAGAAACCAAATTTTTAGTTGAGCCTAAATCAACAATTACCTTGGAAATCTTACCATAGGCCTTGTATGTTGTCTTGAACAATGTCTTCCTTTGAGGGGGTTCTTGTGTTTGAGGCACCTTCAGCATGGTTCTCCTCATCATCAAACTTTCTCCTTCATGGACTGGGGCTGCACTTCCAATTGGTGAGTTAACATTTTGGCAATCTTCCTCTTGGATCAACTGGTTCCTTCTCTCTCCTCCATGAGAGTTTGAGGCTTGCTTTTCAGGACATTTGAAGGCTGGATGTCCCACTTGGTTGCAACTGTAGCACCTCCCTATGAAGACATTAGGACCTCTACCTGGTCCACCAAATATACCCCTTCCATTGGGTCTCCTTCCTCTAAAGCCTCCTCTAGAACCTAATTCTCCACTTTGTGCTTGGGAACTAGATTCCCCTTGACTCCTTTGGGATTGATTTCTGCCTCCAAAACTGCCCCTACCCTTAAAATTTCTCCCACCTCTTCCTCTATTTTGCTACTCACCTTTCCTCTTCAACTTCTCTTCAGCCCTTAATGCCACTTGAAAGCATTTGTCCATGGTTTTAGGAGTTAGTAGACTGATTTCATCTTGGCTATTAAACCTTAAACCATTTAGATACCTTTCCACTTTACCTTTTTCATCCTCCATGTATCCACAACAAAGAGAGAACTTGTGAAACTCCTCGGTGTAGGTGGCCACATCCAAATCTCTTTGCTTGAGATTTTGCATCTTCTTGTAGATCTGTACCTCATAGTTTGATGGAAGGAATTGGGACTTGATCCTCTCCAACATTCTGCTCCATGAAGAGATCATGCTCTTCCCATTCTTTACCCTCTCACCTTGGGTGTAATTCCAACATGTAAGGGCAGCACCTTTAAGTTTAGTTTTTGCAAACTTCACCCTCTTGTTCTTAGGAACTTCTTTGTATTCAAAGTAGTTATTTAGGGCCTCAATCCACTCCATAACTTCATCAGCATTCATCTTGCCACTAAACATTGGAATCTCCATCCTAGCCTCTAAAGAATATTTGCCAATTACTTTGATGGCTTCAAGGAAATGTCTCTGATCTACAAGTACCTCTGCCTCTTCTTGATCTTCTTCTTCCTCCTCTTTTTCTTCCTCTTCATTAGAACCCTCATCTATCCTCTTCCCTATCCTCAATGCCTTCAACTCTTCTTGGAGTGCTTCCTTGACTCCACTTTTGATCTTTTCTTCCATCTCCTTGAACTTCTTAACCACTTCAGTGGTCATCCCTTTTGGAGGCATGTTTCTAGCCTCTCCTTCAGTCTCCTCTGCTAACATATACTAGGCCTTGCACAACCAACAACATAACCTTTTATGGATCTGATACCACTATGATGTAGAGGACCAATGACTAAAAGGAAAAACTTCAAGAACTCAATCAAATGGCTCAATAAGGAGGTAGAATCTCACTATTTTTGACAGAGATCAAATCTTTCTTCTTCTGCTTCTTCTCCTTCTCCTCCTCCTCCTCCTCCTCCTTCTTCTTCTCCTTCTCCTTCTCTTGCTCCTGCTCCTCCTTCTTCTTCTTCTACCATGATGAGTATTAACTAATAAAAAACTAATCTTTTGATGACCCAACCTTGATCAGATGATTTCAAAACAAATTTCACCCCAAAATCAAAATTTCAAAAAGTAGATGAAAATGACTCAAAATTCCTCCAAATCAAGAATATAGTTGTATCACTACATCCTTGTTCAACAGTCTAGAAATTAGGAAAAAAATGATTGAATTTCATCCAGGTAGGAGTGAAAATGGTTGAAATTCTAAGTATACAATAACTCTCTTAATTCTACTCCAATTGATCTAAAATCTAGACTATAGCAGATCCAATATGTCCTTGAAAAACTATCCAAGAATATTGAAAATATTCACCAAAATTAGATAGATATGCACTTCCAAAAATGGCCTCCAAAATTAAAAAAAATAGCCTCCTTTCTTGCCTTCATGGTGCCAAGATCATGATTTGATACCACTTGTAATGAAACAACTTACATAAAAGAAGAATATAATAGAAAACATGCTACAAATACTTGATAATAATATGCCACATCAAGGGGGTAACCTCCTAATCCATTTTAATGGGGAGCCAACAGTCTTCAATAAGAACACAATACTCAACTTCATGAAAATAACTAACATCTACCTCCTATATATACTATGCTTATGCCATGGATGCCACCTAGGATTATCTAGCTACCTATATAAGACTATATTAATGATTTCATAAGTTAAATATGACTTAAGGTACATAGAATCCAACTACTCATAACCATATACACACTATAGTATTAGGGGTGTAGCATCTAGACTATCAACATCTTGTAGATGTGTGTGCCATTTGATCTCCAACCATATGATTGACATTTTTGCACTCACCATTTCCTTTTTCCATTTCACTTCATTGGGCTAGGGCACATCTATGTCAATTTGTTTGTAACTATCCAATGGTGCAATAGGGAAATGTTATCAAAACAAACAACTTCTTGAACTAACACCCTTCATTGGATCCTTAGAAAAATCAATGGCTCAAAATCTATTGGGGTACCCAAAAAAAACTAAACAAATTATTTGAAAACTTGTGATGTATTGATCCAGAGAGAAAAGAAGGAAAATAAAACATTTCTCCTTGCCGAGTGTTAGAAAATAATAAGTGGATGCTTGAAAGACTTCAAAATTGGCCCATCAAGGCAAATTGAGAGAAACACTCTATAGTTCTTGTGACTTTTAGGGGATTATCACATGTAAGAAAGAATCCAAAAGTAGGATTCATAGACCAAAACCTATCAAAACCTTTAAAATTTCAAAAATTGTACTTAAATGAGAAAAAGTACTTATAGCTTCTCTAGGGATGCCTACAATAGCTTCCAATCTATTTCAAACAAACACTCTTTCAACTTAAAAACTTGGAAGGCCTTATCCAACTCAATTATATCCAAGTGAGGTACTTTTTAATTTCTCTATGATGGCTTTTACTTTAAACTCTACTTGCATGAGTGGACAAAGGACTGCTTGAATCTCATTGATACTAGGTGTATGAGCCTAGTCCCCAAAAGATGTCTAGTTTGCTTGTTTTTTCGTGAGCATCATTTTGAATTCTTGTTCTTGTAACACCATATAATTCTCTAGGAATGGGGAAGGTAACATTTATTTGACTAGTGAGGTTATGTGTCCATACATCCCTTTCATGACTTGCTCTAAAGTGGCTAATTAGGTATTGCACTTTTAAGAAACCTTGTTCTTAATTAGTACTTCATTTAGTCTTACTATTGTCTCCCTTCCATTCTATATGCTACCTACCACTATCCTTTCATCTACTAGGTCACAAAGCTTTCCCATGAGAGCTTGATCTTGTGGAACCTTCAGAGTCATAGACAAGATTCCCCATCTACTTTAGCTTTTACCTATGCATTTAATGTTAGAGTAGAAGTGATGAATCTTAATGCTAATCTCACTCCTTTTCCATTTATACAATCTTTTCCTAGTAGGATGAATAAATCTTCTTCACAAGATGCGCAGCATTTCATGATTGTTTGTCCAATTGAAGCTCTTTTTGTAGCTATCAAATTATTTGTATATGTTGAGTACTAGCCTCTCTAAGATCTAATAGTTGCTTATGTAGCTCAGTGGTTTTGGCTAGTCTTCCTCTATGGGGCTTCTCAAGATTATGAATTTGTTGTCTATGACCTTCTAGTGTTAGTTCAAGTTTATCCAACTTGGATCATTCTACATTAAATTTTGTTTGTTCTTGTTGTAGCTTCTCTCTGGTGACCATGCCCTAAACTCCTTGTTCAATCTATGAATCTCATTATCTTGGGATTTTACCTATGCTCACAACTGATTAAGAGTATCTTTTATTTTTTTGAGTTTTGCCTCCTTTTCCAACTTGTGGCTCATTTTGATGAAGTTAGATGTGATTGACTTTTACATTTCTTGCATGAGTTCACCCTATCCCCTGGTCTACCCTTAGATAGGTCCATCCTGATAGTATGCATAGAGTAATCATCTAGATGCATCAAGCCTTGAAGTTTACTCATGTTCCAGTGTCATATGTACAATCATGAGTGATTATTGAGTAGTATCATATAGTGACCTTGAAAAAGTGTGTATCAACTCCTTATTCTTTTTATGCCTCCAAATACTCATCTTGTCTTCATAGGCTTGTTGGAAAATCTTCATTTGATGGTGAAGTTTAGAAGGAGAGTAGATAAATCTGCCAACAAATGGGGAACCTCTAGGAAGGACATATGGAAGGGTAACTGTTTGCTAGGCTTCACAAAGCAAAACTCTTGGGGGAAGTGTTGATTCAATCATGAGCATGGAAGGAGAAAAGGGTCAAAGATGGAATGTCAGGTATGAAGGCAATGGAGAAAATTGGGTAGATGTCTTTAGGGTAAATGGAGAAAATGGAAATTGGAGTATAGTGACAAGTGAGACTTCAATGACTAGTGTTATGGTGGGTGACTCAAATAAAACTAATGCTTGAGTTGATGGAGTGGGTAGCATTGTCATAGTAGTCATAGTTCTGACTAGTTTGACTACAATGGGTGATTGAGTAGTCGAAGCTATGGGGGCAAGTGATTGAATTGGTTGAGTAGGTATATTACTAACATAAAAGGAAGATTGAAGATAAGTTTAGGAGAATGAGAAGAAATGTGTACCTAAGAAACTATGGTAGCTTGGACCATAGTGGCCTAAGGTAGTATTTGGGGACCTTCTTCCTCTTCATCAGACTCTTCTTGGAGCATTAATTTTCTTCTCTTCCTTTCAGGATCATTAGAAGAATATTGCCTCGAGCCTTGTCTCATATTAGTCTATGTAGTAGTTCCAATCTATTTTTCCATTGATGTATTAGGCTCTTAACCTGCACGAGTTCCAAATGGGTGAAGGTGTTTGATAAATCTCTATGTTTCCTCTAGTTTTTATTCATAAGTTTGTTATACTTGTTGAAATTCTTGTACGAGTTCACCCTAAGACTCCTAAGTGTTGAAGCTGACTGAGCCAAATGGTAGATTCTTGTGATGTCTATCTCTGGAAATTATGTATTGGAGTGGGCCATGGGGCATGACTAATGCTAGACTATATTGGCATTGAAACCTCTCTGTGCCTAACATATACAAAATCTTTTTCTATGAGTCTTCCTATACTTAAGAAATAATTTTCCTTGGTAGGTTACATGTGTCATAAATTAAAATTGGATAAGTGCATTCAAGGTCCTAGAGATTCTCCTAGGTTCTGTCAATTGGAAATTGACCATATCATTCTCTAGTTTAGTGACTTCTTGCATATACTTCTAGTAATCTTAGATTTTTTTTACTCTACTCTTGATTTTTTAAGACCTTTTGGAAGTCATGTGTCATTATCTAACATGGATAAAAATGTTATGTGGAGTACAAAAATATTCCCAAGATAGGAGTGGATTGGCTAGAGGCTCAAAAATCTCCACATATGTCTTGGGAGAGTCCTCTTTTAGACACTTTATTACTTCAATTTTAGGTTGAGATTGGTGAGAAAAAGTCTTGACCCAACTAGTCATAAAGATATCAGGATCATAATTCTAATAGTCATCTATCATTTATAAACCTAGGGCTACCAATTTTTAACCAAGTCCATGGGATCCCCTTTTGATGAGGTTAATTTCTCCAAATGAGAAAGGAATATCATAAAAAGTTATTTTTCTTTCCTACACCATATTTTGTATCCCCTACATCTAGTTGTCATGTAAACTCAAGGGCAATCACTCTATTGGTCAATATCTTGGGAAGTTATAAAGGATCTCTTTTACAGACATGCACCCCTATCATCATGTGATGTTGGCAAAAATACTACTCACAAGGACATTTGTTGTTATCCATTAGCCCTTGTTCCCTCAGGATCAAACACATGAGGTCATCATCATAGTTCAAATTTGAAAGAGCGGGGAGAGGAAAAACACTCTATGAATTCATACTAATCTAATGTCTCACCTAGTTTGTATGTCCATGTTTAAATTGAAACCATCTTTTACACATCACAGAATCATTTGTGAAGGAAAAATGCATGTATTGTTGGAAGAATTATGCTTTTTTTATAGAATGGAAAGTGCACTAAGTATCAAGAGTACCTCAAAGTTCATTAGTAGTTGAAACTATTTAGTTGGTAGTGCAGTATGTTGGCTATAACATCTACAAAGTCCATTTTGAAATCTTGGCCCCTAGATATGGTCTTCAATTTATGTAAGGGCCCTAGTTGGAAGTAATGGACCTTCTTATCATCATTTATTCCAAAGATGAATGCTTGGATAGAATAGGTATCCTACACATTTTCTTGAAACTCGTTGAGTGCAATAGGCAACTTCAGTAATACAATATTCCCTTCCTCCTTATTTAGTTCCTTATTTAAGAAACCCAACTAATTATTCCTAGTATCCCATGTCATTTTCAAACTGCTATGGTTACAATGGAAGACATCTACTAAATAAAGGATGCACAAAATTTCCCTAATGGATACAACACTTGTGATCACTTGGATATTATTCCCCTATATAAATTATTTCTCTGCATTAGGCAAGGGTATAACTTCAAATAGACATGTATGAGTCTGGGCAGTGGTGCACCTGTGGAACTAGGTATTATGCAAGGGTAGAACTCTTATCTTATCCAAAAGGTGTATCATTCACTTAAATTATTTCAAGCATTCTTACATGGGCTCCTTCCCTTAGAAATTTTGTGGTCTTCAACATAATAGGTTCAAAAACATTATCTACCATGTCTAACACTAGTGATGACTCCCCTATTTTGGTTAGTTTAACATTGCCAATTATGGAGGTAGCCTTGGGTGGCACTAGGGCCAAGGCATATGTAATTTACTAACCTAAATCTCACACAACAAGTCACCATAGGTCCTATAGGCATGTTTCTCCTCTCATTTCTATGCATGATTATTCTATATGATTTTTTATCTCTCTGCTGGATATGTGAGTGGTTGCTTCTTTGGGATGACCTTTGCTAGATTTTAGAGATTTTTGTTTTAAATTCTACTATGATAGCCAGATGAGGAGTAGGTGAGCTGATCCTAGATGCTTGGGACTTAGAACTTGTGCTTGGAAAAAACATTTAGAATGTTTTATTATTTATGTTAAGCTAAATTAAAATTTCCATGATAAAATTTGAACATATAATGACCACACAATCGAGGACTGTAGAAAGAGCAAAAGAAAAGCCTCCAAAATAAAAGGTAAAAACACATAATTGAAAAAAATATAGTACATACGTACAAGAACTAATGAGTACCTCAATTGTAGTGCTTTAAGTATACCCTATAGACTAGGATGCCAAGTAATTCTCCATCCTTATTCATAAGGCCAAAAGAGTTGAACTCTTTACAAGTTGTTATAGTGTATGGGGCAACCCATAGAGAACTTTGAGTGTTGACCTAGCTTAGCTATTAACTCTTCCCACATTAGTACTGAATCTCCTACCTTAAAACTATAGTCCAAAGAGAATTTTGTCCCCTTATCTATTTATTATTTTGGCTAAATCTTTTTGGAGGATTCTTGGTTCTCTTAGAAATAATATTGTTTACATTCTCTCAAAGCTTTGTCTATAGGAAATGCTATCACTCATCAATAGTTTGTGGATGATACATTTTTTTTGCTTATCTATCCATCTTGGAAATTAAGAGAATTATAGTCTATTATCTAATTATGCACATGCATTTGGCCAGATGATGAATAGAGTTAAATATAAAATCTTCTTCCTTAATATGAGGGAAAAAGAACAAGATTTTATATGTAATTATCTTCCTTTAGTAAAGGATCTTTCCCAAATTTTAATCTAGGATTTCCTCTTTTCTATGGAAGAAAAACATAAAGTGTTGTTGAACTCTATCATGGATAAATTCAAAATATTATTTGAATGGTTGAAAGGTAGGTGTCTTTCTTTAGTTGGGAGATTGTTTCTTCTTACTTCTATTTTTTAGTCTCTTCGTATTTATTTATTCTCTCTTCTTTTGGATCCTAAAAGTGTTATAGGAAAAATTACTTTGGTTACATAGTGATCTCTTTGGAAAGGATCTATTGATTGTTTTAGATTACATATGTTAAGTTAGATTAAAAATTTTAGTAATAGAGAAGGAGGCCTAGGAATTAGTGTGGAAATGTATATCTTCTTCTTCTCAAAATTCTTAGATTCATATTTTGAGATATAAGTATCTCAATTTTGATCAACCTTTAAGTATGATTAATTCTATAAATATTCCTTTGGTTTCAACTATATGGGAAGGAATGAAGGCCTCAAAAAAATAATTGGGAGGTACATTTTTTAGAAGATCCAAGATGGTTCTTTTGTCTCTTTCTAGAAATATTGATGGTTAATTGATACTCCTCTAGATAGTATTCCTAATTATTAGTCTCTCTTTATTTCTTAATAATAAATGGAGCTCTAAAGTTAAGGAATACTAGATGAAAAGATCAAAAAAATTAGAAATTTAAGAGTATGGGAATCTTTACATTCTATTCCTGAGATCGATGAGAAGGATGGATACAAAATTTCTTTTCCTTTACAAAATTTTAGGCCTATTTGGAGTGTTAAAAGAGATTAGATGGGATAGAATCATGATGGTAGAGGGAATTAGATATTCAAAGAAGGATATATGAAAATTCTTCTAGATAAGTCTATGTAGATGTTTTAGTTCCTTGAGATAATGAGAACGATGGATACAAAATTTCTTTTCCTTTACAAAATTTTAGGCCTATTTGGAGTGTTAAAAGAGATTAGATGGGATAGAATTGTGATGGTAGAGGGAATTAGATATTCAAAGAAGGATATATGAAAATTCTTCTAGATAAGTCTATGTAGATGTTTTAGTTCCTTGAGACAAAATTTGGAAATCCAAAGGATTGTTGAAGGTTAATGTTTTTCTATGGTTGTCCTATCCTTAGAGGATTCTAACTTGTGACCAACTTCAAGAAAGAGGCTTCATTGGTCTAGGGATATGCCTACTTTATTTGAAGTAGGAAGAGAATAGTGACCATCTTTTCTTCCTATATGATTATGCTAATAGAATCTGGAATTATTTTATTGATTCTTTTAAAGATGGATGGGTTCTCCCTAATTATTTAAGAGAGAAAATAAAAACTTGGGAGTATCCTACTCATCTAAATTTTCTATGAGATCTTTAGAAGATGTCTCCTAGCCTCATTATGTGGAAGATATAGCTTGAAATAAATAGTAGGGTGTTTAAATCTAAGGAAAAAAAATTATAAACTCTATAGCATGAGATAATGAATATATATAATTCCTTGTATAAGAGTCAACTCAAAAAGAAGAACGGAGAATCTAATCTACCTAAACTTACTATTCTTAAAAACTAGCCTGCTACATTGTGGAGTTTTCATTAGGAAAAACCTATAAAAAAAGGAGAAAATTTGGGAAAATGCTAAGTTGTCCTTGTCTCTTGAAGGATGGATAAAGATAAATTTTGATGGAGATTTCAAAAATAATTTAGGTATATTTGGTAATAGAGATACTCTTAGAAATTATAAAGGTGAAGTTTTTGTCTTTGGAACTTAGTTTTCTAGTCTCAATACAAACAATGTTGTAAAAATTGAAGACATCAATTTCCTTTTTATGGGAAGGGACTATGTAATGAATTTGATAGTTTAGGGAGCAACAAGAGGGTTTCTATTTCTTTCAATTGTTCATAGGCTTGCATGTCCCTGCATGCATCTGCTATTGTTGTTGCGTAACTTCTTTGTTGGATTTCTTTTATTTGTGATTCAATCTATAAGCTATTTACTTCTATATTGGTTTTTCCTATTTTTTTATTTTATGTGTTATGTCGGTTCTTTAATAATTCTTGGTCTAGATGACTCACCTATGGCTAGAACTAGTGAGGGTCTAGTTGGACCCTTGGCTTCTTTTAAAGAAGTTGCTCAAATGGATGAGCATTCAACCTCTGGGCATATAAATGTTGTTAATTTTCTCATACATGCTATGTATGATGCCAAACCTGATCAAAGAGTGGGGAATCATCCCTAATCCAATGGGTGTTTGCAAAAAAGTGTGGAATAACCCATTTTGGTCATCAATCCATAAGTTATCATTGTTGATGTGCTGTATTTGTTAGAGCATGCCCTAATTTGTAAATTTATAGAGGTTTGAGCTACTTTTCCCTTCCTAGAAAATTGTGTATGTTGTACATGCTTTCTAGAGGGAGATATGGAGGTTGTCTTAGCGGAAAATGGCTTTTTATTTGTGGTTTCTTTAAGAATGGCAGATCAAAATATGTTATTTGAGATGAGACCACATTTTCACAACCAAGTAAGGTTGTTCATTAAGCCTTGGCATGTTGGATTTGATTCTATGGAGGAGCATCTATCTTAGATTCTAATTTGGATATGCCTTCTTCATCTACATTTGATGTTTTAGAGATTGGATATTCTACAGTCTATTATGGTAGTTCTTGGGAAACCTCTAGGCCTTTCCCATCATATGACAGACATAAAGGTAACTATGTATGCTCGTATATGTGTGGACTTCAATCATAATAATTCTTTGCCTAATTATATATAGATTAGGTTAGGGAATATGAATTGGATTCAACAACTGATTATGAGGCCCTTCCTTTTAGATGTCATGTATGTCATGCTTACGAGTATCTTTAGAGAAATTTCCCAAAGTAAGTCTCTGAAACTCTTCCTTCCTATCTAGAGGTCTCTATGGGTAAACAAAATTCAAATGAAAAAGGGAAATCCCCATCTCATAGAGAAGTTCTTGACTCAAATGAGTTTATTATTGTGATGTCTTGTAATAGAGGAAGAAATAGGATGTCTCAGAAAAAATATCTTTCAAAGGGGATTCCTAATAATAGGTTTGATTTTTTTGGGACTTTTGAGGATCTTGATTCTTCTCTAATTGAGAATACTTTATCTAGTCATGACTTGGTACTCTCTAATTCTTCCCTGCTTCCACCACCAGAAGTCTACAATAAATCTAATGTGCATGGGACCAATTTGGTTAGTATTGATTTGAATGATGCAGTTCCTATTTTGATGGTTGCTATAGTTAAGGAATCTATATATTGTGCTATGATAGAAACCCTTCAAAATGCTACAGTTAAAGATGGTGTTAGTATTAAATAGAAAAGTCCTTCTCCATTGGGTCTTCAACAAAAAGAATCTTAAAAAGAATGGTATGGATAAAGTCTCCAAAGTGGGGAGGAAAAATGATTAGGATAAGTGAAGATGATAGGGGAAATATTATTTGAATATGGGGTTATTCATAATTTAGATTCTCATTTTTCTATTCCTCAAAATGATTGTTCTTTCACGAAATGCTAGGGGTTTGGGCAACACCCTACATCAAAAGGCTATTCAAGACCTTATCTAGATTCATAAGCCTTATATTATTTTCCTATAGGAAATGAAGCTTTCTATGGAGCACATGTTGGCTACATCTTTATTGATTTGGAAAGACCTACTTAGTGTTAGTGTGTTGGTGTTGATGGCTCTATAGGAGGGTTAGATTACTTGTGGGACCCTTTTCAGCTTACGCCTTCTTCTTGGTTAATGTGTAAGGATTCTATATCTTTTGTTGGGTGCATGTTTTGATTTAGGTATCATAGCTTTACTAGCCATTGTTTATGCTCCTACAAATTTTTAGGGAAAGATTTTTTTATGGGCACATAATTGGTTTGTTCACTATTGTTTTCTTATGTCCCTTAGATTTTGGCTAGGGATATTAATGCTAATTTTTCTCTTGATGACAAACTTGTGAGCTTGAGTATTCTCAATCCTTCTTTAGTCTTGTTCTGAGAAAATATTTATTTTCTTAATCTTGTGGATGTTAAACCAAGCGGAGGCCTTTTCACTTGGAATAATAGAAGGAGTAGATATTCTTCCATTTCAGAGCATCTTGACATGTTTCTTGTCTCAAAGGGTTAGATTTGGGATTATTTGATTACTTCATCTAGAGTTTTGTAGTGGCATGGTTTGGATAATTGGCCCAACAAGTTTTCCTCATCCCTTAATTTATCTCTAAAAAGCCTTCATTCAAGTTTTCAATTAATGTGGCTTCATGATCAAGCAACTCAAGAGAATATGGAAATATGGTGGTTGGAGGGAAATCCCTCCTTTGGTATTGAAATGTATTTCTTTTTAAAAAGGATTCAATTTGTTATGTTTAAACTTAAACAATGGAATAAATTTGGTTTTTGTAATATTTTTTGTAGAAGAAACAAGTGCATAAAATGTTGAATGATATTATTTTTTAGATCAAACAACTTGGCATGACTAGGGAATAACTTCTAGTGGAGTCCTCTCTTTGAAAGGATTTTCATGAATGGGAAATGTGGGAGGAGATTTTTTGGAAGCAGAATTCTAGGATCACTTGGCTCTAGGAGGGAGATCAAAATACCTCCTATTTCCATAATTTATTTAAAGAGAGAAGAAGTAGTAATGTTACTTAATATATTATCTCCTCTCACATAATTTAATTATCTTCATCTCATGAAATTAGCAAAGAAGCTAATTCTCATTTTCTTCTTTGTTTAAGGGAAGTGGTCCTGCAATAGGGGAGGAGGAAAGGGTCGTTTTAGGATGCATCCTTTCTTTGGTTACTAAAAAAATGAATGGTTAGTGTAAGGTAGGAAAAACTTCTCCTCAACCATACACTCGAGTTCTATTCTTTGATGTTCTCAACCTCCACTAAGGTCCTATAGAACCACTCAAGTTCCTACCAAAGCAAAACAACTAGACTAGATGCTTTACAATGAAGGAAAGAAAGAGAAAAATACAAGAAATAAATAAATATATCAATAATTTGAAGAAACTAGAAGCAGAAGGGGAAAGATGACTAAAAAAGGAACCTGTCACTAAAAGGAGGAGCTCACTGTCCTAGATTAAAAAACACTGTTGGATGTCTACGATAAGTGTTGGCATCCTCAAAGACACAAAAATAAAAATGATTCAATCTGCATGGCTTCAGGATGCCTGCACAATACAAAGATAAATAGAAAACACTCCTAGTGGCCTCTAGGTGACACAAACTTGAAAATAAAATTATTGAAACAAAGAGAAATGAAATAACAAGGAAAAAAGGAAGACCAACAAAAGCTCCATGCATTTAAAAGTATTCACTCCAAGAATACTTACATAGAACAGAGAAAAATGGTTGTACTACTAAGGATCTTGCCTCAGTCAAGCCTTGGTTTTGGTCTCTCGACCTCTATGAGCAGTGATTGATAGAAATATTTTGAAAAGGAAATAAATGTGTGTGCTCCTATCCTACATGTGTATAGGAAATTAGTGTAGTGATAATGCAAGTAAAATAAAGATATTACATCCCTCGACTATGGGGAAGACAACTCTTGATCACACAAAAAGATAAAGAAAGAGCTTCTTTCCCCTTTCCACCAAAGGGGCAAGGAGAACTAGAGCAGCCATCGAAGGTTGAGGAACCATAATAGGAGGGGGAAGAGGAGCACTTAGCACTGGTTGGTTCCCTTATGTTGTAGAAGAAGCAGGAGGAGAAAAACTAGCCAACAAATACTAAGTGGCCCTCAGAATGTGTAGTGCATGAGGTTGTACTTTAGGTGGACCTTGAGACCTCTAATAAGAAGCTAGAGGTGGTACTGTAGATTACAAGCTAAGAGTGCAGGTATGGAGGAGTGTGCTAAGTTGTACAGGCTACTTTCCTTGGGTTGTCAAAGGGGTAGTGGAAGGGACATAAGTTGCCTTTGAGGACAAAGACACTGAGGGGGTAGAAGCCATAGAAGAAGAGGAAGAAAGGCTAATAGACAAATTGGCCATGTGAATCACCTTGAACTTCTAGTATGAAAGAAACAAGAAGTCATTGTGAGGGCATAACAACTTAGTAGGTGTCATCCAAAAGTAGTCCAGGGAGAAATTCACTCACATGGATAAAGGTGTAATCCATATGGTGGATCATGTTCATAACACCATTGAGAGGAAAATTCAAACACCCGTGAACTACAAACGAGACCACTTGCATAGAAGAGATTCGTGGCTAGACCAAATTTAGATGAAAGTGATCTGAAGTGGGAATGATCGAGAGAGTAACATCCAGAGGTTTAGGTCCCACTTAGATAGGGATGGTAATCAAACCGATGATAGTCCATGACATCCCATCATGACATCAAATAAAGATGTTTTATTTTTCAGACATCTTTATACAATTCATAAACATATAAAAATTACTTGATGACTACATTTACCAAGCATGTGGGGTCAACTAAGACAACCTTGACAAGATTTCCATTGACCTCAGTGCTAATATAAAGAGGGCCATCATATGTTATGATAGGGATATTAGAAGAAGAGAAATAGATGATAGGCTCAGTTATGGAATGCTTTGGAGCAAGGTAAGTGTGAACATCCACCATGCCTACCATGCCATCATAGGAAGGAGAAGGGAGAATTCTAGATGTCGAAGGTAGCACCATAGAAGATGAAGAAAGGTCAACAAAGTTAGAGCAATGACACGACATGGGGTTGGTGTAGATCTGTAATTGCTAGTTAGGGGGAGCCACTGACTTGTTACTTCTCTCATTCACTCCAGAGACCTGGATGATACCCTGGTCGATGAGGTATGGGACAATGTGCTTAAGATGCAAGCATCATTTAGTATCATGACTGAGTACTCTATGGAATTGGAAGAAGGCCTTCAAATCATATGAAGGTGGTAGAGGATTACAGGTGTCAAGACGAATGATAGGAGGTAGTTGTACCAAACTATTGTTTATGAGTTGTTACATGATTGTGTAGAGGGACTCCTTTAAAGGAGTAAGCTTATGATTATTTGATTTTTTTGGAGTAGAGAGGACTAAACCCTTCTAGGAAGGTGCTTTATCCACTATGGTATTGATCACTATTGATAAAACTATTTTTAAAGAAATTTTTATTTTTCTCATAATTAAAAGATGAAGAAGCACTAGATTGAACAATAGGAGCTAGTGAGGTAGATTCCTCAAACTAGCTAAGTGATTTCTGGTAATCTCGAAGTGCAGTGCATAGGTGTGTGAAAGATAAATATCTCATGAATAGAATCCTATCCTAGATCTGTGGCTACATGCTTCCTATGAAAACTTGTTGCACATCAGAGTTTGGCAAGGTTTAGGTAGTCTGTGAGAACAAAGACTTGTATCATAAAATGAAGTCAGTCACTTTTTCATTTGGTCCTTGCTGATAGTGGATAAGCTCAGTGAATGTGAACTGTAGGCAAATGTTAGCTTGGAAATGTTAAATAAATTGATTAATAAGGCTACCATGTGGAGAATTAAATGATAAGGAAACCCTGGTAGAACAAACCCATATTGATTTATGGGGTTCGTGGTACTTCTAGACAAACCAATACCTACACTACTATGTTGTGGAGCACTAGTAGCCATCTAATAAGAAGTAAATATATGAATCCCTAATGGAAGGAGAGGGAGAGAGAGCTAGCTTCTAGTAATGTTTGACTGGGAGTCCTAGGAATCTATAACATATCTTGCTAATGGCAATGTATCGCTATGCAGGATATGAGAAATTCCATGTGGGAGATCAAAACCCTTATAACGACCAATTAACATAACATAGAGAACATTGACCAAAGGTAAAACACTATTGGCTATATTCTCATGGCATAGAAAATTCTGATAATTAGCTGGATGGTAATCTAAGTGATGATTTTTCTATAGAGGAACATAGCTAAAGGCTACCTCATGATCAAAGGCTTCTTTGACATCATGATAATAGGTCATGGGAATAGTCTTGGAAGTAAAGAAGAAAAAATATTTGTGCTAAGTTGCTTAGAAGAAGAAGTTGTGAAGTCTGAAGTAGAATGAATAGGTGAGGTAAGATTCATAGAATAGGCCATGTAATGGTGTCTAATACTCCTACACAACATAAATTTAGAATTGGAAGAGTGAGTTGTGAATCTCATAAGCTACACAACACACAATATTATGTGTTGAGAAAGAAGAAAGTTTTTGTTCTAGATGTTTATGAACAGTAATTTCACCAAAATGTAAGGTGAACCACAACAATGAAGAGAAGGTTTTAAAAATTTTATAACACATTAGGTTGACCAAAATGTAAGGTAGGAAAAACTTCTCCTCAATTGAATATATCAATTAAGAGAGTTTTTCGCTAACCATACACCTAGGTTCTTTTGTTTCATGTTCTAAATGTACACTAAGACATGTCTTACATAACCACTCGAGTTCCTAGCAAAGCACAACAACTAGACTAGAATGATTTACAATGAAGGAAAGAAAATAAAACTATTGGAAATGAACAAATACAAAAATAATTTGAAGAAACCAAAAGAAGAAGTGGAAATAAGACCAAAAAAGGAACCTGTCACTAAGAGGAGGAGCTCATTGTCTTGGATGATAGCATACTATGGGGACATCTACACTAAGCACTGGCATCCTCAAAGCCACAAAAATAAAACTGATTCAATCTACATGACTTTAGGATGTCTATATAGAACAAAGATAAACAAATAACACTCCCAATAGCCTCCAGGTGACATAGACTTGAAAATAAAATTAAATAGGCTATTGAAATGAAGAGAAATGAAATAGAAAGGAAGAGACGAAGACTAATGAAACCTCCATGTATTTGAAAGTCTTCACTCTGATAATACTTGCATAGAATAGAAAAAAAATGGTTGTGCTGCTAAGGATCTTGCCTCAGTCAAACCCTAGTTTTGGTCTCTTGACCTACATGAGAAACAATTGATAGAAATATTTTTAAAAGCAAAGAAATGTTTGTGTTCCTATCCTACGTGTGTCTAGGAAATTAGAGTAGTGAGAATGCAAGTAAAATAAAGAGATTTCTTCCCTAGTCTATAGGGAATACAACCCTTGATCACACAACAAGATAAAGAAAGATGGTGGTCTACACCATGTAACACAAACAAATGGTGGTTTACACTGAGAAAATAACTACACTATGCATAAAATGATTCAAACAAGAAATATAAAACTACACAATGAAATAATATTACCAATTTGAGTGGAGAAGAGGAGGATACAATTCCTCAAGAGTTGAAACTTGATGCATAGATTACAAATACCCACCAAGAGATAGAGCCTTCTGAATGAATACAATACCAATAAAAGTCTCCAAGATCTAGTGAAGATGATACCATAATACAAGAGTGCATCCAAAAACTCCCAATAACTGCTATAGAGATAGAGATTACCCAAGGATTTCCAAAAATTGCAGAGAAGAGAGCCAAGAAGATTTCTTTTTGACTTTTTAGAGTGAATAAAAAATCCAATAATTCCCCTAAAAGGAAGGATTAACTTGAAATAGAAATCCAAGAGACATTTTGTGCCTCGAAAGGGTGTAACAAAATACTACCATCATCACTAAAGGCATCTTGTAATGCCCACGAATAGTCACTTGATGCCAAAAGGATGCCAGAATCTAGTGTGTCATGCAAACATCTATGCATAGCACTCAAGTCTAGGTGATTTAAGTTCCTAGTTACATGGGACACCTTAGGACAATGCAACTAAAAAATTATTGGAACAAAATTTGATAAATTTAAGAGAAAGAGGCTAGAATAAAGAAAACATTAGCCTAAAATGTAGTAAGGAGGTGAAAGCATTGAAGTGGTTCTCAAACATAGTGCAAAATTGCAAAGGTATGCAATTTTTGACGTTACAGATAACTAATGGATCCTATCACTCTTGAGGAATTAGACAAGGTTTGTTGCAAGTTTGTGCCTAATCGGTGTTGTCATTGATGTCAACATATCTCTATTTCCATTGGTGTCAACTGTGCTCTTACTTTGTTGAGGATATTGATAAAATTAGCCCCTCTAATGATAACAATGTGTTGCAGTAGAAATAGTGCATTACATCCAGAAGAACAGTCTAGAAGAATGCTCTGCATTTCTTGAAGAATGAATATCTTTAACTAAGGATTGGAAGTTATTTTGAAGCTTGTCTGAAGATGTTATATTCTAAGTTTGAGCCTTTAGTATGAAGAAATGATTGAGATATGTTCACCAAAGTGAAAATAGCTTTTTCCATGTCTTGTGGTAACAGGGAGAAAGTGTTTTGCTCCACATTCCTCTACATTGAAGTATTTTGGTCTGCGGTTTTGGAAGTAAGTTTGAGATAATTTTAAATGCCTTCAAGTGTAATGGCTCATGATTTGGTGGTCCATAAGCTATCTTTTTACTCACGACAGTGGCTGACAGTGTTGTTCTTGTGCTCCAGTTTAAAGAATCTTGTTGTTCGAGTTGTTAGAGATAGTGTGGTTATTCTTGGTGATTTTAGTGTGCTTTTGGATGTCTCTTGATCATGCTTCTACATTTGGATTGGTCCGCGAGGTGTAATTCAGATCGTGCATGAAGCATGTTCTTGAGAATACTTGTGTTAACATCAATCTTGGCCGACCTGGTTGAATTCATCACTTGCGAAGATACATTGAAGATTGTGATAGCATGTTGTAGTGTGGAAGATTGTGTTTGAGTCCCAGCTAAAGCATGGCATGATTCACCTACATTCTTACATATTTTCCTTAGCTAAATTTGTATTAGGTCTAGACCTATTTTATGTATGTTTGTAATGCTGACCTTGGAGATTGTTCCAACAGTTGATGATTCTAATGCTTACCTTGATGATCATTCCAAGGTTGATGTAGTGTATAAATACTTGTAATTGAGTCATGAAAATGTATCCAAGAGTGAATATATGAAAATAGAGTTAAGTAAAGTAGTAGAGCTTAACAGAGGTGTTTGCACTTCAATGGAACTAAACCTTGGCATGAACTAGATGATGTTATCCTAGTCCAACCCTTTGGCAGTAAGCCCTCTTTTGGTAGTGAGCCACCCTTTGGTAGTTAACCATCCATAGGCAGTGAGCCTTTCTTTGCAGTGAGAAATCTGGGCAGTGATCCCTGTAGACACTGAGCCTCTATTTTTTGGTATTGATATAACATATATATTTTTGTGGGCACCATGGTTTTTCCCTTCTAGGGTTTTCCACGTAAAAATATGGTGTCTCCTATATTGTTTATGCTTTTGTGTTGAGCTTCTCATTTAATGCTTTCATGGTTATATCTTAATATAAGTAATTGATAAGTTGATGATCATATTTGGTTAAAAGTTTTAGGACAACTGATTCACCCCCCCTCTCAGTTATCTGGTGTAGTTCAATAATTGGTATCAGAGCCAAGTTCCTCTAAAGAAAGCCTACCAGCTTGAGGAAGATCTAGGATGTCTTATAAGAAGGAAGCTCCACATCTTAATGGGACAAATTATGCTCTTTGGAAGGCACGAATGAAAAGCCATCTTCTTTGTCTTGGTTATAAAGTATGGAAAGCTACAGAAGCAAAATATACCATGCTTCCAAATGGTTTGATGATTGAAGATGGAATCAAAGAATATAAGGTGGATGTCAAAGAAAAGGATGCTCTACTAAGTTCTCTAAGTGACTCAGTGCTGACAAAAGTTGTGGACCTTGAAACTACAAGTGAGGTATGGGATAAGTTGAAAAATTTGTATGAAGGAGATGATTATGTAAAGAAGCCAAGCTACAAAGTCTGAAGGTGAAGTATGAGGGTTTGAAGATGAATGAAGATGAAAACATAACAACTTTTATGCAAAGAGTTGATGAACTTGTCACTGGAATAAAAGGTATGGGAGGAACTCTCGGTGATAAAGAAGTTGTGATGAAAATTCTCAAATCTCTACCAAAGTCATATAGTCACAAGGTAGCTACAGTTGAAGAATTCATGATTGTGAAAACTATTGACAGAGATCAGTTGCTTGGAAAGCTTATATCCTTGGAGATGAGAGAATTTGGTGATGCCTTGCCTAAAGTTGAATCAACCTTTAAAGCCAATACTTCAGTAGAGATCTCCAGAGTTGAGAAATACAAGGTGGATAATGACTTTGATGAAATTGAAGAAAACTTTGTTGACAAGCTTCAAAGAGGTTCTGGTAAGTTCAAAGGTAAATTACCTTTCAAAAGTTTCTCTTGTGGTAAAGTAGGTCATTATGCTTCCAGATGTTTTGAAAGAATTGAAAGAAATAGAAAGAAACATGAGAGCAGGGCTAGAGTCCCAAAGAAATGCTACTATGTCAGAGATTTTGATGATGAAGGGGTGACTGATGATGGATCTAATAATGCTAACACTAGTGCAGATGAATGCCTATTTATTGCTATTAAAAAGAAGATCCTATGTCTACTAATTTTGCTAGCTGTGTGAAGGATGAAAAACTAGTAGAAGAAAGTGCCTTGGCTGTTCAGGTTGAGAAAGATAAGGATGAATGGATTATTGATAGTGGATTCTCACATCACATGATTGATGGCAAAAGTAAGTTTGTAAGTTTTGAAAAGTATGATGGAGGACTAGTTAGGTTTGGAGATAATGCAGCTGGTAAGATTTGTGGAAAAGGATCCATTTCATTTGATGGAAAGCATAATACTGATAATGTTCTATATGTCAAGGGTTTGAAGCATAATATTTTAAGTGTTGGTTAGATGTGTGACAAAGGATATGATCTAAGATTCAAAGATAATCGGTGCAAGATCATGAAAAGTTTAGGGACTATGATTACTACTGGTAAGAAGACAAAAGGTAACATCTATGAATTGAAAGGAACAAATGATTATTGTTTATTAGCTTAGGCCGATGAAAGTTGGTTGTGGCATAGAAGGATGTGTCATATAAACTTGGATAGTTTGGTAAAGATAAGCTCAAGTCAAGCTATGAGAAATTTACCAAAACTTGTGAAACCCTCCAACTCAATTTGTAAGGAATGTCAGTTGAGAAAGTAGATAAGGACAAGTTTCAAGAGAAAAGAAAAATTATCTACTGGCTTGTTGGATCTAGTGCATACAGATCTCTGTGGTCCTACAAGGGTGAGAAGTCTACAAGGTGACAGGTCTTCATGTTGCTTATTGATGATTATTCTAGAATGACTTGGGTTACTTTTCCAAGAGATAAATCAAAAGCCCTAGAGAAGTTCAAATCTTTCAAGGTAATGGTTGAGAATGAAATAGATTTGAAGATCAAATGCTTGAGATATGATAGAGGAGGTGAGTGCACATCAAATGAATTCAACATTTTTTGTGAAGAGCATGGGATAAAGAGAGAGTTGTCTGGACCTAGGACTCCTTAGCAGAATGGAGTTGTGTAAAGGAAGAACAGGACATTTTAGGAGGCTGCTAGGATAATGATGAAGGAAGAAGGTCTGCAGGAAGTATTTTGGAAAGAAGCTATTCACACTGTTGTCTACATTCAAAATAGAGTTTAAGTGAAAGGTAATGGTACTAAAACTCCCTATAAATTGTGGTATGGAAGATTTCCCATAGTAAAATATTTCAAAGTCTTTGGAAGCAAATGTTATATCAGGAGAGATGAAGATCTAGGAAAGTTTGATGCAAGATGTGATGAAGGAATCTTTCTTGGATACTCTACCAAGAGTAAGGCTTATTGGTGCTACAACAAAAGGCTCAAAAAGATTGTTGAGAGTGCAAATGTAAAGGTAGATGAAGGCAAAGAAAGAATATCAAACTTGAGTTGTTATGAACCAAATGAACCTATGACTATAGAAATTGAAGAGAAAGATAAGCAAGCAGATAGTCGGGGTGAAGAAGAGGCTCTGAAAAGTGTTGTCAAGACTCTTAGGTATGTAAGGATCAATCATTCTCAAGATCATATTATAGGTGACAAGAACAAAGGTGTGCTAACAAGAAGAAGAGCTATAGAGGAACAAGTCAATTACTATTTGCTTTCAAAAATTGAATCAAAAAATGTGAATGAAGCATGCAATGATGAAAATTGGGTAAATGCAATGGAAGAAGAACTACTGCAGATAGAGAAGAATGAAACTTGGGAATTAGTTCCTAGACCTGCTGACAAAAATGTTATTGGAACTAAATGGGTCTTTAGAAACAAGCTGAATGAAAATGGAGAAGTTGTAAGGAATAAAGAAAGACTTGTATGCAAAGGATATTCTCAAATTGAAGGGATAGATTTTGAAGAAATCTTTTCCCCAGTAGCTCAGATTGAAGCAATCAGAATGTTTTTGGCATTTGTAGCTCACAAAAATTTTAAGGTATATTAGATGGATGTGAAATCTGCCTTCCTGAATGGTGAATTAGAAGAGGAAGTATACATTGAGCAACTAGAGGGATTCCAATTGTCAAATCAAGGTGATATGGTATGCAAGTTGAAGAAAGCATTGTATGGACTCAAAAAAGCTCCTAGAGCCTAGTGTGCAATGTTAGACAGGTATTTATTGCAATTGGGATTTAGTAAAGGCACTACAGATAGCAATCTGTACTTCAAAATCAATGATGATCACATCTTGATTGTTGAGGTCTTTGTTGATAACATTATCTTTGGAGGAAATGAAGGTATGTTCATAAGGTTTGCTGGTGAGATGAAAAATGAATTTGAAATGTCCATGTTTAGTGAAATGAATTTCTTTTTGGGTCTGTAAATTAATCAATCAGATAAAGGAATCTTCATATCTCATTCTAAGTATGTGAAAGAGTTGTTGAAGAAGTTTGGGATGGATGACTCTAAACCGGTATGTACTCCCATGGTGATTGGTTGCAAGTTGAGAAAAGTTGATGAATCACCTAAGGCTGATAAGAAAAATACAGATCCATGATTGGAGGATTGCTTTATCTAACTCAAACCAGACTTGATATTATGCATGTAGTTTGTCTTGTTGCAAGGTTTCAAGCTAATCCAAGAGAATCACATGTGATGGAAGTTAAGAGAATCCTGAGGTATTTGAAAGGTACTCCAGATTATGGCTTATGGTATCCAAAGGATAATGATTTCACTCGCAGTGCTTATACAGATGTAGATTGGGCCAAAGATGTTGATGATAGAAAGAGTACAAGTGGAGGTGCCTTCTTCTTGGGTAATATATTGGTCTCGTGGCTGAGCAAGAAATAAGATTCAATATCTTTGTCAACTACAAAAGCAGAGTATATTGTAGCAGCATGTTGTTGCACTCAAGTATTGTGGATGAAGTAGACTTTGAAGGATATAAGAGTTGTGTATGAAGATCCAATTGCAATCTTTTGTGACAATAGAAGTGCCATAAACATTTCAAAGAACCTAGTAATGCACTCAAGAACAAAGCACATATCAATAACATATCACTTTTTGAGAGAGAAGGTGACAGCGAATGAAGTGACATTGGAATATGTGTCCACAAAGGATTAGATTGCAAACATTTTCACTAAGCCTTTGCCTAAAGATACCTTTGAATATCTCAAAGAGAAGTTAGGGGTAATTGCCCCTTCTATCCTAAACTAAGATGCATATGAATGCATCAATCTAGTGGAACTCAAAGTGTCATTCCTTGATTTGGATTGATATTCTAAAGGCTACCTCTTAGGGGGAGTAGCTAAGTGTTTCTGGTAAAGTAAATGGATCAGAGAAATAGCATGCAAGTATGTTCCCTTTTCCATTAATGTCAAATAGGGAGAGAAATCATGTGAAAAAATTATGGGGAGAAAGAATGCAGTTGTGTAAAGAGAAAGGGGAGAATCTTGTCTTGATGGTCTTTTCAAATTTTCACATCATATGTTGCCATCAATGACAAAGGGCGAGATTGTTGAAAGTTTGTGCCTAATCATTGTTGTCATTGATGTCAACATATCTATGTTGCCATTGGTGTCAACTGTGCTCTTACTTTGTTGAGTATATTGAGAAAATTAGCCCCTCTGGTGATAACAATGTGTTGCAGTAGAAACAGTGCATTACATGAAGAAGAATAGTCCAAAAGAATGCTCCACATTTCTTGAAGAACAAATATCTTTACCTACATATTGGAACTTATTTAGAAGCATGTCTGAAGATGTTATATTCCAAGTTTGAGCCTTTGGTATGAAGAAATGAGTGAGCTATGTTCACTGGAGTGAAAACAACTTTTTCTATTTGTCTGGTGGTAACAGGGAGAAAGTGTTTTGCTCCGCATTGAAGTATTTTGGTTTGTGGTTCTGGAAGTAAGTATGAGATAATGTTAAATGCCTTCAAGTGTAATGGCTTGTAATTTGGTGGTCCGCAAGCTATCTTTTACTCATGACAGTGGCTGGCAATGTTGTTCTTGTGCTCCAGTTTGAAGAATCTTGTTGTTAGAGTTGTTAGAGATCATGTGGTTGTTCCTGGTGATTTAAATGTTCTTGTGGATGTCTTCTGATCATGCTCCTACATTTGGATTCATCCGCAAGGTGTAATTTAGATTGTGCATGAAGCATGTTCTTGAGAATACTTATGTTAACATCAATCTTGGGCGACCTGGTTGAATTCATCACTTGTGAAGATACATCGAAGATTGTGTTTGAGTCCCAGCTAAGGCATGGGGTGATCTGCATACATTCTTACATCTTTTCCTTATATAAATTTGTATTAGGTCCAGACCTATTTTATGTATGTTTGTAATGCTGACCTTGGAGATTGTTCCAATGGTTGATGATTGTAATGCTGACCTTGATTATCATTCCAAGGTTGATGTAGTGTATAAATACTTGTAATTGAGTCATGAAAATGTATCCAAGAGTGAAGATGCAAAGATGAAGTGAAGTAAAGTAGTAGAGCAGAGCAGATGTGTTTGCGCTTCAATGGAACTAAACCTTGGCATGAAGTAGATGTTGTTATCTTAGCTTAACCCTTTGGTAGTAAGCCTTCTTTTAGCAGTGAGCCACCCTTTAGCAATGAGCCATACGTAGGTAGTGAGCAATCTGGGTAGTGAGCCCCTATTTTTTAGTATTGATATAACATATATATTTCTGTGGGCTAACACCCACTGTAGTTTTTCCCTTCTAGGGTTTTCCACGTAAACATCTGGTGTCTCCTATGTTGTTTATGTTTTTGTGTTGAGCTTCTCATTCAATGCTTTCATGGTTATATCTAAATATAAGTAATTGATAAGTTGATGATCACATTTGATTAAAAGTTTTAGGACAACTGATTCACCCCTCCCCTCTCAGTTGTTCGGTGCAGTTCAACAAAGTTATCCTCTAAATGAAGAAAGGTAAGTCTCCTAGTCCTAATGGATTCCCTATTGAGTTCTTCTAGGCAATCTTGGACATCCTACAGGATGATCTTCTTGAAGTGGTATGTGAATCAAAAACTAATAAGAATATTCTTTGAGAAATTATTTATACTTTTTTGGGTTTGATTCCTAAGAAAGTGGGGGCTAACACTTTTAATTTATTTCACTGTGTTTCTCTCTACAATGTTTCTTGCAAGATTATTACCAAAATGATTACTAATTATATGAAATAGATTTTGGATTATGTGAAATCATCTGAGTAGGGGGCTTTGTGAAGGGGTGTCAAATTTTGGGTGGGATAGTTATTACATTAGAAACCATTCATTACATGGGGTGTTCTAAGGATAAGGCCATGTTTATCAAGATGGATATGTCCAAGGATTATGATAGGGTCTAGTGATCCTTCCTCATAAATGTTTTATCAAATTTTGGTTTTTGTTCTAACTAGATTGAGTGGGTCATGAGTTGTGTTGATTCATCTTCCTTCTAGTTTTTTATTAATGGTATCATGTCTTCTATTTTTTTTATCTTCCATAGGGTTGTCAAAAGGTGATCCCCTTCCCTCTACCTTTTTATTCTTATGGTTGAGGAATTAGGAAGGTTCCTTAATTAGCAGAGAGTTACTAGGAGTGTTCAAGGTTGAAAAATGGAAAGTGGTCTTGCTTCTTGATGCAGGAGCATCCCAGGTTGAAGAGCAATCTTGCATCAACCAAAAATATTGTCATTCTTTCTTTTCTTTCATTTCCAGTTTAGTACAGTCATTTGTAGTTTTGGCATTTTGTACTGCATTTTACCACATCTTCATATCAGAGCTCATGGAGCAGGGCTTAGCATCTACATAGTGTCATGTACATCATATTAATATTTCAAGTGATTTGGATTTATTTCCTAAAAGTTACCGCTATCAGAAGATCATTAGTTTTCACAGAACAGAGCATTCAAGCAATCAACTAGAAGGAGAAGGTTGCAGAGTAGTCCCATGACTTGTGAATCCAAATGAAACATCATACATGGCACATATGGATCAGATAGATCTTCCTTGAGGTTCACACCAAGTTTCATTCATTTGTGGAATAGTACCATCACACCAAGTTTCATTCATTTGTGGAATAGTACCACATGTTGTCCAGGCCAACCTACTTGTTTCTACACACTACATCTTTCATTGAAGTTTGTTTCTTCTTATGGCTGACGTGGAAGATTTCATGAGCTAAAAGATGATATATAGAGATCTCTCAGATGCATTAGGAAGTTAGTTCTTAGTTAATAGTTTTATAGTGTGATTTAGAGTTTAAAATTCTTTCTGGAAGGCACTTCAATGCCATATCTTGCATATTTGATGTAACCTGGAAAGTAGGCCTATGAGCCCTTTGATTGTAGCCTGCATGTTGCCATCATATGAGTACCATAATTCTTTGATATTCTAAATATATGAATCTTCCATTCCATTCTATGATTGTCTTGTTTTCATTGTGTTTACTCTAGCTGCATGGTTTGGATATGATTGCATCAAGTGGTATCAGAGTGAAGTATTGAATACTTTGGGAATTGAACGCATTATGTAAGATCTTGTGGTGAAAAGAGCACCAACCTAAGGAAGTTTACTTGTCATTTTCATCAAAGCACCGATTGTGAGGTAGTTGCTACCTTGTAGTCAGATCGTCGAATTGAGGTAGTTGCATCAGATCCTAGAAAGATATGCCACCAAGGAGGATGCCTGCTATGGCCAATGTTGCTAGAAGAATGGAAGAAATGATTGAGATGATGATGACAATGAATGTTTGATTGGATGTTGTAGAAGAAGATAGAAGAAGAGGACTAAACCCTATACATGATGTTGAAAGTGATGATGAAGAATTTCAATCTATTGACCAAAATGAAAAAGCCCTAGAAGAAGAAGAATTTGATTAGGTGAAGATGTTGAAAGCTATTTATAAGATTTGAAAGACACCTAGAGTGGATGTACCAAACTATACTTCTAATTTAAATCCCAAGGAATTGATTGATTGGATAAATGATTTGGAGGAATACTTTGAATATGAAGAAATTGAAGATCCAAAGAGAGTAAGATTTGCAAAAACTAAGTTGAAAGGACATGCTACTATTTGGTGGAAAGAAGTTCAATTGGATAGGAATGGGAGAGGAAAAGAAAAGATCATAAAATGGGATAGGATGGTGACAAAGTTGAACAATCAATTCATATGTACTGACTATGAGTTGGAATTGTTGAAGAGATGACAAAACCTAAGGCAAAAGGAGAAATCTATGAAAGAGTATACTGAAGAATTTCATAAGATGATCATAAGGACTAGACATAGTGAAGCAATCAAGGAGAAAGTGGCAAGATACATAAATGGATTGAGGATGAACATTCAAGAAGAATTGAGTTTTGTGAGAATGACAACAATAGAAGAAGCATATCAGTTTGCATTGAAAGTTGAAGACAAGTTGCATAAGAGGCATGAGCAAAGACAGAGAGGTAGAGGAGTTAAATTTCAAAGAGGTAGAACATATTCTAGAGGAGAAAGACCTTATGCGGAGAAAAACAAAGAAAGTAGCCCAAACTGGAAGGAAGAAAAGGACAATAATTCACACTACAGAGGGAGAGATGATCTAGAAGATTCTACTGCAATAGGAGAGGGAACCATAATTCTTACCAAAATGAAGGATACAAGAAAGATGAAAGAGGGTTTGAAAAGAGATCATTTAGAGGAACTTGTTTTAAGTGTGGAGGTGAAGGACATAAAGCATTTGAATGTCATCAAGGAAGTACAAGCAAGAGAACAAAGAATAGTGCAAGAGCAACTTATGCAGAGGAAGAACCTGTTGGATCACCTAGTTTAGTTGGAAATATAGAGAAAGAAGAATAATTAGTCATGAGGTGAGCACTATTTCAAGCATAGACAACCAATGAACCACCGTAGAGGAGAAGTTTGTTCTAGACAAGATGTAAATCAAGAGGTAAATGTTGTAGGATTATCATTGATAGTGGTAGTACTGATAATTTGATTTCAGAGGAGATGGCGACTAAGCTAAACTTGGAGAGATTGAAACATCTGAAGCCCTACAATATAGCATGGATTCAAGATGAACACAAGGTATTGGTGAGTAAACAATGTTTGGTGAAATTTCATATAGGATCTTATAATGATGAGGTATTGTGTGATATTATGCTGATGGATGTATGTCATATATTGTTGGGGAGACCATGGTAATGTGATCGAAAGACTATACATGATGGGAGAAAGAATGCTTATAGTATAACATCAAATGGGAAGAAACATATCTTGATACCTTTGGAAGATGAGCCTAAGAGTGAAGTATGTGGAAATGCTAGAATCTATTTGGTTGATGGAAGGAAATTTCTGGATGAATTCAAACATGAGAATATGTGTTTTTCTTTTATTCCTAAGAAGTATGGAGCCCTAAGTGCAGAGACTTTTAACAGAAAAGAAGAAGAACCACCAACATAGGAGATAATTGAATTGTTGATAGAGTACCAAGATATCATATCAGATAATGTTCCTAAAGGATTGACACCAATCTAGAATATCAGTCATCATATGGACCTTATACCTAGAGCTAGTTTTCCTAACAAAGGAGCACACTAGATGACACTAGCGAAGAATGCGGAGTTGAATAGACAGATACAAGAATTATTGAGGAAAGGAATGATCAGAGAAAGCTTAAGCCCATGTATGGTACCTAGAGTACAAGCACCAAAGAAAGATGGAGAATGGAGGATGTGTATAGTCTCTAGAGAAATCAAGATCACAGATAAGTATAGATTTTCATTGCTAAGGATGGATGACATCATGGACTATTTGAGTGGAGCAAAGTATTTCACAAAGAAAGACATGAAGAGTGGACACCATCAGACTAGGATTAGATAAGGAGATGAGTGGAAGACTGCATTCATGACAAATGAGGGATTGTATGAGTGGTTAGTGATGTCATTTGGATTGACTAATGCATTGAGTACTTTCATGAGGTTGATGAATGAGGTTTTGAAGAAATTCTTGGGTAAGTTTTTTATGTATACTTGGATGAAATTCTAATTTTCAATAAGACAAAGGAGGAAGATTTGTGGCATATTAGACAAGTATTGTAGAGGTTGAGAGAAGATAAATTGTTGATAAACATCAAGAAATGTAGTTTCATGAAGGAAGAATTGGTATATTTAGGATTTGTGATTTCTGCGGAGGGATTGAAGATGGACCTTGAGAAGGTTAGAGAAATTGTTGAGTGGCCAACACCAGAGAGCATTGGGGAGGTAAGATCATTTCATGGATTAGCAAGTTTCTATTGGATGTTCATTAGAAATTTTATCTTAATATGCACACTAATGACAGAAACATTGAGAGGTGATAGAAAATATTTCAAGTGGACATCAGGAGAAAATAAGAGTTTTGAGTTATTGAAGAAGAAAGTGACCGAGCAACTAGTGTTAGCATTACCAGATTTTGACAAAGTATTTCAAGTAGATTGTGATGCTAGTGGAAGTGCAATACGAGTAGTGTTAAGTCAAGAAGGGAGACCAGTAGCATATTTTAGTGAGAAGTTGAATAATGCAAGGAGAAGATATTCAGTTTATGATTAGGAGTTCTAAGTCATAATTCAAGCTTTGAAGAAGTGGAGACATTACTTGTTGCCTAAGGAATTTGTATTATGCACTGATCATTACACTGATCATCAAGATTTGTAGTATCTGAACAGTCAAGGAAAGTTGAATCAGAGACATATGAGATGGGTAGAGTTCATGTAGAGTTACACATTTCTATTGAAGCATAGGAGTGGGAAGTCAAACAAAGTTGCAGATACATTGAGCAAAAGAAGGAATTTGCTGACAAAGATGAGAGTAGAAGTATTAGGTTTTGAAGAACTGGAGCATATGTATGAAGAAGACCTTGATTTTATAGAACCATGGAAAACATCTAAGGAACCTATTGTGATAGATAGAAGTGGTTAGATTATTTTATTCAGGAGGATATGTTGTTCAAAGGAGATCAGTTATGTATACCTAGAAGTTCAATGAGAGATGATTTGATCAAGGAGAAGCATAGTGGTTGATTAGTAGGACATTTTGGAATTGATAAGATAGTGGCTTTGGTAAGTGAACATTACTTTTGGCTTCATATATATAAGGATGTAAGGAAGTTTGTTCAGAGTTGTAGAGTTTGTCAAGTTCCAAAAGGGAGTAGCTAGAATATTGGTTTGTACAAATCTTTGATAGTACTGGAGAGACCTTGGGAAGATATAAGCATGGATTTCATATTAGGTTTGCTAAGAACACAGAGGGGATATGATTCTATATTTGTAGTAGTTGACATATTTTCAAAAATGTCACATTTCATTCCTTGTAAGGAGACAAATGATGCAGTGCATGTTTCTGACCTATTTTTCAAGGAGATTGTGAGATTGTATGGATTACCTCAGAGTGTAGTTTCAGACAGAGATACAAGATTCATTGGATATTTTTGGAGGACATTGTGGAGGAAGATGAAGATAGACCTAAAGTTTAGTTCAACATTTCACCCACAGACAGATAGACAAACAGGATTGGTAAATAGGAGTTTGGGTAACTTGTTGAGATGTTTAGTAGGAGATAAGGTAGGAAATTGGGATCTAATTCTACTGCAAGTGGAGTTTGCATACAATAATTCAGTGCTCATAGGAGTACAAGGAAGACACCATTTGAGATTATGATCAGAGTGAAACCTAGAGGAGTTGCAGAGTTGAGAGACATCAGTATGGAGACTGAGAGAACTGTAGAGGTTGAAGAATTTGCAGGATACATGGAGACACTACATAATCAAGCCAAGAAGCATTTGGAGGAAATGAACAGTAAGTATAAGGAGCAAGTAGATGAGAAGAGGAGACATATAGAATTTTTAGTGGGAGATGAAGTAATGGTATATTTGAGAAAGGAGAGATTTCCAGTGTGGACATACAACAAGTTGAAGATGAAGAAGTTGTTGGCAAGAGACACTATATGGATTCATGGTTGTTGTCATTGATGGCAACAAAGGTCATCCCACATATCCGCAAGTCATGATGTATCTCTACCGGAAGTCAGAATAAAGAATGTTGTGGTCCGGTGAACAAGAACAGAGCATGTGGCAAGGTCCGACAGATTGGTCCGGATCTCTCAGAGGAAGTGTCTTGGGGCAGTGCGGATTTGGGGAAGTTAAGAGGACTACCTTGAGTGGTATATTCCAAGGATTTAGCCTCCGGTGATGGACAAGGAAAAAGATATGAACAGTTGAGTATCGGATTCCTGAGAGACAGTGAAAACAGAGGAAGAACTGACTGACAGAGTATCAGACTACTTTCTGGATGTGTTACTATTGATGATAGAGGTTGTGAAGGCATGAATCATGTTTGGCCAACATAATTAATGATATCTACAAGTATATGCTTGATCCACATTGCTTGGTGAGGAAGGATTCAGCCGACAGAACAAGAGTTTGTAAGAAACTAGACTGTTCCAGATGCCGACTAGAAAGGTGATGAAATCACTTGTGCGGATATATATAGAGGATGGATTTAGTTGTGAAGTGTGTGATGGTGCGAAGATATATGCGAAGAAGTCCAGAACAGAGCAGAAGTAGCAAAAAGGATCCGGTATGTGAAAGATAGCAGAATAAAGAACAGAGGAAAGATGAAGTGCAGTAGATCAGTGTACTGAGCCTAACCGGAACTAAACTCCAGCATATGCAGATGCTTCCAATCAGTTCAAGACTGTGATTCTTATCACTTTGTAGACAGTGTGTCTTCTTGTAGGCAGTGGGCCTCTTGTGAGCAGTGTGCTCGGGCAGTGAGCCCTAATTGGCAAGTGCCATTTTGTAATTTCCTATTCTTCTAACAGAGAATAATTTTGGGTTAATCACCTCGTGGTTTTCTCCCTTAACAGGGTTTCCACGTCAAAAATACTGTGTCATGTGTTTCTTATTTCATGATTAATGTTTTTGTGTTTGATTCTATGCTGCATCAATTAAAAAGAAAGTTCAATAAGGGAAATAATTAGGATAACTGATTCACCCCCCCCTCTCAGTTATCAACAGAAGTTTGGACCTTGTAAGATACTTAAGAAGTTTGATTCAGGAAATACATATGAAGTGGAGCTACCAGAGACATTGGTTATATCACCCATATTCAACATTGCAGACCTATATCAGTATCATGAAGGAAAGCCAAGTGAGAACATTGGAGAAGGATTGAAGGATCAGTTACCATAGCAACAAATGGAGTAGATAGATGACATCTTGGATTGAAAAATTGGACACAGTACCAGAGGCAAGCAATATAGAGAATATTTGGTAAAGTGGAAAGGCAGACTGGAAGAAGATTCATCATGGATAACTTAGGCTGAGGTAGACTTCCTTGGTTTTACTCTAGCCCCACCAAAGTGAGGGACTTACTTTTTCAACAACCCCGGTTGTCTAATGTAGGAGGATCCCAGGTTATAGAGCAATCTTGCATCAACCAAAAATATTTGCATTCTTTTTTTTCTTTCATTTTTAGTACAATATAGTCATTTGCAGTTTTAGCATTTTGTACTACATTTTACTGCATCTTCATATCAGATCTTGCATAGTAGGACTTAGCATCTACAAAGTGGCATGTACATCATATTAATATTTCAATTGATTTGGATTTGTTTCCTGGAAGTTATTGCTATCAGAAGATCATTAGTTTTCACATAACAAAGCATTTGGGTAGTTAGCTAGAAGGAGAAGGTTGCGGAGCACTCCTATGACTTGCGGATCCAAATGAAACATCATACATGGCACATAAAGATTAGATAGACCTTCCTTGAGGTTTGCACCAAGTTTCATTCATTTGTGGAAGAATACCACATGTTGTGGGCTGACCTACTTCTTTCTACACGCTACATCTTTCATTGAAGTTTGTAACTTCTTATGGTCGACGCAGAGGATTTCATGAGCTAAAAGATGATATATCTAGATCTCTTAGATGCATTAGGAATTTAGTTCTTAGTTAATAGTTTTAGAGTGTGATTTAGATTTTGAATTTCTTTTCGGAAGGCACTTCAATGCCATATCTTGCATATTTGTTGTACCCTGAAAAGAAGGTGTATGAGCCCTTTGATTGTAGCCCGCATGTTGCCAGCATATGAGCACTGTAATTCTTTGATATTTTAAATATATGAATCTTCCATTGTATTCTATAATTGTGTTGTTTCTGTTGTGTTTACTCTAGCTGCATGGTTTGGACAGTTCATTCTTTGAATCCTCTGGCCATGACTACACCACTTCTCATTCTCATCTTCAATTTGTAGATGATGTTGCTTTAATGGGTCTTTCTACTATTAATAAGGTTGTTAGTTTCAAGAGATCTTTTGATACATATTTGGTTTGTTTAGGTCAATAGATTAATAAGGATAAGTCAAATATTTATTTCTTTAATAATCCTTTGGAAGTTCAATAGATAATTGTTTATATTTAGCGGTTTTAAATAAGGTAGCTTCCTTTGGATTATCTTGGTATCCCCTTATCATATAGTCTTCCTAATCATCTTTAGAGGAATAAGATTCTTGACAGGTTCAAAATGATAGTTAACCACTAGTATTTTAGGTGGTTAACATTTACAAGGCATCTTACAATTCTAGAATTAGTGTTGTAGGCTCTTCTTGTCTGCAGATTATTGGTGTTTTCTACTCCTAAATTTTTTCTAAAGAAGTTTGATTCTCTTTCCCTAAAATCTCTTTGGGAAGGGAATTTGGATTGTCATAAGTGGAATCTTATTAGTTGGGATCAATTTTGTAGGCCTAAGAATAATAGAGGTCTCGGTCTTAGGCACTTTGATTTTAATAGCCAAGCCTTGACAACTAATTTTTTTTGGAGATGGCATAGGAAAGAGGATCAACCTTTGGATAAACTTATTTTCTATATATGTTTACATGGTTTTCTTTTTGATGAGGTTCTGAGAATGGGTTTGGTTAGGCAATGCTTTATGATGTTGAATACTCTCAAGAAGGGTGCATTATTTGTTAAGTGAGACCTTTTTTTGGACAAATTATTAGAATCTTCATCCCCCAATGCTCACTTCCTTTATCCATCTTCACCATTTAAGTATTATTTTTCTAGAGGTTGGTTTGTCTAAGGTTTTAGACTTTAAGACTTCTCATTTGGTGGGGGAATCTCATATATATTCCTAGAAGGATTTGAATAGTTGGCCTTTCAGGGATGAGTTGGGTGCTCAAGTTGATCTATCCTCTATTCTGGTAGATTGGTCATAGTATTCTCTGGAGGACACTGATACTCTTACTTGGGGATATGATATGAAGGGAGTTTTTTTGATATCTCATGGATAACACATTTTACAATAAGAAAGAAATGGGTATAGATATTGCCCCTGGTGGAAAAATATCTGAAGTAAATATTGTTGGCCTATGTGTAACTTATTTCTATGGCTTCATTGTCAAAATAGATGTCTTACTTGGGACAACATAAGAAAGAGAGGTTTCCAAGGTCTGTACAAATGTGTTCTCTGTGGGGTTAACAAGGAGTGTGTAGTTCATGTTTTCTTCTAATGCTCCTTTTCTGACGGTCTTTGTGTAGATTTCCACATAGATCAAGAAGACAAATATCAATATTGAAAATAGACACAACATAACACATTAGAGAAAATAGATGAAGTCAACACTATATAATGGCCAAGAGGTGAATATAAATAACATAGAAGGGAAGCAAGCACTAGACATTTATTGAGGATAGGACTCCTCAATCAATGAGTAGTGGTGAGTTGACTTCCATGAAATTAGCTAGAGGTGGCTAGTGTGATAAAACTATGCAAAACCTCTCCAAGTATGCAACACCTCAAAGCACCATGTGTGAAATACACCTAACTAGGTTTAATACCTAAGTGTATGAAATATATATACACTAACATCCCCCTTAAGCATATCTTAGGTGGGCATAATAGAAATTGGTCCTAGCTATGAGGCCTAGTAAGGTACCAATGTACAATGCAAAGATATAAAACTAGGACCCAACAATTAGGACTGATGAGGTACCCAACTACAATGCAATCTCTCATAAATAGAGAAAGGTAGAAAACCCAATGGGAAAAAATACCCTCTAAAAGAGAGAAAAGAAAGTGAAGAAGGATAGAAAGTGCCACCCCCCAAAGATGATGTTGTCGTTGATGTAGACTGCACCCCAGAAGAGCTCGTAGACGAATGAACTTGCTCTTAGTAAATGGTTTGGTGAAAATGTCAGCAACCTTCTTTGAAGACTGGCAAAAGACTAATTCAATGATCTGACCATGAATAAGCTCTTGAACATAATGCATATGAATCTCTATGTGTTTGGTTCGTTGATGCTGAACCGAATTCCTACATATCTAAATGTTGCTTTGGTTGTCACAATAGATGACTGTGGGCTATCAGAAAGAAATACCAAACTTAGTAAGAATACCCTAAATCCATATAGCCTTAGTAGCTATGTTAATAGCTCCTCTGTATTCTACCTCTATGGATGATAAAGTAAGCATTTTGTTTCTTTTTAGACCAACTGATAGGACTTGAACGAAGTGAAAAATTTTAACCTAAAGTGGACTTGTAATTCCTAGTATCACTAGCCCAATCTACATCTGTAAAATGAACCAAATCAACCTTTGAACCAACTCTTTAATGAATCCCAAACCTAAGAGTACCCTGGAGGTAGTGAGGAATCCTCTTAGCTACTTTCCAGTGCAGCTCATGAGGTTCCTACATGAATCTTGAAATCATGCCAACTGCATATGAAATGTCTAGCTTGGTGTGGGTCAGATATATGAGACTTTGAACAATTTGTCGATACAAAGTAGCATTGACCAATGATGTAGTACATGAAGCCTCAAGCTTGACTCTAGATAAAAAGGGAGTCATAGATGGTTTATAGGTAGTCATGTGAAACGTTCAAGTAAATCAAGAGTATACTTAGGTTGTGTAAGAGTGATCCCTAAATCGGATTGTGAAATCTCAATGCCAAGAAGTAGTGCAATAAACCCAAGTCAGTCATGTCAAATCTATCCTAAAGTGATGACTTCACTACTGTAATGGCAAATGAAGTACTCTCAGTGATCAAAAGATCATCAACATATGTAACTAGTATCAAAATTGAGTCATCCTACCATCATAGATACACATTACGATCTGAATGACACCTAGTAAAACTTGAATCTAGGAAGTAGGAATCCATCTTGGCATACCAAGCCCTAAGGGCTTATTTGAGGCCATAGAGAGATTTCCTAAGTCTACAAACTAAGGATGAATCCTAAACAAATCTTGGTGGGTGTTCCATGTAGATTTCCTCCTACAGGTCTCTATGAAGAAATGCACTCTTCACATCATCTGATGTACTGCGCATCCATGTTATATGACTATAGAAAGTGTGAGTTGAATCAAAGTCATCTTGGTAATGAGTGCAAAGGTCTTTGTATAGTCAATGCCTGTAACTTGTGAAAATCCTTTAGCAACCAATCATGCTTTGTACTTATCAACTGACCCATCTGCTACAAATTGAGTTCGATATATCCATCTACATTAAACTGTCTTCCTTCCCTTAGGAAGAGAATTCAAATCCCAAGTGTGATTTTGGATTAAGGAATCATATTCCTCATTCATAGCAATATCCCACTTAGGAATGCCTAATGCATCTCTAAATGTCTGCGGATCAAAAGCCAAGGCAAAGAAGGAATGTGGCCCTCCTAAAAATCTAACTGAGTATGTCTGCCATCTGCTAAATCATATACCCACGAATGGGTAAGTGCAAGAAGATGGGGGGCCAAAAAGGGGTCTTAAGTGGCCACTTTTTTTCTGAAATTAGGAAATACTAGCCTTAGATGAGAAATTAAGCATAGTTACACTCAAAATTTGGAGATACAACCAAAACAATGTTCGTAGTGCTCCGAGTCTACTTTCTAAACTACTATTTTTTTTTAAATGGCATAGATTAAGGGGTTCAAAAGAGGGAGCCATAGAAGTTGGTGTTGTTTCTGTCAAAAAACCATAACATATCATGTTTTGTGGCTCCCTCAAAAGGTCAACTTTTTTTTGGTATTTTTAAAATCGCTTTAGTGAGAAATTAGCTAATAGCATGTAGTTTATGCCTAATTTTTTTGATAATTTTTTTATGAATATTTGATTTTTTACTAATTTTCAAAGTGGACACATCCTAAAAAATAGAATTTTGGCCGTGCTACCCCTATAAATTTTGAAAACTAATTGAAAATCATTTTTTTAAAAAAATATTTGTAGAATGGAGTCTAGTTTCTAAATATGTAATTTTTTTTTAAATTTCAATGAATAGTTAATTTACAATGAAAAAAGACCAAACAGTGGTTTTTGCCCAAAAACAGACACACAAACAAAAGAAATTAAAGATGAAAGGCTTAACATTGTTAAAATGTGAAAAAAATCACATCGTCAAATAGCCAAGAGAAAGCCTAACATTACCCAGGTGTTTGATTTGTTTGACCTTGAAACATGTACAAATCTGAGGGTTAGCACAAACAAAATTATGTGAAATCTTGAAGAATATGGAAAAACACGTATGTGACTATTCAAAAAGCACTCCAAGCCTTTGGGTTGGAAATCCAAAGCAAATTCCAAGCCCAAGGCTTGGGATTCCCAAAGCAAGACATAACGGGTGCGCATTATAACGCAAGCGCATTATAATGCACTCGCATTATGTTTTGCTTTGCATTTTTCCTTTTCCACAAGTCTGTTGTTTGTCATGTTTGACATAATGCGAGCACGTTATAACGCACTCGCATTATGTTCCCCTTAAATTTTTTATGTTCAAGTCTATTAATTATGTATGTATGTATGTATGCCTATATGTATGTATGTATGTATCTATGTATGCCTATATGTATGTATGTATGTATGTATGTATATATCTATGTATCTATGTATGCCTATATGTATGTATGTATCTATGTATGCCTATATTTATGTATGTATAGTGTCGAGGGTAGAGGAGGGTAGAGATGGGAGTGAGCCAGATAGGGGAGGAGAGGGGTGGATAAGGATTGCATGATTAAGGTTTAAGGTTGAGGGTTGAGTGTTTAGGGATAGGATTTAGAGTTTAGGGATAAGCGATTAGAGTTTAGGACCTTGAGGGATTAGGGTTTAGGGTTGAGGCTTTAGGGATAGCGTTTAGGGTTAAGGGTCAAGGGATTAGGTTTAAGGTAGAGTTTTGAGGGTAGAGGGATTAGGGATAGGTTTTAGGGTTGAAAGTTAGGGTTGAGGGATTAGGGTTTGAGGTATAGTTTAGTAGTTCTTGTGGATAGAGCCAGTAAACAATGGGAGATTATTTGCCTGTTTCATAACAATATACCTTCCCTAAGTGCAGGGTGGACAGCAAGAAACATAGATGTACCCTAATGCAAATCTTTTCTCATAATGATCATCCTTCTGATTTCAACTATTAATTACTCACTGTGGATGTACCATACGCAAAGCTTTTCTCATAGGGTTTAAGGCATAGTGTCAAGGGTTGAGGGTTGAGGGATTAGGTTTTAGGGTTGATGGATTGGGGTTTAAGGTATAGTGTTGAGGGTTGAGGGTTTAGGGTTGACGAAGATAAAGGGGCAAAGGCCCCATGGTGGGCGCCAAAAATGTTAGGGTAAAATGTGGTTTAATCAAATGAACAATAATAAACCCAAACATCAATAGAATAATGAAATCAAGAAAGGTAGATCAAAATGGAGCAATGAATCACAATGCAAACCTTCCCTGTTCCAAAGCTTCTATTGTTCGCCTAGTACAACCATCCTTTGCTGATGAAGTAGGCCCTCAGCGAGTGCACTCTTTTAGCTGTGTTGTAGGATGTCGGTAGTAAACGGCTAAGATGATAGATAATGCTGTGAAGTAGAGCTTCAAAGCAAAGGGTGATCTCAAGTAGATTGTATTAGGGGTGCCAAAGGTGCATGGGTAGAATTCTGCAGAGTAACAATACAAATAACCTGGATGAATAGAATGGAGGGATGAAGCTTCTTTTATAGACTCAGAAGAATGAGAATCAACGGTTGAGAAGAAGTGTGATGATCAACGGCTGAGAATGGTTGAGGAATGTGCAACCAATAGAAATATGACAAGTGTCCCACCTCCATCATGAAAGAGGGGATTTGACAACATTGATTGGAGAGTTAACTCTTTTAATTGATCAGTTAACAAACTTAATTAGTCAGTTGGAAGAATGAATTATGGAATTAACTGAATTGATTGAGGGATTAACTCAATTGACTGGTTAGTTAACACTTTTGATTGATTAGTTAACTAAATTTTGATTTGAGAAGAAATAGGACATGTGGCTGAGGGAAAATAAGGTAATTAAATATTTAATATATTTAATTACATGTGCAACCTAGTGAGGTGGACAGTGTGAGGTGGATTTTTGGAATTAGAACTTAGGATAGAGGAATTTGGTTTAATTAAATAATTTAGGATTATTTAATTGTGTGAGACATTAGAAGAATTTAGGGAATTTGATTAAATAAATTGATTTTATTTAATTATGGAATAGTGAACTAATTAAATAAATTTAGAATATTTATTTAATTGATAGAAGAATGGAATAAATATTTAGAATATTTATTTAGAATGAATCATGTCATTTTTAGGCGTATACATTTTGCCCCTCTTTGATGCAATGCAGTTTACAGCGTTGCTTCAAAGAATAAATAGTCTGATAGTGATACATGCCCCAGTTTGCCTCTGGTACAAGTTTAATGATGATTTAGGGTAAAATGCGGTTTAATCAAATGAACAATAATAAACCCAAACATCAATAGAATAATGAAATCAAGAAAGGTAGATCAAAATGGAGCAATGAATCACAATGCAAACCTTCCCTGTTCCAAAGCTTCTATTGTTCGCCTAGTACAACCGTCCTTTGCTGATGAAGTAGGCCCTCAGCGAGTGCACTCTTTTAGCTGTGTTGTAGGATGTTGGTAGTAAACGACTAAGATGATAGATAATGTTGTGAAGTAGAGCTTCAAAGAAAAGGGTGATCTCAAGTAGATTGTATTGGGGGTGTCAAAGGCACGTGGGTAGAATTCTGCAGAGTAACAATGCAAATAACCTGGATGAATAGAATGGAGGGATGAAGCTTCTTTTATAGACTCAGAAGAATGAGAATCAATGGTTGAGAAGAAGTGTGATGATCAATGGCTGAGAATGGTTGAGGACTGTGCAACCAATATAAATATGACAAGTGTCCTACCTCCATCATGAAAGAGGGGATTTGACAACATTGATTGGAGAGTTAACTCTTTTAACTGATCAATTAACAAACTTAATTAGTCAGTTGGCAGAATGAATTATGGAATTGACTGAATTGATTGAGGGATTAACTCAATTGACTGGTTAGTTAACACTTTTGATTGATTAGTTAACTAACTTTTGATTTGAGAAGAAATAGGACATGTGGGTGAGGGAAAATAAGATAATTAAATATTTAATATATTTAATTACATGTGCAACCTGGTGAGGTGGATTCTTGGAATTAGAACTTAGGATAGAGGAATTTGGTTTAATTAAATAATTTAGGATTATTTAATTGTGTGAGACATTAGAAGAATTTAGGGAATTTGATTAAATAAATTGATTTTATTTAATTACGGAATAGTGAACCGATTAAATAAATTTAGAATATTTATTTAATTGATAGAAGAATGGAATAAATATTTAGAATATTTATTTAGAATGAATCATGTCATTTTTAGGTGTATACATTTTGCCCCTCTTTGATGCAATGCAGTTTACAGCGTTGCTTCAAAGAATAAATAGTCTGATAGTGATACATGCCCCAGTTTGCCTCTGGTACAAGTTTAATGATGATAGGATGCCCCCTCAGGAGATTGGATGGGAAGAAGGTAGGAGGCGTGAGACGGACAATCTCACGAAGATGAAGGGAAGCTAGGTTAGAATGAAGAAATTGGTTGAAGAAAGAGTCAAATGATACGTGATGCAAGATGGAATGATGACACACACAAGCAAGCAAGCAAGTATGCACAAATGACACAAGAACAAACAAGGTATTGCCCCTGTCAAGTGGTAAACCAACGATATACTAATAATGATATACAATAATGTTGTCATGGTGGGGAACGATATATCCCTAGACCAACACGACAGGCGTGTTGTCATGGCGGGGAATGATAGATCCCTAGAGCAACATGAAGGATAGTGTTTGGTTTTAGGAAATGAAACGTGTCATGTAAGACGCGTATGTTGGTTTGATTTTGACAATGTTACATCTTGTATAAGACAATTGATTGATTAACTGATCGAGTTGGTTTACGACCAGACAAGGATCAAGACCACAGATTGTGATTGGATCATTTGTGCAAGATTGACTTGGCTTGATTGGTATGGATTAAGGATGGACCTATATTTTGATCATTGCTCAGACTGACTAGACAAGGATGAAAGATATGATGATAGATAGAAATATGATTGATAGAAGAAAGACTCGATAGAAGGACTCACAAGCTTTTGTAAACATTGATACTCTGCATTTTGTGGAGCTTTTTTATTGCATGGGATATGGATATATGGATGTATAAATGGATGTATGATGGATGCTTTGCTTTTGGAGTGCTTTATTTCATCATTGGGTGATTTATTTTTGGTACTTTTTCTGAAATGTTGTAAGTTAATACAAGCATCTAGGTATAATTGAACCGAGATGACCTGAGTATTGTTTACATGGATTTTGGATTTAGCAAGTTGATACAAGCATCTAGTCAAACTTGAATCTAGATGACCTGAGTGTTCCTTGCATTTCAACAAACAAGGATCGCCCTCATTCATGTTAGACCTTTGATGTCCTTGATGATCTTTTGCCGATCATGGCCTTAGACAAGGTGTCACATTACTAAAGCGGAATCCACAGATAGCAAACAAAGAAAATGATCATGCCCCCATCATAGCAGCTCTAGCTTTTGGCATCCTTGAGTAGCATAGAAAGACATGATAAGAAAAATCAAGACCTTGTAACTTAACCATGATTTCAATCCACAAAACATTCTTGCCATTAGATATTTTTTTCTTGCCGTAATTTAGATAGAATCAGTTAGAAGACCTTGGGTATTTGCTTTGCTTTAGATAGGTTAAGATGTTCATAGTCAAGATTTCTACTTGAATTACGGGTTCTGCTTGCATTTGCTTGTTTGGTGAGAAGATTGCACAATCCTTATTAGGGAGATGGACCCTAAGGGACTGACCTAGTGCCTCGGGGGCGCATTGCTAAATGGCCTTGCCTACGTGACGACGCAAAGGCAACGTAGTTTAGGGTAAACCCTAATGGACCTAAGATATGGATCAGACATGGGACAGATATGGATCGAACAAGACACAATATGGAACAGATATGGACTAGGCAAGACATGATATGGAACAGATGATACCGATAACAAGGAAACACCACGGATAGGTAGATTTATAGGTGATAAAGAATGGAATAGGTAGGTATGAGGATGGGCAATAGTGGATAGAAGGAAACAAGGATGTGATCTCCAAGGACTATGTCACATAAGAATAACATGCCCCATTGTAAGTAGAATACTTAGGATTTTTCATGGCAATGCTTACGACGATAGGAAGATGAGAGGGTAATGAAGGATTTGCATGGTTTGGAGGGATAAGGTATGTCAAGAGACACCTAAAACATTTGTCAACATTGTGCCCCCAATCTTCATCAAGACCAAAGAATAGAGGAAAGGAAGATTGGATGGATGGACTAGATGGTATAGGTAGAATAGGATAGGAAATGGTATGGAAGGAAACTGATAGGAGAGGAGTGATAGGCTAATGAGACAAGGTGTCCCCAAGTGTAGGTGACATAGAAGATCAACTTACACACGATGCCTATTTCCCTGGTTTTCATCATGGTACTTATCCAAGGTGCCTGTTTGCCAGATTTTCACCATTGGACGAAGGGATTTTTTTACTTTTTTCATTTTTTCATTTTTTTTTCTTTTTTTTTTTGGAATAGGAGAAGGTGAATATAGAAGGGAGGGACTCAAGTATCTAGTTCCTTGAAAGGTGACAGTCCCGCTAGATGGATGCTGTCATATCGACCATGACAAGTGTTGCTCATAGATGTTGGTAGGGGATTGCATGAAAGTGATATGGCGTAGGTAGATAGTGAATTATAATGCAGAATATGGGGGGAAGGTTTATGCAAAAAGCATGGACCATAGGAATAGGATGAGGAAGATATGTAGAATAATAGTGGAAGGAAGGGCAGATGGAGTTATACAGAAGTATTGTGGAATGGAAGGGAACCATGACCAACGGTTGCACATACTGTGATAAACATTGAAGTTGATTATGGGAAGGTGGTGTAGGAAGCAATGGAGAGTTTTTCTTGGTGGATGAATGATATAGGCCTTTAGGGACCCACATAGACTTTGCATTGTTTTGATTTTTGTTTGTCATGTGGGATGGAAGGATTTGATACTTTTGGATGGAATTGGAGAAAGTGGATGGTTGGGATTCATGAGAGGTGGATGCCTCATTTGACTTGAGGGCTTTTTGCTCAAGTACCCAAACCATTTTGCTTTTAGACTTTTCATGTGAAGGTATGAGTTTGGGTGTATGTAGCTTGTGTGCAGCTTTAGAGGTAATTGCTTGATGCTTGGGGACCCACACCTTTTTCAGTTTGGCATTGAGGTGTATGGGTGTATGCAACTTTTAAGATGGATGTTTCTTTGATTCTTGGCTTTTGTATCCTAGGTCATGAGGACTCATAGGATTTTTTATTTTATAGGTAGAGGCATCCACATTTTTGACTTTGAATGCTCTTGGGATGGTGGAAGTGAGGTTGGTGAAAGCTCCTTGTTTAGACAATATGTGCATTTGTCGGCCATGATTGGGATATTTAGAGGATTCATAGATGGATGGATAAGGTGTTGGAAGAAGTGGTGGTAGGATGCATAGGGGGCTATTAGGAGTTGGAAGTAGTGGAGGTAGATTGGATGGTGGAAGGTATATGGTCACATGCTTTTGACAAATGTAGGATGATGGAGGTGGAATGGCGACATATGTTTTGGGGATATGATAGGGTTTGTGATGGAAAGTAGTAGACTTAGGAGGAGTGGAGGAAGTACCAACATCTTGAGATTGCTCACCTTGGGGTATGTATCTAAGGCCGTATGAAGGTGGAGGAACATTGACATGGATAGGTTCCAAAATACCTTGTTCATGAAGGCCTAAGCCTTTACCTTGATAGTTCATATTCTGGAGTATGCGGTGGACCATGGGATTAGGTATAGGTGCACTAGCAGCGAGTTCCTTATTGGATGAGGAAGGTGAGATAGTGGATAATGGTTGTTGGTGTTCTAAGGAAGAACATTGATACGTGAAGGTAGTAAGCCCAAGGATATAAGATGACGGATTTGTAGCTTGGTCGATAATGGATGGTGAAGGATCGTTAGAATCTTGATCATCATTATGCTCTTTAGGATCTAAGTTATTGGGTTGATCATTCGTGTGCACTTGGGAGGCAAGTGTCTCATCAGAGGAAGTGAAAGTTGTTGGATCATGGATGGGATTAGATGGAAGAGGGATAGAAGAAATGGAGGCTTCTTGCTCACGAATGGGTATGGGATCAAGTTGTTCAAGGACATCTTCTTCATAGGGAATATCTTGATCATAGAACAAATAAAGGTTATGGATGGGTTGGAGTTGGGTTTCCATCTCCTATATAGGATCAAGTTGCTCATGGATAGCTTCTTCATCAAAGATAGTATCTTGATCATAGAAAAGATAAAGGTTATGCATGGGATGGAATTGGATTTCCTTCTCATGTAGAGGTGTTGGGAGATGGATAGGATCAAGTGGCTCATGGAGAGGTTCATTATTATGGATATCATCTTGATCATGGAAAAGATACATGTTATGGATAGGTTGCAAGAAAATGATTTGATCTTGACTTAGACTAGGGATTAATGTTTCCTCATGCTTAGGATTAGACTCTTGACATACCTCTTGGGTTGCTTGAATGGAAGTGGATCGCTCTTGGATAGCTTCTTGGTTGACAACATAAATGTTTGATGGACCTTGACTTTGGCTCATGGTAGAAGGCTCTTTGATAAGCTCAAGGAATTGAGGATCGCATGAAGGGGTTGTAGGATTTGACATGTTATTGGAAGCATCTTTTGTAAGGTCGAGGACCAAAATTTGGGGACATGGTTGATTCTCTGCTAGTAGCCCTTGGATCACATCCTTCATAGGTGTATGGGTAGATGAATGAGGGGATTTAGCTTTCTCCCTAGCTTTTCTCTAGTTGTATAAATTTAAAAAACTCTTTCCCACCACTCATCTGATTCTTTTTTGGTCCTCCATTTAGAGTTTGAGGAACTAGATGGTGGTGTTGGTGTAGAACTGGTATGTTTTGGAATATGTGTCTTAGAAGGTGGTGAGGGAGGATTCGTAAATGGGGTGGTATATGATTTCTGACTTAAGGTGGTGCTTGCCTTGTCATGAGTGTGGGAAAAGGATATATGATTTTGGGGCGAGGTGTAGCTGGTACTGGCATGTTCAGCTTGCAAGATTGTCATTTCTTGTTGTAAGACTTGGATTTGTTGAAAATTGTTGTACAATCTTGGGGTGAGGGACCTAAGTTTATCTGCAATTGCAGATATTGGAGTTTTTGAGCTATATATTCTAGTTGGTTTGTCATTGACACAAGACTGGAAAAGCTTACTAGTGGAAAATGTATGTGCATCAATAGTTAGTATATGCACAACAGGTCTAAATATATGCGCAGCTAGTCGGTACAAATGCGCAGGAAGAAATAATGGATGCGCAACTCTGACTTTTTTGCAAATTTTTGGAGTTTTTCTGTTGTTTTTGGTATTTTTGGCTGAAAAAAGGTCTTCTTGATATGATTTTATGAATTAACAGCAAGAAAACACAGCAAGCACAAAGAATATTTTATAGTTTTTTTATTGTTTTTGTGGTTTTTTTGACTCTATTTGGACTAAGAGAAAAAAAGCAAGTACAAAATCCTAGGCTCGAAATGGATTACAAGGGTTTTTGGCCACTAGAATAGGAGGTGTTTAATGAGGGCAACCGTTCAAGTGGTTACACATGCGGCGGCACTACTCTCCGTTATGGAGTCTCCCAGCCTCAAAGGGTTATGCCTTAGAGGCTTTTGGGGGAGGTTGGCCGTCGGTGTAATACAGCAGCACTCGTTGCAGGAGGTTTTCACCTCAAGCACATTTATTTTAAGTGGATTGGTAGGGCTTGGCTTTAGCCTGTTTCCACTCAGGGTCATTCCCACTTGGACAGGCGTACATCCAAGGGCAGGCCCCTCTAAAGGTTAAACAGATGGAATGATAAGTATGGCACTCTGGTCACCCAGTAAAGGGGAGAGCATAAGCCTATTGTCATTCATCAAGCACAGAAGACACTGATTAATCCAACCTAGTTAAAAGTAGAAAAACTAAATGAGCTATTATTACTTGTGCACTCACACTATTGTTAACTTTGAAGTGGTTAAAAAGATAGCATTGTTCATTACCGTTTGTAAGATAGCAATAATCTAACTATGGAAGATAGCATTATGCAGATATTGCAATGGTTCAATTACTCTCTTCCTAGTTAAGGCTATGTGGAATTTGTATGAACATTCGTTTTACTATCCTTTTATAAATTGAAGTGTGAGTTTAGTAAATGCAGCTAGATGAGTCTAAACTAGTGGCCTAACCTGCAAAATAGATCCAGAGTATTCTTGCAAAGATGTTAGCGTTAGCAAAAATCTTCTAAAAAATTCTAAAATCACTACCTACTACAGAAGCACCACTTTAGAGACTGAATGCACAGAAACAATCAATAGAAATTTGCATTTTTCTAACCCTAGTTTGTAAATATTTGGATAAAACTATATGTGGATTATCTCTTAGCTCAAATCTAACCTCACCATTGCATCTTGGAGGGCATTTCCATAAATTTGGAGTACAAATTTGCCTAGATTTCATGAAAAATAGAGCGTTTGGCGAAGAAAACAACGTTTTTGAAATTCACTGCAAAACAGATGCACTGCAGGAAGTAACATATGTGCTACAGGATGTAACATATGCACTGCAGAATTTAACATATGCGCTGCAGGATAACAGACGCACTGCAGGATGCAACAAATGCGCAGAATTAGTAAATGCACCGTATCAGAGGTCATATGCACTGAAACAGAGCGTATATGCATAGAAAGAACATATGCACCGTGAAAGAGGGTATATGCAGCGGAACAGTGTTTAAAAGCGCAGTAAGAATGAACAGATGCGCAGGAATAACATATGTGCCATAACAGTGTGTAGAAGCGTAGTATCAAAGCACAGATGCGTAGGAATAACAAATGCGCCGCCGAAATAGGTATATGCATCGCAGAAATGCTCAAATGAGCTGAAGTAGCCTATGCGTGACCTGTACAGAACTTCTCTTCAACAAAGCTTAGATTTTGATGAGATAAAGGGGTAAAGGCCCCACGGTGGGTGCCAAAAATGTTAGGGTAAAATGTGGTTTAATCAAATGAACAATAATAAACCCAAACATCAATAGAATAATGAAATCAAGAAAGGTAGATCAAAATGGAGCAATGAATCACAATGCAAACCTTCCATGTTCCAAAGCTTCTATTGTTTGCCTAGTACAACCGTCCTTTGCTGATGAAGTAGGCCCTCAGTGAGTGCACTCTTTTAGTTGTATTGTAGGATGTCGGTAGTAAACGGCTAAGATGATAGATAATGCTGTGAAGTAGAGCTTCAAAGCAAAGGGTGATCTCAAGTAGATTGTATTGGGGGTGCCAAAAGTGTGCGGGTAGAATTCTGCAGAGTAACAATACAAATAACCTGGATGAATAGAATGGAGGGATGAAGCTTCTTTTATAGACTCAGAAGAATGAGAATCAACAGTTGAGAAGAAGTGTGATGATCAACGGCTGAGAATGGTTGAGGAATGTGCAACTAGTAGAAATATGACAAGTGTCCCACCTCCATCATGAAAGAGGGGATTTGACAACATTGATTGGAGAGTTAACTCTTTTAACTGATCAGTTAACAAACTTAATTAGTCAGTTGGAAGAATGAATTATGGAATTGACTGAATTGATTGAGTGATTAACTCAATTGACTGGTTAGTTAACACTTTTGATTGATTAGTTACCTAACTTTTGATTTGAGAAGAAATAGGACATGTGGGTGAGGGAAAATAAGGTAATTAAATATTTAATATATTTAATTACATGTGCAACCCGGTGAGGTGGACAAGGTGAGGTGGATTTTTTGGAATTAGAACTTAGGATAGAGGAATTTGGTTTAATTAAATAATTTAGGATTATTTAATTATGTGAGACATTAGAAGAATTCAGGGAATTTGATTAAATAAATTGATTTTATTTAATTACGGAATAGTGAACTGATTAAATAAATTTAGAATATTTATTTAATTGATAGAAGAATGGAATAAATATTTAGAATATTTATTTAGAATGAATCATGTCATTTTTAGGCGTATACAGATAGTGTTTAGGGTTGAGGGTTGAGGGATTAGGTTTTAGGGTTGATGGATTAGGGTTTAAGGTATAGTGTTGAGGGTTGAGGGTTTAGGGTTCATGGATTAGCATTTAATGTCGAGGTTAGGGTTAGAGTGTCGAGGGTAGAGGGATTAGGTATAGGGTTTAGGGTTGAAGGTTTAAGGATTGAGGGTTGAGGCTTTAGGGATGAGGGTTTAAGGCTTAAGATATAGTGTCAAGTGTTGAGGGTGTAGGGATAAGGTTTAAGTTTTAAGGGTTAAGGGTTGAGGGATAGGGATTAGGGTTTAAGGTATAGTGTTGAGGTTTGATGGTTTCGAGATAGGGTTTAGGTTTGAGGGATTAGGGTTTAGGGTTAATGAATTAGGGTTTAATGTTAAGAGTTGAGGGTTGAGGGTTGAGGGTTGAGATTGAGGGATAGGGTTAATGTCAAGGGATTAGGGTTAAATAATAGTGTCAAGGGTAGAGGGATTGGGGATAGGGTTTAGGGTTGAAGGTTTAATGATTTAGGGTTGAGGCTTTAGGGATGAGGGTTAAGGGATTAGGGTTTAAGATATAGTGTCAAGTGTTGAGTGTGTAGGGATAGGTTTTAGGGTTCAAGTTTTAAGGGTTAAGGGTCGAGGGATCAGAGTTAAGGTTGAGGGATTAGGGTTTGACGTTGAGGGTTGAGTACATTGAGGTTCGAGGGTTAAGGGTTTCAGGATAGGGTTGAGGGTCAAGGGATTAGGGTTAAGGGATAGGGTTGGAGGGTTTAGGGATAAGGGATTAAGGTTTAAAGTATAGTATCGAGCCCATTGAGGGTCTAGGAATAGGGATAGCATTTAGGTATTAGAAATAGGGATAGCATTTAGGGTTTAGGGATGAGGGATTAGAGTTGAGGGATGACGGATTAGGGTTGAGGGTTGAGGGATTAGGGTTTAGGGTTGAGGATTGAGGGATTAGGGTTTAAGGTATAGTGTTGAGGGTTTAGGGTTGAGGGATTAGGATTTGACATTGAGGGTTGAGGGTTGAGGCTTTAGGGTTTAGGGATAGGGTTGAGGGTCAAGGGATCAGAGTTAAGGGTTGAGGGATTAGGGTTTGATGTTGAGGGTTGAGGGTTGAGGTTCAAGGGTCAAGGGTTTAGGGATAGGGTTGAGGGTCGAGGGATTAGGGTTAAAGTAGAGTGTGGAGGGTATAAGGATTAGGGATAGGGTTGGAGGGTTTTCTGATAAGGGATTAGGGTTTAAGGTATAGTATCAAGTCAGTTGAGGGTTTAGGAATAGGGATAGCATTTAGGGTTTAGGGATGAGGGATTAGAGTTGAGGGATGACGGATTAGGGTTGAGGGTTGAGGGATTAGGGTTTAGGGATAAGGTTTAGGGTTGAGTGTTGATGGATTAGGGTTTAAGGTATAGTGTTGAGGGTTTAGGGATAGGGTTTAGGGTTGAGGGATTAGGATTTGACATTGAGGGTTAAGGGTTGAGGCTTTTGGGTTTAGGGATGGGGTTGAGGGTCGAGGGATCAGAGTTAAGGGTTTGACGTTGAGGGTTGAGCGTTGAGGTTCGAGGGTCAAGGGTTTAGGGATAGGGTTGAGGGTCGAGGGATTAGGGTTAAAGTAGAGTGTGGAGGGTATAAGGATTAGGGATAGGGTTGGAGGGTTTAGGGATAAGGGATTAGGGTTTAAGGTATAGTATCGAGTCAGTTGAGGGTTTAGGAATAGGGATAGCATTTAGGGTTTAGGGATGAGGGATTAGAGTTGAGGGATGACAGATTAGGGTAGAGGGTTGATGTATTAGGGTTTAGGGATAAGGTTTAGTGTTGAGGGTTGAGGGATTAGGGTTTAAGGTATAGTGTTGAGGGTTTAGGGATAGGGTTTAGGGTTGAGGGATTAGAGTGTAGGGTTGAGGGATTAGGATTTGACATTGAGGGTTGAGGGTTGAGGCTTTAGGGTTTAGGGTTTAGGGATAAGGTTGAGGGTCAAGGGATCAAAGTTAAGGGTTGAGAGATTAGGGTTTGACATTGAGGGTTAAGTGTTGAGGTTCGAGGGTCAAGGGTTTAGTGATAGGGTTGAGGGTCGAGGGATTAGGGTTAAAGTAGAGTGTGGAGGGTATAAGGATTAGGGATAGGGTTGGAGGGTTTAAGGATAATGGATTAGGGTTTAAGGTATAGTATCGAGTCAGTTGAGGGTTTAGGAATAGGGATAGCATTTAGGCTTTAGGGATGAGGGATTAGAGTTGAGGGATGACGGATTAGGGTTGAGGGTTGAGGGATTAGGGTTTAGGGATAAGGTTTAGGGTTGAGGGTTGAGGGATTAGGGTTTAAGGTATAGTGTTGAGGGTTTAGGGATACGGTTTAGGGTTGAGGGATTAGAGTGAAGGGTTGAGGGATTAGGATTTGAAGTTGAGGGTTGAGGCTTTAGGCTTTAGGGTTTAGGGATAGGGTTGAGGGTCGAGGGATTAGGGTTAAAGTAGAGTGTGGAGGGTATAAGGATTAGGGATAGGGTTGGAGGGTTTAGGGATAAGGGATTAGGGTTTAAGGTATAGTATCAAGTCGGTTGAGGGTTTAGGAGTAGGGATAGCATTTAGGGTTTAGGGATGAGGGATTAGAGTTAAGGGATGATAGATTAGGTTTGAGGGTTGAGGGATTAGGGTTTAGGGATAAGGTTTAGGGTTGAGGGTTGAGGGATTATGGTTTAAGGTATAGTGTTGAGGGTTTAGGGATAGGGTTTAGGGTTGAGGGATTAGAGTGAAGGGTTGTGGGATTAGGATTTGACGTTGAGGGTTGAGGGTTGAGGCTTTAGGGTTTAGGGTTTAGAGACAGGGTTGAGGGTCGAGGGATTAGAGTTAAGGGTTGAGGGATTAGGGTTTGACGTTGAGGGTTGAGGGTTGAGGTTCGAGGGTCAAGGGTTTAGGGATAGGGTTGAGGGTCGAGGGATTAGGGTTAAAGTAGAGTGTGGAGGGTATAAGGATTAGGGATAGGGTTAGAGGGTTTAGGGATAAAGGATTAGGGTTTAAGGTATAGTATTGAGTCTGTTGAGGGTTTAGGAATAGGGATAGCATTTAGGGTTTAGGGATGAGGGATTAGAGTTGAGGGACGACGGATTAGGGTTGAGGGTTAAGGGATTAGGGTTTAAGGTATAGTGTTGAGGGTTTCAGGATAGGGTTTAGGGTTGAGGGCTTAGAGTGAAGGTTTGAGGAATTAGGATTTGACGTTGAGGATTGAGGCTTTAGGGTTTAGGGTTTAGGGATAGGATTGAGGGTCGAGGGATTAGATTTAAGGGTTGAGGGATTAGGGTTTGATGTTGGGGATGAGGTTCGAGGGTCAAGGGTTTAGGGATAGGGTTGAGGGTCGAGGGATTAGGGTTAAAGTAGAGTGTGGAGGGTATAAGGATTAGGGATAGGGTTGGAGGATTTAGGGATTAGGGATTAGGGATTAGGGTTTAAGGTATAGTATCAAGTATTTTGATGGTTTAGGAATAGGGATAGCATTTAGGGTTTAGGGATGAGGGATTAGAGTTGAGGGATGATAGATTAGAGTTGAGGGTTGAGGGATTAGGGTTTAGGGATAAGGTTTAGGGTTGAGGGTTAAGGTATAGTGTTTAGGGTTTAGGGTTGAGGGATTACAGTGAAGGGTTGAGGGATTAGGATTTGACGTTGAGGGTTGAGGCTTGAGGCTTTAGGGTTTATGGTTTAGGGATATGGTTGAGGGTTGAGGGATCAGAGTTAAGGGTTGAGGGATTATGGTTTGATGTTGAGGGTTGAGGGTTGAGGTTTGAGGGTCAAGGGTTTAGGGATAGGATTGAGGGTTGAGGGATTAGGGTTAAAGTAGAGTGTGGAGGGTATAAGGATTAGGGATAGGGTTGGAGGGTTTAGGGATTAGAGATTAGTGTTTAAGGTATAGTATCAAGTTTGTTGAGGGTTTAGGAATAGGGATAGCATTTAGTGTTTAGGGATGAGGGATTAGAGTTGAGGGATGATGGATAAGGGTTGAGGGTTGAGGGATTAGGGTTTAGGGATAAGGTTTAGGGTTGAGGGTTGAGGGATTAGGGTTTAAGGTATAGTGTTGAGGGTTTAGGGTTGAGGGATTAGAGTGAAGGGTTGAGGGATTAGGATTTGACGTTGAGGGTTGAGGCTTTAGGGTTTAGGGTTTAGGAATAGGGTTGAGGGATTAGGGTTTGACGTTGAGGGTTGAGGGTTGAGGGTTGAGGTTTGAGGGTCAAGGGTTTAGGGATAAGGTTGAGGGTCGAGGGATTAGGGTTAAAGTAGAGTGTGGAGGGTATAAGGATTAGGGATAGGATTGGAGGGTTGAGGGATTAGGGTTTAAGGTATAGTGTTGAGAGTTTTTGTCATCAAATGTAGATTTATGGGTTCGATTATATTGATTGCCTCTCCAGTTTTGGGGTGTGGATGTTTTGGAATCAATTAGGAAGTCTTTAGGAGACTTTGTGGAAGTGGATTGGTAATTGCTTGATAGAACCCCTGCTATTTATGCTTAGATAAGGATTTGTCACAAACTAGAAGTTCTGCTTCCAAAGAAGATCTGTCTTTCTTTCTCGATGGGCATTTTCTATCAAGAACTTGATTATGAGGGCTTGCCCCTTTATTGTTATGCCTATCATATGGTGGAGCATCTGGCAAGCTCTTGCAAAAAATAGGAAATGTTCTCCCTCAAAAACCTTGTGGTCATTCAAGTCTTAGGGGGAAGGTTTGGAAAGAGAAATGCACAAGATGTGATCAATCTATAGCAAGACAAAATGCGAGCACATTATAACGCGCTCACGTTTTGTCTTGCTATAGAAATGGTAAAAAATTGTTGACCCCCGTGATCCAGGCCCACATGCTCTGTTTTCATACTGATCCTGTGTGTGCTCCGATAAAAAAGAAGTGCTTTCATGCTATTGGGAAGTTCACATGCACATTTGACACATTGTACCACCTTTGCATGATCTTTCCACCACCTTTTCTACTTTGCCAACTTGAGAAGGAGGAAATAATATAGTTTTCACACCAAGTTTGATATATATATATATATATATATATATATATATATATATATATATATATATATATATATATATATATATATATATATATATATATATATTCAAATTTCAATTTTTGTAGTGTTGTAATGTTAATTGTGATCTAATTTTAGGAATTTAACATTATAGATTGGTTAATAGTATTGTTTTTAGTAATTATATTTGAGTGTTATTCAATTTAACATTGAAAAGGAAGTAAGTGGTGAAAAACTCAAATTGTTGAGGAGTTTGATGCAAGAAGAAAAAAATACTACATAATTGGCTACTCTCTCCATTCGAATCTTCATTTTTTAGGTATGTCAAGTCTTTACATGCATGTTCTTTACATTTTCCTTAATTCAGATTGAATTACTTTATCATGCTTTATCATACATGTTTAAAATAGACACATTCCCAATCAAAAAAGTAGCCTACAATCTCACATGATGCCATATATATTTTCTACACTTGTGCTCTTTAATAATTATGTGTAATAAATAGACCTTAACATACGATGATGTCAAACTATACAAGAATAAATCCTTACAACATAATAAAAATACAATCCCACTATTATCTTGTATTCATTTCTTAGGAAGTAATATTGGTCTCTTTATCATGCTACAGAAAAATTCTCAGTCATGCCGAGGAAACGATCAAGAATTAAACCAACATAGGAAGAGATAGAAGCTAAGAATGCAAAGAAAGTAGTGGCTATGAGGGAACTTCGTGAGAAGAGGAAATTGGACACGATAAATGAAGACATACCAATTGAAGAGGAACCACAACCATCACAAAGAAATATGGTATTGGCAGCACAAAGAGAATGAATGCAAAAACTTCATGCTACGAGAGATTTGAATACCATAGTTGGAGACACGTCCTCTACCGCAAGTCAACATGTAGGGACACCATCTACCACATCTCAAGTTGAGAGTACATCATCACTCACATGTGATGAAGGAGGTACGCCATTGTTCCCACCTCAGCCTCAAGGTATGTCATCTATTCCATCTTCGATCAAAGGTATGCCATCTAGCCCATCTCATTTAAATATTGATGAAATTCCTAATGTTGAGATGAATTTACCTAACTTAACACCACCTAGAATTTTGCATAGAAAGCCAAAGTATTTGATTGAAATTGATGAGAATATTTTGCAGCCAATAGAAGGTAAGATTCCAAAACGCACTTGTAGAAGATATGCTCATAAGATTTGGAGATTGTTCTTTGAAAAGTTAAATGAGATTGCAAGATGTCAACTATTCATTGAAATGATGAGAAGTATAAAGTATAGGTCCATCATGAAGATTCTTGGGTTACGAACATCAGATGCTTTAAGTGAAAAATCTATTGTCAAGAATCTAATGAGTGCGTATGAGAGAGTGAGTAACACCTCACGCACAAAAGATAGTAATGCAACACGGTGTGTGATTACATCGACTATAGTAAGTAGTCAAACGAGGAAAGCTCGTCTCATTAGAAAGATGACTCAAGAATTGAGAATTAATAGGAAAACTTTATCAAGAGCCGCTGGAACATGCCAAAGAATTGAGGACACTAATGCCAATGAATTATGGGCGTTCTCGGGGAGACTACTACAAAAAGATAAACCAATTGTTGAAGCATTGAGATCACTAATTGAAGACTTTTGGAAGAATTACACAAGGGTATCTCTGAATCAAAGGGATGTGGTAAGAAGGAGAATCGGTAGTCAGAACCGTGAGCCACATCCAAAGCATTTTTTGGATGAGACTCAAACATAGTTTTATGGTAAATTTCTAGAGAAGTATCCTCAAATTAAAAATTGTAAAAGATATTTTGAAATGCTAAAACCTTTCTATGTCAAGATAAATCACACACGTATTACTTGTTGTTGTAGATTACATATTGAATTTTCTAACCATTTTGATGCTTATAGGTCTATATGTTTAGATATGCATACTAACAATGTTTTGCAGGGTTGTGTCATATGTGCCCCACCAACATCTTCAAGAGACTTCATATCAAGAATTTTATGTGAAAGAGAGGAAGGTCAAATATTCTACAAGAAATTATGCTTGGATGGCACATGTCATCATTGCGGTGGCTTGCAACATTTGCCAATATGTGAACATATGGAAAGAACAAATGCAGTTAGAAATGAACTAGTAGAGTTTGGCAAGTATAAAATAGTGGCATACAATACAAAAGATGGTAAAGAAGCAAAGAGGTGTGAATTGGTTATTGAAAATATTTCAGTGTATCAGTTTATGCCTATATTTCATGACAGCATAGTGTATGAGTATGCAAGACATGCCCATAGAGCTCGATGGTTGGACTTGCAATTCAAGTTATGCAAGGACACATTTCTAGTTGGTAGAATTGTTTCAGTCATCAAATTTGTAGAGAACTATAGTCTACAGCCACAGTGTGAGGTGCAATCACAATATTACAACTCCACACAGGTTTCTATATTTGTGCACATCGTATTCATTCATGCAAATGATAGTACAGAGGATGACAGAAAGATCATAAGGGAGTATAATTTCTATATTAGTGATGATCGCATGCATTCTACGAAGTTCGTGCAAGGTTGCTTTTAGGTGTTCTACAATGATTTGACTAGAAGGGGCATATCGTTCAGTTAGCATATCATATGGTTAGATAATTGTGCATCACAATTCAAGAACTTGCGAAATTTCTATTGGTTGAGTAGGAGGCATAATTTTACAGGTATTCAGCATATGTGAAACTTTTGTGAGGCCAGGCATGGAAAGGGGGAGCATGATGGTGTAGGAGCATGTATCAAAAGAGCCATAGCACGAGAAGAGTTAAAGTATAAAGACAATACAAAGTTGACAGATGCAAAATTGATTATCGAGTGGTGTAATGCTTCCATGGGTCTAGGTAATGAAGGTAAATCTTCAGTTCGTAGATTTTTTGGTTGATAGATGATACTAACATTGCACCATATGAGGACTGTTGTACACTGACAGGATCAAATGAGATGCACTCTTTCAGAAGCTCAATTGCATGTTCATGGAGTATCCATACACGTAAGATGTCATGCTTTTATTCTTCCTGTACAATTCAAGTCTGGGATGAGTGCAAGTCAAAGGAGTGGGTTGACGAATGGCAGTTAAGTTATCTTAGCCCACTTGACACGTATCGACCCCCGACAACACTAGAACTAACACAGATGGAATCATCAGTTGACTTTGACCACATATCAGATTTAGTTCAACCAGGTAATATAGGGCGCATATATGCATCTAATTTCATCTAGTTTAACCAGGTAATGTCATCTTACTTTGTAGTGTTTTTGTAATGTTGACTAATTTTATCTAATTTGCTACACATATTAATGTAGGGCACGTATATGCAGTTATTGCAGATGAAGATAATGAAGAGGGAATAGATTATTACTTTTGTCATTGTGTTGAGGCCAAAAAGAAATTGGAGGCCCCTGCTACAGATGGAGAAAACATCAAATACCCTACAGGCTCAGTGGTTATTACTAGAACATGGCTTAGAAGTTACCCACATAAAAGTGTCAATGCTTGGCTATTTAAGGACTTTGAAATGCATCGGAAGATTCTTCATTACTTGAACCTTGTCGTGGCATTGAATGTTCATTTGATAAAGTATCGGGGTAGACCTTTGAACAAAATCTTGTGGAAGGTGCGTGAGTCTGACCATGAAACAAAATACTTGACACAATAAAGAGTAGAGCAGGCCCGGATGGTTCATTGGATTAATTTGTAAGTATTCACATTGATTTTGTAAAGTCATGTTACATTGAGTTGTAAGTATGCACATTAATTTGTAAGGTTTGTCTTTTTTTAATTTTCCGCTGCATTTATACACATATACACATTTTTACATCATCGTGTTATGCATTTTTGGTGTCTTGCTCCTGATGTGACCAAACTGACTATTCCAACGCATCGAAATGGGTACATTTATGTTAGGCATGGTCCTATTTTTTACCCAAACATGTTGAAACAGTCTGAGCTACATTGTACTGACGATATCCCTGAAGAGTCCAAAGTGCAAAAAAGTAGCAATCTTTGACGAGATGTTACTTGAAAACCGTGTCACTTAGAAATATTCTGTCTGAGGCAACATGATCACATAGAGTGCCTCTATAATAACCTCTTAGTTTTTCATATCTCTGAGGCATTTGCCCGTGGTGAAAGGTTTTCTGCTGCCCCAAAAATTGTCAGAAGGAAGCAGTGTAAAGTTGCAAAGGGGTGTAACTTTCGTCCTGCTCCTGATGTGACCAAACAAACTATTCCAATGCATCCAGATGGGTACATTTATGCTAGGCATGGTCCTATTTTTCACCCAAACATGTCGAAACAGTCCGAGCTACATTGTACCGATGATATCCCTAAAGAGTCCAAAGTGCAAAAAGGCAGCAATCTTTGACGAGATGTTACTAAAAAATTGTGTCACTTAGAAATATTTTGTCTAAGGCAACGCGATCACGCAGAGTGCCTCTACAATAACCTCTCTCGATTTTTTATATCTTTGAGGCATTTTCCTGTGGTGAAAGGTTTTCTGCTGCCCCAAAAATCATCAGAAGGAGGTAGTGTAAAGTTGTGAAGCAGTGTAACTTTCATCCTGCTCCTGATGTGACCAGACTAATTGTTCCAACACATCCGGATGGGTACATTTACACTAGGCATGGTCCTGTTTTTCACCCAAACATACCAAAACAGTCTGAGCTACATTGTACCGACGATATCCCTGAAGATTCCAAAGTGCAAAAAGGTAACAATCTTTGACGAGATGTTACTGTTGACCTATTTTGCCTTTACCTAGAACCAAATATTTCACCTTGTATTTTCCTTGAGAATCTTGTAGAAATGCATGTACAAGGTGTAAATTCTTTAAATACTCATGCATGCCTCGTAAAAAATCCCAAGATCTTGCCTAAAGGAATCTTTGCAGAAAACCCCCCCAAAGAAACCCTAGAAATCTTTTATTTTCAAGTGCTTTCTATCGCTGGGATTTTCTCATTTTTATACCTTGTATTTGTATGTATTTTTGAATGTACATTTGCATATACATTCACCTTTGTACATACAAAGGAATATGCAAAGGATATATACAAGGCAAAATGTACATTGGTGGGCTTGCAAAATCTCTATTGGCCTTAGAAAATGATGAAAAAAGTGAGTTTTATGCATTTCTGAATGTATATCAGACTTAGGAGGGTGCATGTACAAGGAGGAATCTTTCACAGATTCTTAGGATATTCCTGGTTTGTATATCTGGTTACAAGGAGATACATACAAGGAAAATTATACAAAGCAGGAGATACATTACAAGAATATTCCCTCAATATATATCAAGTTTCAAATGCATATTATGTCGTATGTTTGCACATGCAATGAAAAGATACAAGGTTTGACATACAAGTGCATCCGCTACAGTGGAATGTACATTCGGCCTTATATGTTTCTTTGTATATTTCACTTTGTATGTTTTGCACATACAAGTGAAACATACAGAGAAACACATAAGGCCGAATGTACAAGAGGTGGCGCCCGTGCATATACAAGGCTGATTGTATGTTCGAAGCTACAAGTGAGCATGAACAGTAGAATTTATATTTCGCTTGTATGTTTTCACATACAAGCCAATATACAAAGAAACAATACAAGGGTTGCATGCAAGGCGGACTTGAATTGAAGATCAAATTCAACATTTCAGGTCTCGGGTCCACCTTATATATATAAGTGTTTTGTATATTTGAACATGTAGGGAAATATACAAAGAAAGTGATACAAACCGGATCCGACCCAGCAGTCAAAGCAGTTGATAAATTTTTGGGGTCTGTGGCTTGTATATTTGGCACTTGTATATCATGCGATATACAAGCAAACATACAAAGGAGGTATACAAGCCAGATTTCAACGTCTTTTCAGGCTATTTCATAAAATTTGAAGTCCGTCGCTTGCATGTACAATTGTGCTTGTATATTGCAATATGCAAAGGGCAGATACAATTTTTAGTGATGCTCCTTGAACCAGCTCAGCAACGAATCAAGCGGTGCCACATGGCGGCAGACATACATGTAAGTTAACATACAAATGTTGGGGCCCACATATACAAAGGGAAATTGTATGCGTATACAATTTCAAAATTCAAAGGGCATATTTAAGTCCTATATACAAGGTGCCATGCATATACAAAGGAGTTGCAGAGAAGTTTTTGGATGCCGATTCAGGCAACAAATGCAAGCGACATATACATAGATGTAAAGTGATATATACAGGCGGTTGACCAAAAATTTGACCACCTGTATCTCCTCTGTCCTGGTGAATTCTGACATGCTGTAAAAGGCAAAGTTGCATATTTTGGTCCCCTCCTTCATTTGGCAGGGTTTTCAGGAGTTGTTGTCACCTTTCTATTTTTAGATTTGGCTTTGCATATTTTGAGCGACCGGACATTTTAGCGACCATTTTTTGAGCAGATAGAGATATTTTTTGTATTCATTGCTACACAAAGATGAAGTAGCTCGCATTGATGGTAAATGATATTTCTCCACTGTCCTACTTTAGATATTTTGATGTATGCATTACTGAGGATCGACGATGAAGAAGCTGTATTAAAGACTAAAGAATATCTTCTAGTTGCCAGTGGCAGATATTCGACACCATAACTTCTGCAACTGGACAGTCATTCATGTAGATATTTTTTTGTTCCAGCTCTTAAAGCAAATTTTGTAACTGACTAAGAATGTAAAAATGATATATATACATGTAAAACAAATGTATTAGTTGTTGGTTGTTCTTCTGAGCTGTTCTTTGTAATGGTTACTTGGCCTCTATAATGAAAAGATGATATTTTTGCTTCTCTTATTATTTGTTTGTACTGTGTCTGCTCTTCTGGACCTATCTAAAATTAATATGAGTCTGTGTAAGCCTTTTCATCTATGAGATTATTACTATGTCTATTCAGTTGTAGCCAAACACATTTAAATCTGGCGTATCACTTAGTTTATTTCAGCATTTCTTTTCAGTATTCCTTCTTCCTCTTTTCGTAGCAAGCATTAGCACTAGGTTTAGATGAATTTCTCTAAGCACTAGGCTTAGAGAGAGGAAGCTAGCCTTCTCTGGAGGTTTGATCTCATTTCGCAAGGTCCCACACTTCAAGATCATTCCCATGTTACTCTAGATTGCTGAAGTTTCACAACCGCAGTAAAGAGTGCAAATTTAGGTGATAACAACTTTGGCACGCCCGGTGGGACAAGTTTGATGAACTTCTCATCAAGATACTAAGAGATTTGGTGTTTCTCCTAGTATTACCAGCATTTGGAGGTGATACAAACAACACCATGGTGCCTCTACTAAATGAATCAACTAGATTCAGCAGGCTAAGTAACTAAATAATTTTTAAAGATCAAGATTTTGGTGGTTTTCCTAGCCTATTTAGCTTCAAGAAGCATTGCAATCACCTAGCGACTCCCTTTTTGGTATGTATCCAGTCTTTTTTGGGTTGCAGACCTATTTATGAATATCCAGCATTTAGATGCTATAAGATGTCAGCATTTTATGGGAATTATGGCTATTTCCCTACCCCTAGTCCAAATACAGGCTATTAGCCCCCATATCAACAATAATAGGCCCCAAATGCCTCTAATTTTATGCCATACAGCCCTACCACTACAGAATATCAACATCCTTATGGTGCTTACCTTCCTCCTACCCCTAATGTTACCCCTAAGAATGTTGATGCTTTCAATGAGCTCATGGAAGGTTTTCTAAAGCTTGACAAAAATTTAGATAAGGCCAAAAGAGCAGTAGGGTACAGTCAGCCTCAACAGTTTTATGACTTCAACATCATAATCATGTATGGTCTCAAGAAGCTGTCTCTAGATCTAAATAGGGAGGCTAATGAATTTACAGAAATGTTAACATGTGACCAGCAGCGAGAAGCACAAGAAGAGGTTTTTCAAGAAAACCTTGCTATAAGGACAACACCTGCTCAACCTGCTGCTGAAGAAGTCCCAAATTTTAAAATTCCAAAGTTTTAGGCAGCCCTTTCAAATTCCCTTGTTAGATGGACCCAGCATGGATGGTTATGATGAGACTGCTAAGTTAAAGGAGCATGTGTTTACAATTCCAAATTTCAACCAGTCACTTTCTTCTGCACATGTTCAGCCTACATAGTAACCTAGACTCCACAAGTTTCTAGGCTTCAACGCCTATATCCCTTCACAAGTCCCTATTCCTGTGCAAACTCAAATTATCACTCCCCAGGAACAAATTTGTCCAGAACCCTCTCCCCTCAAAGAAATTCAAGAAGTTATTCAGGCTTTTTTCCCTGATACTACTTCCATCAAAATGGGTGGGCAAATTGTCTACCAAGATATTTGGAAAGATGAGCCAAAAGAGGAGGTGGAAGACGATAAAACTAATGAGGAGCAGTTTGTTCCTACACTCACAAAGATAAAATTATTTGAATCTATCACACTTGTGAGTAATGTTAACCCAAATAAGGGATTGAGTCCTCTAAACTTTAATTCTTTCGAATCCTTTTCTCATGCGTCTAATCAAGCAAACAAGGTTGAAATGCAAAGAGTGCATGGGGAAAGCCTTCAGCTACAGAGACAAATTAACCAAAATTCAGAAGAGCTGCAGTCAAAGGATGGAGGCATAGGCAAACAAGTTGTTAAGGTCACTTTAGAGATGGATGATGCTGCCCTACTTCATGAGCTACCTAATTATGTTAAAGATGAAGAATATGTGCAACTGGTTATGAATAAGCAACAACAAGAGAACAATGAAAGTAGTGACCACTTGTTATGCATAAAGGCCCAGCACAGCAGTGAGTTTCCATCTCTTGATGACTTGGAGGAAGCTCTTTTCTGGGATGAGTGTGCTATGGTGGAGGCTATTGCTGAATTTGCTTAGAAAGCAGATGATGTTGCCTTGTTGGATGAATTCTCCAACCACTTTGAAAGGGATGAGGGAGGCAGTGAGCATGATTGCGAGTCACTGGCATGTAAAAAGGCACAGGGGTATCAACTTCTTGATGGGGAGGTCTTCTCTTTTGAGCATGTACATGGCTCATTTTCTGAGCCTAAGTTAGAATATCATGAACATTTTGTTCATAAGGTGGAGGCAGCCATATTTGTCATAAAATCTCAAGAGCTAAAGTTTCCAGACCAGTAAGAAGAGGAAGAATGCAGCCATGATGACATTATATCAGCCTTCTTGGGTTGTTTGAGGGATGAAGGAGAAAACTATGAGGTCTCAGGTCAGCTGTTTCACACACAAGAGCAACATGAGAGAAAGGTGGTCACCGTCATACCAAATGAAGAGCAAGAAGAGAAAGAATCAAAGTAGTGACATGAGATCCAACATGATTTGCTTATCATTTCAAGGGGATGACCAATCAGGCATCTAGCTCAGCTGGAGACATATCAAGAGGAGTCACCACTTGTCATGCTTACCTCTAAGCATGAAGTTGAGCATCAAAATGAGTGGGATCAGCCCATTTATTCACCACAAGTTAGAAACATCAACATTTAGTCCTGGTAGATAGGTGAGTTTATCTCCACTTTGAGGGGGGTGTTTTATCAATTTATCATATGTACATTTCCCCCTTACCTCTTTTTAACTACCCACATGAATGGGAAACATTGTAAAATGTTAAGAAAGGGTAGTTACTTTCGAGAACCAATTAATGGCTTTGTTTAAGGTCACGTCTGACTAGTTAGTTTAGGATTAGAGTAGATTTCATTTCTATTTTAGTTTTTCCTTCCCATAAGTGCTTCTGCACAGGCTGCATTGTCATTAGGAGAATGCAGGCCCTTTCCCTTTCCAACAGGTTTTAGACTAGACCCCATGCCCAATGGATGCAATAAGGCCACTGATCTTATGTTTAGCAGACAAACATCCCATAGAAGTCACCAAATTGTTGACCTATTTTACCTCTGCCCAGAACCAAATATTTCACCTTGTATTTTCCTTGAGAATCTTTTAGAAATGCATGTACAAGGTGTAAATTCTTTAAATACTCGTGCATGCCTTGTCAAAAATCCCAAGATCTTACCTAAAGGAATCCTTGTAGAAAACCCAAAAAAAACAAAAACCCCAGAAATCTTTTGGTTTCAAGTGCTTTCTATTGCTGGGATTTTCTCATTTCTATAGCTTGTATTTATATATATTTTTGAATGTACATTTGCATATACATTCACCTTTGTACATACAAAGGAATATGCAAAGGTCATATACAAGGCAAAATGTACATTGGTGGACTTACAAAATCTCTATCGGCCTTAGAAAATGATGAAAAAAGTGAGTTTTATGCATTTCTGAATGTATATCGGGCTTAGGAGGGTGCATGTACAAGGAGAAATCTTTCACAGATTCTCAAGATATTCCCGGTTTGTATATCTGATTGCAAGGAGATACATATAAGGAAAATTATACAAAGTAGGAGATACATTACAGGAATATTCCCTCAATGTATATCAGGTTTCAAATGCATATTATGTTGTATGTTTGCACATGCAACGAAAAGATACAAGGTTTGACATACAAGTGCATCTGCTACAATGGAATGTACATTCAGCCTTATATGTTTCTTTGTATATTTCACTTTGTATGTTTTGCACATACAAGCAAAACATACAGAGAAATATACAAGGCCGAATGTATAAGAGATGGCGTCCACACACATACAAGGTCGATTGTATGTTCGAAGATACAAGTGAGCATGAATAGTAGAATGTATATTTGGCTTGTATGTTTTCACATACAAGCCAATATACAAAGAAAAGATACAAGGGTTGCATGCAAGGCGGACGTGAATCAAAGATCAAATTCAGTGTTTCAGGTCTCGGGTCCGCCTTATATATGTATAAGTGTTTTGTATATTTGAACATGTAGGGAAATATACAAAGAAAGTGATACAAGCCGAATCCGACCTAGCAGTCAAAGCAGTTGATAAATTTTTGGGGTCCGTGGCTAGTATATTTGGCGCTTGTATATCATGTGATAATAAAGCAAACATACAAAGGAGGTATACAAGCCGGATTTCAACATCTTTTCAGGATATTTCATAAAATTTGAAGTCTGCGGCTTACATGTACAATTGTGCTTGTATATTACAATATGTAAAGGGCAGATACAGTTTTCAGCGATGCTCCTTGAACCAGCTCAGCAACGAATCAGGCAGTGCCACATGGTAGCAGACATACATGCAAGTTAACATACAAATGTTGGGGCCTGCATATACAAAGGGAAATTGTATGCGTATACAATTTTAAAATTCAAAGGGCATATTTAAGTCCATTATACAAGGCGCCATGCATATACAAAGGAGTTGCAGAGAAGTTTTTGGATGCCGATTCAGGTGGCAAATGCAAGCGATATATACAGGTAGTTGACCAAAATTTTGACCGCCTATATCTCCTCTGTCCTGGCGAATTTTGACATACTGTAAAAGGCAAAGTTGCATATTTTGGTCCCCTCTTTCATTTGGCAGGGTTTTTAAGAGTTTTTATCACCTTTCCATTTTCAGATCTGGCTTTGCATATTTTGAGTGACCAGACATTTCAGCAACCATTTTTTGAGCAGATAGAGATATTTCTTGCATTCATTGCTGCACAAAGATGAAGCAGCTCGCATTGATGGTAAAAGATATTTCTCCACCATCCTGCTTTAGATATTTTGATGTATGCATTGTTGAGGATCGATGATGAAGCAGTTGTATTAAAGACTAAAGAATATCTTCTAGCTGTCAAGTGCCAGATATTTGACGCCATAACTTCTGCAGCTGGGCAGTCATTCATGTAGATATTTTTCTGTTCTAGCTCTTCAAGCAAATTTTGTAACCGACTGAGAATGTAAAAATGATATATATACATGTAAAACAAATGTATTAGTTATTGGTTGTTCTTCTGGGCTATTCTTTGTAATGGTTACTTGGCCTCTATAATGAAAAGCTGGTATTTTTGCCTCTCTCTTATTATTTGTTTGTACTGTGTCTACTCTTCTGGACCTCTCTAAAATTAATATGAGTCTGTGTAAGACTTTCCAGCTATGAGATTATTACTGTGTCTATTCAGTTGCAGCCAAACACATTTAAATCTGGTGTATCACTTAGTTTATTTCAGCATTTCTTTTTAGCATTCCTTCTTCCCCTTTTCCTAGCAAGCATTAGTACTAGGTTTAGATGAATTTCTCTGAGCACTAGGCTTAGAGAGAGGAAGTCAGCCTTCTTTAGAGGTTTGATCTCATTTTGCAAGGTCCTACACTTCGAGATCATTCCCATATTACTCCAGATTGCTGAAGTTTCACAACTGTAGCAAAGGGTGCAAATCTGGGTGATAACAGTTACTCAAAAACTGTGTCACTTAGAAATATTTTGTCTAAGGCAACGCGATCACATAGAATACTTCTACAATAACCTCTCTTAGTTTTTAATATTTCTGAGGCATTAGCCTGTGGTGAAAGGTTTTCTACTGCCCCAAAAATCGTTAGGAGGCAGTGTAAAGTTGCAAAGGGGTGTAACTTTCATCCTGCTCTTGATGTGACCAAACTGATTATTCCAACACATCTGGATGGGTACATTTACACTAGGCATGGTCCTTTTTTTGACCCAAACATGTCAAAATAGTCTAAGCTACATTGTACCGACGATATCCCTGAAGAGTCCAAAGTGCAAAAAGGTAGCAATCTTTGACGAGATGTTACTCAAAAATCGTGTCACTTAGAAATATTTTGTCTAAGGCAACATGATTAGGTAGATTGCCTCTACAATAACCTCTCTCGGTGTTTTATATCTCTAAGGCATTTGCCTGTGGTGAAAGGTTTTTTGCTGCCCTAAAAATCATCAGAAGGAGGCAGTGTAAAGTTGCAAAGGGGTGTAGCTTTCGTCCTGCTCCTGATGTGACCAAAATGACTATTCTAACACGTCTAGATGGGTATAGTTACGCTAGACATGGTCCTATTTTTCACCCAAACATGTCGAAACAGTCCAAGCTACATTGTACCGACGATATCCCTGAAGAGTCTAAAGTGCAAAAAAGTAGCAATCTTTGACGAGATGTTACTCAAAAACCATGTAACTTAGAAACATTCTGTCTGAGGCAACGCAATCACGTAGAGTGCTTCTACAATAACCTCTCTCAATTTTTTATATCTTTAAGGCATTTGCCCGTGGTGAAAGGTTTTCTGTTGCCCCAAAAATTGTCAGAAGGAGGCAATGTAAAGTTGCAAAAGGGGTGTAACTTTCATCCTGCTCCTGATGTGACCAAACTGACTATTCCAATGCATCTAGATAGGTACATTTATGCTAGGTATGGTCTTTTTCTTCACCCAAACATGTCGAAATAGTCTGAGCTACATTGTACCGACGATATCCCTGAAGAGTCCAAAGTGTAAAAAGGTAGCAATCTTTGATGAGATGTTACTCGAAAACTGTGTCACTTAGAAACATTCCATCTGAGGCAACGTGATCACGTAGAGTTCCTCTACAATAACCTCTCAGTTTTTTATATCTCTAAGACATTTGCCCTTGGTGAAAGGTTTTCTACAGCCCCAAAAATCATCAGAAGGATGTAGTGTATTAAGTCAGGATGAAAGCCTATTCACTCTAGGTGCCAATCTCAAGTTGCACAATCATGAATGTGTGCCTAGAGAAATAAGGTGCTACATCATGGTTCCAAGACCTTGAAATGGCGCCCAAGCATGTAGGAGGAATTTTCAAGGAGCCATAATGTTTTTGAAACTCTAAGGAACTAGTCCAAAGACTCTATGGCACCATCTTGATACCATTGAGTCAACTTTGGAACTCAAACATATTGAAACAAGGTCTAGGAAGCTAGGTGCCATCTCTTGCCAGTTTAACCTCTCAGAGGCGCCACCATTGGAAAGACTCTTAATGAGCACCTAAGTTTGAATTGATCTTGTAATTGAAAGTTTGGTGATGTATTGGTGTAAGATGATCTTCAGTTGAAGCAATCTAAGTTCCAAGAAGGGTTTAGAAGTTATCAACCTCTTTACTAAGTTAGGTGCACTTTACAAGCTTTCTTACCTAAGAGTTGCACCTCATTAAGACAAGGCGCATCTTAACCTCCAGGACTTTTCCAAAGAAGCACTTCAGTTTATTAGCACCTTTGGACCTTTTTTTGCATTCTGAAAGAGAAGGCGCACTTTGGAGGCATTTCTAACCCGCATTGACGCCTAGGTATAGTCATCTCTCTAGAGCATTACAATGTGTTTTAAAATGAAGGACATTTCATAAGTTGGGGAATTGATCACTGAAGACCTTGGAGTGTTTGAATTACTCTAAGCAAGAAGGCACATTTCCATGGAGTAGCATACTCTAGATAGCGCCTAATGCCATCAAGGTGCAATTCCACCCTCACTTTGGTGCCCATCATTAAGAAGGGGCATTGGGCATTCCTTGAACAGTTCTGAGCATTTGAAGTTCGTGAAATCACCAAGGAATGTTGGGTGCTATGTGTATCCTTAACAAGCTTGAGTTTGTGCCTAGACAAGTTGGTGCTTATTCATGTTTTAACTTCCGTCTTGAAGCGCCTAACTTGGGAAAAAGTTATCTTGTTGTTAGTCAAGTGTTTGATGTGTTTTGGAGACTCCAAAAGACTTCCTCTTGCTAGGCGCTCTTCTTGGTAACTACAACCTTCAACTAGCACCTAGATCCTGAAGAAAAACACTTGCAAGTGTGGGCGCACTTTCCTTGTGATGGAGCATCAAACTGGTGCCTAGAAATCATAATACATGAAGTGAGCACCCAGGATCCTATTGGTCCAATAGGTGGTTTTGGGATCCGTGTCAAGTCATTGGATTAGGTTGCCAACTAAGAATGATTTTCATGCACTTAGACTTCAAGGCACCAAAACTAGTAGGAAAATATTTGGGGGGAAACCATGCTGATAAAAGTTGGGTAAATTTAACCTCCGAGTCTGATTAGGCTCCATATAACAACAGTATTTATATCATGTCCCTTTGCTTTATGAAACAAGCAGTATGTGTCAAGTCATAGGGATAACACTATGGTCCTTAGAAATTTCTCTGTGACTTTTGATAAGATTATCTGCTATTATGTGGATGCTTGATAGTATTATCCTGATCCATTGGACTAGTGTGGCTATGAGGTTGGAAAGAGTTGCAACCTCCATCCTTTAAACTTATCCACCTTGTTATGGGTTGTTTTGAGTATTTTCACTTGCTTTCTCTTCGAGAATATTTTCTAATGATACATGATGTGTCATAGATCATTCAACTTGATAAACAACATGGAGGGATTCTCATGCCTCCTATACTTCTTGCAAGTTTCTTTATAGATAGCTCACATCATTGTCCATCTAGGTGGTCATTTCCCTAAATATTATGATAAGATAATATTGTTAATGAACTTTGGATTGAATGAGAATCAACATGCTTTGTCTTGACTAGAATAGTTGGGATGGACAAAAATCTATTGATTCTAGGTTGGGTTGTTAAAGGTCAAGAAGTTTTGGTGTCTAATGCCCTCTAAATCTAAATATTCAAAATCATAGTGGTTCAATAAGTTACAACAAACAGTCAGGTAGACAATAGACTATAAGGAACAAGGACTACACATGAATCCAAAACAACACTAGTCAATAAGGACATCACAAGTAACTCAACATTACTTCCAGAGGCATTCATAAAAACAAAGGGGAGAACACAACTAGAGAATGCTAGTGTAGTAGGGATGAGTGTCTGATACAGAGCACACAGTGGAAGCATAGAATTATCAACTTTTGAACCTTTGAACTCACTATTGGCGAGACAACATACCATTGGCGAGCTTAAAATTTTATCGACCGATAGGCCGATGCCACCATGACTCTGTTTGATTTCACTTCTGACAAACATACCATCATTCACTCTTATCGGTCAGACAGACTGCTATCGGTGACTTTATATCCTTTCACACCAATGTCTTTGTCACTCCGATATGAGACTCTAAGTCCCTCGCCTATCGGTAGGACTTAATACCATCAGCACACTTAAAAACTCTTCTGCCGACACACTGATCTCACCAATGACAACCTTCAGACCACACCCGTCGGTGAGACTCCAAACATTGGTGAACTCTAATCTTGTTGGGCCGATACACTGATGGATTTTGACTGTCGGTGTGACCGCCTTCATCAGCGAAGCTCTCAACTGCTCTTCTGATGCGCTGATGGGATTATCTTCTGATACACTGATGTCTTCAACTTTGAACCACACTCGTCGGCAAGACATACCACTAACGACGAAGCCTAACGAAGGTTTGTCAATATGCTGATACGACCAACTCTTGACGTCGATACAAGGTTCTTTTGAAGGAAAAGGGTGCCTAGGCTTATGGGGCTCAATTTGATGTATTTATTGAAAGCTCAAGGTGAATTGATGCTTATTGAAAATGCCACTTAGTCCTTCATTTACATTCTAGGTGCCATTTCCTATTGACTTATATACTCCTCCTCATGCTAGGGTGCCATAATGAAGTGGTTTAGACAATAGGTGCGCTTCACTTACTAGAGGCTTGTTCTCCTTCAACCTTAGGCATACTTTTATGGTGGAACAGGTGTCAATGGGCACCTTGTCTTAAATGCATGCTCTCTCTAAGTTGGGCACCCTTTTAAGGCTTTATGAGTTGCAAATTGCGCCTTAACCCTTCATGCTTATTGCTCAATGTTTGAATGTTTAAGAAAGTCTCCTTTAGGCACTCATCTTAATGACTTTTTCTCAAGGCGCAATCATCCTAATGAATTGGATATTCACCCTAGTGTTTTAGGATATCAGGCTACCATACTTAGTCATTTTTCAGGATCTCAAACATAAAGAATAACATGATGATTCATTTTTTTGTATTGCATATAGTTGACATTCTATGCTACTCATAAAGAATATTAATATTTTCTGTTCAACCTGATGATTCATTTTTTTTTTAAATACAAATTTTATCTTTTAGTTCCAAAATAAGGTTTAGGTGATACTTGAATAACAATAGCTAGCTTATCGGATCAACAAACATCCTATGTAATACAATTGGACTTTAAATATTTGAAGTAGCCATCTACAAATATCCATTCAAATGTAGATTTATAATGCAAGTATGGAAGCCATCAATAAAAAGATTTGTATTAACCAAATATCCATATAGGCATACATCAATATCTATCGATATAAGTATAACATATATAAAAAATAGCCATATAGGCTTACAAGAATGCCGTATAGGCATACAATGTCAACTATATACAATACAAAATATATGTTCACAAATGCCATATAGGCATACAACAAAGGAGCACAATAAAAAGTCATTCCCCTCTGGTTGGTGAAGAGAATAGATCACGGGTAGCCTTTGATCTTCTAGGGGATGGAGATGTGCATGTGGGTGGTCTACTATGAATTCGAGGGCTACTCCTCCTATTTAGTTCTTCTTGCATCTTTAGCTGTTACAATAAAAAGTATAGACATTAATATATAGAAATTACATGTTATAAAAAATGAAACATTTAACAAAATAATCACTTACCACTAACATATAATTTGTCTCCTCACTTGCCTTAGTAATAGGAATAGGCCCTGGTGATGTCATGTCCTATAGAAACCATCCAGATAGAAATTAAACTTCAAATCAATGATCTTTTAATTTTTCAAAAATAGACAACTATAACAATGAATGTAAATTGAAATTTACTAATCTGCCTCATACCCCTGTTAATGCCATGGAGCTATGAATCATAGAGGCCACACCATGCTCCATTGCCCTTTGAACATGGGGAGGTGTCTCTACAGCCTGCATCATTTAGAAATAAAACAACATTATTCAATTATGAAAACTATAATAGTGATGCAAATCATGGCTCCTAACATACACACACGTTCATCTAAACATGGAAGTACACACAATAAAGCACACAAGTCACATACAAAAATCTAGTAAGTACAATTCATTCATTAAACTATTTATTTTATTACCTCCGTAAAGCTTTGAAGTCCACCACCGCTGGCAGGTGTTGCCGTGAAATCTACAATATTAACCTATTCAACATCCAAAATTAGATATTAAAATACCATTCATATAATGATGCTATTCACATGTAATATTTATAATTGTTTAGTAGTTACATACCCCGCCAATAGATGATCTAGTGTAAAATGCAGGTGGCGAACCACTAAAAATTGCATCGACGCTATGACCCTGAAATTTTATTAAAATCATCAATTTAAATTAGTTAATCTTGCATTTTAAAAATAAAATTTAATAAATGAAATTCAATAAACATGCTAATATTTACCTAAGTATCAAGGCTGAAAGTCTCACTCATGAGGGTATCTGTCATCACCATCTACTCAGCTACAGATGTAGCCTGTGCACCTGCGTCTTGACTATCCATGGGGTCATAACCACAGGCTGACCCGCAAGTCTGACAAGTATGGGGTGGGACCCTACTCCTTGCACTATCTCCCAACCCACTCTGTGTTGTAGGACCGGCATACTCTATGATGCTCTGGGTCAAGGCACTAATGGATTGAAGTGTATCGACCTCAACACTCTCCTTCACAATGGAAGGGATAGAAACATGCTCCTGGGTTGGTCTGCTGATTACTCATCTCACTACCCACTATGGGTCAAGACGTGCCCCTGGTCTATCTTTTACTGAACCCCCACCTCTACCCTAGAAGTCCCGCATATCAAAATAGTTTGGCACTTTATTAAGGACAAACTCACAGTAGAGTTTCCTCAAAAAGTATTGAGGGACCTCATTATTATTGCATGGAGGATGGTCAAAAACCATCCACCACCTCTGCCCAAAATTGTCCCTTATTGCTTGGTTGTTGCACCAATGGATAGGGAACCTCTCGCATGTAATGGGTGGAGGTTGATTTGTTTGTGGGTTTGTGAAAATCGAACACAAGTCTAATTTTATGATTTGTATTTTTTTCACATCTTGGTATGACATCTTGTCTGCATAATAATCTCTAAACTCTCTCCTCTTATCCGTCCAACTAGTTATTTGCTTGCTAATTGAATCTACATTTGATAACATAGATTCAAGAGATTCAGCAAGCATGGATCTATGCAAGGTTGAAGTGGAAGGATCTTTCAACCTTGCAATTATATCTTCAATTTCTTTTTTGTTGTTTTCAATTTGCCCCATTATATTTTCTTGTGTACCAGGGGCATGTCAAGGAATGGATGGAGGAGGTTGTTGTTCTGCAGGTATTTCCTCCTCAGGATTTTGTGGATTTTGAGGAGGAGAAGGAGGAGGAGGAGGAGGTGCATTAACATTTCCTGACAATTAACGAAATATACATCAAAAATCAACACAAACCTACCTATTTAAAAACAAATTCAAACAAAAAAAATAAATATAACTCACTCCTTTGGCGTGCTCAATGTTGTGGCAGCATTTTGGTGATAAATTGATAAGGTTTTTGTGTTGAATTGATTTTTGCAAAATGTGAGCGTGCTTTCTAGGGTTTGCAGGTCGTGGGCATAGAGGAGAAGAAAGAAATGAAATGAGATAGAAACCTTTTTTTTAAATTTATAGCAAGTCAAAACGCGCTCGCGTTATAATGCGAGCGAGTTATGGCTTGGTTTTGATGAGCCTTAGGATCGTCATTACCAAGCCATAATGTGAGCGCGTTATAACGCGCTTGCATTTTGTTTTTTTTTTAAAATAATTTGGCCACTTTTTGGCCCCCCATCTTTTTGCACTTGCCCATATCTACCCTTTGAAGTGACCATAGAGACCAAGATGTGGGTGAGTCTGGTGAATAAATATCAACTTCTAAGGCCATTCTAGAATTGGATAAAGATGAACCCTCATCACTGTCCTCATTATCATAACTAGAAGAATACTCTACCTCATTAGAATTTGCTTTGAATGATCTGAATCATTAGAAGAGTCATTAGGGTTTGATGAGTCCACAAGAAGAGGAGAAATCTTAAGCATAATTTAAAGAGGGCTTTTTTGAAACATAACACTTATCTCAATAATAAACTCATGTGTGGTTAGGTGGAGTAGGTGATAACCTTTCACACCATCTAGATAACCGACAAAGATGCACGGTTTGGATTGTGGATCCATGGCCTTGCGATGCTCTTTCAGTATACATGTCATGGAAGGATATCCAAAGACCCTAAAATGATCAACTATTGGTTTCCTTCCTTTCCAAGCTTTAAATGGAGTGATACCCTATAAGGCTTTGTGAGGAATTCTATTTTGAATATAACATGTGTAGTTGACTGCTTTTGCCCAATACTATAGGGTTATTCCCTTAGAGTGAATCATATAATTAGCCATCTCTTTTAAGGATCTATTATTACGTTCAACAACACCATTTTGTTGGGGAGTATAAGGAACTATGCACTACAAATCTATCCCCCCTACTGTGAAAAACTACTCAAAATGGTTGTTGACATACTCACTTCCATTATCAGTTCAGAGATCTTTGATGACCTTCCCTGATTGTTTCTCGACAAGAGCTTTGATGTCTTGAAAGAAATTAAAGACTTCAAATTTATTCCTAAGGAAGTAGACCCATGTGAATCTGGAGAAATCATCTATAAAGGTGAGAACATACTTAGCCTTTGTAAAATATGGATGGGGAAAATCCCTTGAAACATCATTGTGTACAAGTTCCAAGACTTGTGTTGCCCTCCATGATTTTCCTTTGTCAAATTTTGCTTCAGAATGCTTCCTAAGAGCACAACCCTCACAAAGACCTTTAGAAAATTTAACTCTAGGCAACCCCATGACCATAATATGCTAACATAGTTGTTCAAGGTGGTGGTAGTTAAGGTGGCCAAACCGCTCATGCCATAATTTTCTAACTTCATCTGAATGAGTTAGCAATGCTTTGGGATAAATATCTAGTGTAAAATTGGAGAAGGTATATAATCTGGATTGGTGATTTGCCTCCCCTATAGCTACCAACTTGTCGCTCTTCAATTCTCTGATCTTAACTGAATTGGAGATAAATGTACTCTCATGCCCTTCTCTAAGTGAGTTATTTGATACACTGAAAGGAGATTAATTGATAGTGAAGGAACACTTAGAACATTTGAAAATGTTCCTCCTTCAACTTTAATAGACACTCTCACTTTGACTAAAGTTCGAGTATCATCACCTAAGGTGATTGTGGACATACTGGATTGTTGTAAGGCTAAAAAACAACCTGTGAAGAGCCCATATGGTGCAAGGCACCTGAGTCAATTATCCATGATGGAGATGAAGATGTTGTAGCAACTAAGGCTTTCCCTTTTTATCTCTCTTTTGCCTTAGTATTTTCCTAGTTTGATGAAGATGCTTTGATGGAATTAGGTAGCCTTTATTATTCTTCTTGAGAATATGAGAGAGGTTCTCCATTTGTTTCCTCATGCATTGATGTTCATTGTGCCTAGATATTTTACAAAAGGCACACTTAACTTCTCTATAGAAGGTTTCCCTCGTTGAGAAAAGTTGTCATTTTTGGAGTTGCAAATTTGTGTTCTTTCTTAGCTTCTTTGTCCTTCTTAGTGTTCTTTTTCTTCCCTTTTGAAGTTTTTTGTTTACAATTCCCAGCAATTAGGGTTTGAGGTTTTGTAGACTTGAATGTTCCCATTTGGATTAACTTGTCTTGCTCCCTTGTTAGGTCAGCAATAAAGTTATCAAGCGTGGGCATTGTCCATGAGGATCTAAGAGCTCGTTTGGTAGAGTAGAAAGTTGAGACAAACATTGAGAATTAGGGAACTAATTTGGAAATTATAGAAAGAATTAGCTAATCCTCTTTCTTGTCTATTCCACAATCTTTTAATTGCAACCTTAAGGATTTAAATTTGGTGAAGTAGTCCTCTAGAGTTGTGAAATTCCTAGGATTAAGACCTATGAGCTCATTTTCCAACTCATGACTCTTAAGTTCATCAACTTTCCCAAATACCTTGTTGAGGGTGTCCCAAACTTCGATGGGTGTTTTCAATGCCTCAACATGGAATAGAAATTCAGGGTTCAAGTTTAAACATAAAAAACCAAAGGCTTGGTCACACTTATTAAAAAAAAAATTGTCCTTAGCTGCATTAGGTTCCTTTTATGTTCCCATAGTTACCCTAAACAACACTTTGTTCTTAAGTAATCTTGATAGTTGAAAGGTGTTAGGGGTGATATAGTTACATTAGACTCCATGGACTTAGAGTTTAGTTTGTTGCAAAGTTGTTGAAAAGAGGAAATTGAAGAACTTAGAAGTGCGGAAGTGAAAAATAGCAACAAAACATGAATGGACTTCTCGAGGAAGTGTGAAAGATAACACACACAACACCCCCCTTGATTATTTGTCCCCCCTAAATGTGGCACTTTATCAAATTAGTGCTTTAAACTAGCCCAATTGACACATAAAATGGCACTTTATAATTTTAGTGTGGAAATGTGAATGGATTCACGACGAAAAAATAAACACTTTTGCAAAAAACAACACTTGAATAGGAGTTACCAAGAAAAAATTATCATGGTTTGAAATTTTCAGCCTTGCTAAAGAAAAAACATTTAAATATGCCTTTTACCAAAAAAAATCCAAAAAACTTACAAATATGAAGGGATAAAAATAGAAAAATTTAAGCCCTTTTGGTTGTGCACGACCAAGGGCTAAAACTCCATTCACTCCCCTTTTTTTGGCCTTTTCTAGTTGTGAACAATGATTTTGCCTCCTAGTATCGCTCAAATTTGACGCTCGTTATGTGCAAAAAAGAGACAGATGTTTGAACCCCAAACAGAGGAGGTTTCCAACATTTTTGAAGCCCGAACAGGGGTGCCTCCACGCTTTTTTGTGATATGTTTACCCTCAGAATAGAGTGGTGGGTGCGCGGCTTGGTGAGTGAGGGTCTGCGGCTTGTACTCAGGCTTGCAACCTACCTTTGAGGCTCGCAACTTGCTCTTCCAAATAGGGGTGGCCATCCAATGAAGCCCGCGAGTGTATGGTTGCCCGTCCTCCTTAGTAACAGGGATGCGACCCTTGTTTAGGTGTTGGGCCTTTGAAATTCACCTCCTTCTCTTTCACTGGTAGTTAGTAAAATAGGGTTGGTCGCTTTCCTGCAAACATCACCTCCCAGACTCCTCCCAGAAAATTTTTTCAGCTGAATGTTAACACAAAACAAATACAGATACACACAGACCAAGAAAAACTTTACCAGATCCTATGCTTGACAAAATGAAAATCTTTACAAACTGCAATACTCCTCCTCATGTGCTCTGATACCATGTAGATTTCCGCAGAGATCAAGAAGACCGTAAACAATATTGCAAATAGACATAACACAACACAACATAAAAATAGATGAAGTTAGGAACTCTATAATGGCCAAGAGGCGAATATAAATAACATAGATGGGAAGCAACCATTAGACATGTATTGAGGATAAGACTCCTCAATCAATGAGTGGTGGCGAGTTGCCTTCCACGAAATCAGATAGAGGTGGCTAGTGTGATAAAACTATGCGACACCTCAAAGAATCATGTGTGAAATACACCTAACTAGGATTACTACTTAGAAGTTTATGAATTATATGAAATATATATACACTAACACTTTAGAGGTAGTGGTGGCACATTTGGAATCAACCTTTTGTTCATACTGCTTGTCTATCATATTTTTGGTCTAGCTTAAGGAGAACTCTCGTGTTGGCCTCCATCTTGTTGGTCTCCAAGAACATTGGTCCTATCATTATTCTCTAGAAAAGTTGGTTGGAAAGAAATCATCAAATCTTCCAAGGCTCTTAGAGTCTTACTAGGTATGTTTGGTAGAAGATTTTAGAATTTGTGAAACTTTGGTGGCTAAGTGCTATATAGATGAAGTCCAAACTCCTTCTGATATTCAAATTTTAAAGAAATTAGATATTGGTTATTTGATTAGCTTTATTCATCTTGGGCCTGTAATCAAATCTTCCAATTAGACGAATAGACTAGGTAAATGGTCACCTCCCCCATTGGATGTTTTCAAAATTATTATTGATGATTCTTCTTGGGGCAATCTAGGTGCAATTGGGAGAGATAGTGTTGGTTTGGTTCATGTCTTCGTCTCTTTTTCTATAGGGTTTTCTACTAGTAATGAGATGGAGGCTTGAGCAATCCTTATGGCTCTGGATAATGCTTATGAGGTAGGTTGGATGAAGATCATCTATGAGATGGATTTCATGGCTTTGGTTTCTTTTTTGAATGATAGAAATTTTCTTGAGTCTTCTTGGAGGTTGGCTTCTTATGTAGAGTAGATTCTTTACTTGTCGTAATTTTTTTATTCCATCTCTTTTATTCTTATTCCTAGAGTGTGGAATGTTGTTGCTGATTGTTTGGCTAAATGTTCATGTGATGTTGATTGTAACTAAAATGTCATGGATTGACGATCCTTGTTTTCTTCTCATTCTTTATAGTTTTTAAAGCTCCTTCAGAATTGTTTGGGTTGATATTTATAATTTGGTTTTCGTTGGTTTTATGTGCTTTTAGGGTTTTTGGTTTTTGGAGGTGGTGGGATTGTGGGAAACCTCCTTGGATTCTTATCCTATTGGATTTACTGACATTTTTTTCTATTTGGAAGTCCATATATATTTTTTTTGGATTCCTAATTAATATATTCTTTTTTACCAAAAAAAATTCAAGTCGTGATCCTTAGTCTAAATATGGGATTATTGATTAATTCTCAAAATAACATTATTGAAGGAGATCGTAAGTTTATATTGTGAGTTTTAAAAATCAAGAAGTTAAGGAATGGCGACTTTCTAGTTTGGTTTTAGAAGCAATTGATCTTCTTGATAATTTCATAAATATTACGATTAACCATATTAACTAGGAAGTAAATTAGCTAGCATATTGGCTAACTAATTTAAGTATCTAGAGAGAATAATTATGATCTTCATATTATGGGCAATGATTTGAGTAACTTTCTATTTTCTTATGAACTCAAAATTTTATTAAAAAAGACTTAAATTAATTCTTTTTTTGGCAAAAAGGATAAATATATTAATTAAGGAACCAAAAAAAATTACATAGGAACTTCTCGGTAGCAACAACTATCACTAGAGCCTGGATAGAATAATAATCCAAGGAAGTTTTCTACAATCCCACCACCTCTAGAAACCAAAGGAAATCAACAAACCATCAAAGCACAAAATACCAATAAAAAATAGACTAGAACTATCAAGCAAAGTCATTATAAAGGAGCTTCAAGAATTGTGAAGAATGAATAGAAGATAGGGACCCTCAATCTATGACATTCAAGTGATGGTCAATATCAGAGGCCCATTTAACCAAACAACCAACAACAACATTCCACTCTCTAGGAATATGAATAAAGAAAATGGAATCAAAGTTTCTTAAAAGGTAAAGAATCCACTCCACAAAAGAAGCCAACTCCCAAGAAGACTCATGAAACTTCCCATTATTTAAAAGGGAGACCAAAACCATGGAATTTGTCTCAGAGATTGACTTTTTCTAGCCTAACTCATATGCTTTATCTAGATCCATAAGGATAGTCAAAGCCTCGATCTAATTATTATTACCAAACCCCATAGTAGAATAGAAAAGGAAAAGAACTGAGCCAACACGATCTCTCGCAACTCCACCAATCCCAGCTTCACTCGAATTTTCCCGAGAAAAAACCATCAGTATTAGTTTTTGGAATCCCAATGGGGGCTGAGCCCATTTACCTTCCCTATTCACCTTATTGGAAGATTTGATCCTAGAACCATGATGAGCAAAGTCAATCAAATAATCCAAACCTAAGGGCAAGGCCCCATGCGACTGCTTAGCTTATTTTGGCTAGCGGTCACTGCTCAAATTTTTAAGAAGATATTTGTGGAGCTAGTGATCCCATGAACTTTTTTTCTTATTATAAGCAGTTATCTTAAATTGTAGTTTTTTACTATTATCAATAAAGATTTATTTATTAATATAAAAATTATAGGGGATAAGATATATAAGAAAATGAAACAAAGAGGGAAGGAATTATATCCAGTCACATGGCATATTTCTCATTGTGCAGCATAATTTTAGATCCCCTTTTTTTATAGCTTATTGTCAATTTCTAAAATGTAGCTACTCCACTATAATAGGAAATGATTCTAAATTATCCTTTACGCATAATTTAAAATTTGCATGGGGCCACCTGTGCTGCTCAAATTTAACCATAAATATGTTTATGCAGCCCCATGGGGACATGGGGTAATTGCTTTAAAATTTGAATTCTTTTCATTGATGAAAGATATTTTACGAATTGAGAATTTTGTCCTTATCCTCAAAAATCAATTCATGCTTTTGATTGAAAATGTGATGTTCGCAAGGGATGAATTAGATTTTCTTCCTGCTTTAAAATTATTTCCTTCTTCACTTAGAGTGGCTCAATGGGTTTTCAGTTTGATCAAGTTTCCAAAATTGAAGATTGTACATATGGTGAAAGGGCCTTTGGCCTGCTGGTGAAGTTGAAAGGTTTTGAATGAGCCCACTAGGTATGCATTTTCTGGTTTGACAATGGTTTTAGAGGCCTCTACTTTGATGACTTGTTACTTCCACACCAGTTATGCAGCTCGCTCTCTTGCTTCTATGTTTTTCTACTTCTTTATAATGGTGCGAGAGTTTTTTAATAATTTGTTTAACTTTATCAAAAAAAAATATTATACTTTTAAAAAATAAAAAATATAGAATAGTAAATTAAAAAACTATTGAAATCATTATGTAATTAAGAAAAAATACTGAAGTAAATAAAAATACAATAAATAATATAATTTATAACTAACATAGATATTGCCGATAAGGACATGGTTCGGTGGTTAAGTCCCTCGGTTGTAGTGGCGGCCACAGAGTTCAAACCCCCGCTGGACCAATGAGCTCGCAGGTTTGAAGTGTTCTTCCTAGGGGATGAGGTCCCCCGTGTTGTGGCCTCACCGGTTCATTGCTCCGGGCAAAAAGCATTCGTATTAAATACAATACATCATAGAAATATATCCTAAATATATCTATACTAATTTAAAAACAAAAAATTATAATTATTTATGTGAAACTTGAAATGTTTAAAATTGTAGAGCTTTTGGAAACAATAGAGAGTTTTACCAGAAGCTCTACAATTTTATATCATGGAATGTGAAAATATCATGTCTACAATGTTTAAAATTGACATCTGTTTTTAATTTGAGTTTCATGTTTAAAATTGGTGTTCTCTTGCTCTCTATCTCCTGAAGATGGTTCATTGAGTGTGATCCAAAACGTTGAGGAAATAATAATTTCTAACACAGTCAAATCCAGAAGCATGCAATCCCAACACGTATAACCATGTTTAAATCTTTTTAGAGTAAAATTTGAACAGTCAAATATATAATAAAAGATATATATTTATCGTTTTGATATTTCAATAAAAAAATCTAGTTGACGGATCAAATTTATGTCCTGCCTGCCTGAGTAGCTCTTGTGGCAAGATGCGTGGACATTTATTTCGGAAATTAAATGGACAATGCAGCTAGAGCATAAAGTTTCTCGTGGAAAGATAGTAACGGCAGACGTGCTCGCTCTTTACGCGGCATAGGTTATAACTCCACCATCAACCTGTCTGCAAAAAGATTCGCAAAAGGAAAGTTAGATCTTAAAATATTTTTTTTCATACTTCGAAAAATAGGCATCTGTTTATCTAAGGACGAAACATTGATGAGGAAGTTAATAGCTGTATCGATGCCCATTTATAGAAATTAACTACCACCCACGTTCACTTGCATTACTTAACAATGAGAGCCACCATCCCTGCTTAGCCTTATAAAGAGAAGGTAAAGTAGCTTGCAGATAATGTGACGACTTGTAGAAAAATGAGACGCCAAGGGTCTTATTCTGTTATGGAACCACTCCACTCTGCAGAAGAGTTCGAGCGCCAGTCAAAATTAGCAGCTCTGTCTAAGAGTCGTTCTGTGAAGGACAATTTTTTTGTCCAGGAGGCCGTGCAGCCTAGAAATAGCTCATTTTCAGAATGTAGTATATATTCTCCGACCCCCGCCTCTCCTATTGCTCTTTCGCCTTGGAATAACATTAATAACAGTGTCTGTCCTTCTGCTGAGTCGATGCTCGAATCTCAGCAAAACAGCGCTCTTATTAGTTTCAAGTGCATCTCCTCCATGTTCAGACACGGCGGCAATGTGTTCTCAGTGGCGGTCGGAAACGGGCTTATGTACACCGGGTCAGAGAGCAAGAACATCAGAGTATGGACATACCCGGTGCTCAACGAATACAGCCGTTTCAAATCCGGCAGCGGCTCCGTGAAGGCCGTTTTGGTTGCCAGCGACAAGATTTTCAGCGCGCATAACGACCTCAAAATTCGCGTGTGGCGTCGTTCGCGGTCGAATCCGAGCGTTCACAAGAGATACGCCACGCTCCCGACGTTGAAGGACTCCCTGCACAGCTATCTCAACCCGACAAAATATATGCCCGGAAATAAACAGCAACACCCGACGGGTCGTCATCATTTGAACGTAATTTCTTCTCTCGCGTATGACGCGGCTAAAGACATTCTGTACTCGGCCTCTTGGGATAAGACTGTGAAGGTGTGGAGAATGTCTGATCTCAAGTGCGTGGAGACCATTCTCGCCCACGACGAAGCCGTTAACGCCCTCGCCGTTGCGGCGGACGGGTTGCTTTACAGCGGGTCGGATGACTGCACTGTGAAAATATGGGGAAGTGGACCTTGCTTGGGAGGGCGCACAAGGCTGGTGTTGATGAGAAGGCTCCATGTGCAGTATTCGCTAGTGAAGGCGCTGGCGCTGAGTGCAGACGGTTGCTCTCTTTACGCCGGGTCAACGGACGGGTGTATTACAGTGTGGGAGAAGGAGAAGGGAAAGGGGCAAGTGATGCAGCATTCTTGCGTCTTTCGAGGTCACCGACACGCGGTTCTGTGCCTCTCGGCTGTGGGTCATTTGCTTTTCAGTGGCTCGGTGGACGGCACAATTCGACTTTGGATGAAGCCTGCTCTGTCTTGTCTGGCAGTTCTTCAAGGCCACGGAGACCCTGTGAAATGCATCGCTGCCATTAGAGAGGATGCCTATAAATGCCTTGTTTTTAGTGGAAGTCATGATGGTGTAGTAATGGTCTGGCGCGTTAGGATCAACAAGGTTGCGCCTCGCGATGACGTGCAGGATTATTTTGAACTTTATAATAACTAAATTAGGTTGGATGGAAATAAATCGGTTATGCCTCTTCCGGGTTCCGGCCGTCGTGAGTCTATGCTGTTATTGTCACTTGAAATTTTAAAATATAGATGGGACTAGTAAGCAGCAATAATTGTTGTTTAAGGATGTGATCAAGTGGTTATATTGTTGAATTTTGATAGTAGAAATTTAAGTTTAAATCTTTAATCTGATATTTAAGATGAATTTTTAAATAGTGATTTTTACTTATTTTGAAGTTGTTAATTAAATATTAACGTTTTTAAAGTGTGAAATATTATATTAATTTGAAAGATCTTAAATTTAATAGATAGATATTTGCGGTAAAAATGGTCACGAGGTCCCAGTCTTCCCCCATCCCTGTGGTACCGAAGAGCGTGTCGTGCCAGCGTCACCGGTCACGTGAAAAAAGTTTACCAGGCACCAAAAAAAGAAAAAAATTAATAGATAGATATATTTAAGTCATTTTTATCTACAATTTAAATAAATTATTTACTCCATAACTAGTACATAACTATATCAATAGTACCAAAATTTTATGATAATAAATTACTTGAATAGTTATATATGTTATTTTATTTCTTAAAATACACATCTTAATAATTGCACACTAATATAAATTTTAAAGTTTTAGTTTTTTTTTTATTATGGTTTTTATATGTATATGGTCACCAAGACCTTGTAATAAATAGAAAAATAATAATAATTTATATAGCTTAAATTTTAGTTCTAAAAAATTGAAACCTCACTTAAAGTTTAAAATTAATATTAAAAATATAATAATTTCAAAAGTTCTATTGATATATTTAATAATAGATTTACCAAATCAAAGGTATAGTTCATTTCATTAATTTATTAAGATACCTTAGTTCAACTACTCATCTTATAAATACTAAGATAAAATAAAATTAATACCTTGAATTATTTAATAATGAAAATAAATGTTTTCTTTACAAATTATTTAGAGCAATGATTAAAGCATAAGACTTAGAGTTAGGATTAATAATAGATAATGTAATCAATTTTCTTATTAATATAACTATTAAAAGAATTATAAATATTTAGTTATCTCTAGATCATTGGAACAAATGTTGAGAATTTGATTCATCCTGGTATTAAAAATTTAGGACTTGTTGAAGGTCTAATGTAGAACTATAAATTTGAGTATACATATATTTGGTTCACTTTTGCAAGAATGGAACTGAACCTACGATTGTAGATCTAAACTTATTTGATTTTGACTTTTGCAACCTATTCGCCTCTATGTCTCTGATCTATATTTGACAAAATGGAGTCTACAAACACCATTTACAAAACTACTAGATAAGGATTTATTCTCCTTTAGTTAAGCTTTTTGGTATGTAGATTTAATGATAATGAACAAGGATCAAAGACAAGAAGCAATCATGGAATATGCTTCTAAGATAGTAATGCAATGATAATGCAACAAGATTTTGCTATATATGTCATAGATTCTATTCATTCTTTAATATTATCTTGATTGTCCCAAATGATTAAAATGAATTAGGGTTAGTCCTTAAATACACCACCTTGGCATGTAATTTAAAATAATTTGTAGTTTAGTAGGATTATAGCAACTAATAAGAAAATTGAAACAAGGTTTAAATTCTAAATTCATTTTTTTATGATTCATGTCCATGGATGCAAAAATGACTTGGGTTAATTTTGTACTTGTAGATCTAAACTAAGGTGGCAAATGGTAAATTTTATAGGCAAGTTTAGAATCTTAGAAAGTGTAGAGATGTGGACATGCTAAGATAAGATTACTTGACAACTTCCATGTAAGAATACATCTTGCACCCTAGTGAACATCTAAGGACATCATAGTCACCATGGGTCTAAAACATTAGGGAAAAGGACATGGTATTTGATTTTCACCATTAAATTTTGTATTTACTTTGAATTGCATGTGAACTACTATGAGGATGCATGTCAAAGAAAAATCAAGTATTCAACATACAAATATAGATGTTAGTCAGGTGTACTATCCTCAATAATAGTGCTCATCTTAAGAACTTGCAAGAACATAAGAAATATTTCCAAAGAGTAACATTTTTTAGGCATTTAAAAATGAGTATAATCTCAATTGCTAAAACTACCTATAGAAAAGTAAAAGGAACAAGGTTAAAAATTCTAACTAAGTAGAAAATATTATTGCATTGACCAAGTGAAAAGGGATCCAACCAAGAAGAAAAATGTTAAAGGGCTCTGTTATGACCTAGATTTTCTAGTTCCCAAACTTGCATATTTGTGCCTAAGAATCCATCAAAATACCCTTTGAATGTATTCCCCTATGTTTTACCTTGCTACATGCCTTTGAAAATCTAGAAAAAACTTTTAAAATGGCCAATTAAAAAAAGTGGTTGGCAAGTTCCCAGTTGGGTGGAAATCGTCGACGGGATGGAACCGTTCTTGTTCCTAGTCTAGCCCCACACTTTGATGAGATGGGAAAAAGAAGGAAAAAGGGAAAGAAGAAAAGAAGAAGCATCGGAGAGTTCCTAGTTGGTGGAAAATCACTGATGAGGAAGAAAGAAAAGGAAAGAAGAGAAGACAATGAGAGACCAAGGAGTTCCTAGTGACTAGGAAATCCTTGATTTTGTTCTTGATGAGCCCAAAATAATTGACGAGAAAAAATTTAAACATTCAAAGTGTTGTAAAAGTTGTTTAAAATGTAAAAAACATGTTTTTTTCACATTTTAACTATTTGAAGACACACTCTTACCTTCAATGACGCCATTAATGCTCAAAATGTGTAGATTGAGGGTGGATGAAGAATTAGATGATGGTAGGTGGAGGTAGTTGGATTTGAATGTGTGGGTGGATGAAATTTATTGTTATAGGTGTGTGTGTGTGCCCTAATTTTTCGCACCCAAAACAACAAGTGAAGAATGCAGTGTTACATATGCATTGAAAAAGAAGTAATACAGGTTGGTCACTGAGCCATCTTCTAGATGTCTATAAGCGCTAAGGAATTTCTAGGGTTTCAACCACTAGTAGAGAAACAACAATATATGACTGAAAAAACTACTAAAAACTGCTTATAAATGACCAAACATGGTCACGTGACCATTAGTAGTTTATTGCCAGTCATTTATAACATGACCAAATTGATGACTAAACCATTTTTAGTCGTTTATTGGTTGTTTTGATTGATCAATTTGGTAGTATATTTAGTCGTTGATTTAGTCATTGATTGTTGTAATCTGGTCACTTATTTAGTCATTTTTTATTCACTGATATATTTAGTCATTAATTTAGTCATTGATTGTTGTTAACTGGTCACTTATTTAGTCATTTTTATTCACTAATTTTTGTCCATTGGTAGTGTATTTAGTCATTAATTTTAATCATAGTTTTGATCAATTTGGTAGTATATTTAGTCATTTTTATTCACTGATTTAATACTGGTCATATATTTAGTCATATTTATTCATTGTTCACTTATTTATGTCAATTGGTAGTATATTTAGTCAATTTAATTATTAATTGACATTAATTAGTAGAATATTTAGTCATTTTGAAGCTTGTATTTAGTCATTAGTATATTTCGTAGTATATTTTGAAGCTTGCACAATGAAACAACTTTGAGAAGGTAAAAACAACTTGTTTTTTTGATAACAAATACTTAAAACAACATACAGATCCGAAAATAAATTAGAATGCTTTCTCTTTGCTAAAAAAACCTTCATGGTTACAATACATAACTCAAAGAATGAGCAAGAACTGATTTTCTGAGTATCACTGAGCATAGAAGCACAAAGACATTCATAGATGTCTTCTTCACTGATGAGGAGCATACAGTGGAAGCAAAAACTTTATTAATTTTTTGAACCTTTGGTGAGAGTCCTTCTTCTGTCTCACCGATCTACTATCCTTCTTTTGTTATCGGTCAGACATATCCCGTCGACCACTTTATAACTTCTCACACTGAAGTCTTAGTCACTCCGATGTCACCTCCAAACCACACTCATCGGTAAGAGTTAGTTCATCGACGAACACTTATGAACGTTGGCCGATGTGCTGATACACTATACTTCGGTGTGACTACTCCCCATAGGTGAACTCTGACCAAGGTTTGCCGATACGCCAATACAACCCATTGTCGGTGAGACTTCCTTCATCAGTGAACTCCTTGTTTATTCTCCCAATATGCTGATGATTCACCTCTTGACGTCGACTTTGACTTTTTCTTATCAGCAAGATGATTTCTATCGGCCACAGTAGGATTAGCTTCGCCGATACACCAATGGATCATTTATTCTTCGGTGTCACTTATCTCTTGTCACCCTGATATAAATCCTTAGACCGCATCTTCCATACAGTGGTTTGAACCTCTCTTCAGCCAGACCAACCTTATCGCTCCGAGAGAGAAAATATTTTGCCGATGGCCTTGGTCTCGCCGATAATGACTTTAGTAGTTTTGCAACTCAACGATTCATCTACCCTTCAACTGAACCCTAGCACATGGAGATGCTAGGCGATCTACTATGTGAAATCACCCTGTTTGGATCCTCTACACCAACGGACACAAAAACAAAACAAGGAACAAAACAAATACTTGTACAGCGAAGCCATTCCACTGATTTTGATAGAAATCATACCAATGGAATGCTTCACATCGACATGCTACAATAATGGAATGCACAGAAAAAACTACCCTTCGAACAAAAATATACAGTTACACAATATACAGAGAATAGAAACTCAAATTGATGGAATATAAAATCTTTATTTCTCTTTAGAACATTACACAATCACTCTTCATGCACACCTTCTCTAATTCTCCTCTTCGACGGTTATTATCGACTTATCCTGCCAGCAGTTGGAAAACCAACTGATGCAAACAGTTGGAAGACCAACTGATCCAAACTGCTTCAAACTGTCTGACTGCCCTATTTATGGCACTATGTGATTACAATTTGACAAATGTGTGTGTTAAGTCACTTTGGACTTACAAAATGGGTTCTAGGTCTTAGAGACAAACTGAAAAAGAAAAATGCATTGGTCAAATAGACCTTATTACAAAAGAAAACATGATTTTCTAGGTGCTCCTGCACCATACTCCCCAGAAGAAAAATGTCTCAAGTCCTCTTAGAGACCAATTCTTGTACATCTCCGCCTTGCTTTAGAATGTCTTCCTCCAGCATCCATGTAGCTTCTAAATCTGGAAGCCCTTGCCACTTAACCAGATGTTCAAAATATGTTTTGTGCCTTGTCTTCCTGGCTTCTCTGCTTTCCAGAATGTACTCCATTTGTGGCGGCTCCCTAGAAGGTAAGTGCTTCAGCCAGTCTTCATTTTCCTGGATAGGGTCTTTAGCATTCTCCCCTGTATTAGGACTTCTGTACAATGTCAAATCAGCAATGTTGAAAATGGGTGAAATGGCAATATCATCAGGAAGCTCAATCTTGTAAGCATTTGGACCGTACTTCTCTAGAATCTGACAGGGTCCAATCTTCCTCATCATCAGTTTGTTGTGGCCTCCTTTTGGCAACCTATTTTTGTTCAGATGAACCATGACCAAGTCGCCTACCTGATACTGCACATCCCTCCTCCTTTGATCTATTCGAGCCTTGATCTTCTAACTATTCTGGTGTAAAGTATCTATGACCTGTTGTTGTATTTCTTTCATGGCTTCTATAAATGCATCAGCATGACCACTCCTTTTGTCCAACCCCTAGATGTCTCTCAATTCAAAAATACCCCTGGGGTGACTGCCATATACAATTTCAAAGGGACTCAGACCTATGCTCTTGTTTGTCAAGTCATTATAAGCATATTCTACTTGTGGGAGTATCACATCCCAACTACTTCCATGTTCTTTTGTTAAGCATCTAAGGAGATTGCCCAATAATCTATTCAGAACCTTAGTTTGCCCATCAGTCTGAGGATGATAGGTGGAACTGAAAGACAAATTTGTTCCCAATCTTTTCCACAAAGTCCTCTAAAAATGTCCTACAAATTTGCTATCCCTATTAGACACAATGCTCAAGGGTAGCCCATGAATCCTAACAATTTCTTTAAAGAACAAACTTGCAATGTAACTAGCATCATTAGTGGTCCTGTAAGAAATGAAATGAGCCATCTTGCTGAATCGGTCCACCACTACAAACACACTGTCACAACCTGTCCTTGTTTTGGGTAACCCCATCACAAAATCCATACTTAAACATTCCCAAGGCCTGTTGGGTATTGGCAAAGGTTGATACAATCTTGCATTGGTTGAAACTCCTTTTTCTCTTTGGCATACTATGCAACTTTGAACAAATTTTCTGATGTCAGACTGCATTCTTGGCCAGAAATAAAGTCTCCTTACCAGATCTAAAGTCTTATTTAACCCAAAATGTCCTTCTCAGCCACCACTATGTTTTTCCTTCACAATATTATCCCTCATTGAGCATTTAAGGATACACAACTGACATCCTTTGTGTATATCGAAAAATTTGGATTTATAAATAGAAATGATCAAACAATTGAAATGCATAATCTAAACCCAAATAATTCAATACCTCGAAGATGCAAAATGAGCTTGATTGATTGATCGCTTTGTTGTGTTGATTGCTCGATTCCGCAGCATAACGTTGATAAGGAGATAGATAATGGATGCAAAGGCTCTAATGATATTTCAACAGCATGTGGATACTTGAGGATCAATGCCCTTTTAGAAAATTTGACAGAATAAGGGTGCTTAAGGCTCAATGCATGCTAATGGCTTGTGAGGGGGTTGATTTATAGGAAAGGCTTGGTTCCAATGGATGGCTAGGATCAATTAGGGCTTTAGGTGAAATGGATGGATAGGATTAAGTTAGGTTTCCTTGCACATCAAGAAATTGTAGTCATATGACATGTGGCAAAGGAGGATGAGGCTTAGGTGTGCTTGTGTAGATAAATACTAAAATTAGGTCCCATTAGTTGTGCATGTGAAAGATAAAAGTTGTAACACAACACATGATTGACTAGACAAGTGTTGGAATGTGATGAAAGATAAGTGTTTAATTCAAATAAAATATTTGAATTAGTTGGGATATGAGTTGGAAATTAATTAAATAAATAAGATTTATTTAATTAATTGGATAAATGAATAGGATGGGATAAGATATGGAGGACTTAATTCAAATAAAATATTTGAATTAGTTGGGATAGGAGTTGAAAATTAATTAAATAAATAAGATTTATTTAATTAATTGGAAAGTGGGATTATGCATGTGAAATTAATTAAATAAATAAAATTTATTTAATTAATTGGCTAAATAGGATAAAGATGGGGATTTTAATTAAATAAATAAAATTTATTTAATTAATTGGCTTAATGGATAAATGGGATTAAGAGTGGGATTTAGGACAAAAATGGCTTATGATGTTTAGGATAATGTTTTAACAAGGTGTTGCAAGACATACACAAAGTTGGGACAATTTTGGGTGTCTACATTTTGCCCCTCTTTGAGATGATGTTCGAGATGATGAGCTTTGTGTCGAGTAACATCATTTCAAAGAAGTTAAGGTATGGATAATTGATAGGGATGTTGACGACGACGACGACGATGATGATAGAAAGGATAGGTTGGTGATGCCCCCTCGAGAGGATAGGTGGGTTGGACAAACACGAGTATGCTCTCGAAAAGAAATGGCTTGGCTACAAAAGAAAGATAAGGGAATGGATAGAAGAAATGGATGATGCGTTATGCTGCAATAGAAAGTGAGCAACCAGGATGTTTGATATAGCACTAGACGTTATACACCAAGGTATAAGGACCAGGGTGACGATGTGTCTTGTGCCCTAGCGTAATACAACCTTGTCTAACGTATGAGGAAGAAAACTTAGAGCATTGAAGTCCTAATGCACAAAAGGTATGATATGACCTCAGATGCAAAGGATAGTGTAAAAAACTATTCCAACATACACAAGATATGAATATTAGCTGGAAGTGATATTGATATGATACAAATGCAAGATAAAATGATAACACATACAAGCAAACAAGCAAGCATGCGCAAATGATACAAAAATAAACAAGGTATTGCCCCTGTCAAGCTGTAAACCAAAGATTAATTGCTGATTGTTTTGTTGATGATAGTTGAGAGTGTTGTCATTGCGGGTAAAGCTATATCCCTAGATCAACACAGGGTTGTTTGCTGAGTTGGTTGGCTAATTGGCTAATTGATTTGGCTTACAACAAGGCTAGGATCAAGACCATGGATTGCGATTGGATAATTCGGCTTGATTGATTAACTTGATTGGTATGGATTAAGGATGGGCTTGCATTTGGATCTTTGCTTGGAATGACTTGAAGATGATGAAATGATGGATGATTAGATTGATATGATTTGATTTGATGAATGGATGATTAGATGATATGTGGGGGATTGAGCTACTTTTGATTTGTTGGAGTGGCTGGATTTGTTCCGATTGGAGTTGATGTGATTGAGTTGATTTGTTTTGGTGTTGATGTTGATGATTGATAGGATTTATTTTGATGGTTGGATTGATGTGCTTTGAGTTGATTTTCTTTGGTGTTAATGCTGATGATTGATAGGATTTGTTGTGATGGTTGGCTTGATGTGCTTTGGTTGTGATGGTTGCTATTGCTGGGTTGATTGTTTTGATGATTGGATTTGTTTAGAATGATGATAGTGATGGTGTGATGATAAGAGTGTCCACTCAATCTAAGTATAAGCAAGTATTCTTAGTGTGCATAAAGGATATAAAATAAACAAGGTATTGCCCTTGTTAAGTCATAAACCAATGATTGATTGTTTCATTGATAAAGATAGATAGTGTTGTCATTGTGGGGAAAGCTATATCCCTAGATCAACACAAGGATGTGGGAACACTATATCCCATTGATGATGATTGATGATGATTGATTGGGCTCATGACAAGATTAGGATCAAAACCTGTTGATTTGATTGGATAATGTTCCTTGATTCATTAGCTTGCTTGATATGGATTAGTGTGACATGGATTTAAGATCATTGCTTAGATTGATTTGATTGATATGACTGGAAGAAGTGATTGATTGAAATGGATGAATGAATGTTATTGATAAGAAGAATTGATGATGATAATTTTGATTTTGATTGATATTGATGGAGTGGATTGTTTTGGATGATGATTGAATTGATCTTATTGCTTGGATTTTTTGTTGGATATTTGATTTTTTTGGATTTTTTGACATATTTGATTTTTTTTTGTAGTTTTTGAAATGTTTTGGGATGTCAATGGATTTACAATTTAGGTAGCTATTGTGCTAGCTACCAATGACAAGGGAAAACCAAGTCTAGGTGCAAAGATGGATGAATGGGATTGGATGGATAAAAGGATGGGCAATAAGGGATGGAAGGCTCATGATATATGGATGGATAAAAAGATAGGCCATAAAAGGGATGGATGCATGCCTCATGATGAACAAATAGGTAGGCTATAGTGGAAAGCTCATGATAAATGGATGGGGATAAGCTATAAGATGGAAAGCTTATGATAAGGATATGCCATAGTGGATGGATCATAAGGGAGCTAGGATGTGATCTTCAAAGGCTATGTTGCATAGGAAGAACTTGCCCCCATTCTAGGTGGTAATGCTTAGGATTTTTACATGACAAAGTTCATGACCATGGGATGACATGATAGGTTTTACATGACAAGGTGTATGATAGGTGGATAATGATAATATGGATTGATGAGGAAGGTATGAGGTATACCAAGAGATATCCAAAGCATGTTTCAAGATTTTGCCCCTATGTCTTCATCAAAATCAAAAGGCAGAAGGATGGATGAATGGATAAATGGGTTCAATAGGATAGGCTTGTTTATGTAATGGCTAAGGATGGTAGGATGGTAAATGATATAATGGGATAGATAGTTTGGAAATGGATAGGTTGGATGAGACAATGTGCCCCCAAGTGTAAGTGACATAGAAGATCAACCTACACATGATGCCTGTTTGCCAGGTTTTCATCATGGTACTTATCCAAGGCGCCTGTTTACCAGGTTTTCACCATTGGACGAAGGGATTTCTCTTTACTTTTTTGACTTTTTTTATTTTTGATTTTTATTTTTATTTTTTCTTTTTTTTGGATGGGATGACAATTACACATGGCGCCTGTTTGCCAGGTTTTCACCATGGTAATGGATAGGAGGGACTCAAGTGTTTAGTGCTATGATAGGTGATAGTGTCCCATTAGAGATTGATGATGTCTTCGCATGGACCATGTCGTTATGCTCATAGATGTTGATAAGGGGTTGCATGGATGGGAGATGGATTAGGTAGATAGTGGATTAGGATGTGGATTATGGAAGGCTCATGCAAGGATGGATGGATGGAAGGATAGTAGATTATGATGTGCTTATGGAAAAGGATGAAAAGTTTATGCAAAAGCATGGACCATAGGGATAGCATGGGAGAGATATGTAGGATAATGGATGGAAGATGGGGAGATGTAGTTGTTTGGAGGTGCTGCAGAGTGGAAGGGAACCATGACCAACGGTTGCACACACCGTGATAAACATTGAAGCTTTTGATTGGATGGTTGTGTAGGAAGCAATGGAGATGTTTGCTTAGGGGATGGTCGATGAAGTGATTTAGGAACCCACATAGATTTAGTATTTTTAGTGCTTTTGCTTTGCTTGTGGGATTTTTGAAGGGAATGAAAGTTTTGAATGGAAGTAGGCTTTTGGATGGAGATAGGTGATTGGGATTCTTGAGATGTGGATGAGGATGCCTCATTTGTTTTGTTAGTTATTTGCTTAGGAACCCAAACCATTTTGCTTTTGGGCTTTGCTTTTGAAGGTATGGGCTTGGATAGCTTTTTGGATTGCTTTGCTTTGGTTATTTGCATTAATTTTTCATGTTTGTGCCCTAAGGCATGAGAGTCCTTAGGATTTTTGGTAGGACTTTTAGCTTTGTAGGTAGAGACATCAAAAATTTTGCTTTTGAATCCCATGGGGTGGGTGGAGTGGATGGAATTATTGGAAGCGTTATGTTTAAACGATGTGTGCTTTTGTTGGTCATGATTAGGGATGCAAGGATACTTATGAATGATATGTATGTTAGGTGTTAGAAGCAATGGTGGCAAGGTGGATGGAGGGATATTTGGAGTTGGTAAAAGTGGAGGCAAAGTGGATGGCAGAAGGTGTATGGTCACATGCTTTTGACATTTATAGGATGATGGAGATGGAATGGCTACATATGTTTTGGGTATATGATGGGGGGTGTGATGGAAAGTGGTAGGTTTAGGATGCATGAAAGGATTACCAACATCTTGGCCTTGTTTACCTTGGGGTGTGTATCCAAGGCCATATGAGCATGGAGGGATTTTGACATGGTTTGGCTCCAAAATACCTTGTTCATAAAGGCCTAGACTTTTGCCTTGGTAGTTCATGTTTTGGAGTATGCGATGGACAATGGGACTAGGTGTGCTGTGAACATTAGACTTGAGCTCATTATTGGATGAAGAAGGTGAAGTAGATAAAGGTCGTTGTTGTCCTAAGGAAGAACATTCATGGACAAAGGTGGTAAAACCAATAGGACATGATGGTGGACTTGAAGTGGAATCGATGGTCAATGTGAAAGGAGGATCATTAGGGTCTTGCTTATGTTCATGTTGATCCAAGTTATTGGTATGATCTTTTATGCTTACTTGGGGGACAAGTGTCTCATCATGACAAGTTGATGTTTGCTCATTATGGATAGGGCTAGATGGTAGATGACTAGGAGCAATGTGGATATCTTGGTCATAGATAGATATAGGATTATGGATAGGATCAAGGTGCTCATGGATAGCTTCTTCATAGGTATCATCTTGATCATAAAGAAGGTAAATGTTATGGATGGGTTGCATGGAAGTGTTTTGATCTTGAGTTGGACTAGGGCTTAATGTTTCCACATGTTTAAGATTATGCTCTTGACATACCTCTTGACTTTGGATGGAAGTGGAAGGTTCTTGAGTGGACTTGATAGGCTCTTGATAGTTATCAACATGAAGGCATGATGGCTCTTGACTTAGGCTTGTGGTTGGAGACTCTTGAATAGACTTGTTGGCTTGTAGGTCACATGATGGGCTTAAAGGGCTAGGTATGTTAATGGAAGCCTCTTGAAGAGGCTCAAGGATATGTGAACCACATGATGAGATTATAGGATTGGACATGACCTTTGGAAGTTCATTGGTAGGCTCATGAATTAGTGTTTGACATGGAGGTAGTTTATTCCTAGCTAGTAGCCAATGGATCACATCCTTTGCAAGTGTATGGGTGGATGGAAAATATAATGGATGTATGATAATGGTAGTTGGTGTTGGATTAGGATTAGGACTAGGATTAGGTTGAGACCTAATTGGATTGGATGGATTAGGATTTGGACTAGATGGGGGTGATGATGTGGCACGATTTCCCATTATAGGTGGGTACACCTTGTAAACAATTGAGACAAATATTGGACATTGATTTGTATTATGGCCTTTGGTCCTATGGTATGCACAATAATCATGTTCATCATATGGACTTTCTTCACATGGTTTGACTTTAGGAAGTTCAATGAGTTTTGCTTCAAGCATCCTTTGTAAAACTCTCTCAGCCGCATCCTTTGGTGAACGATTAGAATGATATGGTGAGGAAGGTAATGAGGGGCTTGGTGGTTTGGAAGGTAAAGGGATCAATGGACTATGATTGGGATCACATGGTGGTGTTGGGATAGGATTAGTTGGCTCATGTGTTGGCATGGGATTGGATGGTGGAGGCCACTCTAGATTGGTATCTCCCTTGTCAAAGGTTATTAAATCTTGCATAGGATAACTTGGCCTTTGATTTATGTACAAGGGGCCACTTGGATTTGGATATTGTTCTTGTGAAATCACTTGAGTATTTTGTGGACTTAGGTCTATCAATGGTGCTTGGTGGTCTTGTTGAAAAGGTGTACTTGGACCTGATTGATTTATGTACAAAGGGCTATTTGGACTTGCATGTTGTTCTTGTGATATCACTTGATTGCCTTGTGGATGGGCTTGGTAGTGCATTGGAATGGTGGTATGAGGGATTGGATAAGCTTGAGGTGGAGGTTGATAGGTTGATGTGGCATTGACTTGGTGGATAGGTGGATTAAGTTGATAGGAAGTGGATGGATATGACATGTGGCTATAAGGTGGATTAGGTTGATAGGAAGTGGCTAAGGATTGTTGTACTTGTCGAGCTTGACTAGTGGCTAAAAGGTGTTGGACTTGGGCTATGGAGTGTTGTAGTTGAGGTGATTGGCTTGCGTGGGGTTGATCTTTTTGGATGAAGAATTGTAATATTTCAATGGCGTCTTGGTTTAGGGGTTGTAATCCTTAATAAAGATTTTGGAGGAATCTTTGGAATTTGATTTCTAGGTCCTCTAGTGTAGACATGTTGTCACCACGTGTTTGTCTTAAGTCCTTTTAGCAAGTGCTTGCTTAGGGATTTGGATGATAATGTGGAATGTTTAGATGATGTGTTTAGATTGATTTGTTTATGTGTTTGGGTGTTTAGAGCTTGATATGGCAATATTCAAACAAATGATTATGCATATACACACATGAATCACTCACGCAAGACACATAAGCAAGTTGTTGACTTTGAAAATGAAATACGATGATTATGCAAGCACACATGGAAGACACATCAACAAGCCTAATGTGTAGTCAAGTGGGTATAGCCAATTAGGTCTTAGGCTATCTATTGCACAAGGTTGACTATGGAATTGAAAGTGAAATCCTGCCACACAGCCAGGAGAAAGGGATAACCCACCCTTCACCTTCACTTCCCAAAGGTATAAAGTTCTTTGGGGCTTAGCCAAGAGTGACAAGATTCTAACTCCCAATGAGGGTGTCTTTCGATTCAGCCTCAATTGAGGTCGTCCCTTGGAGTGGTGTGTCTCCAAGCAGGCCTCCTAAGAAGGGTATGACAAAAGCAAACCAAGTGAGTTGTCACTTGATTCACACTCGCAGTTGTTAATTTCCCCTTAGAAACTTGAAATGTGTAACAAACAGTTCAAGCACTTGTTCTTTTTAGACCCAAATCTAAATGTGATGGAAGACAATGGTTTGTTTTAGCCCAATTTTTTGATGTGAATTTGCAAACAATTGTTTATTTTAAAGCCCAAATCCAAGTGTGATGACAAACAAGTTGTTTGTTTTATGCCCAAAATCTAAATGTGTGATCAAATAATGATTAGAGATGAGAGATTAGAATGAGTGCACCTCATAAAAATTGCTTTCCAAGTTGCTATTATGATTGATCCAAATGTTGCTCCAGCTCCTTTGATTCACTTACAAGTCACTGCAAAAAATAAAATGTGATTTGGTTCGCTAGATTGGAAGATATGATTTTTTTTCTAAAAGTCGCATATCAAAAATTTCTGAAAAATTAGAATCGCAGGGTCAACTTCAAATTGTCATAACTCTTTGAATACTGAGCCAAATCTTTAATGTAACCACTTTCCGGAAAGCTCTCGAAGTCCTCTTTCCAACGAATTTAAGATCTCTTTTTTCCAGGACCTGTGTAAAACAAAAAACCCTCTACAACAGATCTGGTCATAAATAAAAAAAATCAGCAAAAAGTCACGCGTCAAAAATTTCTAAAAAATTAGAATCGCAGGGTCAACTTCAAATCGTCATAACTCTTTGAATACTAAGCCAAATCTTTAATGTAACCACTTTTCGGAAAGCTCTCGAAGTCCTCTTTCCAATGAATCTAAGATCTTCTTTTTGCAGGACCTGTGTAAAACAAAAAACCCTCTGCAACAGATCTGGTCTTAAATTAAAAAAAAAAAATCAGCAATATAAAATATCTTCAACCTACAAATCAAAGTGCATAAACCTGCAAAAATGAATGATTGACGCTCCAAGAAATCTGATCTTCACAAAAACAACTCAAACAAGAGGGTTAATCAGGGACGTGAGTCCCACCGGGCGTGCCAAATGTATATCAAAAAATTTGGATTTATAAATGGAAATGATCAAACAATTGAAATGCATAATCTAAATCCAAATAATTCAATACCTCGAAGATGCAAAATGAGCTTGATTGATTGATCACTTTGTTGTGTTGATTGCTCGATTCCGCAGCATAACGTTGATAAGGAGATAGATAATAGATGCAAAGGCTCTAATGATATTTCAACATCATGTGGATACTTGAGGATCAATGCCCTTTTAGAAAATTTGACAGAATAAGGGTGCTTAAGGCTCAATGCATGCTAATGGCTTGTGAGGGGGTTGATTTATAGGAAAGGCTTGGTTCCGATGGATGGCTAGGATCAATTAGGGCTTTAGGTGAAATGGATGGATAGAATTAAGTTAGGTTTCCTTGCACATCAAGAAATTGTAGTCATATGACATGTGGCAAAGGAGGATGAGGCTTAGGTGTGCTTGTGTAGATAAATACTAAAATTAGGTTCCATTAGTTGTGCATGTGAAAGATAAAAGTTGTAACACAACACATGATTGACTAGACAAGTGTTGGAATGTGATGAAAGATAAGTGTTTAATTCAAATAAAATATTTGAATTAGTTGGGATATGAGTTGGAAATTAATTAAATAAATAAGATTTATTTAATTAATTGGATAAATGAATAGGATGGGATAAGATATGGAGGACTTAATTCAAATAAAATATTTGAATTAGTTGGGATAGGAGTTGAAAATTAATTAAATAAATAAGATTTATTTAATTAATTGGAAAGTGGGATTATGCATGTGAAATTAATTAAATAAATAAAATTTATTTAATTAATTGGCTAAGTAGGATAAAGATGGGGATTTTAATTAAATAAATAAAATTTATTTAATTAATTGACTTAATGGATAAATGGGATTAAGAGTGGGATTTAGGACAAAAATGGCTTATGATGTTTAGGATAATGTTTTAACAAGGTGTTGCAAGACATACACAAAGTTGGGACAATTTTAGGTGTCTACACTTTGAATAATAGTTCATTCTGTAATGTAAAATCTGAGAACTCACTATGAAAAGTATTAGTAAATTCATTACATACCTTGTAGATTTCTCTGAAATCCTGATCTTCTTCATACAATTCTTTGAGTGACTCAACACCCATGCTTTGCAACTGCACTTCTTGGACTATCAACACCCTCCTATTGAGAGCATCTACCACCTTGTTTGTGATTCCTTTCTTATGCTTAATGGTGAAAGTTTATGCTTGCAGACTTTCCACCCATTTCATATGTCTGTGGCTGAGTTTGTCCTATCCATTCAGAAAACTGAGAGCATGATTGTCAATGTACACAGTAAATTCCTTAGGAAGTAGGTAATGTCTCCACTTTTTCAGAGTTTGTACCATAGCATACAACTCTAAGTCATAAGAGGAGTATTTCCTCTTAGCTTCATTTAACTTTTCACTGAAGGCTACTGGTCTGCCTTCTTGGCTCAACACTGCTCCAATGGCCAATCCACTTGCATCACATTCAATTGTGAAAACCTCATTGAAATCAGGTAACACTAAGATAGGGAATTTAGCAACTTTCTGTTTTAGACTCTCAAAGCTCCTATCTTCTTCTTGCATCCACACAACTTCACCTTGCAACCACCCTTGATGGTTTCCAACATAGGTGCACAGATGTCATTGTAGTTCTTAATGAATTTCCTATAGAATGTGGCCAAACCATGGAAACTCCTTACCTCCCCTATTGTCTTAGGTGTGGGCCAATTCAAAATAGCCTCCACCTTTGAAGGATCCATCTTTAGATCACCTTTGGAAATGACAAAACCCAAGTAGATCAACTCTTGTTTCATGAAATCACATTTGTCCAAGTTTATCAACAGCTTTTGATCTTTCAGCCTCTTCAAGACTACCTCCAAATGTTTCAAGTGTTCTTCCTTGCTCTTACTGAACACCAAGATATCATCAAGGTAGACTACCACAAACTTCCCTATGAACTCCTGCAACACCTCATTCATTAGTCTTATAAAGGTGCTAGGGGCATTTGAAAGACTAAAAGGCATCACAAGCCACTCATACAACCCTTCATTGGTTTTAAATGTTGTCTTCCACTCATCCGCTTCTCTTATCCTTATTTGATGGTACCCACTCTTCAGGTCTATCTTAGAGAAATAGGTAGCACCCCCCAAATAGTCCATTAGGTCTTCAATTCTAGGAATAGGAAACCTATATCAGATGATTATCCTATTTATTGCCCTGAAGTCAGTACACAGTCTCCATTTCCCATCTTTCTTTGGTGCCAAAACAGTGGGGACTGCACATGGACTCAAACTCTTCCTTATTAACTCCTTGTCTAAAAGTTCTTGAACCTACCTGGCTATCTCCTTGTTATGCTGAGGGGTCATCTTATAGGCTACCTTATTGGGAAATACAACTCCTGGTATGAGATCAATCTGATGGCTGATATCTCTAATAGGTGGTAGTGAGTCTAGTATATCTGCTGCAATTACTTATAACTCTCAAGTAGTTCTCTGACCTCTCTAGGCCCTACCTCTCTCATATTTTCTCTTTTCTTCTCCTTAGGCTTCACAACCAAAGAAAAACCTACTCCACTAGATTCTTCTAATGTTTCAAGGAATTATTTCTCTCCTACCATCATTACACTAGACCCTACATGATGTGGATCCCCTTCTACCAATGACTGTATCCTATAAGTTACACCATCCTTTTGGAATGAGTAAGCATTCTTTTCCCCATCATGATGAGCCTTTTTGTCAAACTGCCATGGCCTTCCCAACAGAAGATGGCAAGCATCCATAGGAAGGATGTCACACAAAATCTTGTCTCTATACCCCCCAATACTGAATTCTACCCATGCTTGTTCATTGATGAGTATATGTTGTCCCTTTTTAAACCAACTGACCCTATATGGACAGCTATGGGGTATCTTATCTAATTTCAATTTATCTACTGCTTCCAAAGATATAATGATGTCAGTAGAACTAGAGTCAATAATAACTTTACAAACCTTACCTTGTATCTTACAGTTGACTCTAAACAAAGCTCTTCTTTGTGATGGTTCAGTCTGCACTGGTTCTTTGAGCAGCGTCCTCTTGATCATCAGATTTTCTCCCATCTCTGATGTCAAATTTACTTCAAGAAATGTCACACTCCCTGCATCCTCTTGAGTCAATGTGGTTCTTCTATCATTACCATGAGAAGTTGAGGCCTTCTCTGGATACTTATATGTCAGGTGCCCTATCTAATTGCAGTTATAACATCTCATGTTGGAGAACTTGGATCCTCTACCTGATCCATTTGTCCCACCTCTTCCATTAGGCCTTCTTCCTCGGTAGCCTCCTCTGCTACTTGAGTCCCCAACTTGCTCTTCTTGGCTAGACTCACCATTAGGCCTCTAGTTAGGACTTCTTCCTCCAAAACTGCCACTACCTCTGAAATTTCTTCCACCTCTTCCTCTACCTTGTTGTTCACCTTTCCTCTTCAACTTCTCTTCAGCTCTTAATGCTACTTGGAAACATTTTTCCATGGTTTCAGGAGTCAATAAACTTATCTCATCTTGAATATTGAACCTCAGACCATTTAGATACCTTGCTACCTTGGCTTTTTCACCCTCCATGTACTCACAGCGAAGAGTGTATTTGTGAAACTCCTTGGTGTAAGTAGCTACATCCATATCTTTTTGCTTGAGGTTTTGCATTTTCCTTTAAATCTGCACCTCATAGTCAGATGGAAGAAACTGGGACTTGATCTTCTCTAGCATTCTGCTCCATGAAGAGATCATGCTCTTCCCATTCTTTACCCTTTCTCCTTGGGCGTAATTCCACCATGTAAGGGCAGCACCTTTGAGTTTAGTTTTTGCAAACTTAACTCTCTTACTTTCAGGAACTTTCTTGTATTCGAAGTAGTTGTTCAGAGCCTCAATCCATTCCATGACTTCATCAGCATTCATCTTTCCACTGAACATGGGGGCATCTATCTAAGCCTCTGAAGAGTCCTTGCCAATAGCCTTAATGACTTCCAAGAATTACTTTTGTTCAGTCGGTATCTCTGCCTCTTCTTGTTCCTCTTCTTCTTCCTCTTCATCAGATTCATCATTTGATTTCTTTCCTATCTTCAGTGCCTTCAACTTAGCCTGGAGTGTTTCCTTGACTCCAATCTTGATCATCTCTTCCATCTCTTGGAACTTCTTAAGCACTTCTGTTGTCATCCCCTTTGGAGGCATGATGCTAGCCTCTCCTTCACTCTCCTCTGCTGACATATACTATTCACAAACAACACCCAAACGCCAACACTCCTACAAATCTTCAATTTGCCTTGCCGCCCAAATCTTTTCAGGCTCTGATACCAATATGATGAGGAGTGTACAGTGGAAGTGGAAACTTTATTAATTTTTTGAACCTTCGGTGAGAGTCCTTCTGTCTCACCGATCTACTGTCCTTTTGTTATTGGCCAGACATATCCTATTGGCTAGTTTATAACTTCTCACACCGAAGTCTTAGTCACTCCGATGTCATCTCTGAACCACACTCGTCGGCAAGAGTTAGTTCATCGGCGAACATTTATGAACATTGGCCGATGTGCTGATACACTATACTTCGGTGTGACTACTCCCCGTCGGCAAACTTTGACCAAGGTCTACTGATACACTGGTACAACCCGTCGTCGGTGAGACTTCCTTTGTCGGTGAACTCCTTGTTTGTTATCCCAATATGCCGATGACTCACCTCTTGATGTCGACTTTGACTTTTTCTTATCAGCAACATGATTGCTATCAGCCATGGTAGGATTAGCTTCACCGATATGCCGATGGATCATTCATTCTTCGGTGTCACTTATCTCTTGTCACCCTGATATAAATCCTTAGACTGCGTCTTCCATATGGTGGTTTGAACCTCTCTTTGGCTAGACCAACCTTATCACTCCGAGAGAGAAAATATTTTGCCGATGGCCTCAATCTCGCTGATAATGACTTTAGTAGTTCTGCAACTTGATGATTCATCTACCCTTCAATTGAACCCTAGAACATGGAGATGCTAGGCGATCTATTGTACGAAATCACCCTGTTTGGATCCTTTGCACCGTCGGACATAAAAAGAAAAAAAGGAACAAAACAAATACTTGTACAGCAAAGCCATTCCACTGATTTTGACAGAAATTGTACCAGTGGAATGCTTCACATCGACATGCTGCAACAATGGAATGCACAGAAAAAACTACCCTTCAAACATAAATATACAGTTACATAATATACAGAGAATAGAAACTCAAATTGATGAAATAGAAATCTTTATTTCTCCTTAGAACATTACACAATCACTCTTCATGCGCACCTTCTCTGATTCTCCTCTTTGATGGTTATTATCAACTCATCCTACCAGCAATTGGAAAACCAACTGATGCAAACAGTTGGAAGACCAACCGATCCAAACTGCTTCAAACCGTCTGACTGCCCTGTTTTTGGCACTATGTGATTACAATTTGACAAATGTGTGTGTTAAGTCACTTTGGACTTACAAAATGGGTTCTAGGTCTTAGAGACAAACTGAAAATGAAAAATGAATTGGTCAAATAGACCTTATTACAAAAGAAAACATGATTTTCTAGGTGCTCATGTACCATTCACAAATCCATGACTGTCCCATGAAGCTCACTGTCCTAGTTCAAGATCACACTGTCATCTCTAGAGAGATCCTGTCTCATGCACCCAACTTGCTCTAGTTCATAAGCTGCCATTGTGGATTGTTACCTGTAGCAATAAACTATCCTTATCTCTGATGATTATGCCTTTGATGACTATAATCTTTGGTAGGATGCCTCAATTGTTATGGACTATTATTCAATAATATTGCCTTATGACTAGGCTATGCATTGTCCTAATCAAACTTGTAGCTTCTTGAAATGCATTGTCCAATCACTTGTCAACCAATTGTCATGCATTTTCCCTTTATAAAATAACAATGCCTCATGACTTCCACTACCTAGCTCATTATTTTGGCATGCTTTCACTTGCATTCTACTCCCATCAGTGCAGAACACTGCCCCTCTATTGAATGCCTTGACTACCTTTGACAACACTGTATCTTTTCCAAATTCCTTGAAAACAGTTCATCACTACTACTATTACCTAGGTATGCACTCTATGTCATCTGCCAGACTGTTACAAGTTCACACAGTCCATCATTGGTCCTATCACTTATCACATCACTATCATGAACAACTATCATATCATATCATCACCTCTAATATAGAAATCAACATCCCATTATGATACTACTGTTGGAAAATATCTGTGTCTTGGCAGATAGCTCATGATAACCCTCAACCTTGTTGCTGCTCACTTGCACCAACTCTATCATACTGTCCTAGGTGTTCATGCATCTAACATGAAGACTCTTGACTATCATGAGATTTGGCACTACCAAATGCATACTAGAAGGCTATCTCCTTACCCCTTTAAATGCCTCTTGAGACACTAAAAAGATTGTAAACTTTGCATAGTTTTTCTCAATGACTCTAAGATTATCTTTTAATGTTTGCATGATCACTATCTTTGGCATGAATCTCTGTCCCTTGACAGTCACTTGTAGGTTTTCTTCATGCATAGCTGGAATTTCTTTCACAAACTTCCCTTTCAAACAATAAAGAGAGGACCTGCAAAGCAAAAATATAGTTTTTAGTACTCAATCAATGATTTTTTTAAAAGTTTTCCCAGTTGGACCATAATGAAAAATCTATAGAACATTATCAATAAAAAACTAACAACCTTTGCCAACATCCTCCCTGCCTGTACCAAAATGGGAACATTGGAACATGGTATGGACCTCTATCAAAGCATAATGAAATGGGGATTTTTGTCCAATACTGTAGTCGGAAATTATACTATGGTAGACATGTATGCAAAATGTGGAACAATAGAAAAAACACGTGAACTATTTGACATAATGCCTCAAAGAGATGTAATCTCATGGAATGTAATAATTTTAGGATATTCACAAAATGGATTTGTTGAAAGGGCTTTCAAAAATTTCAAGTAAATGTAATTAATAGTTCTAAAGCCAAATTCTACAACCTTTGCCAGCATCCTCCCAGCCTGTGACAAAATGGGAGCTTTGCAACAGGGTATAAAAATCCATCAAAGCATAAAGGATAGAGAAATTTTGTCAGATGTTGTAGTGGCAACTACCCTGGTAGACACGTATGCAAAATGTGGAAACATAGACAAAGCACGTGAACTATTTGACAAAATGCCTCAAAGAAATGTGGTCTCATGGACTGCAATGATTGCAGGATATGCACAAATTGAACTTTTTGAGAAGACTTTAGAAACTTTCAAGCAAATGCAATTGGTAGGTGTACAGCTAGACTCCACAACCTTTGCCAACATCCTCCCTGCCTGTGCCAAAATGGGAGCTTTGGAATAGGGTATGGACATCCATCAAAGAATGAAGGATAGAGGAATTTTTTCAGATGTTGTAGTTGCAACTTCCCTGGTAGACATGTATGCAAAATGTGGAACCATGGAGAAGGCACATGAACTATTTGATAGAATACCTCAAAACAAATGTGGTCTCATGGATTGCATAGAGAGAGCTTAGAGAGAACCTCTTGATTGACTGCAATATAAAGGAGGAAAGAAAATGAAGAGAGGTGTAAGTAATGCAACCATGCAGTATGAACCTGCTTAGAAATTTAGGGAAGATATCTACTGGGTATTTCATTTGGCGTGATTTTTACCTCACCTACTTATCTCTATGCAGTCCAAGCTCCCCCACAGCCCTACAAGGAGCCAGGCCATGAGGGTGCGGGATGGTGGGCTCTCCCCGCATCCCCGTGAAGGAACTTTTGTGTGTGTAGGGATCTGAGAAGAGCAAAAATGTGGCCTCATGGACTGCATAGAGAGAGCTTAGAGAGAGCTCATATGATTGAGAAGGTGGCATGAAACTTTCATGGTATGTACAATGATTTGAATGGTAGTGTGTTCATATTGTTAGCCTCCTGATCGACTACAATATAAAGGATGAAAGAAGAATGAAGAGAGGTGTAAGTAATGCAGCCATCTAGGATGAACCTACTTTGAAATTCAGGGAAGATATCTGTTTGGTATTTCATTTGGCATGATTGCTATCTCACCTACTTATCTCCATGCAGTCCAGGCTCCCCCCGTAGTCCTGCAAGGAGCTAGGGCATGAGGGTACGGGATGGCAGGTTCTCCTTACATCCCTATGAAGGAACTTTTGTGTGTGTGCGGGGATGCAAGGAGAATAATTATTGCTGGATATGCACAAAATGGATTTGTTGGAAAGGCTTTAAAAACTTTCAATCAAATGGGAGCATAGATGGGAGCATTGGAACAAGGTATGGGCATCCATCAAAAAGTATTGGATAGAGGAATTATGTTAGATGTTGTAGTTTCAACTACCCTGGTAGACATGTATGCAAAATGTGGAAGCACTGACAAGGCATGTGAACTATTTGACATAATGCCTCAAAGAGATGTCATCTCATGGAATGCAATGATTGCGGGATATGCACAAAATAGATTTTTTGAAAAGGATTTAGAAACTTTCAAGCAAATGTAATTAGCAGGTGTAAATCCAAATTCGACAACCTTTGCCAGCATCCTCCTTGCCTATGCCAAAATGGGAGCTTTGGAATGTAAGGTATGGACATCCATCATAACATAATGGAAGGGTGATTTTTGTCAGATATTATAGTTGGAAATTCTCTGGTAGACATGTATGCAAAATGTGGAAGTATAGATAAGGCACGTGAACTGTTTGATGGAATGGTTCAAAGAAATGTCATCTCTTGGAATGCAATAATTACAAGATATGCACAAAATGGATATACACAAATTGATAATATGACAACACTGGTGTCTTTCACTAACTTCTATTAACTAAATAACCTTTTACTGTGTAGTTTAATATTTACACCTCTATATCTATAATACAACAATAAATCTCTGCTTGAGTTATATTCAAAAAAATAGAACATTGTAATAGTGTTTAGGTTTAGGACCATATTTATGGTAGAAGGTATTCTCTTTGATTCATGTGTTGTTGATTACTATTGTGATGATCAACATGTATAAACTATAAAGAACTCCACATTTTAGATAGGTTAATTATTGCCCTGTGACAACATTTACAGAACTATGTTTTTAGGATAAAGATTGCATAGAAAGTTCACTCTGAGCAGAAGAAGTATTTTCTAATAGACTAGATACCTCTAGAAAGTTGATGCATTAATAGTTATAGAATCTCATTCATGTGAAAGACACGACATGAAATCATCTGAGCCTAAAATTGGCTTAGGTGTGACAAAACATGACCATTGTACAAGTCTTCTGCAAAGAGCTTCTCAACTATACATAATAAAAAAAATCAGATATGCTTGACAATTTATAGTTCAAGTTGTAATCAAAGATGTTACCAATGTTTCGAACTATTTGATATTAGCATAACAAGAAAAAGAGGCAGTTCATGCATAGCTCTCCAGGGAAAAATGGATGTTTGCTTACATTTGTGGCAACCATGCAATAACAACAAGAACAATAGGCACTCATCTAAAGATTTTTGTTTCGGTTTGTGTCAATAACAGGCTTATAGGGATATCTAATTGATGCATTCCTAATTGTTCCATTTGACTACCAACATCCATTAAGAAAGAATTACAATGCATGTTGAACCAATTCAGTTAGTTGACATTTCTAACGGTCAAGCTCTTACAATTTTACAGGCTAAAGATCAAGTAGACCCTTTGATAGTGAGTTGTATGATATATTAATGTAAACATGGAGGAATATCTTTTCATGGAGGTTTCTATACTACAAAGTTCCAGATAAATGCAGTGAAATTATGCTACACCAAGAGCACTTGTCTTCTGGATAAGAAACAAGGACATTGTAATGAACAAACTAGCCAACCTGCACAAACCTTCTGCAAAATCTTCCTTATTTAACAGTAGATTGTACTTCAAATTTTGACTTTACATTTTTCACAAGTTATACATGATAGATAGTAGTAAGGGAGGTATATATCTTCCAACAATCATGACAAGGGTAAACAAATGCAAAGAAAAGGGAGAATTTAGAGATAAGAACTGATATCGGCCATTTTTCTTGTGTTTACTAAAGTTCCAGAATTTGACACTAAATATCAAAACCAAACATTCTCGAAACAATGTTCTTCCAACCAATAACATTCAGCATGCCTTACAATGTTCTTGCTTAACAAAATCAACCAAAAGAGTGGCTTCCTCCATACATAAATTAGCACACAAGGAGAAGCATAATGTATTGAATAATTAATATTGTAATGTTTTTGCATTAAATCTTAAAACGCAAACATAAAATATTAGATCTGAGACAAATCCATCCATTGGACATATTACTAAATGCAAGTGAAAAACACAAATATAGCCCTTCAAAAGATTTGAACTATTCAAACAACTTGATGCATGAATCTACACCCAATTGTTTAGAATATTCCTTGATAGCTTGTGTGACATGAAAGAACTTTCAAACCTGTATAAGACCTATAGACACCCCACAATCCCTTAACAAATCCATGGGAACAGTTATAATTTTGTGCAGGTCTAATGGAGATGCAGACATGTGTGGAAGATGTCTTGGAGGATAACAAAAGTGACAATGATGGAAGGATTAAAATTTAAAATGTTGTTATCCTAGAGAGTATAAGAAGTTATAGATAATAGCATGAGGTTTTCTAGGTCTACAATAGATATCAGGAAAAAAGATCACAAGTTTGAAGGTGTTTACTTTGCTTGAAGGAGAACCTGATGTCAACTGCAATAAAGGATTGTGGGCTCATACAGAGCTGAGAAATGATTTTATCCAAAGATTTTCAGATCTTCAAATGGATAAATATCTTACAGTGGTGTGCCATGCTAGACAAACTTAGATAGAAGTTTGTATCCTCGGATAGAGTTGTTGGACAGAGATAGCCATGTTTGAGATAACCTTAAAAGAATCCAAACAAAATCTTGACAAAGGTCTTTTAAGCTTCCACACAAGCTTGTTTAGGCCTAGATAGAGATCTAATCTCTGCTACAATGAAAAGAAGTTCACAAAGGCATGTTCAAGCCTAGACAGAGGTTAGCACAAGGAAGAAACAAAGCCCACACTGATCAAAGATCTTGGACAAATCATAGAGATGGGTAATTTTAGTGGAAATAGTCTAATGTCAAGGATACAGAGTTCTAATCAGTTTGAGCAGGGTTTGTAAAGCCTCTAAAAGATCATCATCATGAGGGCAGAGATAAATACAAATATAGAGGACTAAGACAGTATGTAGACAGTGATGAATACAATTATCTAAGGTCTCTAATCATCATAGAGGTCTACATAGAGGGAAACAAAATGGATTTATCAAGAAAATATAACAGCTATTGGGCACCATGAAGCCACGAGGCACTATAGCAAAGTTCTCTAGTTGAAGACTGTGATAGAAGGTTTTAAAGTAGGGTTACGAGACATACAGTATACTCACACAAGCAGTAATGAGTCTTGCATTGTAGTTTTCAATCTTACCTTGTTGAAATATACATGATGATCTATCTTTACTAAGAGAAAATAAGACAGTGAGCAGAGATTCTATGCGAAGGAAGCATTGAAGTCAATGAAGGACTGAGAACCAAAAGGTCTAACAGAGTTATGGCTCTATGAAATTGCATAGTGATTAGTAAACTGCTACATTGTAAGTCTTGTAGATCTTAAGCAAATCAGACAAGAAGTTACAACTTAGCATTCTTCAGGCTCTGAGCATTCTCACAATTGCATTTCTCCTCTTATATAAGTGAATTAGGATGGCAATTTGATAGAGTATTTGACTCTTAAGATGACACAAGAACTAGAAGAAAGAATAAGTTTAGCAAACCAAGAAGTTGCCAGTAGGGTATTCTAAAGCTAAATGTGACAGTAGTGCAAGGACTGTCAACAATAGGAGATTGAGAAATGCATTGAAGGATGTAAGAATAGTTTCAAAAGAAGACATTCAAGTTTGTCAAAGACTATGAGCTACTGAAAAACCCTACATGCCTCTATGAAATAGTGACAAGTCTAAGATAGTATTTAGAAACAACGTGAAGGAGAATGTGAGGACAATGAGACAAGGGCAGATAGTGGATGTTAGAGCCTTGTGAAGGTAAAGACTAATGGACATTGACAAAGGCCTTGTAGGGATATTCACTGAGAAGTTAACATCAAAAATAAGAGAGCAATTGTCAATGTCATCTAGAGCCAACATTATTAATTTGAAATAAAATAATAACACGCTATGACTAAGGTCATGCACTGAGTGGGGGCTTTACTTTAGTGACAGTAAATAGCTAGGGGGCACAATTGTTTCTCTTCAAGTACTTCTCATGAAAATAGTGTCAAACTTCCAATGACAGGGTTTTCACATACAAATGGCAGTTGGGGGTTATGGTGTTTCTTCTTGGGATGCAGGCTATATTGAAACTAGTGCAAGTTATATGGATGCAGTGGAACAAAAGAAAGAAGTGGAAATGAGGATTACCTTGCTGTGGCTAAGACTATTGAATGTGAGTTTTGTTACATGGAATTTTTATTTGGACAAGATGGTATAGTGTGCAGATGGGTACTTCTTTCGTTTTCAATGTTTACAAAGATAGGTAAAAGAGTCTACATTCAGAGGTTTTCAAGCTTGTCATTCCTTACATTTGCATGGTTACTAACAAATGCAATGAGTTAATTACTATGGGAGATTTAAGGCCACAGTGGAAGGCTTGTAGCAAGGCTATTGTTGTGTGCCAAGTGCAAAGAGATTCCTTCTTTTATTCACATTTTTTGAGAAGAAATAAGGCAAAAGATAAAGGTTTTCTATGTTTCTTTTTTTGTTTCTATCTTGTAACTTTGTGAAGTTCCACAGTGAGCTTTTGAGTTACATTGGCATTCAATACCTTGATATTCATGGCAAGAAGAAGCGACAGACAACCACATCAAATCATTCAATACTAAGATGCCTTTTAGCATAGTACACGTATTGATTGTAAAGAGACAACCTAGATAGTTACAAGATGTAGAAAAGGGTACAATTAGAAAAATAAATAAGACAATCATGACAAATCTTCAAAGGGTCACCATCAAATGAAAAGAGACAAGCAAGATCTTCCTCGAAACTTCAAACAAAACTAAAAACCCTAATGAGATAGAGTATACCTGGCAAGATGTGAGGATGAACTCTTCCAGGAAAACCTTGGACAATTTCCTCGTGCATGCAATGGGTCTTTAAACCCTTGTGAATCTTTGCAGTGTGGATGAATTCAAAGCCAACAAACAAAGGTTTCTTCAAAGCAAACTCAACGTGCTTTTATCCTAGATCTTCTCAACAACATGGATAGATGATGGTGCAACCAACTATTGGTTCTCCACAATGCCCAAAATAATCTTTGGACTTCTTCCAACCATCAAACTAAAAAGCCCGCTCAATAGACACTTCAACTAAAAATTCTCTTTTTCATTTTTTGGCACCCATGAAAATTCTCTTTTAAAATTGTTTGGCGCCCTAAAAAAACTAAGTCTTTCACTTTCTTTTTTATTACTTTCCACTTAATTTTCCACTTATGATCAAATTAGTCACTTATGATGATCAAATTAGTCATTTATTTAGTCATTTATAGTTGTGTTGCAAAAAGTGATTAGAATTTAGTCAATTTTAGTTGTCGTGACTAAAAGTTTTAGTCATGTAGTCATTTATTTGCCAAATTCTACTAGTGATCTCGTGCAAGTTCTTTCCAACTAGAGTAGTATAGTTGTAAATTGTAGGAGATTTGTAATGTAATTGCATTCTATAATAGGGTGTCTCCATGCCCATTTGTAAGCATTAAGGGAAAACTAGATCAAAGCTATGAGTTTTCCTCTTGCACATTTGCTGGCATGATTGTAATGTGGATTTTAAAATGTTGTAGCATTTTAATTCTTTGTAGGCCTTGTAGTGGTCATTTCTACATTACATATGGGTGTTTATATTATGGGTATGGATAAATAAGTATGCTCTATTATTTGATGGTAAATATGTGATGAATTTTTATGCACAACTCATATTCCTTTGATTTTGATTTGTTATTTCTTGTTGGAAATCACGAACTATGTTACCCATTGGATTGGCACCAGTCTTGGAAGCTCATGGTCAATCACATGCCTTCAAATGAAAAAATCATTCACCAGTAGCTTGTAGGAGTAGTAGTATTATTAGTTTATGTTTTTCCTACACTCACAAATCAATATTATTACCTTTGCTATATTCAAAGAGAGCTGATGTCATATAAATATTTAGAGGTTTGTGGCTGTAGGATTTTAACCCATTATTGAAGTCCATTGTTGTAAATGAATATTTCATGTGTGTTGGTGTCAAATAAATGTATAGAGGGTTGTAATGATGTAGATTCAAGATATAAGTGTGTATATAATGTTAAGGGGATTCATTTTTAGTGATTCAAACTGATTTTACTCTCTTGGTGCACTTATATCCTTACTTTTAATCTATTATTAGTGAGGTCTCATTATCTTCTTCTGGATTGCTATAAGGGTGTGGTAATCAAAGCCCTATTCTAGATTATTTTCATGTATTTGGACTTGTTGGCCTCTATTTTCAAACTCATCGGCAATCGACAATCTTATTGAGTTTTGAAACTACTTCACAAAGCTGATGACCAAAAAGAAAAATAGAGAGTAGTTGCTACAGTAGTTATTATAACTACCTAAGAAGCTTATCCTCATGCAATGAATTCATTTAAAATCAAAATGCATCGGTTATTCCAATAAGTTTCAAAAACTGCTCAAAATTCTGATAAAGAGTGAAGGAGGTTGTAGTTATTATAACTACTCAAGCTCTCATTTTGTTATAACGTATTCTCAACCTTCCTCAAAAGAGAAGCATGTAGAAATCAATTTAAACATGATTGAAAATCAATTTTTATCAGCTATAGTAGCTACAATTGCCCAGGGGTGAAGCTCAACTTTGCAATTATTGTCAGTATCCTCCCATCCCATGCTCAACTGTGACGAAGGGTTTTATATCAGAAATTATCATTGGGTATTTACAAGATGAATTTGTGAGAAAGTCTTTAGAAACTTTCGAACAACTGCAACCAACGGATACAAAGATAGACTCTGTAACATTTGCTAGCATGCTCCAGCCCTTGCAACTTGTAATATTAACATTACAATCTTCTCCCCTAGATATGTGTAGTCATCATGGTGTCTAGCGGAGCTCTCCTTCATGCTTAAAACTGCGGCTAAGATCATTCTCGTCTTCTATGATGTGCAGCCCTCTGAAGTCCACCATATCCAATTTGGCCTTTACTTAGAAGCCTTTGAGAAATACTATAGCAAGAATTGAATTGATTGCCGCATTGTTGATAAATGGAAAAACGATCTCCACAAGGTTTCCTTTATTTTGGGCTTGGTATTCGACTCAAATAAAGGTCACGAGGACATTCTATTAAGGAGTATAGTGGGTAGAGTGGTGGAGGAAGCGAAAGAAGTGTTAGAGGTGGCCAAACACCCTGTGGGACTGGACGAAGTGCTTCAAGCTTACCAAAAGACAAATTTGGAATCAGATGAAGAGCAAGGGAGGTGTGTAAATGTTGTGGGTATTGTTGGAATGGGAGCTTGTGGCAAAACCACTCTAGCCAAGAAGATATACAACGAGAGGAGTTCTACATACAAGGGATGCTACTGCTTCTTGTTTGATGTAAGACTACATGGCACCCAAAATGGCTTGGCATCTTTACAGAGCAAGCTTCTTCAGAAACTTGTGCATTATGGCTGGCAAATTGAAAACAATAGCCAAGGAAAGGAATTTTTGAGAAGCTGTTTGCAAAATCTTAAGGTTCTAATAGTTTTAGATGATGTGGATGATGAAGAACACATAGATGCATTGCTGGTGAAAGAAGTGCTTGCGGAAGGCAGTTTAGTGCTAGTCACAGCTAGGAACAAAAGTTTGCTCACAAGCTGTGGAATTCCCTTACTTCATGAGGTAAAAGGAATGGCAGAGACTCATGCCAAAGAGCTCTTCTGCTAGGATGCATTTCTCCTACCTTATACCGAACCAGGCTTTGAATCTCTAGTTCAAAGTTTTTTGGTTGCATACTCGGGTTTACCACTATCCTTGAAAGTCATCAGTTCACTTCTTTCAAGTCCAAGGGCCCTTGGTTCCTCCTAACTCTTTCTTACATAATTATTTTAAGTGCCTAATTTAGGTAGTTACTCTAAGCAACTATCTTTACAAAAGAAAGTTAGTTGTACAAAGTTAGTACACTTAGGTAGTTCTATCAAGTAGCTATAAAAAGTGGTTGAGGTAGTTACTAACCTCACCTATATATACTTCATTGTATTTCAATCAAAGGGGGTTCCACTTTTTCACATGACAGTGTATGAAAGACTTGAATAGTGTTATTCAAGTTTGAAAGCAATAAAGAAACGTTTTGAATGTGTGTTCAACTCAATTTCATGTGTTGTTATTGGTATTCGTATGTTTCATCAATAATGATCATGTGCTTTCCTTTCAAAGTTGCATTGTAAGAAAGATATTTCGCATCAAGTTTTGGTATCTCTACTTGGATGCATGGAACTTAAATTTATGAGTTTAACTCTTATTTCATCACTACTATTTGTTATTTCTTTGCTTTTGTTCTTATAATTCCAAAAAATCCAAATACCCTTATCATACGAGGGAGCTACCCCTCTTAAATGCAGAGAGGAATCGACATAGTCCTGCGATTCTTCAACTGTTGTGAGCAGGTTGTTACTGATCCAAGGGCAAAATAGAGTTATTCACAAAGGCTATTTTAAAGCAACAAATCTGTTTACCAATAGATTTTTGGTGACTCTACTGGGGAAATGAGCTGAAGCGTTGGTGCCTTTTTATTCCTCAAGAATATACAAGTATCTCCCCAGAAAAGAAGATTGGCGACTCTATTTGAAAGAAGAATCCTAGAAGATGGTTTGGTATCGAAGAACCCAGATACATAACATGCAACTTATCGAATCAAATAGTGACAGTGATGATGAAGATTATCCTTCTCCTATGTCCTCTACTCAACAAAATCAAGTTCTTGATGACCCTAAGAAAGTAGAGTTTTTGAAGAATTTCTATGGTGGCATGCAACTCGATTCTAACCAGATTCATCCTTCTTTGCTTCAAACATTACAGAAGATTGAACAAAAAGATGGGAAGAAGACTCATTTTCTTGCTCCTGATCACAACTTCCTATCAGAAGAGATTCATGTACCAGAAGATAAAAGAAATTGTGCTAAGATATATCATTTGCATAATGAGGACAAGAATGAAGAGGCAAAAGTTTTCCCTACAAATGAACCTGTATTGAAGGAAGTGTTGAAAGAGACTCATCAAGACACACATGTCCACTTAAGGAAGACCAAGAAGAAGAAGTGATGGAGATAGAAGAAGAAGATTGTATGGAAACATGCAATAATGAAGAAGAAATATGTCCAGACAATGACATGTTCTCAGTTTCTTTGAAGAATGTCACTCCTCTTGTGACAACTTGCTCTGGTTCAACAACTATATCTTCTGAGGAAGGTTTCCATGACATGGTTAATGTTCAAGGAAATGCAGAAGAAATTTTGGACCAAAGTATGAACAAAGATCACAGAGAAGAGTTGCAAAATGTTCTCTTGACGTGCATGCAATCTGACCAAGAGAAGAATGATCATGAAATAGTACCACAAGATCTTTCTCATAAAGCTTCCATCACAAACTGGTATCTCAAGACTTCTGAAGATGATTTTCTCTGCGAAGAAGATGTCATCCTCTCTCCTTTATCACTTGTTAAAGAAGAAGCCTTCCATGAACCTGAAAACAAGGATCTTAAAGGAGAAGTAAATAATTTCAAGACTTCCATGCAGCCCAAGCTTCAAGAAAATGATGAAGAAGAGAAGAATAAAGATGAATCTCATATAGTTTTTGTCCCAAACTGGTGTCTTAATACTTCTGATGATGACTTTCTATATGGACAAGATATTCCTACATCACCAATTGCTGAGGTAGAAAGACCCGTTGATGAAATTAGAGATATAACGTCTATTGGACAACTTTGTACTATTATAATCAATGGAGAGGCAACCATAAGTGAGCCCTCACAAATATCTTCCTTAGCTTCAGAAATGGAGACCTACCTTTGAAGATATTGATAGAGCCTCAATTAGTGGTACATTTGGTACAAAAGTTAAGGATCAACTTCAAAATGAAGATGAATTGTCAATCATTTACTCTTTATCATACATGCAATTAGAGTATGAAGTTTTCATATTTCATGAAGAGTTCCATAGAGAAGAAACATTGAGTCCAGAGAATATTGAGCAGGTTAAAATTGAAAGCTATGTAGATACATTAACAAATGTTCATGTCATGTTGGAAGCGCAATCTTTGTCTTATGGAGCATTTAATGTTCAAAGCAATCCTCTTTCCAAATCTTTAAGATTTGATCAAGAACACACCCCTATTTCAGAGGATAGTTGTGGGAGTTGTGCAAATAATGAAGCAAGGAATGAGGTAATGGATGATCTGATCGAGGAGTTCAATAAAGTTAACTCTCATGATGTTTGTGTCCCAAGTCAGTGCCCCCTCTATAGCCAAGGTGTCTACTTCAATCCTTTATTTGTGAATGAGTGCATTTCCATAGATGATTCTCAAGTTGATACTCAAAAACATGATTCGATGGGTGTGTCTACAGTAGTTTCTTCATATCATAAATTGCATGAAGGCTGTCCAATTCGTGGGATAATTTATTGTAAACCAGATTATCAGAAAGATCTTTAGATAGAGGATATTGGTGTGCTCGAAATGATGCTAGAAGATATGTCTAAAGTTACATAGAGTAACACCAGTTCAATTGGGAAGGATTCAGATGCTTATAATGAGAAATGGTTGTTTGGCGTACAATTCAAGGAGTCCTCATATTTCTCACATTTCATTTTTCTCATCATCCTAAAATGTCTACTGAGTCCACAGGTGCCTCATCCGTGCACATCTCTTTTTCATACAGGTGCCTATTTTTCTCAACCTGTCAATGGTTTTATATGATCATCCTGAGGCAGTTCTAAGGTAGGAGTCACCTACCATGTATATAGGTTAATTAGGTGTTTTGATTGTGTCTGTCTTGTTTTATTTTCTATTGGCTTTTGTCATTTGCCTTGTCTCTATGTGTCCTTTGTCATTTATCCTTTTGTCTCTTTGAGTCTCGTTGTTCTCTTGAACATCCTGTTATATCCTGACTCTATTTGCCCAATGGATTTAAGGCACTATTCATTCCTCAGAGATTCTAGGTTCATCCTATGTCCGCAAGGTCCTTGTCCCCAGTCAGAGCCAGTTGTTGGCCTCATTTTAAAGCTCTCTTCACCTCCGATGAAGTGAGGTCTATTATCATTGGCTTTTACCAAAACTTATTAAAGTCTTGTAAATCTCTGAAACAAGTAATGTAATTGGCAATCGACAATCTTATTGAGTTTTGAAACTACTTCACAAAGCCGATGACCAAAAAGAAAAATAGATAGTAGTTGCTATAGTAGTTATTATAACTACCTAAGAAGCTTATCCTCATGCAATGAATTCATCAAAAATCAAAATGCATCGGTCATTCCAATAAGTTTCAAAAACTACTCAAAATTCTGATAAAGAGTGAAGGAGGTGGTAGTTATTATAACTACCCAAACTCTCATTTTGTTCTAACGTATTCTTAACCTTCCTCAGAAGAGAAGCATGTAGAGATCAATTTAAACATGATTGAAAATCAGTTTTTATCAGCTATAGTAGCTGCAATTGCCCAGGGGTGAAGCTCAACTCTGCAATTATTGTCGGTATCCTCCCATCCCATGCTCAACTGTGACGAAGGGTTTTATATCAGAAATTATCATTGGGTATATACAAGATGAATTTGTGAGAAAGTCTTTAGAAACTTTCGAGCAACTGCAACCAGTGGATATAAAGATAGACTCTATAACATTTGCCAGCATGCTTCAACCCTTGCAACTTGTAATATTAACATTGCAATCTTCTCCCCTGGATATGTGTAGTCATCATGGTGTCTAGCGGAGCTCTCCTTCATGCTTAAAATTATGGCTAAGATCATTCCCGTCTTCTATGATGTGCAACCCTCTGAAGTCCACCATATCCAGTCTGGCCTTTACTCAGAAGCCTTTGAGAAATACTACAGCAAGAATTGAATTGATTGCCACATTGTTGACAAATGGAAAAAGGATCTCCACAAGGTTTCCTTTATTTTGGGCTTGGTATTCGACTCAAGCAAAGGTCACGAGGACATTCTGTTGAAGAGTATAGTGGGTAGAGTGATAGAGGAAGCAGAAGAAGTGTTAGAGGTGGCCAAACACCTTGTGGGACTGGATGAAGCGCTTCAAGCTTTCCAAAAGACAAATTTGGAGTCAGATGAAGAGCAAGGGAGGTGTGTAAAAGTTGTGGGTATGGTTGGAATGGGAGCTTGTCGCAAAACCACTCTGGCCAAGAAGATATACAATGAGAGGAGTTCTACATACAAGGGACACTACTGCTTCTTGTCTGATGTAAGACTGCATGGCACCAAAAATGGCTTGGCATCTTTATAGAGCAAGCTTCTTCAGAAACTTGTACATTATGACCGGCAAATCAAAAACAACAGCCAAGGAAAGGAATTTCTGAGAAGCCGTCTGCAAAATCTTGAGGTTCTAATAGTTTTAGATGATGTGGATGATGAAGAACACATAGATGCATTGCTGGTGAAAGAAGTGCTTGCAAAAGGCAGTTTAGTGCTAGTCACAGCTAGGAACAAAAGTTTGCTCACAAGCTATGGAATTTCCTTACTTCATGAGGTAAAAGGAATAGCAGAGACTCATGCCAAAGAGCTCTTCTACTAGGATGAATTTCTCCTGCCTTATACTGAACCAGGCTTTGAATCTCTGGTTCAAAGGTTTTTGGTTGCATACTCAGGTTTACCATTGTCCTTGAAAGTCATCGGTTCACTTCTTTCAAGTCCAAGGGCCCTTGGTTCCTCCTAACTCTTTCTTACATAATTATTTTAAGTGCCTAAGTTAGGTAGTTACTCTAAGAAACTATCTTTACAAAAGAAAGTTAGTTGTGCAAAGTTAGTACACTTAGGCAGTTCTACCAAGTAGTTATAAAAAGTGGTTGAGGTAGTTATCCTAGGTGGTTACTAACCTCACCTATATATACTTCATTGTATTTCAATCAAAGGGGGTTCCACTTTTTCACATGATAGTGTATGAAAGACTCGAATAGTGCTATTCAAGTTTGAAAGCAATAAAGAAATGTTTTGAATGTGTGTTCAACTCGATTTCATGTGTTGTTATTGGTATTCGTATGTTTCATCAATAATGATCATGTGCTTTCCTTTCAAAGTTGCATTGTGAGAAAGATATTTCGCATCAAGTTTTGGTATCTCTACTTGGATGCATGGAACTTAAATTTATGAGTTTAACTCTTATTTCATCACTACTATTTGTTATTTCTTTTCTTTTGTTCTTATAATTCTAGAAAATCCAAATACCCCTATCATACAAGGGAGCTGCCCCTCTCAAACGCAGAGAGGAATCAACATAGTCCTGCGATTCTTCAACTGTTGTGAGCAGGATATTGCTGATCCAAGGGCAAAACAGAGTTATTCACGAAGGCTATTTTAAAGCAACAAATGTATTTACCAACAAGACTTCAAGGGAATCCCCCCTAGGTTTTGTAGAGCCTGAAGAAGAAGAGGAACTACCCTATCCTATGTGTTGGACCAAAATCACCCTTTCTTTATTGATATATCACTTTCCATGATGGTGATATTTTCTTTTTCTTTGTATCATTCTTGGTGGTGGTGTTAAAGGGTCTACATTTTTGTGACCCAACATTTAGTAGCTCTACTAGGGACTCAAAGTTTTTTATCCTAGGCTTGTAGAAATACGTGACTCTATTGGTTGGGTGATCTAGAAAAGTTTCATGCTTTGTTGTTTTATTTTCTCCAAGGATTTCCTCTTTAGAAGAGGTGGTGAATCTCCTGTCAAAGAATGAATTTGTTTGTTGTTGTTCCTTCATGTGTTCTTGGTGATTTGAATGCCCTAGTTTATATGTAGTAGCTAGTGTTTAAAGGTACATGGTTTCTTTTCTTCCTACCTTTAAAGATTGTTGTTTTTTTGATAATAAAACCCTGGTTTAGGTCTAGGAACCATTAAAAAAGAGCAAGCTAGAGCAGACTCTGTCAAGAGGTAAAATACAAAGTTCTATATACAACCAATATAGAGACACATCACAAAACAACACCTGAGCCAGCAATATACATAGCCAAACCTACATCCATAAAGAAAACCAAAACCCCCTAATCGGCTGTCAATAATAGGCCTCAGAACCGGCACTAACGCAGTGAGACAATGGAGAGATGTGAAACCATTGACCCTATTAACACCTCATATCAGGGGAGTGAGCTTTGAGATCAATGTAGGGGGCTAGTCGATGTCTTTTTGCATCAATCTAATCGCATCAGTAGGATTAACCATCCATTTAGCACAATTAGTTATTGCTTCCAATTTCTAGTTCTTCACTGATCCACCAACCATGGTATCCACAATCAATTTAGAATCCCCCTCAATCCATAACTTCTTCCACCTCTTCTCACTAGAAATTATCAAACCCCTCAAAAGATCCCTAGCCTCAGCCAAATTATTAGTATCAGTTCTAATATCCAAAGCAAATAAACACATAGGCTATCCTTTTCTATCTTTGAAAATCTCCCCATTGCCAACCTTACTAGGATTGTTCTTTGCAATTCCATCGAAGTTGAATTTAAGCCAACCAACCTTTGGAGGATGACACAAGGTAGAGTAAAAGGAGAGTGGAGGAGAAGCAGGGGGGTAAGCCCAACCAACAAAATCAAGGCCATGCATCCCCCCAGGCCTGCTCATGATCAAGAATAGTCCAACTGTTACTCTTCAATTTTTCCCCAATCTCACCAATAGAACTTTCCACCACATCCCAAACTTTGTCAATTGAGTTCCTAGAATCTTGAAACACTCTTCTCTTTCTTTCTACCTAGAGATTCCAAATAATAATAGTTGAAGCCACACTCTATATGTATTTCAGACTAGGGCTATGAACTTCGAGAAGCAAGCACTCCATCATCATGGGAATATCTTTAGGGGAGGCCTAAGAGAGCCCCTATCTACTGAGAAACCAAGCCCACAATTTCCAGGTGAAGGAGCAATGTAGAAACAAATGGTTATTGTCTTCTTCATCCTCTTCACACAACACACACCTCGAGAGCCCAGCCTTGCCAAAAGATCTCATTATGTCCCAAGTGAGGGCCCTTTTCTTCTAGGCAATCTAGAGAAAGGCATTCATTTTTGGGACACCAAATTTGAACCAAAATTTACTGACCACCCGAATAAAGTTGTCATTGCTACAAAAATATTTGAGAAAAGCTCCCTTTACTATAACTTGGCCAAAACCTTGGTCTTCCCATAGAAACTTATCATCCTCTATAGGACCACATAACGACCACTTAGCCAGCTCAGTCTGGATGTCATCACATGCACACTTGAGCTCATCCAAAGGGGAGACAAGAGGCTTCCAACATCTATTGGGAGGTAGACCGTCCATATACTCACACACCTTCACACCCAAAATATCAACAAAATGTGAAGCCAACGAACTAAAGCGAGCCACATCACTAAGTGAGCCACAATCCAACCACTGGTCTTGCTAGAAGTTAATCTTTCTACCATCCCCTAGGCACCACCTAATATCAGGCAAAATAATGCTTCTAGAATGACAAATGAAATTGCATATACTAGAACCATGAGGAAGAGAGATACCTTGCATGAAAAAAAGATCAATATTATTCTGAAGATATTTAGCTTGGATAATTTTACTCCACAGTTTATCTTTCTCATCATACACTCTCCAAGATAACTTGGATTAAAGGGCATAATTCATCTCCTTACACTTACGAATCCCCAATCCCCCAGTATTGACCAGTTTGCAAATGATGTCCAATTTAACCAGATTATACTTAAAGATATCCTCACACCCCCACCACAAAAAATTCCTTTTAACATCCCCAATAATCTTAGTAACCCTAACAGGAACTTGAAACACAATCATAGTGAAGATTGAAACAACAGACAATGAAGATTTAATTAAGGTAATTTTGCTTCCCAAGGAAAGCCAGCACCCCTTCCTTGAATCCAGCATGCCCTGAATTTTACTGATAACATTGCCCCGATCATTAACCGAAGGTTTCTTATAAATAAGAGGCATAACTAAGTACTTACTTGGCAAGTGATTAGTCTCAAAACCCAAAATCCTCTTAATTTCCAAGCACTCTAGACACGAATCCTTAAGGAAAAATATGTGAGACTTAGTCTCATTAACCTTTTGCCCAATGGCCTACTCATATTTAACCAAGATTCTCTTGAACACTTATGCCTCTCTAGATGTAGTCTCCCCAAAAAGAAGAGTGTCATTGACAAACTGGAGGTGAGTGATATTATTTGATCCATTGGAAACTTGCAGCCCTCTAAGTTTACCATCTGAGATATTGTTTTGTATACACTTGCTTAGAGCTTCAGCTAGAATGAGGAACAAGAAAGGAGGCAAAGGGTCTCCTCGTTGAAGACCACGTTTGGCATAAAAAAAATAGAAGGAATGCCATTAATGAGAATCACATAAGAGGTAGAGGAAATGCAGCTATGGACCCATTTGCATCAAGATTTACTAAACCCAAGTTTACTCTTGATACTAATCAGGAAATACCAAGGAACTTTGCCATGCACCTTTTTCATATCCAACTTCATTGACATACCTTCCTTATTCCTACTTTTGATAGAGTGAATGACCTCATGATTAATCACGATACCATCGAGAATCTGTCTCCCTCTCAAGAAGGCACTTTGCTCATCAGATATAAAATTGTTCAAACAAACCTTGAGTCTAGACACCATTGCCTTGGCAATCACCTTATAAATAGAATTACAAAGGGCAATGGGCTTGAATTGATCAAAGAAGCTGGGGTCTCTCGCCTTAGGAACCAAAGTAATAAAGGTGGTATTCCAAGGTTTGGAAATGGCTCTATGCATATGACACTCTTCAGAAGCCAACCATACATCTTCTCCAACAAGGGGCCATTTTTTTAAAAAAAACTCAATGTAAAAACCATCCAAACCAGGGGTCTTACGAGCACCCATGGACAAGACAACTTTCTTAATCTCCTCTCTAGAAAAAGGGGCAAGAAGGGCAGCATTTTGTTCCTCAGAGACAACACAAGGAATGTTATTGAGTAACTCATCTTGAGCTTCATGATTCGCCTCAAGAGCAAAATCAAGCAGAGAGAGGAAAAAAGCCTTACCAGCAGAGAAAATGGCCTCCACATCATCAAGAATGACCCCCTCTAGAGTCTAAATTTTTAGAATTCTATTCCTATGTCTCCTAATCTTAGTGGTAATGTGGAAGAAATTTGTGTTAAGATCTCTTTCTCTAAGCCAATTAATCATGGACTTCTGGTGCCAAAAGATCTCTTCCATACAGAGAAGCCTATTAAGATCTTCCATCAAAGAAAGATCCTTATTCCTAAGCTCAGGGGAGTATCCATTAGAAGTGATGTCCTTCTCAATCAAGCCAATATCTAGTTCCACATTTTCCTTATTTTTGAATAAGTCACCAAAAGTATGCATGTTCCACAGTTTGAATTGCCTGTTGACCTCCTTAAGTTTGCTATAGAGGATGAACCCTTTGCATCTCTTAATATCAATAGATTCCACCATCTATCTAAGGTAAAAGCAAACTCAGGGTGTTCATACCAACAAGACTCCATCTTGAAAGGGAAGCCCCTAGGCTTAACAGCTTTGTTGACAATAAGGGATATAGGCCAATGGTCACAACTACCATATTTCAAAACAACGGAGTTGAAGCTATCCGAGTGTTAGTAATAATTTATGTATGGGGTTTTGAGTCAGGTCTCCTCCCAAAAATCCAAAAATCCTGACACATTTTGGCCTTTGCAATTGTTAAAAATGCCAGAATTCAGTTAAGGTGCAAGTCAAAAAATGTTGTGGCAGGTTAGAAATCTCCATCGGCCCCTGAAAAATGTTAAAAACTGGGTCAAATGCATAGAAAATGCTTATCTGGTCACTGCTTCAAGACCCTAAATGTTTCTAAGTGTGGCTTGATGGGTCTAATTTTGCCAACTGCAGGACCGCCAAGTTTAAGCCCTGGTTTAAATCTACGCTTTTGCATCCCCGCGGAGTGTGCCATGTGTCAGTAGCGGAGTGTAGCCCCTGAAAGTTTCAACTTACCCATGGAAGCCACCACGTGTCAACTTCTGATAGAGTTCCGCTAAGGTTTCAACGCAGTTTCTAAAAGTTTCTGAGAGTGGCGTAGAGGGCACCATGTGGAGGCACCCAAGAGACACAAGAAAAGTAACTCAGAGCCCCACGGACAGTGCCACATGTCAGACTCCACCCATGTTTCAGAAAGTTTCTTCTAAGTTTCTAAGTTGGGGTGGAAGATGCCACGTGCACCTTGTGGTTACTATAGAAGCTGACACGTGTCAGCCTCCACGTAGTTTCTATCATGTTTCAAAGTTTGGCAGGCGGAGCGAAGTGGGTCCCAGTAAATGTAGTTGCTACTGCAGATGCTGCCAAGTGGCAGTCTCCGATTGAAGTTTCAGATGCCCCTTTATAAAGTTTCAATGATTGCGCAGAAGGCGCCAAGTGTCTCTGGTGGGGGCAGTTTCTTTTTGTTTCAGCAGGAGTGCGAAAGATGCCGTGTGTCCCTCAAGGTTGCTGCGGGGTGTGACAAGTGTTAGTTTCTGCAGGCTAGTTTCCATTTTGTTTCAACGGTAAACGAAACATTGATGTGGGCCCCGGTGTATGTATCAAATGTGTCGAAAAGTGACACGTGGTGGAGGGTCCCAAGGGTCTCTAATGTTTCAAGGATATCGCGGATGCTGCCAAGTGTCGTGGTCTGCGAGGCTTCAAAGTTTCTTAGTGTTTCAAAGGAGACTGCGGAAGTTGCCACTTGTCCCGATGGTCGATACAGCGGATGCCGCCACGTGTCTCTTTTTAAAATATAAAATGGATAAGGCGATGGTCAGCGATGGAAAACTGAAGTGCCTGCATAGCATATTTTCATTGGCTGGCGACTTTTTGATGTTTTTAGGGCCGTTTGATCTCAGCGATAGGGTTTTAATTGACGGCCACATTTTGAGCCTGCAGCGCGGGTTTTCTCATGAGCATTTGCAACTATTTTTGGTGGGAAACTCCGTGGAAACTTGTTGTGGCTGCATTCCTAAGGCCGCAGGTTGGTGAAACAGTAATGGTTGCTTGTTGCAGAGGTATGGGTCAAGATGACTAGTTCAACCACCTGATTTATGAAGAATGTCCCTGAGTGGCGGCCCAGATCCCGATCTCACCTACTCTGTCCTCTGATTCTGGCTGTTGCTTTTAATTTTGAGCGCCAATCTGATCATGCAGTGTATCTGGTAGATTTTTGGCCTCCCTTGTAATTAATTTGTTCAGTACATAGTTGTGCAATAAAAAAGGTAGACTATGTCACTCAGGAAGGTTGTTGAAAACTGGACATTTTGGCTCTATAATAAGATACAACTGGTTTTGGTTGCTCTGTGCAGGAGGCCTTATGAGTTTATGTATCTCCTGTTGTATGTTTCTTGCATGAATCTACTGATTTCATGATTAATCTTATATGAGTAATGCTGTTTTGCATGTGTCCTTCTTCTAAGTCTAGATATCTAAGGGGTGTCTAGTTTTCTAGAATACAGAATTCCTGTATTGAATGTTTGATCTTTTAACTTCTGCTCAAGGGGTAGATTAAATTGTTTTCAGATTCAATATTGGGAAGGGTATACTGCAATAGGGATGCCATAAGTATAGATAGCTTAACACTCTGTATTGGGAGATATTTGTAAGGTAGATATCACGTAAATCCCCTTGAAATCTAGTTTTAGTTGTTCATGCTGACCATTCATAGGTGTATGGCTACTAACTCCAAGCCTTGGATAGGCACCAATCTAGTTCTGTGTTGAGGTTATACACCAGGTCCAGCTCTACATCCAAACACAACATCAAAATCAAACTCCAAAACAACCATTAGGATAGTAGAATTAGTTTTAGGATCCCAAGTCCTCTTTCTACAACTGAAAATAGGCCCAAAGCTAGCCCCTTCGCTCTTATCTTGTAGTTTTGGTCTACTTACAGGAGGACTTATCTGCTTCATGTCAGCATCCTAGCGTTTGTATGCATATTCTCATGGATGTTGAGTAGGGAATACCCCCCTAGGTTTTGCAGAGCCTGAAGAAGAAGAGGAGATAAAAATAGAGTCTATCTCCTATACTATTGGCCCCTGGCCCAGAGATCCTCTTGATCATTGATGGCTACCTTGTAGGGAAATCTGGGAGTAAGCATCTAGTCTGGGAAAAAACCAACACCGAGCGAAGAAACCAGTCAGAGTTAATCAAAAACTTGTCAAGCCTACTCCTGGTATTTTCCTCTCCAATTCATTTATTGGTCCAAGTAAACCACCCATCCTTGGGCTTGATGTCAAAGAAGGCCAAATCTTCACAAAAGCACCTGAAAGCCAAAGAATCTTGAGAGGGAAAAGTCCTACCCCTCACCTTCTCCTCAGGGGATTTAAAATAACATTGAAATCTCCTCCAACTACCCAGTTCCTAGTCTCAAAAATACCTTTGATGTTTCTAAGATCTTCCCACACCTCCAACCGATCATCATCCTTATTAGGTCCATGAACATTGAAAACCATAAACTCCTCTCCAAATCTGAGTGTCGTACATCTAACAAAAATGCAATACCTTTTTTCCTCAACCAACAACCCAGCAACTGTTGTTTTGTTCCAAACAATAGCAATGCCCCCAGCAATACCACATGGATCACTAGCAATCCCCTCCCCATTCCTCCAAAATCTTGGGATAAGTTCATTAAGTTGATCTCCTAGTATCTTTGTCTTTTGCAACATCAATTAGTCCACACTTTCAATCTCTATCAACCGCTTGAGAAGGCAGCTCTTCTCCAGGTTGTTAAGGCCCCAGATATTCCATCTCAAGACCTTCATGGTTTCCTTGGCTCAGGGAGGTACCCACCTCCTTTAAAAACAAACCGCCTCAATGAAGCCTAAGTATCATTCTCTATTTCCTCTAGAGCCTTCAACTTAGCTTTCACAGTATCCACTTTTCTTCCCCTATTGTTGGCTCCCCTAAGTCAATCAAGATACTATCTTGCCTCCGAATTTTTTTGTTCTTCTGGTTGCAATTGACCACTCATTCTCCTTGTCTAAATATCCTCCTACATGAGGATAAAAAATACTTACCCTTGCTACTTAGACATAAAGCTCCACCATGCGGACTAGTATATGCATTCCCAATTGATTGAACCAGGCTAGATGCTGGCCCATGACTACCCTCCTTCCCACCTCTATCCATGCACTCTACTTCAGCATTGACACCATCCTTCACATTATTGAGAGAATCCAAAGACTCTGTCAACACAGCCCTCCCAAGGCTCAGAACAGGGAAAGAATCACCACCACATCCAGAATTAGAGGAGGCAGGAGAACCACCCTTTTCCAATACACTAACTTTTCTTGGAGAAACCACCAGGGCCCTAACCTCCTGAACCGATTCATTGGAGGGAAAGGCCCCATCACCTACCTTGGCATCATCTTAGATTTCTTTGCACACAATCTGGCCATATGAGCAATTGTGCCACAACTAAAACACCTAATTGGCAAGCATTCATATTGTAATTCCTACACTCGTACACCAAGAATGGAAGACAACCAGATCAAGTGCAAGAGCGGTTTGCTTATATCAACCTTTACACATATGCATGCATAGGAAGTAGAAATCCCATTGTTTGGAATAGATGCACAATGAGAATACAACCCCCAAAAATTCCCTATTAGCCTGTATATCTCCTTTGTTCTAAACTCTTGAGGGAGTTTGAACATCTTGATCCAAAGAGGGGCATCCTTGATCTGCTCAGAGTGAGGATCAAAACTAGGGGTCTAAGCCCTAGCATAGAGCCCGACATTCCCCATAAACCAAGCCCCCCCTCAAAATCTTGTCTCTTTCAAATTTTGACTTAAAAATGAATTGGATAAACCCTAGCTCCAGAAAAGAAATTTCAGGAATTGACCCTACCCATGTTTGATCCACCCAACGCTTAATTCAATCCATTTAAGGTCAAATGCTTATGAATTTTGCCACTATCACTTGCTGTTTGAGCTTCTCAAGCTTTGAGTGCAAGAAATGGTCAAGAATAACAATCTCTTGAATCAAATCAGATATCATGATATTGATACTGCCTATGGCCAATTTGGTCGACCGCTCCTTGTTTTCCTTTGAGATCTCATCCTCTGCCCAATCCAACAGCAGGTTACCCAACTCCTAAGAGTCCCTTGTTCTCTTGCCAACAACCCTGTCATCTGAATCCCCATACTGCTTCTCCTGCAAATCACACACCAGAGTAACCTTGCTCAGTGCCATAGTCTTAAAGATTGTTGTTCTTGTCATGTTGAAGGAACAAATTTTTAATGCCTCAATTTTTTGCCTAGCATTGTAGAATGTTTTAGTCATGGCCTATTGGTATGGATATAATTATCCTTTGGGTGTTCCTTCATATGCTTCTTCTTATGCTTTAGGCCATAAGAATTATATCATTGATGCCAATGACTATTCTGCTAATTCTTATTCAAGTTATGGCTTTGCACCTTATACAAGCCTAAAGCTTTATGCTCCCATGCAAAATGAGAATGAATCTATCAATATGTAATATGAAATTGATAAAAACAAATAGCTTCTAGAGTCCTTATGGCAGCAAGAGAAAGAAATAGAAAATCAGATTAAGTTGGTAATGTTTAGGGTGCACTCTAGTGCTTTCCCTACTACCCATAAAAATTAGATTGATATGAACAACAACATTGTGGATACAACTGATCAGATGAGTGCAACATTAGATTATGATGATAGTGTGGTCAGAAGGGTAGAGTATGAAGGTGGTGCATCATATCGTAGTGATGCAGATGACAAAGATAGAATGTGCATGCACCTTTAGTTGGATTGTTCATCCATTGAAGATAAAAATGATGAAACTAATGATGACTTTCATCTTGAGCATGAGGTTTGTGGCATGTTTAACAAAGAGGAAGGCATGTGCATTAATGGGCAGCCAATTGAATCATCTTGTGAAGCTAATTATGATAAGTATGCACGTGTTTTTGATATTCAAGGTGAGCAAGAAACTTGTTTCTTATTTAATTAGCTACCCTCTTTTGTTCCTAATAGTCAGGATGAGGCTGCTCCTAGTGTTTGTTTGCATGAGGAAGATATAGAGGTGATTGTAATTGATGATAACTGATCAGAGATAAATGTTAGTGCAGTCATGAATTTTAAGTGTGATGAATTTTCCATGGATTGTGAAGATGATGATCAAGTGGATGCATTTGAGAGCCTATTTTTATGGTGCAAAGTTTATTGTCTTCCCCATACTGAGTGTGTTTCATACATAGGCCACAAGAAAAAAATAGAAAAATGAATGAGGAAGAAGTCTGTCACTAGTTTGCTATAACAGTGGAAATGACATAGCAGATTGCCTTGATGAGCTTCAAATAGTGAGACAATTGTAAGAATGTGGTTCTTCATTAGAGGTGTCTTGTGGTGCTATTTTTTATGTTGATGGTATAGATTGCAGCCTAAATTGATGTGGGAGAATCTGAGTGGACAAGTTATCCCGCATCGCCCAAAAAAAAATGCATAATTTAGTTTCTCTAATTTTGGTGTGTTTTGCAGAGTTGTTTCTCTTCTAGTTCCTTTTGATGGTCGGCATTCAACTAGGGGACATATTGATTTGAATTCGAAATGTACTTGGAATTGCTTTTGGTGAGAGGGGTTCCTTACTCTTTCAGCCAGACTCTAATTTCAGTCTCAGTGATAGCCTCATTGGTGGGACCTTCTTCGATGCTTGTGATTGGTAAGACCTTCCTCTTCGGCATGACTCTTTTTGAGTCTCTCAGTCATTCCGATGGCACTTGCTCTTGGTCTTTGTAAGCATTCGACATGACCATGCTTCATCTCTTCCCAATAGTGCTACTCTTTGGTGAGACCTGCTTCATCGGAAGAGAGTTCAAATGTCTCACTGTCACCCCGATGCCCAGTGTTCAGCGTGACCATGCTTCATCGCTTCCTGATAGTGCTGCTCTTCGGTGAGACCTGCTTCATCGGAAGACAGTTCCAATGTCTCCACATCACCCTAATGCCCAGCGTTCGACATAACTTTTCTTGGTGTTTTCGATAGTGCGTTTGTTGAAGACTCTGCAATGCTTTTCAATGTCAGCCTAACTTGATCTGGGTCTTCCCAATATCACGAGCCTGTGTGTTTGACATTTCCAAATCTTGTTGACCTTCTTGGTTTGAACACTCTGCGCATTCATTAGCACAACCATGACATTCTGGCGCCAATAATGAAAACTAAATATGGTGGATTGTTTCAGGCATGAAGAATTCTGTAGAGATCGTGGAAGGAGTGGCGGCCAATTTGAGAACCCATCATCGTGCTGCAGGAATCCTTTGAGTAGTGGAGATGTGCTGAGTAATGCTTGGTGAGGGTAGAAATAATAGATGAACTGAATAGAGGAGGGAGGTGTGAGAGAGAACGGGATGAGAATAGAAAAATATGGAATTTGGGCCTCTATTGTAATGTTGATCTTTTGATCACTGAAAGAAAAGACTTTTCAATGTTGTAATGTCCTCTGCATGATAATTTCAATAAAGAGTTTACGTTTTCCCATTGGCTATTGAGTTTTAGTTGCGAGATTGGACAGCTTGATAAGGCCCTCCATTCTCAACTGCATCAAGTGGTATCAGAGCCAAGTTTTTGCTCCTGAGGAAGGTGTCAAGAGAATTATGAAGTCCTAAGAAAAATTTTTGTGGGGTAAGTGAGAAGAGAGAGAAGATCTGCAATTGTAGAGGACTTCCCTAAAATGGCACAAAGAGGATGAGGTAGAGGAAGAGGGCCAAGAAGAGATGTAGACCCCATACTAGTGGAGATGCTAAGAGGAATTACAGCCAGATTGGAAGTTGTTGAGACTGCACAGCGAAGAGGTCACCTATTGAAGATGTGAGTGATAATGAAGAAGAGCAAGTTGCAGCTGAAGGAGAAGAAGGCCTACCTGGGCTTGATCAAGGTGAAGAGAGGTTCATTAGAGCCATAACTAGAATCAATACCAGAACCCGTTTTGATCCTCCAAACTATGTTGGTACTTTAAATTCAGATGAACTACTGGATTGGATCACTAAAGGTACTGAAGAAGACAAGAAGGTGAAATATTCCTATACTAAGCTAAAAGGGCATGCATCCCTTTGGTGGGATCATTTACAAATTGATAGACAAAGAAAAGGTAAGGAGAAGATAAGATCATGGGATTGAATGGTAAATAAATTGAAGGTGAAATTCATGCCTTCAGACTATCAGATAAGTTTGTTTAGAAAATTGTAGAACTTGAATAAAAAAGACTCTAGTGTCAAGAAGTACACAGAAGAATTTTGTAGATTGAGTATTCAAGTGGAGCACATAGAGGATGAAGCACAGCAAGTTGCAAGGTACTTAAATGGCTTGCGGATGTCCATACAAGATGAAATTAGTTTTCTCAGATTGCAGAGCGTGGAGGAGACTTATCAATGTGCTTTGAAGGCCAAAGAGAAGCTGAACCAGAAATAACAAAACTATCAGGGAAGAGGGAGAAATGCTCATGGCAGAGGACCGAGTAGTGGTGGAAGAGGATATGATGCAAAATAGAATGCAGAAGGTACCTCTCAGACTCAGGAAGCTGGAGGTAGAGGAAACTTCAGAGGAAGAGGAGAATCGTTTCAAGGGAGAGGAAACTTTGGAAGAGGAAGAGGTAGAGGCTTCACTAGTGCATGCTATAAATGTGGAGAGATTAGGCATAGATATTTTGAATGTCCACAAGTTCAAGGTGGAGGTAAAGGAAAGGAAGCCAAAGTGCATGTGGCCTAAGTAGAAGAAGAGGAGATTGCAGAATCTTCAAAGAATGGAGAAGATGTAGAGAACGGAGAGTCCTTGATGATAAGGAAGATTTTGTTAAACCCTAAGAAGGTAGAGACTAAACCAGTACAAAGGAGAAATTTGTTTAGAACCAGATGTAAGTCCGGTGGCAAATGTTGTAAGGTGATTTTAGATAGTGGCAGCACAGACAACATTGTGTCTAAAGAAATGGTAAAGAAGTTGAAGCTGAAATGGATGAAACATCCCAGCCGATACAAGGTTTCGTGGTTGCAGAAAGAGCATCAATTAGTGGTAACAGAACAATGTTTAGTCAATTTTTAGATTGGTAGATATAAGGATGAAATACTTTGTGATGTAATGCTAATGGATACCTGTCATCTCTTGTTGGGAAGGCCATGGCAGTTTCATAGACAAGTTGTACATGATGGAAAGAACAATACATATACTATTTAGAAAGATGGGCAAAAATTCATATGGAATCCTATGAAAGACAAAGATGAGGAAGTTGAAGGCACTTCTAGGGTGTGTCTTGTCTCAGGAAAGAAGTTCCTAAAGGACTTAAAGAAGGATGGTGTTTGTTATGCATTTGTGGCTCAACCGTCACAAAACTTGATAGCTGAAAAGGAAGAGGAGTTGCCAACAGAAGTTCAAGAGCTGATTAATGAGTACTTTGACATAATGATGAAAGAGTTGTCATATGGACTACTGCCAGTAAGAGAAATCAGTCATTGCATGGATTTGATACTGGGTGCAAGTTTTCCAAACAAGGCACTGTATAGAATGACACCAGAAGAGAATGAGGAGTTAAATAAACAAGTTCAAGAGTTGTTAGACTAGGGGCTGATAAGAGAAAGTCTCAGTCCATGTGCTATACCTACAGTACTAGCACCTAAGAAAGGAGGTGAATGGAGAATGTGTACAGACTCCCGTGCAATTAAAAAGATCACCATCAAATATAGATTGCCATTGCCCAGAATGGATGATTTAATGGACTATTTAAGTGGAGCAAAATACTTCACAAAGATTGACCTGAAGAGTGGATATCATCAAATCAGAATCTGTGAAGGGGATGAATGGAAAACAACATTCAAGAGAAGGATCGATTGTATGAATGGCTGGTCATGCCATTTGGATTGACAAATACACCCAGTACATTCATGAGGATGATGAATCAAGTGTTGAAGCCCTATCTTGGTAAGTTTGTGATAGTTTATTTGGATGATATTTTAATTTTTAGTAAAACAAAAGGGGAACATCTAGAACATATTAGGGTTGTCTTGCAAAGGTTGAAGGAAGAAAAGATGCTGGTAAATATGAAGAAGTGTACTTTCATGAAGAAGGAGTTAGTATACTTGGGATTTGTAATCTCAGAAGAAGGGTTGAAAATGGACCCAGAGAAAGTAAAGGCTATAGTTGAATAGCCATCACTGAGGAATACTTTTGAGGCCCATAGTTTTCATGGGTTACCAAGCTTCTATAGGAAGTTCATAAGGAATTTCAGTAGAATTTGTGCTTCTGTAACTGAGACAATGAAAGGAGTAAGAAGAGATTTCAAGTGGATAGTTCCAGCAAAGAAAAGTTTTCAATTTTTGAAGACTAAGGTGATAGAGGAGCCGGTGTTAGCACTGCCAAACTTTGGAAAAGTTTTCCAAGTTGATTGTGATGCGAGTGGAATAGCAATAGGAGGAGTTCTGATGTAGAGCATGCAGCGGATGCTTACATGACAGAGTGTAAAATACCCATCAACCCACAAAAACTAGGGTTTAACTTAATCACCTTTCAATAAAGACCATACAATATCAAAATATGTATTCACATCCCCATCAGCAAGATAACCTCTATCGGCCACCCCTAAAATCTTTATACCGATTGCCACCCTCTTACCAATGAAGAATCTCCTTTCTGCCTATCGGCGGGACTTCCACCATCGGCGAACTCCTAGAGTCTTTTGCCGATCTCTATTGTCTTCCTGACACTACCAATGCTAGATTCCACCGTCAGCTAGACTATGACTATTGGTGACACCTTTAGCTTTTCCACCAATGACATATCTCATGCTGATATACTCTTCATCTGCAGCACTTTGTAATTGTCACCCCGATCGGTGAAAGTGCCCCCTGTCGGCTCAATGCAACTTTATCAACCTGATGGTTCTTCTCAGGCTGATGCCTTAACAAATTTGCACCAAAAAATCTGAGCTCGACCCGATCTACTTACTTAGCAGTCTTGACACAGATTTCTTCCCTCTAAACCATTTTAATCGAACAACACATGGAAAATGCAAAAAAAACCTACAGAATAGAAATAAAACTCAATGATACGAAGGTCATTCCACTGATTTCAAAGAAATCCACCAGTGGAATGACCCCGAACGATATCCCCTGTGATTACACCAGAACACAAACTTCTTTTATTTCTTCACAGAATTGATTTACAATCTTTCTGATCTAACATTGTTGTTCTTGTTCTTAGATCGATCAGATCTCACATATTTATCCCCTCATGGGGTAGTACAGAAAATGACTCCCAGCGGCTGGGAGATGTAACTGCCTAACCAACTTAACAGCTATCTAACAAACTATCCTAAAAATAGCAAAGCACGGTCAATTCAGACCTTATTACATTTAATGTCTGTTTAGGACTTCATTAAAAATATAAAAACAAAATTTAAGACAACTAATGCCTCATGAAGGCTCCTGTAGATTGGGTGCTCCTGCACCATACTCCCCAAGTTGAAAAAACTCTTGTCCTAAGAGTTATGTGGTCTGCTACAAAGAACTTCATTTTGTCTTCAACCTTCTCAGCTTCAGGCTTCCAATCTTCACATCCATAGCTAGTGACCAACCAACCAACAAAATCAAACAACTATTAACTTTAGAGCTTCTTCAAGCTCCTTCTACTCCCATCAGTGGAGTACTCTTCAGGCTGCAACATCAAGTGCTTCTTCAGTCAGGTATCCATCTCTCTCACTGCTTCACAACACCAACTCACCAAACCATTCATCTCACCCAATAGCAGATTCTGATGATGCACCTACCACTCTCTCCTTAGTGGTTTCTCTCTGCACCCTTATCCAGCCTAATCTCCATTGGAGAATGGTCACGGCAGACCTCATCTTGTCTACCCACACACACAACCTTAGAAACCTCCTTCTGCAGCTAGATGGACCAAGCACCTGGAACCAAACAACTTAGCAAACAAAATAATGGTCACCAACACAATCTTTCCTTTAGTTCTTCACCTGCCTTCTCAGTGACAGAAACAAATACAACACCCAAATGTTTTGCCAGCTCTGATACCAATTTGATGCAGAGCATGCAGCGGATGCATACATGACTGAGTGTAAAATACCCATCAACCCACAAAAACTAGGGTTTAACTTAATCACCTTTCAATAAAGACCATACAATATCGAAATATGTATTCTGTAGTACCCCTCAGCTTATCGTCTTTTGGACTGATGGTTGCTTAGTAGTATTGGACATTTTGACAGTATTTTTAGATCGTTGATGATGGATTTCTAGTTATTTTGCCTATTCCAGTTATGATAACAGATATTGATGTTGGATTATGTCATTATGCTTTACAATTTGATAAACGAACTGATGTTTCAGATGCTTTGATGTTATTCATTATATGGGATCGGAAGTTAGCTAATCATTTTATGTCGTAGGTTAGTAATCTGATATCTTGTTCAATGTAGTGATTATTATTTTAAAACGTGAATGGAACAGTGTTGTATTACTCGTTCACGAGTACCCTACCTCACTGCGATTTCCATTCACGATAGGACTGCATGTGATGTATATGTATATCTTGTTACGGTTAACTGTGCGTTGCTGCAGGATGCAGGTACTTGGCATCGACTCCACCTGATTACAGGTCTGAGCGTGCCTTCGCCAATGGATTAGTTGGTTGGAGTTAATATGAGGTCCCTAATCAGTGTTCCTTCGTCGTCAGTTCACCCTTGTGGTTATTGGTTGTCATTCGCCCATGTCTCACTGTCAGGTAACATAATATTTTGGAGTCAAACCAAGTTCAAAGGTGTTTAAGTATGTGCGGTAATATTGTGCTTTAATTAGAAATATTCTACGGAAGAGTCTAGTGTTGTTAAATAGACATATTGTCGTTAGTTGTCGATTTAAGTTATAAATAAATTATTATTTTAATAGAGGTGTTGTTGATAAATAAGTTCTAAGAAGTTGTATTATTCGATATAATATTATTTATAATAAATATTTAAATAAATAAATAATTATAGCCATGCTTGTAAATTGTGTTTCACAACTAGAATAATAAAATAAATTATAGGATAGTACAAAAATATGGATAGTTGAAATAGTACTATTCTATTAATAATAATATTTTGGGGTCGGTTATAAAGAAAATAATAATAATAAAATAAAGTACTTAATAATTGGGAATCATTAAATTAAATTAAAAAACATACATTTTCTTAAAAAGAAGCTTCTCGGAATCTTGTGGGAAAAACCCTAGGAGAAGAGAAAGGGACGGAGTTATAAAAGAGTTGTCGGTGCAACAAGGAGATCAACACAGGGGTAAGGAAGAAGCAGCTGGGAACTGCAACAATTGGAGCGGGTTCGTCACGGTGGTTGCGAAATCAGGTTCCGTCGATTGCCTTATCTCTGAACTTCCTTTCAATCTGCAAAATGTGTTTTTAGTTTGTTTGATTCCGAATTGTTCGGCAGTCTGTCCTTTCTGTGTGTGAACAGCAACCTCTCTTAGGGTTTAAATACATAGGTACTGCCCAAGGATTCTGGAAGTCAAATGTTTTCTTTCCTTTCAATGGTTGCCGAATTTTTCCGCATACTTTCTCAGACCGGCGAGATCTTGGTAGGGTTTGTAGGACACCTCGATAGAGTTGCCGTGAACCGCTGTTGGTTTCAGCTAGTCGTCACTGTAAAATCTGATCAAGGTTATTAGTGTTCTCTCTCTGTGTTAGCTGGAAACCGTCAGGGAAACCCGCTGTATGTCTCTTGTACCCAACGATCTGCTTAGGCTGCGTGCTTGCTCCCACATCTGCAATTTCATTTCTGTAGGACGGATGGTCTTGCGAGGGTTGACAGGAAACTTTAATTGGTAGATTTGCAATAGAAATTCAACTTCAATATTTCAGTAGTCTCAGATTTAAGCAACCAAGGGCGTCTCTAGGATCTTATTGCGTGGTAAGGGGATCCATACCATTTTGTCTTTGCAATATATGTTTTTTGTAAATAGATTGAAGCGTCTAGGTTGTGACGGTAAATGTTAGATATTAGGGATGAATGTCGCCTTTGGCTCAGATATGGCTCTCCATACTACGTCATCCCTATTTTAGATTGGTTATTAGCGAATTCTGGCTAACGAGAGGATCAAAAAATCTTTCTCCTGTTCTTTATAGCTGAGCGGCCAGGTGGTGTTGTCAACCCACGGGTTCTTTTTCTCCATTGTCTAGCGCATTCCTTAGCTGGAGTTCTTTTTGGTTGATACCTTTCTGCACACGCCTCAGGGTTATCTGGTCATGGATCTCCATGAAAGTGTAAGAGGAGTCTCTCAGGGACAATGCGTCTAACAGCCAGATCGATCTTATCACCTGGAGCAAATCGAACTTACAGAAATGCTTAGATTTGCGTAAATTCCCAAGCGTGTAAAATGCAGATTCGTTCTAGAGAGGTCGAATGCTTGTTTTGGCAGGCTGTTCGTTGCTGTTTAACCCTAGTGTAGCGATCTGGCCGGCACCCCATTCGTCATGCCTTTTAGCGTCTGATAAGGTTTTGTGGGAGACGCTGCATATTGTTGAGTCAGGGCGCGATGGGAGGGGATGAGTCGAGTAGTTGTCTCACCATTCGCTCTCAGTTCTGCTTGTTAAAAGAAAACGGGTGAGCCAACTTGTCTGAGAGTCTATGTTTTTAGCTGCAGTTGATTTTGGCTATTAGTGGATCGGGATATCAGGTCACGCTGCAAGGTTGAAATGCTCGCTGCCGTGGCCTTATTGCCGATCGCTCTTGTTGCAGTCACAGAAGTCTTTTCAACGTGACCATTTTATGGCCACCGTTAGTCATTGTCAGTTTTGCGACGATGATTCGTTGTACACCAGCCATCTTATAGATTGGGATAGCACGTTATCACTGGCTTTCAAAAACGCTGAGCAAACACCGTTAACCCTGGAAGATAATGGAGGCTGTAGCATGCAACATCGAAGTGATTAGGGTATTCGTCATACAGCAATCTCTGTCCGCACTCATAGTTTATATAGCAGTAATAATGTCTTAAGAGTTTATGCTTACTGCAGTTGTTAGAGGTGAAAGTCTAAACTTAGTCAGGTTTAATCTGTAGGCTGCCGTTGTTTTAGCTGATGCACGTCTGAAAAGTTTGGAGTGACCTCAAGATAGCCAGTGAAGGCAAGATGGTCATTAGCCAACTGTTGGTATAATGTAGTAATAGTTCCAAGTGTAATTTGAGCAGCTGTCGGTTTCCTGTAGCTACTGTCTCGTTTTGGCTAATCCTCACATCTGAATATCTCGGAAATCTGATAACAGATTCGGCAGCAGCAGTGTGATAGAAAAATTATCAACATAGCTCTTCTTACAGGCAGAAAGCCATTCTAGTATACTAACGTATGCAGTTCGCTTACTGAGTTGAAAAGAGATTGCTGTGAGGGCAAAACCGTGGTCTTCTTTATCACATCATAAACACTCTCTAGTTCTTTCCGATTTACGTGGATACTGTAAACGCAGTAAAATTTGCAAGTTCAGGGAACATAGCCGGAAGTCATCAGACCAAATGCATATTATTCACGTCAGTGATTAAACAGTCAATAGCAGTTTTACACCTCAGTAGTAAAATATCCCAAGCTGTTCGCATAGGGCGTAATTACGATCATTCTCTTGAGAAAGTAAAACACTATAAGATCAGTATCGGAGATAACTTCAAATCATCATAAAAGAATTCTTTTGGATTTCGTGTTTGATTTTCGCCTCGTGTGATTGCCGTTCAGCCATGAGACATCTCTCTTAGCGTTATTATCCTTAATAGAATAAACTAGTTAGATAAGATTGAAGGATAGTATATAAGATTGTATCTGAAAATTAAGTGGTTCCTACATCAATTACTGTAATGATTCAGTTAATCAATTTACTGATCTCTTGAAACAAAATAAGGATTTGTTAGAAATGTAGTTGCAAGTGTTAAGATATAATGTTAATTTTATTTCAGAAGTTGTTTGCATTAAAACTGAGAATGAATTGTAGTATTTCATCTCTTGAATTTTGAATTGAATTTGTTTGAGTGTTGTAATGAGTCGTTTTGAGGTTGTTCAAACTTGTGTTCCAGAGGCTGAGTTGTCGTTGTTAAGTATTGGCAACTGGTGTATTGCTGTTTTATGATTGTGATGTAATAGCATTCATATGTATCAAACAAAGTGTGCAGTATAATGAGGTACTGTCACGATTGAATGTTGTGTCTTGTAAAGTAATAGTCTCGGGATGAGATATTAATCCTCTTGTGACCTTATTGTACTGTTTTGTCGTAAGGAGAGACCTGAAATCTGTAAAAGAATAAAGTTATGTAATGTTAAAAGTATTGGATCACACTTGATGTTATGATTCTATTTTGATGCGAGAGGGTCTATGCTTTGCAGTGTTCATTTGCGTGTATGGTTATAAGTCCTGCATGATGTTTTAAGGTTGACTAGGTGTTAGGAAGGGGAGTGGCTTTCAACGTGGGGCCGGCGCCCAAAGTGGCAGTCAGGATAACCCGTTGGAAGTAGATTAATCAAGTGATAACCTAAAAAATTAACTAGGGGGTTAAGGGTAGATCTCACACTAATAAGATTAATGGATTCCTCTCCCATGGCCTGTAGTGCTTGGTTAGACTAAGGATGGGTAGAGAAGGCCTGGTCGGCATAATTGACTTCCTTGTCCTCATGAAAGGAAGGTCGATTCCGCATGTGTCACCCTATGGGGCCGGCGCCTAGTGAGAGGCTGTCAGGATAACCATAGATGGGGGCCGGCGCCTAGTGAGAGGCTGTCAGGATAACCCATGTTAGGACCATGCGATGACACTCTCCCTACTACAACCTAGCATCCCTTGTTCGGCCTCTCCTCGTTTGTTTTGTGTCGCCTCTGGAAATGAAGTGAAAGTTGAGTTATGTGGTGTTGTATTGTTATAGCCATGTGTTGTATTGGCATTGGTCGTCCCTTGTTCTTGTTTGTCTTTCGTCTACCTGACTGTCAGTGTTTGGGACCTCATGTTAACTCCTAGCTCGGGGGGTGGACCTTAGGGTTCCACATGGTCGGGTGGAAGAGCTACTTTATCCATTGGTTCTCTTGTCAGGATCTTATGCAGAAAAGGATTTGTTTCAGTTGTACTTGTTTCAATGATGATGATGTAAGTGTACAACCTTGTACCAGATTTATGTAACAGAATATGCTTTATGTATGTGACTTTAAAAGTAAACTAAAAGTGGCATTGCAATGATGCTTTGATGTACTTATATAAAAGCATTTCAGTGACGTATCTTATCATGCTGATTCCGTTATCTGATGTTTGCAATGAATGTGAATGAGTTATTTATTGAAAAAGAATTTTGGATCAATTACTGATGTATGTTAATTTTATGTTAGTTGATTGGTTAAGTGATGCAGCCTTGGTCCCTTAGAGAATATGTTGTGATTAGTGGTGTAACTTACTTTATCAGTTTTAAAAAAAAAAAAAATTTCCTGTTTTATATTGCATACATGTGTGTTCTTTAAGGTGTTCAAGGCGGGCGTTACATCTGGTATCAGAGCCAGGTTACTAACACTGGGTACTCTGGTTTTATAATTAGCCCATTAAGCTATGCTAGTTGCTTAAACTCTGAAGGACATATTCATTTTTAGTCCTTGCCTAACAACCTGAAGTTTGTTCTTGGATGTGTTGTCCAGGAAGATGCCTAGGGTGCGAGGCCGAGGACGTGGTCGAGGTAGGGGTCGTGGGAGAGGTGTTGAAATCAGCCCTCCTCCTAGCTCCCCTCATGGAAGTACACAAGAAGGTGGAAGCGAGAATCAGGAGAATCGGGTTCAGCCTGAGGGTGCACAACTACGCCAGCTCCTTGAGGAGGTGCTTGCTCGTCTTGGTCCGAGGCAGGAGGTGGTGCAACCGGAAGAAAGAGAAAGAGAAAGATCTCCTAGAAGGAGAGAGGTCACAGCTGAACAAGAAGCCATTCTTGCGGGCCACATGAGAGATCTGATGAGAGCCCGTCCTCCTACTTTCGATGGCTCCGGTAGCGGTTTGGAAGCAGAAACATGGCTCATCGATTTGGAGAGATGCTTTGCTATGCATCCATATGGCAGTAACACTAAGGCAAGATGCGCCATCATGCATCTAAGAGGATTTGCCTCTACTTGGTGGCGTCTTGAGGAACAAAAGTTGCATCTAGATATTGCGACAGTTTCATGGGAACTATTTCTGGATAGGTTCAGAGCTCGATTTTTATCTGATCACTGGAGGCAACGACGAGCGGATGAATTCCATGGGTTGAGACAGATGGCCATGACAGTGGAACAGTATGAGCGCAGGTTTTATGAACTCAAGCAATATGCAGGGATTGGAAACGACGAGGCCATGTTAGTTCAGCATTTTATCAGAGGTCTGAATGCACGCATCAGCGGAGGAGTTCGTGTGTTCGAGCCGAAGACCATGGAGGTAGCAGTGGAGAAGGCTAGATTGGTGGAAGAGAACTTGACCATGGCCCTAGGGGGTCATACAGGTGTACAGATTGGTAGCTCATCTCGAGCAGGTTCAGGTTTCCGAGGTGGTCAGTCTCATGCAGCAGGTAACTCGAGGAGTCATCAGGTACCTTCTAAGAGTGGACAGCAACAACAACAGTTTTCTCAGACGAAATCAAGAAACTCTCAGTATCAGCAAAGCAACAGATTTCATTCCAAAAAGGATCGAAGTTGGCAGAGAGTTAAACGTGATCGTGCTAGTCAACCAACGCAAAGCATACAATCTGCAGCAAGCAGAGGTAGTTTTCAGCAGTCAAATGCTCCTGTAGGCGGTGGAGGTTTTGGCAGGGGAACAGGATGTTTTTCTTGCGGTCAGCAGGGCCACATTGCTAGACAGTGCCCGCATAAGAATACTTCAGGATTTGGTCAGAGACCCGCAGCTTCAGAGCCCACTGTTGGTGATGCAGGCAGATCACATAGAGTGTTTGCGGCGGTGGATAATCGCCAAGCGGAGCACCAAGGTACCGTTGTGGAGACTACAGGTGTCTTGCGAGGTATTACCATTTCTGTTCTTTTTGACTCTGGTGCTTCAGATTCTTTTATTTCCCCTTCTATAGTGGAACGTTGCAAATTAGTGGCAGCAAAGCAAGATGTCAAGTGGCAGGTAGAATTGGCCTCGGGATCTAGAGTATCAGTAGATTCTCTTGTGCATGGTTGCGAGTTGAGGATAGGACCTTTATCTTCCACAGCGGATCTTCGCATTATACCATTAGGATCCTATGACATAGTGTTGGGAATGGATTGGTTGGATGCTCATCAAGCGGTGATAGACTGTCGCCGCAAATTAGTAAGGTGTGTTGATGATTCGGGCAAAGAAGTAGAAGTGGTTGGGATTCAGAGACCCATCTCCTTGCGCATGATTTCTGCTATGCAATTGAAGAGATGTCTGCGTCAAGGATGCAAGTTGTTTGCTGTAACAGTTAATGACTCAGATTTTGGGGAAAATAGGAAGGCATCCCTTGATGATTATCCTATTCTCAAGGAGTATGAGGATGTCTTTCCTAGCGAAATTCCAGGTATGCCACCGAAGCGGGATATTGATTTCAAGATAGACCTTGTTCCTGGAGCAGAGCCTATTTCACGAGCTCCATATCGAATGACTACTCAGGAACTTAAGGAGCTTCGCTTGCAGCTAGAAGAGTTATTAGCGAAGGGATTCATTCGTCCGAGTGTCTCTCCATGGGGAGCACCTGTGATTTTTGTGAAGAAGAAGGATGGATCTCTGCGTTTGTGCATCGACTATCGGCAGCTTAATAAGGTGACTGTGAAGAACAGGTACCCATTGCCGCGAATTGATGACCTTTTTGATCAGATCAAGGGAGCTAAGGTATTTTCGAAGATAGACCTAAAATCGGGATATCATCAGTTGCGCATTTTTGAGGCTGACATCCACAAGACAGCATTTCGTACTCGCTATGGGCATTATGAGTTCACTGTTGTACCTTTTGGATTGACTAATGCGCCATCAGTATTCATGAGCCTGATGAATGGTGTGTTCCGTACCTATCTGGATAGATTTGTTCTTGTCTTCTTAGATGATATATTGATTTATTCAAGGTCTATGGAGGAGCATGAAGAGCATTTGCGGCAGGTTTTGCAGTGTTTAAGAGAAAATCAGTTGTATGCAAATTTGGCTAAATGTGATTTCTTTCAAACTGAAGTAAAATATTTGGGACATGTTATTTCGGATAAGGGTATTGCAGTGGATCCTTCAAAGATTCAAGCGATCATGGATTGGCCTGCTCCTACCAATGTTTCGGAGGTTCGTAGTTTCATGGGTTTAGCAGGCTATTATCGGCGATTTGTGGAAGGATTTTCAAAGATAGCTCACCCTATAACTTCACTTCAGAGAAAAGGAAAGAAGTTCATTTGGTCAGATCAGTGTCAAGCAGCCTTTCAGAGTCTTAAGGAGCGGTTAACCAGTGCACCTATTCTAGCGGTGCCGGATCCTGCCAGAGATTTTGTGGTTTGTACTGATGCATCTTTGGAAGGTTTAGGAGCAGTTTTAATGCAGGAGGGTCGTGTGATAGCTTACGAGTCCCGTAAACTCAAAGATCATGAGTTGAATTATCCTACACATGACCTAGAGTTAGCTGCAGTTGTTCATGCATTGGTAAGATGGAGACACTTCTTGCTGGGGCATCGGTTTGAGCTGCACAGTGATCACCGAAGTTTACAGTATATCTTTACTCAGCCAAACCTGAATGCGAGACAGAGGCGATGGATGGAGTTTCTATGTGAGTATGATTTTGAGGTAAAATATATCCAAGGTAAGGAGAATGTGGTGGCGGATGCCCTTAGTCGTCGAAGACATGAACTTTCATCTATTACTCTTGGAGTAGATTTGAGAGGGCAGGTTCTTGCAGCTCTCCCTGCAGATAGATGGTATCAGGAAGTGAAAGCTGAAGTGGAGTCTGGTAGAGCCTTGGAGGGTAGATATGCTGGGTATTCTATCGAGTCGGATGGTCTCTTGCGACATTTAGATCGCATTTATGTGCCTTCTACAGAGGGTCTCCGCACCCTAATCATGACTGAGGCTCATCGGGCACCTTATTCTGCGCATCCAGGTGTCAAGAAGATGTATGCAGACCTTCGTCAGATATATTTTTGGGCCGGAATGAAGAGGGATATTGCTGATTTTGTTTCGAGATGCTTAGAATGTCAGAGGGTTAAGGCGGAACATCAGCATCCCGCAGGTCTTCTTCAGCCACATCTTATTCCGGAATGGAAATGGGACATCATTTCAATAGACTTCATAGTTGGTTTACCCATGTCTTCTCGTCGCCATGATGCGATAATGGTCACTGTAGACAGGCTTACGAAAGTAGCACACTTTTCTCCTGTTCGATCTTCATATAATGCTTCTTCTGTGGCCAAAATTTTCATGGAGGATATCGTCAGATTGCACGGGATTCCTCGCAAGATTATCTCCGATCGTGATCCAGTTTTTACTTCAGCTCTTTGGACGTCTCTTCAACATACTTTGGGGACTCAATTGAACTTCAGTTCAGCTTATCATCCAGAGACTGATGGGCAAACTGAGAGGGTCAATCAGGTCCTCGAGGATATGCTCCGTATGTATGTGATGGATCAGCAAAACCGATGGGAAGATTATTTGTATTTGGTGGAGTTTGCGTACAATAATGGGTACCACAGTTCCATTGGCATGTCTCCTTTTCAGGCCCTGTATGGTCGTCCTTGTCGTACCCCATTGAGTTGGGATCGCCTTGAGGATAGAGTTCTCCTAGGTCCTCAGATGCTCCAAGAGATGGAGCAGCAGGTTGATCGCATCAGAGAGCATCTGGTAGCAGCTCAGGATAGACAGAAGAAATATGCAGATGCTCACAGAGTTGATCGTCAGTTTTCAGTTGGTGATCGGGTGTTCTTGCGGGTGCGTCCGCGAAAGAGTCCGATCCGTTACGGAAAAGGCTCTAAGCTCGCGCCACGCTTTGTGGGGCCATTCGAGGTTTTGGAGAGGATCGGTCCTGTTGCATACCGTCTTGCTTTGCCGCCTAGCTTGTCTCGCGTCCATGACGTATTTCATGTTTCTGTTCTTAGACCTTATCACCCAGATATTTCTCATGTCCTTGACTGGAATGCTTTACAGGTAGAGGACGGGCAGCTAGCTTTGGAGCCCGTGGGCATTTTAGAGCACAGGCGACTCGCTCTCAGGGGCAGAGCCATAGAGCAGGTAAGGGTCCAATGGGATCCTAATGATGAGACTTCAGCGACCTGGGAAGATACTTCCCGTATGCGAGAGCTACATCCATATTTGTTCGCAGGCTTCCAGGAGTAAGCCTGATCCTAGGGGGGGAGGATGTAGTACCCCTCAGCTTATCGTCTTTTGGACTGATGGTTGCTTAGTAGTATTGGACATTTTGACAGTATTTTTAGATCGTTGATGATGGATTTCTAGTTATTTTGCCTATTCCAGTTATGATAACAGATATTGATGTTGGATTATGTCATTATGCTTTACAATTTGATAAACGAACTGATGTTTCAGATGCTTTGATGTTATTCATTATATGGGATCGGAAGTTAGCTAATCATTTTATGTCGTAGGTTAGTAATCTGATATCTTGTTCAATGTAGTGATTATTATTTTAAAACGTGAATGGAACAGTGTTGTATTACTCGTTCACGAGTACCCTACCTCACTGCGATTTCCATTCACGATAGGACTGCATGTGATGTATATGTATATCTTGTTACGGTTAACTGTGCGTTGCTGCAGGATGCAGGTACTTGGCATCGACTCCACCTGATTACAGGTCTGAGCGTGCCTTCGCCAATGGATTAGTTGGTTGGAGTTAATATGAGGTCCCTAATCAGTGTTCCTTCGTCGTCAGTTCACCCTTGTGGTTATTGGTTGTCATTCGCCCATGTCTCACTGTCAGGTAACATAATATTTTGGAGTCAAACCAAGTTCAAAGGTGTTTAAGTATGTGCGGTAATATTGTGCTTTAATTAGAAATATTCTACGGAAGAGTCTAGTGTTGTTAAATAGACATATTGTCGTTAGTTGTCGATTTAAGTTATAAATAAATTATTATTTTAATAGAGGTGTTGTTGATAAATAAGTTCTAAGAAGTTGTATTATTCGATATAATATTATTTATAATAAATATTTAAATAAATAAATAATTATAGCCATGCTTGTAAATTGTGTTTCACAACTAGAATAATAAAATAAATTATAGGATAGTACAAAAATATGGATAGTTGAAATAGTACTATTCTATTAATAATAATATTTTGGGGTCGGTTATAAAGAAAATAATAATAATAAAATAAAGTACTTAATAATTGGGAATCATTAAATTAAATTAAAAAACATACATTTTCTTAAAAAGAAGCTTCTCGGAATCTTGTGGGAAAAACCCTAGGAGAAGAGAAAGGGACGGAGTTATAAAAGAGTTGTCGGTGCAACAAGGAGATCAACACAGGGGTAAGGAAGAAGCAGCTGGGAACTGCAACAATTGGAGCGGGTTTGTCACGGTGGTTGCGAAATCAGGTTCCGTCGATTGCCTTATCTCTGAACTTCCTTTCAATCTGCAAAATGTGTTTTTAGTTTGTTTGATTCCGAATTGTTCGGCAGTCTGTCCTTTCTGTGTGTGAATAGCAACCTCTCTTAGGGTTTAAATACATAGGTACTGCCCAAGGATTCTGGAAGTCAAATGTTTTCTTTCCTTTCAATGGTTGCCGAATTTTTCCGCATACTTTCTCAGACCGGCGAGATCTTGGTAGGGTTTGTAGGACACCTCGATAGAGTTGCCGTGAACCGCTGTTGGTTTCAGCTAGTCGTCACTGTAAAATCTGATCAAGGTTATTAGTGTTCTCTCTCTGTGTTAGCTGGAAACCGTCAGGGAAACCCGCTGTATGTCTCTTGTACCCAACGATCTGCTTAGGCTGCGTGCTTGCTCCCACATCTGCAATTTCATTTCTGTAGGACGGATGGTCTTGCGAGGGTTGACAGGAAACTTTAATTGGTAGATTTGCAATAGAAATTCAACTTCAATATTTCAGTAGTCTCAGATTTAAGCAACCAAGGGCGTCTCTAGGATCTTATTGCGTGGTAAGGGGATCCATACCATTTTGTCTTTGCAATATATGTTTTTTGTAAATAGATTGAAGCGTCTAGGTTGTGACGGTAAATGTTAGATATTAGGGATGAATGTCGCCTTTGGCTCAGATATGGCTCTCCATACTACGTCATCCCTATTTTAGATTGGTTATTAGCGAATTCTGGCTAACGAGAGGATCAAAAAATCTTTCTCCTGTTCTTTATAGCTGAGCGGCCAGGTGGTGTTGTCAACCCACGGGTTCTTTTTCTCCATTGTCTAGCGCATTCCTTAGCTGGAGTTCTTTTTGGTTGATACCTTTCTGCACACGCCTCAGGGTTATCTGGTCATGGATCTCCATGAAAGTGTAAGAGGAGTCTCTCAGGGACAATGCGTCTAACAGCCAGATCGATCTTATCACCTGGAGCAAATCGAACTTACAGAAATGCTTAGATTTGCGTAAATTCCCAAGCGTGTAAAATGCAGATTCGTTCTAGAGAGGTCGAATGCTTGTTTTGGCAGGCTGTTCGTTGCTGTTTAACCCTAGTGTAGCGATCTGGCCGGCACCCCATTCGTCATGCCTTTTAGCGTCTGATAAGGTTTTGTGGGAGACGCTGCATATTGTTGAGTCAGGGCGCGATGGGAGGGGATGAGTCGAGTAGTTGTCTCACCATTCGCTCTCAGTTCTGCTTGTTAAAAGAAAACGGGTGAGCCAACTTGTCTGAGAGTCTATGTTTTTAGCTGCAGTTGATTTTGGCTATTAGTGGATCGGGATATCAGGTCACGCTGCAAGGTTGAAATGCTCGCTGCCGTGGCCTTATTGCCGATCGCTCTTGTTGCAGTCACAGAAGTCTTTTCAACGTGACCATTTTATGGCCACCGTTAGTCATTGTCAGTTTTGCGACGATGATTCGTTGTACACCAGCCATCTTATAGATTGGGATAGCACGTTATCACTGGCTTTCAAAAACGCTGAGCAAACACCGTTAACCCTGGAAGATAATGGAGGCTGTAGCATGCAACATCGAAGTGATTAGGGTATTCGTCATACAGCAATCTCTGTCCGCACTCATAGTTTATATAGCAGTAATAATGTCTTAAGAGTTTATGCTTACTGCAGTTGTTAGAGGTGAAAGTCTAAACTTAGTCAGGTTTAATCTGTAGGCTGCCGTTGTTTTAGCTGATGCACGTCTGAAAAGTTTGGAGTGACCTCAAGATAGCCAGTGAAGGCAAGATGGTCATTAGCCAACTGTTGGTATAATGTAGTAATAGTTCCAAGTGTAATTTGAGCAGCTGTCGGTTTCCTGTAGCTACTGTCTCGTTTTGGCTAATCCTCACATCTGAATATCTCGGAAATCTGATAACAGATTCGGCAGCAGCAGTGTGATAGAAAAATTATCAACATAGCTCTTCTTACAGGCAGAAAGCCATTCTAGTATACTAACGTATGCAGTTCGCTTACTGAGTTGAAAAGAGATTGCTGTGAGGGCAAAACCGTGGTCTTCTTTATCACATCATAAACACTCTCTAGTTCTTTCCGATTTACGTGGATACTGTAAACGCAGTAAAATTTGCAAGTTCAGGGAACATAGCCGGAAGTCATCAGACCAAATGCATATTATTCACGTCAGTGATTAAACAGTCAATAGCAGTTTTACACCTCAGTAGTAAAATATCCCAAGCTGTTCGCATAGGGCGTAATTACGATCATTCTCTTGAGAAAGTAAAACACTATAAGATCAGTATCGGAGATAACTTCAAATCATCATAAAAGAATTCTTTTGGATTTCGTGTTTGATTTTCGCCTCGTGTGATTGCCGTTCAGCCATGAGACATCTCTCTTAGCGTTATTATCCTTAATAGAATAAACTAGTTAGATAAGATTGAAGGATAGTATATAAGATTGTATCTGAAAATTAAGTGGTTCCTACATCAATTACTGTAATGATTCAGTTAATCAATTTACTGATCTCTTGAAACAAAATAAGGATTTGTTAGAAATGTAGTTGCAAGTGTTAAGATATAATGTTAATTTTATTTCAGAAGTTGTTTGCATTAAAACTGAGAATGAATTGTAGTATTTCATCTCTTGAATTTTGAATTGAATTTGTTTGAGTGTTGTAATGAGTCGTTTTGAGGTTGTTCAAACTTGTGTTCCAGAGGCTGAGTTGTCGTTGTTAAGTATTGGCAACTGGTGTATTGCTGTTTTATGATTGTGATGTAATAGCATTCATATGTATCAAACAAAGTGTGCAGTATAATGAGGTACTGTCACGATTGAATGTTGTGTCTTGTAAAGTAATAGTCTCGGGATGAGATATTAATCCTCTTGTGACCTTATTGTACTGTTTTGTCGTAAGGAGAGACCTGAAATCTGTAAAAGAATAAAGTTATGTAATGTTAAAAGTATTGGATCACACTTGATGTTATGATTCTATTTTGATGCGAGAGGGTCTATGCTTTGCAGTGTTCATTTGCGTGTATGGTTATAAGTCCTGCATGATGTTTTAAGGTTGACTAGGTGTTAGGAAGGGGAGTGGCTTTCAACGTGGGGCCGGCGCCCAAAGTGGCAGTCAGGATAACCCGTTGGAAGTAGATTAATCAAGTGATAACCTAAAAAATTAACTAGGGGGTTAAGGGTAGATCTCACACTAATAAGATTAATGGATTCCTCTCCCATGGCCTGTAGTGCTTGGTTAGACTAAGGATGGGTAGAGAAGGCCTGGTCGGCATAATTGACTTCCTTGTCCTCATGAAAGGAAGGTCGATTCCGCATGTGTCACCCTATGGGGCCGGCGCCTAGTGAGAGGCTGTCAGGATAACCATAGATGGGGGCCGGCGCCTAGTGAGAGGCTGTCAGGATAACCCATGTTAGGACCATGCGATGACACTCTCCCTACTACAACCTAGCATCCCTTGTTCGGCCTCTCCTCGTTTGTTTTGTGTCGCCTCTGGAAATGAAGTGAAAGTTGAGTTATGTGGTGTTGTATTGTTATAGCCATGTGTTGTATTGGCATTGGTCGTCCCTTGTTCTTGTTTGTCTTTCGTCTACCTGACTGTCAGTGTTTGGGACCTCATGTTAACTCCTAGCTCGGGGGGTGGACCTTAGGGTTCCACATGGTCGGGTGGAAGAGCTACTTTATCCATTGGTTCTCTTGTCAGGATCTTATGCAGAAAAGGATTTGTTTCAGTTGTACTTGTTTCAATGATGATGATGTAAGTGTACAACCTTGTACCAGATTTATGTAACAGAATATGCTTTATGTATGTGACTTTAAAAGTAAACTAAAAGTGGCATTGCAATGATGCTTTGATGTACTTATATAAAAGCATTTCAGTGACGTATCTTATCATGCTGATTCCGTTATCTGATGTTTGCAATGAATGTGAATGAGTTATTTATTGAAAAAGAATTTTGGATCAATTACTGATGTATGTTAATTTTATGTTAGTTGATTGGTTAAGTGATGCAGCCTTGGTCCCTTAGAGAATATGTTGTGATTAGTGGTGTAACTTACTTTATCAGTTTTAAAAAAAAAAAAAATTTCCTGTTTTATATTGCATACATGTGTGTTCTTTAAGGTGTTCAAGGCGGGCGTTACATATTCACATCCCCATCAGCAAGATAACCTCTATCAGGCACCCCTAAAATCTTTATACTGATCGCCACCCTCTTACCGATGAAGTATCTCCTTTTCGCCTATTGGCGGGACTTCCATTATCAGCGAACTCCTAGAGTCTTTTGTCGATCTCTATTGTCTTCCCGACACTACCAATGCCGGATTCCACCATCGGCCAGACTATGACTATCGGTGACACCTTTAGCTTCTCCACTGATGACATATCTCATGCCGATATACTCTTCATCGGCAGTACTTTGTAATTGTCACCCCGATCGGTGAAAGTGCCCCCTGTCGGCTCAATGCAACTTTCTCAACCCGATGGTTCTTCTCACGCCGATGCCTTAACAAATTTGCACCGAAAACTCTGAGCTTGACCCGATCCACTTACTTAGCAATCTCAACACGGATTTCTTCCCTCTAAACCATTTTAACCAAACAACACATGGAAAATGCAAAAAAAACCTACAGAACAGAAATAAAACTCAATGATACGGAGGTCATTCCACTGATTTCAAAGAAATCCACCAGTGGAATGACCCCGAACGATATCCCCTGTGATTACACCAGAACACAAACTTCTTTTATTTCTTCACAGAATTGATTTACAATCTTTCTGATCTAACACTCTTGTTCTTCTTCTTAGATCGATCAGATCTCGCATATTTATCCCCTCACAGGGTAGTACAGAAAATGACTCCCAGTGGCTAGGAGATGTAACCGCCTAACCAACTTAACAGCTGTCTAAAAAACTATCCTAAAAATAGCAAAGCATGGTCAATTCAGACCTTATTACATTTAATGTCCGTTTAGGACTTCATTGAAAACATAAAAATAAACTTTAAGACAGCTAATGCCTCATGAAGGCTCCTGTAGATTGAGTGCTCCTGCACCAAGTTCTCAGCCAAGAAGGAAGACCAATTGCATACTTTAGTGAGAAGTTGAATGTGGCAAAAAGAAAGTATTCAGTATATGATCAAGAATTTTATGCTATAGTCCAAGCATTGAAGAAATGGAGACATTATTTGCTGCCCAAGGAGTTTGTTTTATACACAAACCATCATGCTTTGCAGTTCATTAATAGCCAAGGTAAGCTAAATCAAAGACACATGAAGTGGGTTGAATTCTTGCAAAGTTATTCTTTTGTATTGAAGCATAGAAGTGGGAAATCTAATAAGGTAGCTGATGCATTAAGTAGAAAATGTCTCATGACAAATGAAATGCAAGTGACTGTAGTTGTTTTTGATGCCATGAAAGAATTATATGAAGATGATACTGATTTTAAGGAAGCTTGGAATGCTTGTAAAAATCCTCTTGAGAAGGATAGGACACCTTGGTTAGATTATTTTGTTTAAGAAGGTTTGCTTTTCAAAGGAAGGAGATTATGCATACCTCAAGGTTCCATGAGGGATAATTTGCTGAAGGATAAACACAGTGGAGGTTTGAGTGGACATTTTGGTGTGGACAAAACACTAGCACTGCTGAGTGAAGCATACTTTTGGCCAGGAATGCCTGCAGATGTGAAGAAGATGGTGCAGAGATGCAGAGTATGTCAATATACCAAAGGCGTGAGGTAGAACACTAGGTTGTATCACCCATTACCTATTCCAGAAAGACCATGGCAACACATCAGCATGGATTTTGTTTTGGGATTGCCTTGTACACAAAGAGGTAATGACTCTATTTTTGTTGTTGTGGATAGATTTTCCAAGATGGTACATTTTATTCCCTGTCAGAAAAGTAATGATGCTTCACACATTGCTACTTTATTTTTCAAAGAAGTTATGAGATTGCATGGTTTACCCAAGAGCATTGTGTCTGATAGAGATGTTAAGTTTGTTGGTCATTTTTGGAGTACTCTATGGAATAAATTAGGTACTAATTTGGGTTTTAGATCAGCATACCATCCACAGAGTGATGGTCAAACTGAAGTAGTGAACAAAATTTTGGGAAATTTGTTAAGATGTCTTGTGGGGAAGAAGCCAAACCAGTGGGATATGGTATTGGCCTAGGCAGAATTTGCTTACAATAACTCTATAAACAGGAGAACAAGAAAGAGTCCCTTTTGCATAGTAATGGTTTCAATCCTAGAGGAGTTGATGAACTTTGGGACATGCTGATTTGGGAAGGAAGAGTGCTGTAGAAGAGGATTTTTATGAATACATTTATGATCTAAATAAAGAAGTACAGGAGGAATTGACAAAAAATGTAGCCAAGTATAAATAACAAGCTGATTTGCATAGAAGAGAGCTGGAGTTTGAAGTAGGAGATCTAGTCTTGGTACACTTGAGGAAAGAAAGGTTCCCATAGGGAACATACAATAAACTGAAGTGGAAAAAGATTGGACGTTGTAAGGTCTTGAGGAAGTTTTCATCCAATGCATATGAAATAGAACTACCACCTGGCATAGATATTTCACCCATATTCAATGTGGCAGATCTGGTAAAATACTATAAAGGAGAGTCAAGTATGCAAGGTGAAATTGTTTCATACGTACATGATGCAAGTGATAGGATTGATCAAATGCCTGAAAAGAAGTCTAAACAGATTGATCAAGTGATTGACTCCCATATAGCTAAGAAAACTAGGGGTAGAGAATATCTAGAGTATCTTGTTAAATGGAAGGATAAATGAATTGAAGATTCAACTTGGATGACAGCTGTAGAGTTGGTCAAATTTGGTATTTCACTACCAGTTTGGTCCAAATGTTCTTGACTCTCAGCCTCAAGGAACTTTTCAATTACCCAGTGTGTTTGATGCAGGAGCATCCGGGTGGACAAGTTATCCCGCATTGCCCAAAAAAAATACATAGTTTAGTTTCTCTAATTTTGGTGTGTTTTGCAGAGTTGTTTCTATTCTGGTTCCTTTTGATGGTCGGCATTCAACTAGGGGACATATTGGTTTGAATTCAAAATGTGCTTGGAAGTGCTTTTGGCAAGAGGAGTTCCTTACTCTTTCGGCTAGACTTTGATTTTGGTCTCGGTGACAGCCTCATCAGTAGGACCTTCTCTGATGCTTGTGATCGGTAAGACCTTCCTCTTTGGGATGAGTCTTTTTGAGTCTCTCGATCATTTTGAAGGCACTTGCTCTTGGTCTTCGTAAGCATTCGGCATGAGCATGCTTCATCTCTTCCCGATAGTGCTACTCTTCAGTGAGACCCGCTTCATCGAAAGACAGTTCAAATGTCTCCCCGTCACCCCAATGCCCAGCGTTTGGTGTGGCCATGCTTCATCTCTTCCTGATAGTGCTGCTCTTCGGTGAGACCTACTTCATTGGAAGACAATTCAAATGTCTCCCCGTCACCCTGATGCCTAGCATTCGGCATAACTTTAGCGCATTTGTTGAAGACTCTGTAATGCTTTCCAACATCAGCCTAACTTGATCTTGGTCTTCCTAATATCTTGAGCCTGTTTGTTTGACATTTACAAATCCTGTTGACCTTCTTGGTTTGAACACTCTGCGCATTCATTGGGATGACCATGACATTCTGGCACCAGTAATGAAAGAGCTAAATATGGTGGACTATTTCAGGCATGAAGAATTCTGCAGAGATTATGGAAGGAGTGGTGGCCAATTTGAGAACCCATCATCATGCTGCAGGGATCCTTTATGAGTAGTGGAGCTATGTTGAGTAATGCTTGGTGAGGGTAGAAATAATAGATGAACTGAATAGAGGAGGGAGGTGTGAGAGAGAACGGGATGAGAACAGAAAAATATGGAATTTGGGCCTCTATTGTAATGTTGATCTTTTGATCACTAAAAGAAAAGACTTTTCAATCGTGTAATGTCCTCTGCATGATAATTTCAATAAAGAGTTTATGTTTTCCCATTGACTATTGAGTTTTAGCTATGAGATTGGACAGCTTAATAAGGTCCTCCACTCTCGGCTGTGTCATAAATCATGTTTATTATTCATGCATTGGAGCTTGTACCAGCACATTTAAAATTTGTGTCCAAGGGTTTGGTGGAAAGGAAAATGAATATGAATCTTTCCACTCTGATGCTGGGTGTTCATTGACTCTTGAAGGTGTTTGTGCTATAGTTGAGGTTGAGTCCTTTGTGTGGGACACAAATGTAAGTGAGAAGAAAGGCATGTGTATGCCTAAATTTCAACATGTTGTAGCCCAACTCGAAGGTATGATAGAGCTCAAATATTTCTAGCTTGATTTGCAAGAAGGTTTGTCTTATTTTGTGGATCAGTAATGCATTCAAGAATATTTTTCTTTACCTTGTGAATTGGAGACAATCTCTTTTTGTCTTGATTCACATGAAGAGGTCAGTGGGTATAATGATGTTGCATGTGTGGGTGAAAGTTTGCTTCCACCGATGTCTTTTGATGCTAATACAAATTTATCTGTCTCACCCCTTGCTATTGGGAACAAGCATGATGTGATGTGGAATAGGTCAAGCACTTGTTATCTTTGGTTACCATGTAGCAATAATTTCAATGGTAGAGAAGGCATTTGCTTCATTGGCAGAAGGTGTAACATGATGTGTGCAAGTGGTAGATTTCATTTGTTGCAATTGGGTGATGAGCACAATTTTAGTTTGAGGGAGATCAGCTCCTTAATTAAACTTGTCTTTGATAGAGGCAAGTAATTTCTTCCATTTTGTGCAAGTTTGACCTACAGTATGTTAACATTTTGATACTTTCAATGTTTGTAAACCTTCATGCCAATGGTTGTGTTGTCTTGTACATATCTTTGTTGTGTTTCCTTGTACATGTGTTGCTTGTGTGTTTTCCCTGCCCTCCCATCCTCATTTTTCACTTTTTAGTTTCCTTGGAGATATCTCATTCTCGTTGTGCCAAGTTTGACACACGTCCCCAACCAGAGCCAATGTTCGGACCTAGATTTTTTGGTTCCCAAACTTGCATATTTGTGCCTAAGAATCCATAAAAATACCATTTGAATGTATTCTCCTATGTTTTTCCTCTTTGCATGCCTTTGAAAATCCTGAAGAAAATTAAAAAATGGCCAAGTAAAGAAAGCAGTCACCAATTTCTAGGTCGGGTGGAAATTGCCAATAGAATGGAATTATTCCTATGCCTAATCTAGCCCAAAACTTCGACAGGATGGAACAAGAAGCAAACCAAGGCAAATAAGAAAAGAAGAAGAGTTGGCGAGTTCCTGGTCAGTGGGAAATTGCCGACAAGGAAGAAAGAAAAGGAAGGAAGAGAATACAATGAGAGATTAGGGAGTTTTTGGTGGCTAGGAAATCTTTGATTTTATTCCTAATGAGCCCAAAATCACCGATGAGAAAAAATTAAATATTTAAAGTGTTGTAAAAGCTATTTAAAATGTAAAAAACATGTTTTTTCACATTTTAATTGTTTAAAGACACACACTTAAAAATAAAAGTGCAAAGAATAGACCCCTACTAAATTTATGATAGATTTCCAAAACTATAAAAATATCCAAAAAATTCACTGATTTGCACCAAAAAAAGAAGATTTATGAAAAATACATAATCACCATAAATCTAATTATTTTGCAACTCTTTTGATCTCAAAAACAAAAATTCAAAGAACAGACCCCTACTATATTTTTGAGAAATTTCTAGAAATGTAAAAATATCTAAAAAAATTGTTGATTTGTGCCCTAAAAACAAATTTATGAAAAATCATAAATTTGTCATAACTCACCCAAAATGGATGATATAAACTTGATTTTCCTGTTGTAGCCTCTTTAGATTATCCAAAAACTTTAATGAAAATGTAGTAGAAAAATTTCCATCCATTTGAAAGATATGATGAAATGTTTAAAAACTAGGGTTTTGTTCAAAAAAGATGTAAACCGACAACAAAAAGCTAAATCAAGGTACATGGGTCCCACGAAGCGTGCAAAAATGTGTATGTAGAAAATGGAATTAAAATGAAGGAACAATATGGATCAAAGTACCTATTTCATATTTGACATCACATTAGGAGAAAGTAACCAACAAAAGGAAATGAAACAATAATACCATAGTAGTCCTTGTTGCCCTTGATATTTGATAATGATCATTGAATTGATAATGTTGATTTCTCACACTAGTAGCATAACATTACTCTCAAAATGTGTAGATAATGGCTCCTTGATTATGGCATGCCCTAGCAGAAAAGTGACTTAAAGGATGCTCTAATATATATGATCTAGGACAAATGGATGAATGATCAATATTAAATTAGGCATCAATGGCTAAGATCAAATGAGACATGGATCAAGGATGGATGGACAAGATTAAAAGGTCATGGATGGACAAGATTAAGTGATACAACTTAAGGGAAGGATAAGACCTATCCTCATAAGGTCAACTTAGGATTTTTAGATTTTTGTGTCAGGATAAGGATAAGTGGGGAAAATATAATTAATTAAATAAATTTACTTAGTTAGTTAATTATGGGAGAAGGTGGGAGCTAATAATTAATTAAATAATTAAATTATTTAATTAATTATTAAAAAAAGTGAAAATTAATTAAATAAATTATAAAAATTTATTTAATTAATTTTGGCTAAGGAAAATGGATAAAATTAATTAAATAAATGAATATATTATATTTATTTAATTAATTAGTTAAAGGGAAGGACAAGGTGACAGGAGATGTCTAGATGGATGACGAGGTCAACCTAGATGTCTACAATAGTATCATGCACATAGGTACATAAAAGGAAGACTATCTAACACATTTTTTTATTTCTATTCACTAAATTACAGAAGTAACTAAAACAACATCATTATTGTTGATAATGTACCTCACTTTCTCCTACTTTAAGAGTGCCACAAATGGTCTTCTTTGTAGTGATTTTTATTTTTCATAACTTGAATTTCCAAATGAGTTGCAACATCCATCATTTAGGAATCCAAATGAATTATAGTGGCAAGGGCCACCATTTGGCATGTATGGAATAGGTTGCAATGGATCACATGACCCATCCACAAGTTGTCCATCTATTAAGTTTACATTCCTATCATAACATAAACCGCTTATTTAAAATAAAATCTCTACACACAACTATTATTGTCCATAGAGTTCTAGTGCTAGATGATATTATTGCAGGAACAAGGTAAATCTAGAAAAAAAACCTCCCAACCTTTGGTATAAAAGACACAACTGCAGCTACCAAAATAAAATAAAGGCTAATGACAATTTGACTAATATGGACAATAGTCTTCAGGAGTTGTAGACTCCAAGAAATAACACCACGTATCCCTCAGAAAGCCTAGATGTCTACATTGTAACATGTCATTCAAATGGGTTTTAAAATGATTGCAAAAAGAAAGCCAAGATTTTTTAAAAGAAATTATATTATAATTTTATATTTAACCTAGAAAAGTCTAGTATCAATGTAGGTTGTATATTTTTCACAATTTAAAATTCACTCTCTATAGTAGATAGAGTAGATATGACATGTGTTCAAGAGTTGGAGAGCATGGAGCCTAAATGTGGATTCTCTATTGTCACAATTCATTAAATTCTATGCACATGCTAGGTATGGCCACCATTGACTTTGTTGTAGCAAATAAAGAAAAAAAAAATCCAAGGTCTATCTCCTCATCTCTCTATTTCTATATCTATATCCTCTTTTCACTATATGCCCATCTTTGTATATATGCAAACCTCTCTCTAAATGCATGTCTATCTATATCCTTTTTTATTAATATGGTTCTATATATTTTAATGCAAATTAATCGATATATGCATTCATGTAATCTGCGCCTCTATTCAATATGCAAAATTAACCATATATATCACCATGTTTATATCTTTCTTTTTTCTAACCCTCTAACCATACTTATATCTATCTTTGTATCTTCTATCACAATGCCTATCCTCATTTCTATACTCCTTTTTTAAAATTATCTATCTTCTCTATTCTTGTGCTAAACTTAATCTTTATTTATTTATTTTTTTTAGTTATGTGTGTGTCTCTTCATCCTTATCTCTTTACAACAAGACACCTAAATATTAAACAATTTATGCCTAAGTGCTCTAATTTTATATTTAAAGAAATTGTTGTAATTGATGGACTTTGGAGAACAACAATTTCTTTTTGGAATGCTTGATTACTTATGCAAACAAATTAAGCATAAGCAATAAGAATACATTAATAGGCCTAAGACTGATTTTTGATTGGAGGTTGTTTTTTTCTAATATAATAAATAACTTAATTAATAAAAAATTGGGAAGAAACTATCTTATTGGTAAAAAGATAAATGGAAATTAATAAATTTAATTTTAAAAAATTCAATGATTCAATATAAAAATTTGTGAAACAACTATTTTGCATAAATTATTAGATAAAATTGGAATCATAATTCAAATATTTTGTGGACACTTTGTCATCAATTTTAAACACCTCTAAAGTCGAAATCTAGAGACAAAATTCTTCCAAAATTGAATCCTTTATTAATCTATTAAACTATTTGGAATTTTTTTAAATCAATAAATAAAACAATAATAAAAGAAGAAAAGGCTAAGTCAATATCATTCAATACAAGAAGGAAATGATAAGTCAATATCATTTTATACATGGAAAGGTCAAGTCAATGTGTAGGAACCAAAAAAATAAACAAGCAAAAGCTTATTCTAGGCTTATTTGATAGAAGAAAAAGAATTAGGTATCACATTCCAAATAAAATTGAAGTTGTTTCAAAACATTCCTTCAATTGATTATAAACAAATACATAATACAAGCATATTTCAAATAAAAATTGGTAAATAATTTACTAATGTATCTTTTATGTACTCTCTAGCATATTAGTTTTCATATAGTTTTCTATCAACATAATCATTGCACCTTCTTTTGGTTCAAGTGCTAAGAATTACTTTATATTATCTACATTGTTTATTTTTATTTGAAGAGTTATTTTACTTTTGTATGTAATTTTGGAAAAGCCACCATTCTTTTGTTTTGTTCTTTTTTTTTGTTTGAAAAACTCGTGTTTTCATCCTAAGCCCAGAGAGACCCTTACAAGGGATCTCTCCCCATGGCTTTATCGTCACGATCACTATTGGGGGGTCTCAATCCCCAATGCGTTATCACCAAGTTCAAACCCGTGAGCTCGTTGGCATAGTGAAGGCCCACAACTTGCAAGCACGACAACTCAACGAAGACACAAGGCCTACGAGCTCTTTGGCCCAATGGGGGTTTGAACCTTGGTGGCCACCACAACAACTGTGCGACTTGACCACCAAACCATACCCATATCACCGTTTTGTTTTGTTATTTAAATATTGTATACCTATATGTTATTTTTTAATGGTTTTATTTCTACATACTAATATATATTTTAAAAATTTGATGTCTTTATTGTTAAAAATAAATGATAAATTTTCTACTAAATAAAAATTAATTAGTTTATAATATATTTATTTTTTATTCTTGACAAAGTAAAATAAAAATATATATTTTCTTAGATCTATATTTATTTTTAAGGTATTTGATTTTTATATTTAATCATATTATCTATAATTTCAATTTTGTAGTTTTATTTTATTTATAAAATATATTTTAATTTTTATACATTTATGTAAACCAACTTCTTATTTACTTTATATGCTCTAAAATCTCCTATTCTTTTAATTATATATTTTTTTAAAATACCTAAGTACAAAAATAAGATCACCAAACTTAAGTTGTAATAGAATATTGTGCTTTAAGCAACCCAATCTTCTCTTCCACCTTCCATAAACATTAATAATTATATTTATTTAAATTTGATAAATTTATTTTCCATATTGTCTTTCAACCATTTACCATGATAATTCCATTAAAAAGAGAGTGGAGAGTAGGAAAAGTTAAGTTGGAGGATAAGATATGGAAAGATATGTTTAGTTGAGGATAAGATATGGGAGGCTTCAACGTAAGGCATTCTCTCCGTCAATCCTCACCGGCTTAAACGATGACCGTGTCAAACATTGGACTCACTCAACCCTCATTTTAATTCTGATTGTTTTTGTCCTTTACAAATGGAACAGTGTTTTAATAGATTTTTTTTATAAAAATTACATAGTAATATCGGCATACAAATGTATATTAAGTTAGTTTACAATGTTTAATAAAGGATAGTAAAGTTAGAATTAGAATTTTAACATTTAAATTTGAATTTGAAGTTCATTTTAACACATTATAGAACTAATTTCAAGTGGTTGTAAATTAGTATATTTATATTTAAAAAATAGATATCTAGAGATATTTTTCAATTTCTTTTTTTGTTTTTTGTTTTTATTTTTGTATTTTTTATAAATTATTGCAGTTAGAATGCAAGCATTTCATTTCCCATTAAGTATATTTTTTATTCTTGACATTTATAAAATACTCGCAGGTAGAATATTTACATTTTGGTTTAAAATAGCAAAAGCATATTTGAGAGTGGTGTATTTATTGTGGCTATGATCGTCTATTTTAATAATCTCATGCATATAAATCTTATTTTTTTGCTTTTTAGATTAGAATCTTATAAAATTACACAAAATCTTGGAATCTTTCAGCTCTTCAACTCCACCCCTGTTGTGATTGTAGAAACGCCTCTCAGCATAAATAAATTTAGATGATGGAATAGTATATATAAGTCAAGTTCAAATGTGGTGTAATAATGAGAGGTATATGGTAAATGAATGGGAATGGATCAGGCATGAGCAAAACCAAACACATGAGTTTGCCACTTATCAATATATAATTATATTAAAGACACTCCCCAATGTACACACAAAACTAAATGGGAGTCAATGTCAGTATGCCAATTTCACCAAATGTTATAATATTATAACCCAAAATAAAGTTGTTGTATACCTATTAATACTTAAACTTGATTGAAAATGTTATTTTATATTTTTTCTATACATTGACAAATTAACCTTTATAGATTTATTTATTATAAAAAATATATCAAAATTAATATAACTATATGATAAACATAAGATTTTCATAATCCATAGATATACTTACAAGTTTTTAGAATTCATTGTGTTTATATATTTTTGTATAGTTAATTCTAGATGTTTGTTAAATAAATAATTTAATTACAATGTATAACTTTTCTAATAACAAGCAACACATGAATTTGGGATTTTTAGGAAATAATGAGGGGTTTGAAAATTCAAGAGAAAAGAAAAATGCTTTCCATTTGTTGGTGAAGTTGAATGGCTAACAAAGATCTCACCAAGAATCAAATCTTGCTAAGTACAAAAGCTTGGCACACTTAACAGATAAAGTTGGGATTATACCAAATAGATTGCCCTTAAACCTTAACGCTAAACTAAAGAAACCAATAATTCATACACTAAATACCTTAACTCTAAAATTAACATTATAAAATATTTCAAATTTCCAATTTTTTCTTTTTTTAAATCACAACTAATTATGACTGGCTAAAGAGCCAATCTTGTGCTACACACATTCTTCTTGACAAGCCTTGTTACTTCAATAATATAAACTAGCAATTGCACTGTAGTGTGCAATGGGTACATCGTGGAAAGTTGAAGTGACCTAAATTTGTTTAGAACCATTAAACTATTTGAACATGCTGAAATAAATTATACTATGATCGGTGGGGACGATGCAAAGTGAAATACGAGTTTCAATATATTGATAAGGAAGGTTTAAAAGTAGTATGTAATTTTAAGGTAGATTTGAATCAATAATTTCCATCACATTCCTGAATCCTAAGAATATATAAGCAATACCTAATTTTTAAGGAGGATATAAGAAACAATAAGGAAACTAAAATTTGTGCATGCAAAAAATTAATTGAAAGGTAGATTGTAGTTTGTTATTTTTTATTTTTAATATCAGAATGCAAAATATAAAGTGAAAATATAAAATAAATAAAAATGCACAGATGCATTTATAAAATGGCAATTTCACAACATGTAAAATGGGATGCACTCAAGTTGTAAATCACCGAAGATTTCGTAGGGGAAACCCATACTTAATTCTTCAAGAGACATGTTAAATGCATATATGTACAAATGTTAAGTGTTTAATTGGGTAAACTACTAATCTCAAGTAATGCTAATTTCACAACATGGAAAATTGGATGCACTCAAGTTGTAAATCACCGAAGCTTTCGTAGGGGAAACCCATACTTAATTCTTCAAGAGACATGTTAAATGCATATATGTACAAATGTTAAGTGTTTAATTGGGTAAACTACTAATCTCAAGTAATGGTAATTTCACAACATGGAAAATTGGATGCAGTCAAGTTGTAAATCACCGAAGCTTTCGTAGGGGAAACCCATACTTAATTCTTCAAGAGACATGTTAAATGCATATATGTACAAATGTTAAGTGTTTAATTGGGTAAACTACTAATTTACATATCCAAGTATTTAGTCCAACAGACAAAAACAGGTACAAGCGCTGGTAAATGTTATGTAATAGATACCCCTCAATCATGGCATTGCAAATAGGTAAAGGGTAGTTATCCTCTTTTGGTTTCCATTTTACCAATTTAATGGAATTTAAACTTTAAATGAAATCAATTCACGCTACACAGATATTTCAAGATATGAGTAATTTCATCTTGAAAATAATTAAAGCATTTCGCTTCCAATTAAACAGGAGAAAATAAACATAAGAAAAAGTAATTCAAACCCTGCCTACACGCACATGTCCATGCTCTGAATTCCAGAGCTATGACATAAAAAGCAACAAATTATATCTTTATATAGAATAATGCTTGGAATATAGTAAGTGCTTGGACGTAATATTTTTATTACTACGAAGGTACATTGGAATTTAGTTCAAATTGGCTAACTGTAAAGGTAAGTTTATAAAGCTACTGCAATGATAGGGATGGCGTAAAGATAAGAGTCTCTACATGGATGAACTACTGAAGCAAGCTCTTTCAAATTGGCATGGATGAACTACTGAAGTTAGAAAGACTAGCGTGAGATGATTTTCTATTCATTCAACTACGTTTATGATCATCATCTGTTTTGGTGGTCACAAGCTGTAAGTGAAATTCATTGTTTAGTAACAGTGGATTTAGAAAGGAGCTCATCATGAAAGAGACCATCCATAAATTCTGTTTTTGGTACATACGATCATTGCCCTCAACCACCAGCCTCCCTGTATAGTAATAACATTTAAATTCTTGAAAATAATACAAAATAAAACAGTAAAATCGCAATACCTGAAAAAAATAAAATCTGTAAAGTTCCCTCTTTATGGGTATGGATGTTCAAATTTTCATGCAACCTGATATGTTCGAATTTTAAACATCATAATGTAGAGTAGATGTACATTTACCAAATACTAAATTGCAATGTAAATTATATTCCATATTGAGATAAACATCAGTACTGACAAGAACAACAGAGCCCCATTAATTAACAACACAAAATAAAATTTAGATTTACCTAGATCTGAATGGTCTCATTGGTTGTTCATCTGCAGAAATTGTTAACAGGTTTAGTAAAGTCTTAGAATTGCTTGGCTACAATTGTAATTAGTTTGTCTATGTTGAAGATATTCAGCGAAGTGGGCAATGACAGGATAATGCTACCAATCCACCAAAACTAGTTTTGGTCACATAATGTTTTATATTACTCTAGCTTTGATAATAATCTGAATATTATGTCCAATACAAGTGAAGTTTTATGAATCACAATTAAAAAAAATGAATGTTTTGACGGCATTGCATAGTATTGTTGTAAAATGAAAGATATATATAAATTGTAAATCAATGTTTCTATAAGTGGATGCAAGAAAGTAATGGGAGTGGGTGAACTAACCTGTTGTGCCCTTTTTTTTTCATGATCATGCAGTCAAGATTGTGCATGTGATAGCACTGACAAGCGTTCCTCCTCTTGTTTGCGAAGAGCAACATATGGGTTGTGTTGCATACGTGCATATCTTTGGAACATGAAAGTTGGGCATATTCGAAGACATGCAAGGCTGTAGACTCTAGAAATAGCTGTGAATGTCAGTCCCTGACGATCTATGTTGCCAATGTCGATTGTTAATCGTGGAAGTGTAAGGCCTTGTGATTTGTGTATTGTTAAGGCCCATGCCATTTTCAATGGGATTTGGCGACGACCACCACGACTCAATGGTGCAATGGGCAAATTTCTTGCATTATTGAGATCCCAAACTGGGCCTATGTATTTTTTGAATTGAACAACAACAAACAAAGGAAGTTGCAGTGGTTTATTGCCATCCTTGTATACAATGGCTTTCACCTGGCCTCGTGCACCATTCACAAGGCCTGCTTGCACCCACAAATTAGAACATAGCATAACTTCTTGGCCAACACTCAAGAGAATTTTAGCTTCAAGTTGTTCATCGTCTGGATTTGGGCATGTTGCCCCTTTTAGTTGTTCTGCATTAGACAAGGCAATTGGCATTGCTAATGATTGCAACATATGTTTATTGTGTAGTGAAACCAATTCATTTGTTGGAAATAAATGTATGGAGGATAGGAATGGTGCTTGCTCTGCAAAGGTCAGTGAGGAATTTGAACGTGCCATGAGAACATGCCAATCTTCAACTGTAGGCTCTGCATTTCTTATATTTGAGAGAATTGAACGGAAGGCCATTTGTATAGGATCATCACCGATTTGCCGAAATATCTTGGTCAATGTAATAACTGTGGTGAAGCTTCACCATAGTGTTCCTCCATAGGAGTTTGAAGCATACATGGGGATATCTTTGACTAGTGGGAGTTGGCCAAGGTCACCAAAGAGAATGATTGAGTGTCCCCCAAATGGGATATGATTGTGGCTAGGGAATGCCTCACGCAATCGTATGTCAATTCTTTGTATCAACTTTGGGCCAATAAAACTCATCTCGTCTATCAGAATGTAATGAATGAAGTACATGCTCTCCTGGAATGTTGCAAGTGTTTGTCCTTGTAGGGGATTCATTTCTCTGATCGGTATGTGGAGTGCAGAATGAATTGTAGATGCCTGAATATTGAAAGCTACAACACCAGTTGGTGCGAGGAGTAGCAAAGGTGATTGGCCATGTGGAGTTGCTCCCATGAGTGTGGATTTGATGCTTGAGATCAAATGTGACTTTCCAGTACCTACAGTTCCTTGAACAATTATTTTTAGTGGTGGCTGGAAACAATTGGTAGAGAAGTGCGAAACAATAATATCATATGCTTTCTGTTGTTGGATAGAGAGGCTGCTCTGTGAGGCTTGAGCAAAAACATGTTGGACTTGAAAGGTTGGCTGATAAGAGTCAATGAAATCAGTAGCTGTAGCTTTTAGTATTGGATTAAAGCTTAGAGTTGTCCAGTCGTTGTTCAGGTCAACGCCACGGTGACCAAGCATGTCAAGGCTGTCTAATTGTAATGATATGCCTGGATGCAAGCTTGATAACACTTGCCATTCATCAAGATTGTTATCTTCCATGACATATTCATTAGTTGAAGTACTGCCATCATCGGTATCATTGGTATCTGATAGTGGATCAGTCGGTGTGCGATGCACATGACATTGACGGAAGTTGTATGAGAATCTTTCCCAATTTGCAATAATCTGTGGTGTTGATATGCCAATATCATCATGAATGCTACAAAACGGGTGGTAGAGCAATAGTTCACTCCAGCAGAATGCTTCAAAACACTTGTCATCTTTTGCTGGGACAGTTGTGAACCATGGGATTACATGGACAATGGCTGATGTGGAGCGCTCTCTCCATTGTAAGTTTTTGCGTGATGCTTTGAAGGTCCATTTTTGTGTCATTTCAATGAGTGATAGAGCATCCAGCTCCATAGGTCGCACCATGTATGAGTCAATGAAAGTAGGGGAGGGGGTAGTGGAAGTGTTTGAGATTGTAACACGTTGGTAATATTTTTGGCTAACATTCAAACATACAAATGGTCTGCTAGATATGGATAGGGTAGTTTTTGCAGAAGGTGGCAAGTCTCTTGGGCACCAATGTCACGATCTACAAGGCTTTCAGATAGCATTTTGCGAAAAGCTATTGGTGCCAGCTTATCAGAGTCTGAATTGGTAGAAATGCAAGTCATCATATTGTGGTATGTTTCAGATTGGTGCTCAGCTTTTGTTGCATATTTTGCAATATATTTAAGCACTGCATTGGTTGAAAGAACAGGTTGGCAATCCACATTGGCTCTCCATATAGAAAGGATATATGGGTTGTGAAGATTCAAGCGGTCATCATTGCAAGCAGGGGTGTGTTTAGGTTGCCCATTCTGAGCAATTGTAAGACTTGATCTCTCTTGTAAGTTCCAAGGGGGTTTATAATGACACGCAAGAGATGTCCCCTTCCTCTGCAAGCATGTTAGCTGGGTACATTTTGTGTGGCGTTGCACATGATTGACCAGTTCATTGTAATTAGTGGAAGGGCTCGTTGCTTTTATCATTCCTGTGTCCATCAAACAAGGGTCATCCAAGATAGTTTGATGGAAATTTTGGTTCCTGAGTTGAAGACTATGTGGGTTCTAGGCAGAGACATATCTATCAATGTAGTCAATTGTTCTTTGTACAGATTGAAGGTTGTTCCATTGTAATTTTGCAATGTCAGGTGCTTCTTGGAGCCAGAGGAAACCGTGAATATGTGCAGATCCTCTATGTTGCCATTCGTACCTAGATTTGAGAGTTTGTTAGGAAGAAGTAAAGAAAAAAATAAGTGATTTTGGTAAGTGGAAGGCATATACCTGTACCAATAGTCACTTGCACCGAGTAGTTTCTCCAAGACCTCTTCACGGAATGTTGTAAATCTATGGTGCATGTAGAGTGCAGCAAGGTGTGGATTGCGAATTATATTTTGTACCCTCCATCTAGAAGCCTTTGAAGGATCTGTAGGAATGGTAGTTGGCATAATGCAATGTAAGTCAGGCCATTTTGTATTTGCTGCACTTAAGGTGAAGAAAAGTGTTGGGCAACCAATTTGAATGACCATGTCAGAAAGCTCCCCTCTACATTTATTCCAAAACGGCCGTGTGCCACGAAGTGCTGAGCTAAAGCATATGAGTTGATCGGCGAGCCTTTCATCAGGTAGGTCCTTCAATCTTTGGCAGAGGTCAGCAATTGTTGTCGAAAGTGTATCGTTTACCTGCTTGTTAACAAACACCGATGCTATGGCTTGGCTATGATGGTGCATGATTATGTTGAGAAGGAAATATGTGAAGCGTGGGTGTTGGTCAAATCTATTATCATGATATCTTAGTAGATGAAGAGCATATTCATGTAGCTTAATTTCATTCATACGGTGTTGCTTGAAGGTGGCTGTGCCAGTTGGAAATAGAGCGGGGAATGCCATTGCAAACAAGCCTTCAGTGGTGTATTCATTTATTAGGGATGTAGAAATGGGAGGCCATTCTATAGCAGGAGCTTGTCGTCCATTTCCTAGTTGTAAGTAGGCTCGCACTTCTTCCATTTCTCTACGTGACAGTAGTAGGTTTGCTACAAATGAGGTTGTACTTTCAATTGTTTCAGCTTCATCAAAATTTGTTTGTAGGGACTCTAGATTTGTGGGAATAGGATTGGAAGTTGTTGCATATATAAGTTCTGAAATATCAGTGGATTCATGAGGCAAAGATGACAACGCATGCTCATTCAACTGCACATCTTTGTAGTATGGATCATTTTGGAGCTTATATATCAATGCCTCATGAACACGTGACCTACTAACATAGAAGCTATACTTTTGTTGTTCAACATTTTTTTTGTTTATTATAATGATGTCTAGTTCATCTATACGCCTAGGCAATGAGGTTACTATGCTAGAAATATCTTGTGGAAAGTAGATAGTGTGACCACTATACTTTAGTTGCCCCCCCATGCATATGTTACTTGAAGAACCGGGCTAATCTTTGCTATCAACATCTCCTCGATTTGACTTAGTTTTTGTAAACAAGTAGGTTGATCACCAGGGTCCATGTTGTTCCACTTAGAGAAGTGATGGCCATTTTTTTCTGATATGCATCTATAACAAGTAGGGATTCCATTTGATTTCCTAGTTTTAATGCCTAGATATTTTTCCATGCAAACTAAGCATGTTGACATTTTTGAGAGGCTATCCAATCTTGACCTAAATTTGTCTCTAGCAGTGTAATAATTTTTAGGGAAACATAGAGGAGGGCAAAGCTGGGTTGATGGGGTGGGTTGTACGCCATATTGTGACTGAGGGGCAAGTGTTTGAAGGTGCGGGACGTCGGAGGAAGGAGTTAGTGTTGGTGCTAAGGCCTCACTCTGGAGGATATGTTCGTTTTGTCATCTTCTTTTGTTAATATTAGTTTTCCTTGCATGATATTGTATACGCTGCATTTCATTTGTACGGGTTCGCTTTGCTAGCATCCTTGCATCTTCTACTTCCATTGTAGGGAATCTTGAATATTTGAGGGTTTTGAACTATCTGTACATCATGCAAATTCAAATATATATCACATTTTGAAGCATGGGAATTGAAGATATAAAAGTATGCAAAAGCAATATTATAACATGGCAATCGACATTAATGTGTACAAAATATAAGAAACCAATAACAAGGTAATAAACATAATGGAAATTGTTTTTTGTTCGAAGAGAATTTTACAATCATTATAGACAATTTAAGAAGCAAATACATTGTTTAAAGCTAACAATGCAAATAGGAAAAATAGGGGAACATATCCCTATATATGTTTATATGAAGCTATCCATCTTTGAAAAAAGGGAAATGTACAATAGTTAGAAGTGAGCTTTACATTGTTTGAGGTACATAACATCAGAGGAGCCATTCAAATAGGTATGTTATTGTACAAAAAAAGAGTGCAGTGCATGTTTTAATTGAGTTGAATGGCTGTAACAACAATGCTGTGTGTTTCTTGTCCAGAAAATGAATTCATCTTGATAGAAAGATCAAGCAGGAATTGGCAACCAATAACACAACCTAAAATTTGTTTGGCTCCATTAGGCTCTGCTAGGAGAAGCTGAAAGTTTTCTGCACTGACACCCAACAAAGCATTTGCTGGTCCTTCAAATGCAGTAACTTTAAGAAGTTCACCAGTGTCGTCCTGCAAGTCCATTTTAGGCAAGTAGCTAAAATCACATGCTAAGAGATTAGTAGAACACTTTGGGCAATGAAAATGATTGGTGGAAACTTGAATTACTTTTTTCTTACATTTCTTATTCTCAACCAACAAGGGGCAAGAAAGGTAGTAGAAGTTGTCCAAGTGGAGCTTGGAGATAATGGCCTTTACACAAGCATTTTTTTTCTCGACAAACCTTGTAGTAACAATCTCTGAAATATCAATAGGATTTGCAAATTTGTGGGGGTTGAGTGGGTTATTTGACAAGGTAATTAGAGGCTGGAGAAGCTCTAAAGTGGAATACCATGTCTTCAATGTTGAGGCCTCTAACAAGTCTGGATTGATTAGAATTGCAGTTGGGAAGATAGTGTCGATTGATTTTCCATGCCATGAGGTAATACGGCCAGATTTCACAAGAAGAATGGGGGGGTTTGGTTTAAGGCACATTCCTAAGATTTGTTTCCCCTCAATTTGACAATGGCGACCCCATAGTGTAACATCTATGCTACTACTTGACATGTCTATGATTGTAGCAGTACATTTAATTGTTTCGGTCCCATCTCTTTTACGTATGGTTGTTGTAGGTGAGATAGACAAAAGCAAACCTATGACATCAACAAGGGAATTAATAGGCATTGACTCTAGTGTATCTATGCTCTTTATATGGTAACTATGAGTGGGTATGTTAGAGTCAATGCATGTGGAAGGAGTTATTGTTGATGAGTTGTGTAGGAATATCTCGAAAGGGTTTGTGGAGCTACTATATTTTGTGTTAGCCACTTTTACATGACCATTTGATACGAGATAGAGGGCATCACTTTGAACAACATCATAGAAATCATCAACAAGTTCATTGAAGCAAGTTATATGTATTTCAGTTCCTGCTTTGTCTATGAAATCGAAGCCAAAAACTTTACCGTCACGACCAGCATTTTGGAATTCATGGATTGGAGTTTTTGCCAAGGCCCTACCTTCGATGGACCATTGCCTATGGTATGTAGTCAACTTTAGAATTGGCATTATTTGAAAAGGGCCAATTTTTTGTTGGGATTCAAATTTGTTGCCTTCTTGGAGTGAACAACCTTCAGATCCATAAGGGGCCAATTTTTGTTTGAAGGTATTTTGTGGGAGGTACTCTTGAGCTTGGAGGAGAGGTACTGGAGTTCCAACTATTGTTTCACTATTTGAGATTATATCAAACTTAGTAATTATGATAGCCTTGCAACAAAAGAAAAATCAATAATTTAATAAGAAGCTATAAGTCAAACAAATAGAGCAATATAAATGAATCTTGAATGTTTGAGCATACGTGAATTTGTGGAACATCTTGCAAGTGTAATCTCGAAGACAAATAATTGAGCCTTTGGCTAGGGCCTCTTCTATAACAAGATAGTTGAACTGCTCTGGAAGTATAGCATGGTGTGTGTGCATTCCATCAGAGAGTTGCAAGCGGTATTTGACAATTGCAGAGCGTTCTTGATGGATGGAGTCTACAGATGTAACTTGTAAACAAGGGTTTAGACTATCCATGCCTGCAAGTATGTTGGCTATGGCATTTGTAGTTAAAATTGTTTCCATGAAGTTAAAATTGACAGAAAGCAATTGGCCCGCGAGTAAAATGGAGTAGGAAAGTTAGGGACAAAGATTAATCCACATATTATTAGGTGAAGAGTTCAAATTTACCTAATTGCATGTTGGTAGGCAAACATATAATATGCCAATTAAAACTTGAACCTTCTTTATTTATTTCATGGTGCATTTAGATTGACAGGTATTTGAATGTCTAATCATAGGATTCAAATGCATTATTTCCTATTTTGGAGACCACTTACATATATTCGTGTAAAGAGGGCAACATTGTAAAAAAAGGTATAATACTTGTGCGTGCATTTGGCAAGAAAAGTTCAAGCGAGCAAATGTTATCAGGGGTTGCATTATTTCCATAGTAACACTCATTTAGATGTACATATATATGTATTAAAGGTACATTTCAAATAGAAGGTCTATACTTAATAGAAATATAAATAATATCTTGTTATTTAATAAAAGGTCTATACTTCAATTACATCTATGACAATCGATTTAGAAGCAAGTCGATAGACAAATTCAAATTGAAAATTATTACTACATATTTATGGTATATATTTTTAAAAATGTAAAACTAAGGTATTTAAATGCAAGATAACATTGGAAACATACCCGTCTTGTATCGGATTCAGCAATATTAAATTAGTTTGAAAAAATGTGTAAGAATGTGCCCAATTTTAACAAAAAATAGGCATCATGTTCTTATTGCGCGAAAAGTTCAAATGTACTCAATTGCATGTTGGTAGGCAAAGATATAATATGTCCTTTCAACTTGAATTTTTTTTTTTTTTTAATTTCATGGTGCAGCTACATTGATAGGTATACAAATGTTGGATCGTAGGATTCAAAAGAAGTTCTTTTCGAGTTCAGAGATCACTTACATATATCCTTGTCAAATAGCATCATTGCAAAAATCGTATAATACTAGTGCAAACATTTGGCAAGTCAAGCTAATATGAGCAAATGTTATCAGGGGTTGCATTGTCTCCATAGTAATGCTCTTATTATAGATTTACATATATACGTATTAAAAAGCTATATTTCAAAAAGATATAAGACTGGTCACATGTCTTTCAAGTACATCTCAAATGAGTGAATGATATGGGGGGTGTCATCTCCTCCATAGTATTTATCATAATATAGTTCCCTAAGGAAAGTGCAGAGGCCTTCTAGCTTAGTTGAGGTATCATGGAATGTTGACATGGTGTCATATAATGTTTCAATATCCAATGTTTCTACAAAAGGTGTTGTCTCACACACTTTTTTTGATTTGCGTACAATTTCTTGGTAGCTTGATGTTACATGTGTAGCAAGACGTTGGACGTCACTTCAAAAGTCTTCTGGCTTGTTCACTGATGAACATGACTCTGCTTGCATGTTTGGGGCATCAAGTGGTTTGAAGGGGTTCACTATGCTGTTGCTTTTATCTGTGCTAGATATCTCAATGGTGTCATTGGCATGTATGGGTTCAGCCATTTCCTGAGAAGAGTGCATAAATAAGAACATATAAGTAGTAAAGAAAATAATTTTATTTGTAACACTAACATTATTTCATCTATCAATTAAAACAAAATATTTATTTTAAATAAAAAAATTAACAATAATAATAATATTTATTTTTATAATATAATTCTTTTAGAGAAATTCAAAATATTTTATTGTTTTTCATGCATACAAGTTAAAACACTAGTAATTTTATTTTGCTCTTTCATGCCATAAGATTTTCCTATAAAAATAATCTACACTTATTTAAGTTTTATTTACTGCTCTCATGTGCCGTAGCTCTTTCCAAATTTTGAAGGCATGGAACCAAAGTTGTTGGAATCATTCTTCATCAAAGAAGAAGAATTCTTTTAAGAGAACCAAACAAAATTCGAATTATCTAGGGAGTGAGTGCACTGAGTGTTTTGTTTGACAAAAGCCTACTTTTCTTATTTGGTCCAATTAGTTGCACAAGCTTCTTTGGCAAGGAGCAAGTTTGGGTGTTTTGAGTTAATTCTATTTTTACTTCCCTATTTTACAATTAAATTATCTTGTTATTAATATTTGAAAACAAATTAAAAAACTTAACAAAGAAAATCACCATCAAATCAAATTCTAATATATATATATATATATAGCAAAACTTATATAATATGTATATAAATCTTAAATTTTCAACCTAAAAACCATGTACTTTCATAAATACTGCAAACACATGTGATAGTTAAATAGTATTTGAATTAGATTTAATTTAAAATTACAAGGAAGAAGTAAAAAAAAAATCCCAACAAATGGATTTGAAATAAAAGGGATAAATAAAAAATAATCTCAACAAATCCATGTCATCCACAAATAATATTATAAAACTGTATATTTAAAGTAAACATATTATATATTTAATATTTATATTTATTTATATTTCAATTGTATTTAATTTATATATATATATATATTATTTTGAAATTAGACATGAATAAAACCTATGATAGGGTTTCATGGGATTTCCTGATTCAAGTTATGAGAAGGTTTAGGTTTACTGAGGATTGGCACAGATGGGTGTACAACTATATTTCTTTGGCTTCCTTCTCTATACTAACAAATGGGTCCCCCTCAAGGTTGTTTTATGACAAAAGGGGTCTTAGGTAAGGGGAGCCACTTTACTACTTGTTTCTGTTGGTTCCTAAGGTTTTGGCGATAGACATTAAAGTAGACATGTATTATTATCAATATCCTATCATATGTTTTATTTTATTATATATTGTATCACCCCTATCTCTCTCCCCATTTTGGTAGATAAACACAAGGAATGGATGTAGTGACACCCATCATTTCTATTGTCTTGTATCATTATAACATGATGTCAAAACAATAAATATTTCTATTAATACATAGTTTATATATCAAATTTTATATAAAAACACATAAATAATATAAAACTATATTTTAATATTGAAAATAAATTAAATAAATATTTCTATTAAATAATTTATATATTATATGTAAATAATATAAAAATATATTTTAATATTGAAAATAAATTAAATTGTAACTCCATGTTTTTGGATTAAACTATGTGATGGCATTTTCTCTCTAACAATACCATCATCGAGTTACAATATTATGGACTTGATGTCTATTAATAAATTAAATTTTTATATTTCAATATTGAGATACCAAAAAAATGATTAGAATAAATCTTATAATATTAATAATTATATATTTTTAGTTCTATAAAACAAATAAATTATTTATAAATATTCTATTGAGTATATAATATAATTATATTAGATATTATATATTTTAGTTAAAATAAATATAATCAAATTATAAATTAATACAACTATTAAATATATAATATGTTTAATCTAAATATACAATTTTATAAAATTTTATAATATTGTATTATACTTTACTTATAAATATATAAATATATTTAAAATTTCAAAATCTTATAATACTAATAATTATATATTTTTTATTCTATAAAATAAATAAATTATTTATAAATATTTAGAATATCATATTTAATTATAAATATAAATTATATATATAAAATTATTATATAATAAAATAACAAATATATTTAAATATATAATATTTAATATAAATATATAATTTTATATAATTTTAAAAATATATTAAATAATTATTAAACTATTTTAAAAAATTAAATACATTTTCGGCACTATGTATTCATTTTTACCTCGTTAAAATCAAATACACTAAATTAGTTCGTTAAAAACCATATTGAAGAGCTCAGGTTTGCAAATTTAGCAACTTTTAGTGAATGCATATTAAATTTGTGTTTATTAAATTCGAATTATAGATGAATAAGAATAAATAAATGTATACAGTGTGGAAAACATAACAAAAGCTAAAAATATTAAACCTATTTACATTCGTGGATACAAGCTCGTAAAAACTACAAATGAAGACCGAAAAAACAAAAAAAAAATATAAACTATATAAGCATTAGGGTTTTCAAAATTTTCACTTGAGAAGTCCATACCTTCCAACCTCTTCATTCATTATTCATTATTAATGATTTCACAAAGAACTATTCTTTTTTATTCATTTATAATACACCCCTAAAACGTCAAGATTAAATTTCACCTTTTATTTTTTAATATTTTTTACACATTAATAATACAATATTTAAAAACCTAAAAAAAGGTAAGAACACAGGTAAAAACAAAAAAAGAATAATATTAAAAAGAAAACATAAATTAAAAATTTCTCAGACTTTTATCAACATTTCCCTAGTAGAAGATAGTACGTTTATTTCTTTCTGATTCGCTAGTAGCTAGTTTTGCTAATTCGTAGGTTTTATTTTGTTCGCTAATACATTCGCTAATACATTTGTGTTATCCTGCAACTGTACCGTAAAACATTTGTATTATGCTGCAACTGTACCCTAAAAAAGCAAGGGGAATTTGACTGCGTAAATCCTTTCAACGAAGGGATTGGACGGCTCTACCCAAATCTACTACCCCATAAAATATATCTTCTCACTTCAATGCTTCTATGTGATAAAGCTTTTATGGATGCACTATTAATTTTCCGAATTCAACAGACGGAAAAAAAAAAACAGAAAGAAATACACGTGAACTGGAAAAGAGAAGACCCCAAAAAACTTTGAAAAACAGGCCAAAAAAACTGTGGACGGAAAATAATGATGACAAACTGCACACGTATGGATATTTGAATACCAAGAGCTAAAACGGCAAATGATGAATATCTGGTGGATCAAACGGTTATGGAAGCTGCAATCATCTTGCACGCTTTTGCAGCACTGAGGACCATCGATTTCGAAAGTCAGCTCTTTCTCTTACAAAAGGAACACCTTAATATTATATACCATATCAAATTGAATATTTTTAAATTGTATATTTAGATTAAATATCTTAAGTATTAAATATTTATATTTTTTTATAATTTAGTTATATTTTATAGAACTAAAAATATATAATTATGAATACTATAAAATTTTAAGTTATTATACAAAGTTAATTCATTTGATATTCGGCATGCTATATATTTCATGCATACCTTACGACATTACAACAAAGTACATTATGCGGGTACAAGATGGTGTAGCCATCGGCATAACAATTAACATCGGCAATCTTATGGATTGTCTCCCCGAAGTAGAATCTCTCACCGATGGCCTTTTGCCATCGGTGTAGCTTTAGCCATCGGTGGAGTTTGGATGAGTTTCCCTGATGTGTATTGTCTCTCCGATGGGCTGTGCTCATCGGTATAACATTCAAAGTCGGTGGAGTTTCAAATTGTCTCCCCGAAGGGAGGTTTCTCAGTGAAAGAACAAAGGCGATCAGCATAACTCTCAACGTCGGTGTGCTTTGGAATTGTCTGGCTGAAGGGAGGTCTTTCGCCAATGGAAGGAAGAGGAATGGCGTCGGGAAGACTCACGCCGACACAACGTTCATTGGCGAAACGAACAGTGATCGGAGCAAGGTTTAAAGCCTTCGCCGATGGGATGGATCACGTTGATATAAGGTGATGGATGAAGTTGAGGTTGTCGGTAAGAGTCACAACGATAGGTAGTCATCGACCAGACAATAGCAATCGGTGAAGAAAATGTTTTGCCTCGCTGATACCTGGTGTTACACCAATAGGAATTTAGTGAAGGGTATCGGCGGGAGATAGGCAGTGTTTCGGCGATGGAAAGTAGGAAGTATATCAGCCAGAAAATAGAAATCGGCATATAGGTTTTATATGTGAGCATCATAGTGCTCAGAATTGTCTCACGCTGTAAAAAGAATGCTGGAAAATTTTCTAAACTTGTCGGTTGTTCCAATGGGGGCTAGAGATGAGATGGATAAAGGATGGAGCCGATCGCTCCAAAAAGAGGGTGCATGAATTCACCAAATATATATGACTAAAAATAGAGCCTATACCAACTAATGGAGAAATCCAAGGAGAACAATGTTTAGACTGCTGACAAGATGCATTTTTTTATAATGAAATTGGTTGGTGCTACTCTCCTGTAACAGAATTTTGATGTAATATCTCTTGTTGATGCTATTAGTAGTGCTGATATACTTTGATCCAGACTGGGAGTTAATTTTGATAGGTTTTTCATTGGTTATATCTGGCTCTGAGGGTGCTTATTTTTTGTTATATTTGTGCGGGTTGCTGCTCATTGACCTATGTTTTTAAACTGTGTTCCAATATTAAAAAAATAACCACCACAGACACAAGTGACACTGACCTAGTCCAATAATGATATGGGCAATATCAAACACGATAAATATGATGCAAATAAGAAATCTATACAAGATTATGTACTAAATTTAGAAAATATTTTGACTCATTTGATAAATATGATCTTCACATTTGACAGCCACCATGAAATTGAGGGTCTATGTGGTTTGTGATGGCACTTAAGAGAGCAATCAAACACCAAATTTAGAAAATAATCCAAGGGAATTTGACTTTGACTTCCAAACTCTTCTTTTTGAAATGTGAAAAAGTATTGTGCTTTCAACATTCAAAGTCCTTAGCAGAACAAATGACCAAAATCCATACTCTACATTTGCTTTGTCCCAAAATAGTAAAGAGGAAAGAGTACATATAGTTATTTAATAATTAATAAAATCTAATAAGTTAAACCTAAATTTAATAGGTACACTTTGCATCATTCATCTTATATATATAAGAAATAAAAAATAAACTTAAAAAAGGCCAAAGTTCAATAACTAATTTCAATATTCTATTTTCCTTTACCATCTACAACAATAACACTTTATATAATAATATTTTATATTTTTATGAACCCACTTTAATATCTTTTATCATTTATTTTTAACATTATTGATTTACTTTAGCCACTATAGTAAAACCCTTTTGATAAAATCTCACATTCATAATGCAAATAAATAGTAATAGTTTAAAAATTGACTTGTAACCCTAATACTAATAATAATAATAATTATTATTATTATTATTTGATTAGTGTAATTTTTTTACTATATTTTCTTACCATAGATTAAATGGTGCCAAATAGGACCAATGGTGAATTTCATTTTATTGTAAAGTAATTTCAAGTTTATATATAATATCTTAAATACATCTACCTAATAATGTTCAAAATATTGAGAAATATCAATCTTTAGTTATTTATTTACTTAAAATGTTATTTATAAATTTATTTTAACTACTTAAGAGTTATCTTTATATATGTAAAAGGGGTTTATATATTTATCGTGTATATGCTATGTTATTTTTGTTCACTTGTAAAGTAAAGTAATTTACCCTACCATTAATTTTCTTTGTGACTTTTAATGAGGCCTGTAAATACAATAAGAGTAAACAATATGCCATACCTAATCTAACCTTCTATAAATATTTTATTAAGAACAATTGGTGTTACCCTTGGGTAGAGTATCAAAATATTATAAATTTGAAGAATGAAATAGCACCAACTGGGCATCACTTCATAAATTCACTGTGCAACACAAAAAGAAGAAAAAGATGGGTGTATAGTGGTGCCCTTAGGGCGCAATTCAATTTGCTCTATTTTTATTTGATTTGATTTTTTCTAAATTTATGTTCAAGTACTACTTGTATTTATACACGGCTATTTTTAGTTTTTATGTACAGGAAACAGTCTTAAAAAAAGGCTCTCAGTATTAATTAAAATTTAATAAAAAGTAAGGCATTTCAATATAGCTATCCATTTAAACAAAAACACAAATGAAGAAAGTAGAGTTTCTAAACAACTTGGAACCCAATGTTGACAAACACAACAAAAAAAAATATAAACTGTTAAAATCAATCTTCAAACTTTAGTCTTTACTTTAGGTTTGTGGTACACATTTGGTATGATATGAGTAGAGCTAAAAAGTCACTATAAATAATCTTTAAAAAATAAAATATGAAACTATATCTACTGTTATTGATTTGTAGTGGTTACTCATTATTACATGGGCATGCTAATTACTATAAATTTATAATGTAGCTACTACTAACATCTCGCCTGAGGAAAAAACAACAACGTACATTTCCCCAACTACTGACCAAGCATTTTGTTGAGATAGGTGAACTTTCCATTATTGTGAGATGGATATTACTACCTAGGTATTAGTTGCTTCAATTGGTTACCCTCAAAATGCAATAGAGAGCTTGAAAATTTTCACTTGTTCGACTAAAGATTGCCAGGCAAGATCTAGGAGAAAACGGACAAAGACGAGAAGTTTAATCAAAGCTAAGGAAGAGACCTGTGAATTAAGATTGAGCAATCCCTCCAAATTAGGAGGCAAGATTACCTTGGAAGGTCAGCCAAAAAAATGGAAATGGAGGAGAGTTAAGAGCTTGGGATTAAGGAAAACACCGGGATTCACAAATCCAACCAACCCTTGTCCCAGTAAGTCAAAAGAACCAAAAGAACCAATTTTTTACTTCCGAAAGCATTCGCAAAATTGGGTGTACACAGCGCAAGATAATTAACATATGAGCAAATTATTATCAAGTATATTTGTTGATGATCAAACACTTCCCTTCTTTCATGTTCTAATCTGTTGTTGTTTTTGGTGATATAGAAGGTTACTAAACTACAGGGATTAAGAACATAAATCTTATTTAGCAAGTACAGCAGTTCATTTATGGTAATTGCCAAATGTCATATTACTTGTAAATTTGTAATGATAGAGAAGCCATTAGTAGAACAGCTTCATTAATGGAAACAATTAATTTAAATGCAAGAGTGTCATGGCATGAATCAATTTTTACTCAAGATAAAAATAAAGATTCATAAAGTTAAATCTGAACTAAATATAAAAAATAATCATTATTTAGAAATTATGTTTGGTGCATTGATTCATTTTCTTGAAAGGCTCATCTCTAGGTCAAATCAAATAACATAGAAGAGTGAGGGCCGATCGGTATAACTTTAATGATCGGAACAAAGCATTACACCCACCCCGATGGAGCCAGCTCATGCCGATGAAGGTGATCGGTGAAATGGATAACTATCGAAGTAAAATGATGGGCTCACGCCGATAAAGAGTGTCATCCCGATGGGAAGGAAGGAAAAACGAGCCGATAAGGCTATATCGGTGATACTAAAATTACAATTAGTCTAAACTTTGTAAATAGTTAGTAACTAATGGAAGAAACCCCATGTCAATAAAACAAGTATAACAAAAATCAAAATAGCATGAGAAAATCAATCTCCTGAAAAAATAGTGCAAAAGATTATGATTAGCAAGAAAAGATTATTACTTTCTAATCTTGATAAAAGTGAATTTTTGTATATATGTATTTAAATCTATCATATACTACCCAGTAAATCATAACTATGCCTCCCTTACATAATAATTCTTATATTACATAACAATCTATATTATATTTATTATGATCTTCTTCAAATGGAAACTACTCTTATCTTTTCTTGAAAACGAAAACATTAAAACCTAATCCCAATTAAAAGGCCCTAACAAATTTTCTAACTAAGTAATTTTATCCATATTACCAGTTTGAGAAAAAATAATAATTCAAACCCTAAAAAGAAATTTAAATTTTACAATTAAATGGAAAGAAAATGTATAGGAAAAATGAAATCAAACCCTAAAATGATCTTCTCAACTAATGGCAATTTCACAACATGTTAAATGGGATGCACTCAAGTTGTAAATCACCGAAGCTTTCGTAGGGGAAACCCATACTTAATTCTTCAAGAGACATGTTAAATGCATATATGTACAAATGTTAAGTGTTTAATTGGGTAAATTACTAATCTACATATCCAAATATTCAGTCCAATAGACAAAAACAAGTACAAGCCCTGGTAAATGTTATGTAATAGATACCCCTCAATCATGGCATTGCAAACAGGTGCAAGCCCTATGACACAGTTGAAAAAGAAATTACCAATAATAAAACTTACCCTCCATTCTGCTGTCCAAGTTACCAATTTGACAAAATATATATAAAGAAAATAATAATCAAACCCAAACAAGATGTGTTTAGGTAAAGGGTAGTTATCCTCTTTTGGTTTCCATTTTACCAATTTAATGGAATTTAAACTTTAAATGAAATCAATTTACGCTAGACAGATATTTCAAGATATGTGTAATTTCACCTTGAAAATAATTAAAGCATTTCGCTTCCAATTCAATGAGAGAAAATAAACATAAAAAAAATAATTCAAACCCTGCCTACACGCAATTTTAGCCTTTTTATTATCTTCCAATTCAACAGAAAAGAAAAAAATATAAAAACAAAAAATAATTCAAACCCTAGCATGAAATCTATTTTCTATTTTGGCTCTAGCTCTCTGTTGCAAGAAAAAAAATTATATGTAGAAGGAAAAACAATTCAAAGCCTATCAAAATTTTATTTTTATTTTACGAATTCTATCATCAGCATGACTTATACCGTCGGGAGGGCTTGTAAAGTGTTCGCCGATAGTAACATGTTATACCGATCGGCGTTTGGGGATGTCATGTCTTTGAGGCACCTTGTTCGGCACTCCACGTGCCCACCCATGCGCCTTGTCTTAGCTTGCATGCGTGTAATGAAACCATTACTGAGAAGCATGTTGTGTAAAAATTGGTGAGGGCACACTCATTAAGGGATTCAATGTCTTGATGTGTCAAGTTTTTGGTGGTTTCACAATCGGTATGCATATGGAGTAGAGATTTTCTTATGACAATGTCTATCAAAATTAAGAGATATTCTCTTTGCAAACTTAGTGCATGCTGTGGTTTCTGAACATGAACAAGGGCGTCAGGAGCAGAGGCAATACAGACAAGTATAGTCTGCCTTACCAACTTATCATAGCGTACATCTCATTTATTCTCTATACGGTGTATTTTGTGCGGTTTTTCATTTTGTTTTTAATTTTATTGCAAATGTTTAGTGATCATGGAGACTGTTTTAAGAGTATTAGTGAATTTTGTATTAAAGGTGATGAGAAATGTTCCAATAGAGATGAACAAACATTTGGTTGGACTCAATGAAGCTGAAGGTCACCAAGGAGAAAGGTAATCTCGATTTAGATTTTATCTATATAAATTTTTAATAGAAATTCTATATAAATTTCTGTAGACCTAAATGCCACAGATAATTAATGGGGCTCTATTGTTCTTGTCAGTACTAATGTTTTGAAGGAAATTACAAGACTTGAAAGTTTGGCTCTCTATTATTTCAGAATTCTTCTTTTGCTTTCCAACTTTTAGTCAACAAATTCTCCATCTAAGATATTATTAAGGTGACTTTTTGTTAACAAAGTCGCACACTGGTGAAAATTGAATATCTTATGATCTGAAGAAGATAATTTCTTATCAGTAATTTTCTGAAGACACAAGATCATCCACAGGTTCATTTTGATGATATGGTTTATGTCGTATGTTTTTGCCAAGTCACATTTACCTGTGGTTAACTCATTATAAAATTTTTAGCTATATCAACGAAGTCAGTTTGCTTGCCTTTCTAATTAATTTTTTTTATATACGGTAGGCACAATAGTTATAAGGTTTCGCATAACCTTGTAATTTTTTCAATCGCTACATGTTTGACCAAACCATATTCTTAGGTAAAATTAAAGAGTTAAACATCATATTTCTATTTTTCTCAGTAGGGTTTGTTGTTCAAGTCCAACATAAGGTTTTTAACAGTCCATGGGATTGAGTAAAAAGTCTGCAAGAAAAATTGTGTTCAATTTTTATATCAACATTTTGGATCACATATCAAGATGAGCAAAAATTGAGGCTCTCTCTACCTTTCGTGAATGATGGCTGTCTGATTCTACCTCAGGCTTGCCAAAAACTATGATGAGGAAAAAACTGCTTATACCCCTCACAAAGCATCGAACTCTGGAGGTGGGAATCCTAGCGCCTCTTACTTATCTTTCTATACTAGTTTCTCAACCTGTCACTAACCATTAAACAAGCTCCTTTAGTTTATTTAACATTTGTAGTAAGCATCTAGGCTTTCTTCGTTATACCATCTTTGTTTGTCATGCTGTTAAGAGTACATTTGAAGATGCACCATAGGTGGTTTAGCAGTTCATGAATTTCTTTAGCTACAGCCATTTGATTCTAGGTTTCCAGTTTTTGCTTTGTTAATTTGAATGTAGCTTATACGTCAGATCTAACATTCATATCTAATGCAGTAGAATTTCACACTGAACAAAGTAGTATTATTATCCCAATAACTACATGCCAAACTAATTATTGCCTCATAAAGTTTTTTAATCTAATTACATATAGTTTCTAATTTAGTTTCTAATATTTAGATAGTTTAATATATATTTTTTTAATTTTAGTTTAAAATCTTTTAACATAGTTTTAAATATTAACTTAGGTTTAATTTTAATTTTAATTTTGAACATCTATAGTTTGGTACTTTGTTCAGTGTGAAATTCTAAATATACAGAAAACTAATTATTGCCGCAGAAAGTTTTTTAACCTAATTACCTATAGTTTCTAATTTAGTTTCTAATATTTAGATAGTTTAATATAGTTTTTTTTAATATATATATATATTCTATACCAATAAATAGATATTTATTAAAATATCAACTCTATATCATTTCTAATAAAATATTATAATATTTTCTACTAATAATATATTCAACTAATTTCAATAGGCACAAACTTACATTGGGGCACAGTTGTAGGGAACATGATAGGTCATAGCCATCTTGGAACAACCCAAAACCTATATACAATTCAAACGGCCATTCCATACAGGGTTGAGGCCATGTTTGTTAAGGCTTAAATCATATAAATTATATTATAAAAATTTGTATAGGAAAAACTTATTATTATAATTAATCATAAGTAAGAAGGGCCAATAAATTTTTAGTTGATAAGCACAATAAATTTAAAATTCTAGGTCTCACTCCATTTCATTGTCTGTTCAGGACTGGAATGTGAGTCAAGTAGAATCCATCAAAGTTTACCGAAAAGCTTAAAATAGTTCACATATTGGATGAACAATTGCAAGCTGTATACAGCAATAATGTTATGTTATAAACAACTAAAGCCAACTTCATCTAATTTGTAAAAGCTAAACCAAACATACAGTGCCCTTAAGACATGATACAAAAATCAAAAGTTAGAACTACAGAACAAAAATATTCAAAATGAAAAGTTTGTTTTGAGAGGCCTTCCTCATTCAATAAATTCAAAATATAAGATATGGGAAAATATTTCTATCCAAAACTACTAATAGTTGAAACTTAGAAATAAAACATACCTCTATTATAAGCTTTACAGTAAAAGAGTGTAGTGATGAATGCAAATCTAATAAAAACTGTAAAACTAAGCGTATATATAATCTTTTTTTCCAGTTTTGTCACCGCCTAAAGAGCATTGATTATACCGTAGATGGTACATATGTGGCTAAATAGGTTGGCAAAAAGTCATTTAATGCATAGAATAAAATATCTAAGATAGTAAATTTTGAATGGATCGTTGGGTCATAGAATTAATTGCATATCTTTATCACAGATATTTTCTTTGTTGATAGATATTATCAAATTATAAAGATATTTTCTTTTTTGGTAGATATTATCAAATTATAAATATATTGTTATGGAATTTATAATAAATAATGTATAACTAAAATTTCATGTTATGTAAAATTAAAATATTAATAACTATATATATATTGATTTAATTAAACTATTCATTTATAAAATTTAAAAATCAATATATATTTAAAAAAATTCAACCTAAACTTAATCTAAATTATATTTTCTACAAATTTAGATGAATAAACGTATTAAAAATAAACTGTAAAACATATACATTAAATCTTTATTTTTAATTACAAAAGCTCAAGCTAATAATTAAATTCTTTCAATGTCTTCATTCGTTAAGAGTAAACGCACTTTCTAAATTATAACCATCCAAATGCAGCCATCCTGCTAGAGCCTTTCACTGTTGATAAAATAGTTTGTGGGATTCGGTAAAAACAAAAATTCTAATACCTAAATTTGCTGAACGACTTTGCATAGTGGGAAAAAAAATGGAATCACGAAAATTAGGGATCGGAAAGACCACACCTTTCGCTGAGACAAATCCATCAAACTTCGATAGACCTTGTTATGCCGATAACCAAATGTTTCATCGGCGAAAGAACAACCTTCGGCGAGAAAACTTTGAACTCGACCGATCATTCAAGTTATACCGATGGCCAATGGCCATCGGGGAGATCATACCTTTCGGGGAGACAATTCCTAACATTGCCGACGGGCAATGTTATACCGATGAACGCAAGCACTTGTTTCCGTTTTTGTTCAGAGTGTTCATTTCCTTTTGTGTTTATGGCAGCCCCTTTTGTCCTCGAAATATGCTCTTTTACCTGCATTGTTAATCCACTCCATGATGGGAAATCTCGCCAAGGTTTTCAAGAACTGCTGCCGGCGCATTTTTTTCGGCTGTCCGGTCTTCGATATTCCGGTCGCTCAAGAATTTTTACGGCATCAATCTGCAATTTTATTGAGTTTGTATTCACGTATGTGGGGAAGGTGAATAGGTTTAATGTTTTTTGATTTCTATTAACGCCCTATGCAGATTGATGGTGTGAATCTGAAACGCTTATTTTCTGCGGCCATTTTTTCCCACTCTTCATTTTCCGCTGCCTTCGCTTGACAAAAATCACGCCGGGGAATTTTCTAAACTCATCGGTTGTTCTCACGCCAGAAAAAATTCTTGTCAGAATAAGTCTCATGTCGTTTAAATGCCCTCTGCCACTAATTTCGTTTGCGGTATGTGCGTTTTACATCGTTTTTACTCCTCGTAGTGTGTCCAGTAGTATGCTTTTTGGGTGTGGCTCTTAAAAACCCTTTTAAAAATTTTCAATGTTTTGAAATCCGCCGTTGAACAACGTTAAATCAGTTTTTTGAGGAGATTGACCAAAGGTAATTTCCAGATTGCCTTGGAATCTAACGTAACTTGTCCCTTGAAAAAAGCGAACTGGTTTAAATAAAATCTTGTCCATCGCCAATCAGATAGATGATTTGGTCTGCAGTACTGTTTTGGCAGCAGAGTTTAATGACGAATAAATGCCCCCGGCCTCTCGAAAACGCGTGAGATAAATGAGAAATGCCCATCGTTGATGCGTGAACGGAAACGAAAAAAAACACCACGAAAAGAGAAAAAGCGGCAACGAAAATCTGGCAAAGAAAAATTGACGGTAAAACGGAAAATGAACGGTCGGATCTTTTTCAATCGTCTTGGCACTAATGTGGACAATTTTCAACCATAGATTCTAAAAGTCAGCCCTCTTGTTCACAAAGGGAACGCCTTCGGCGTAATGAAGAAGTTGCGGGATCATTCCCTACATGTTTTAGTGGGTTTTGTTCTCCGCCATATATGCTATATGAAGTCGGCGATTTAGAAGCTGTCGAGTCGGGTAATGCACAACAAATTACTAGTTAAAGACGGTGGAAGAGGACGTACAACAACTTTAAAGGAGTAGAACATGAATCTACTAATACCAAATATGTAATAGCCACGCTGAGCATCGAAAATACGCTATCAGAGAATACTTGCTGAAATAGGATATCCAGTAGTGAGCCTCCATGAAGGGCAGGCAAACAGGGGAGTTTTTCTGGGAACAGTTAATCCAAACTGTTCCGCCATATCTACGTCTCCCTCCACAGTCCAATCAAAGCAATGAAGCAGCTGAGCGAGTGCCAACTCAACAACAGAAAGAGCCATGGAAATCCCAGGGCATCCTCTTCTTCCTGTTCCGAAGGGCAGCAAATCGAAGTCCTGACCTCTCACATCCTTATTATTGCCCATAAACCGCTCGGGCTTAAACTGATGAGCATCTTCCCAAAGGTTTTCATCCCTTCCCATCGCCCACACATTCACAAACAGCCTCGTCTTTGGCGGAACGAAATATCCTCCCACGCTGCAGCCTTCCATTGACTCGTGCGGAATTAGCAGAGGAAGTGGCGGATGTAGTCGAAAAGTTTCTTTCACCACGCATCGCAAGTAGTCGAGCTTCAAAACGTCACTCTCCTTCACTATGCGATTTCTTCCCACTGCTGATTCCATCTCTTGCTGCGCTCGTGCCAGCGTTGCAGGATTCCTCAGCAATTCAGCCATTGCCCATTCCATCAATGTCGACGATGTTTCCATTCCCGCAGTTAACATATCCTGCACACAGACACTTTATTTCGTGAAGTCTATACACAACTCCTCCGGCAATAGTCAAAAGCAGATTAGTTTAGTGAAAGCCAAGCTGGCCTTGTTTCTCAAACTTACCAAGATGGTGGCTTTGATGTGGGTTCGTGAGATTGTCTGGCTCTCCGTTTCGGCCATGTTGAGCAGCACGTCAACCATGTCTCTAACACCATCTTCTCCATTCGTTTTTTCTTGTCGCAATCTACGATGAATGTGCTCGTCGATTACTTTTTCAGCAAATCCGTCGAATATTTTGTGAACAGTCTGCATGCGACGACGGAGCCCTTGAAAATCAAGCCAGTCGAGGGAAGGAATGAAATCGCCAACGCAAAATACACCGGCCACAGCAAGTATCTCCTCAGCCATTTCTTTGAAGCCATGACCTCCACTCAAATCGTTGTCGGAGTACGTTCTGCTGGCAAACATTCTGCAGGTAATATTTTGAGTAAGGGAGGTGAGCATCTTCTTCACATCCACACACTGCGCTCCCCGCCCGCTTTCCTTCCAGATGGAGTCGATCGTTGCAGACACCTCTTCCTCTCTCACGAATCTGAAAGACTCGGTTCTCTTCACTGTGAGCAGCTCCACCGTACACAGCTTTCTCATCTGCCTCCAGTACGCTCCATAGGGGTTAAAGCCCCACGTCTTTATTATCATAACATACGTATTTCCCCATTGCACAGTTTGGTCTGGTTGCAAAGACCAAATCATGAGTTTTGAGGAACTCTTTTGCCATGGCAGGAGAAGACACCACAACGGTGGGGACGGAGCCCAAGCGGAGAAACAGAATGGATCCGTATTTCTTTGCCAGCGCCGCGAGAGCCTGATGAGGAAGGTTTCCCAAGAGATGGAGATTTCCTAAGATAGGCCATGGACGTGGTCCGGGAGGCAATTTCAATTTCCTGCGATTGCCCCTCAGCTTATAGAGAAAGCAGTAGAAGAAGAAGAAAATCCCAAGTCCTATAGTCACGGCCTCTTTCAGATAGCAAGAAAGCGATTCCATGCTGCTGCTGCTGCGAGGAAAAGGGGAATCCGCAAGCCTGCAATGTATGGAAACCATCCCTTTTAACATACTTGGGAGGTTTAGAGCTATTCTTAAACATCATCATTTCAACAGTTAAAGATCAATTTTGACCAATAAAAATAAGACAAATATTTACCACTTTTTGTTGTAGATGAGGTGTAAAATTACTATTGATTGTTTGACCATTGAAATGGATGATGTTTAAGTAGAGTGGAGGTATACCAGCCTACTATGACACAATCGCCAAGTCAATAATAAAATCTATAAGATGTTTATGCGTTTTACAAATTTTATGGAAATATATTTTCAGTGATTCTATACTAGTATATTTATATTTAAAAAAATATATCTACATAGGCTGAGAAATATCTTCTTATTTTGTTTGTGCGATTTTCTCCAATTTCTTTTTTTAATTTTAATTTTAATTTTGCTTGTTTTTTTAGAGTTTTCATAGTTTTTTATTTCTCCACTTTTTTAGTTCAACTTTCTAATTTTTTTTTTGCTTTTTAATTTTTAATTTTTTTCAATTTCTTTTTGGTTCCGTAGTTTTTCGTGATTTTTTTTACTTTTTTTCCTTTCCAATTTCTTTTTTGGTTTTTATTTTTTATTTTTTCCATTTTTATTTTTTATTTTTTAGTTATTCAAATTTCTTTTTTGGTTTTTATTTTTTATTTTTTATGCTATATATTTACATAGAAAAAATGAGTGCTCTCATCTCCACCCCAATATGACTGTAGAATGCCTCTCGGCATAAAGAAATAACTTTCAAAATATTATAATTTATTAAAATTGGCCATCAATTTCAAATATACGCAAGAGTGAATTCGAAGAATTAACCATAAGAAGGACAAATTCATAATTTTCTTTTATAGCATATATCTTTTGACTAACAGAGTTGTTTGATGACACATTATATAAAAAACTACATTAAAAATATAATATTCTTACAACTTAAAGAAATCATAGACTTATATACTTTTGTGCAATATACACATTTTTAGATGTGTCATCACTTCTTAAAAGCATTTCAAATTTTAATGTTGTTTATTATGATAATCTATTATTATACAATTGCAACATGTTGGTGTAATACACACACTAAAAAAATATTTTTTGTCATGTTGGTAGTCACAAGTTGTGATTATCTTGTAAATAGTTGGAGTCAAATCTTGTAATCTATAAGCTTGAGATTTTGCCTTTTTATTTAACTAAGGTGATATTATTTAAAAGGTCTATTTTAGTTGACAACTTAGGTGAGTGATAAGATGTGGTGGTTTGAGTGTAGGCCATTTGTTCAAAGTTTTGAATGATTTTGCTTTCAAATCTATGTTTTTCAATATGTGATTGCAATGTCTTTCGTATGGGCATCATAAAATTTCTAAGGGATGCACCAAGAGATGTTGGGTTTGAGTTCTACATTAAAACTAATTGAAATGATTTGTTTGAAACAAAACTTTTTCATGTTTTGGAAACATTTAGTATGATATTGTATTGCATTTTATTTTTCAATTTCAAGGAAAATATTTTATATGACTTTAGTTTTTAGATATTATGCTCTCAACTTTAGGTAAAATTTTATTATAGTTGTGATTAAAACCTTCAAATTTACTTAATCAAAAAGCTACAAAACAACCTTTTCTTTAGTATTGTATTTTAAGGATTTATGAGGTATTATTATTTCAAATATTCATCCTAGAAATATATTATCTTTGGTTATATGTAACCTTAGTCCTTTCAAGTACATTTCTCTTAATGCATAATCTACCTTTCCTATAACAAAAAATATAAAATTGAGTTTTTATTCTCGTTTAAGTTGAAAAATATTTATAAAAATAAATTAGTTATTACTAATCTTCCACTATAGTGTTAGACTAATTATGAAATACATATTCAATAATCTTGTCACAAATAATTCTCATTTGACATGTATATGATTTAAATAAAATTGTAATTTGATTGATTTATGCGATCAATGATAATACATTTGAATTAATAGTATAGTCCTTATCCTTGTCAATCTCCATTACAAAATCATAAATCTACAAACACAGAAAAGAGTAAGAGACAATACATGTCCAAACAAATATTATTTATATAAATAAGTCTCTAATAATTTAGTTATAAAAAAGTGTTATAAGTAATAATAGAAATATTACATTTTAGGTAAATCATTATTTATTAAACAATAATTCACTAAAAACACATTAAATTACTTACCTAACTTGCTTAGTATCTCACTATCCCTTCCAAAGTGATTGTATTATACACTTGTATTGGAGATGGTTTATACTAAAATTGTTTAGAAAAGCTTCCACATCTTCATTTCATTAAAACATTGTCAATCTCTAACTCATAATTGACAATGGAAGAATCATAATAATAGTGCTAGGGCTATAGATATGCTAACATCCATGGGCTGGCTCAAATCGGATGTCAATCCCCAACCCCACACAACTTCATGTTTAGCACATATTGCGTTATTAAAGTCTTAAAATGACCTTCAAAAGAAAGCCTACCACTCTTAGAAGATTACAATAACTAATTCTAATTAGTGTTTAGATATTCCTTCCCCCAAAAAAAAATCATTTCCACATGTGTTCTTCCTTCCAAGATTATGTTGGAGGTCATTAGCAAGGAACGGGTCAATCATGTTCAATCTGTTATTTGAAGAATTTGAAGACATAAGACAAAATGTATGTACATAGCATATGAAGAAAAGGAAAATCTGCGACCCTGCAATGAACGGAAACCCACAAACCATCCCTTTTAACGTAGTCGGGAAGGTTTACTAACCTTCTACGACACAATCTCGCCACAGTCAACAATAAAATCAGTAAAGGGATCAAACGACCGGACAATGCGAGGTGTAGATTCATTCGAGAGAAGCTTGGAGTGCATGAACACTGTCCGGTACAGAAGTTATTTGAGCTTCTCTGTAGAATTACCGTAAAATAAAAGGAGACGTCGCGTCACGCGTGCAGTTCTGCTTATCGAAAAGGAATCTTATAAGGGTCCACTGTTTGCTCTTTTCAGCATAATTGTCGTTGTGAAAACGCTTTTCCATAGAAGGAAGAGAATCGGATAATTCAGTCGAAAGTATTATTTACTAGCACTTGCAATTTTAGGGTGTGGTGTGAGGGATGTGTCAATAAGAATTTTAAGGAAGTATTAAGAAGATTGGGAGGAATTGAAGGAATAAGATGAATTTGTGTGATGAATACCTAGAATACTTGTTTGTTAAAGACCATTGCAGTGAGTTCATGTTTAGATGAAGAAATTTCTCTAACAATTAACGAGAAATGCATCATTATTATGTAAATTGAGAAAAAACAAAAGAAAACATTTTGGATAGAAACATACATTCTTGCAAAACAAAAATCTCTAGCATTCTATGACGAAAAATGAAGATAGTTAGCAATAATTCATAGGCATAAAAGATAGTGGAGCATTTTAAGGATCAATACCCAACAAATGCTTTGATTTAATATAAAATGAAACAAATATGAAAGACCAAATTGTAAAAAATAAATTAAAGAAAAAAGACATTACCTATACCCTTCAAAGAAAATAAATAAATAAATAAAAGGTAGATGGTGTGATGGCCTCTCTACTGGGCGTAAGGGCACACTGCCCCCATTTCAAAAATGTATGTCAATTTTTAAAAAAAATTACAAAATAATCCTTAGAAACAATAATTTCAAAAACAAATTGCTAATCTATAGAAAATTAAACCAAAATATTTTCAAGAACTACTACTTTAAATGGAAGCTTAAATATTCATTTGTATGGAATCACTAAATATCATCTATGAAACTAAATAAGAAATACTAATCCAAAGGCCACCATAGCTATGGAAGAACATATGCAAGGCAAATCTTTCCAAACATCGCAAATGAGGATTTTAGTTCTATTAAGAAAAGCTATTATTTTTTATGGTCTACTCTACTTTTTCGAGGGGGTTTTTGCTTGCTAGATGTCAAGTGTTATAGATTAATACTACTTTGTTTCCTAAACAAAACCCAAGTGGATTTATTGTTGGAGGAGAAGGCACACTTTTAAATAGTTAAAAGTACTCAATAATGAGGACACTTGCTCTTAAAACACAAGCGAGTCCATATATATATACATGTGGGTATTAAAAAAATCCATCATAATGGATTTTAGTTTATCCTGACAAACAAGTCTTACATCAAAACTCGTCTTCAATACAATCTAGGAAGAATGGATTTGAACAAAATTGATGATGATTTCTTAATTGTAAAGAGTAATTAGATTGTGGGGTATTTATTTATTTCAGAATTCAACCTACTCTTTATATTTTCATTTGAGTTGAATCACAACTATTGTATTTTTTTCTATATCAATAACCTATACAAGTTTTATTCTCACCATTTTTGGTGTCTTTTACGCAACCATTTAAGTCTAGTCTAAGAGGATCAACTATACATATATTTGTAGTAATGAGCTAGTATATTTTATCAAACATAAATTAAAATTTTTTATTTCAAAAGTTGTTACCCTTAAACTTTGGAAAATTGAAGTTGTTATAAAACATTGGAATAGAAAGTTATTGGAAGTTTATATCATAAAGATGTGCTTGCCCTTATTTTAAAGGTATTTATTGAAGACAAAAAGAAGTTAGTTTATGTTAAGAAATGGAAATAAAGACAAGGAAATATAATAAATTCGTAACATGTAAAAATCTATTGATGCATTGGTGTACAATTTTCAAGCATCCAAACTTCCACAACTTTGCCTCACTTTGTCAACTTCAACATACTGTGTGCCAAGTAGGGCATCGATGTGTAGGCGTACGTGGCTACCATAGCCAAGGTGTACCCATGGCTATAGATGCTTCACCTCAAGTGCATGGTTGTCACTGACGAGCTCATTACATTATCTAATATATCCTCATTCAAGCTTATGGTGGGCTAAAATCTCTAAATTAACATTTAGCAAGAAATTGAACAACTTCACCTTTCACTTGTGTAAATGGTTCTAATATCATAGATCTAAAACCTATCAATAATTTATAATCCCTCTTATTCCAAAATAATTTATATGGCTTCTCAATTATTTATGAAAACTTATCCCATCAAAGTGGGGTGGGACTATAAATAAAGTGCTCACCAATTGATGGTACTGACATTCATGTAGTAGCCCCATTGGGTTTTATTAATGCGGCACGACACATACCAATTTCCCAACCAATTGGAGATCCATTTCAAGATTAACATCACTATCATTGCAAAGCTTATTTCCTTCAAAATCTGCCATGTGTTTTTGGGTGATTTTGACCAATTTATCCAACTTGAACTTAATCGCTACCCTATAAACTTTATTTATTCCACTCAACATGTATATACTAAAGCATGACGATAACTACCTATAATTCTTGGCATATACCCATATGTATCTATGGAACTATGTAGATAGAAGCTCAAGAACAATCAAAACCCCACAAAATTATGTCATTAGATGGTAATGTGGTTGTTGTAACATCCAAATTTACCAACTTTGCCACATGCATTAAAGTCACAAAAATTTGTCATCAATCCAAGAAAGTCTTGTAGTTAAATGTAGATCAAGGATGGTCTCTAACATGCAGTCCAATCACCAACTACCACCTCTTTCTTATGCCACATGGATGTTGCATTTACCATCCATTGACAAAAGAAAGTGACTCAAGTCACACCTTATCTCCTCAATATTATGCATGCACACTTTTGACTATTGTACATTTTTGTGCAATCTATTATCTATTACATGCACCACAACTTTTAAACTACAAGATTTGCTTATGTGCCTAAATACTCTTGCATCACTTATATTACCTAGCTTTTATGTACTCCTCGCTATCCATATAATGAGATAGTTACTTGTTTTTCTTCTACTAATGTCTATTAAGTCATCTATGTTCTAATTGATTTTTATCATCATTTTTTAATTACTCATGTCTAGGTCACAAAGCACACAAGTAGCTCTAACCAATGTTAGTACTACATACAAAGTTATTGATAATATTAATTATTACCCATTTAAGGTCAATTTAGAATCTTAAATCTTGTTTTAACTTCATTGCTCAAATGATATTTTATCTAGAAAGTGTTATTGACATAATAGTTGCTAATGGGTTAGTTAAAGTTATTTTACCAATTATATTAATAATAGATAAGCTTTGCAATATTATGTCTACAAAACCTATGACCCAAAACAAATCTAATACAATAAGCATCTATGAATTCAATTGAGGCTTTTCCAATAAATTGATCTAGCTCTTGAATTCTATGATTTGTACATACTTTACTAATGGATGCCAAAAAACTTTAAGCATGGGTGAAGAGGCCTTTAGGTTGAGAAGCCAAACAACATTATTTTTTTGAATGAGGATGGAATGACTATTTTTTAATCTATTAGCATACATATGACATTAGTGTTGGATCCATTTTAAATTTTCTATTCAAATTCCTGTACTACATCAATCATTCTACTAATATGTGCTTATGGTTGATATATAGTTCTTGGCATATACCCATATGTATATATCTAGGACTATGTAGATAGGAGCTCAAGAAAAATGAAAACCCCAAAAAATTAAGTCATTAAATGGTAATATGGTTGCTGCAACATCCAAATTTACCAGCTTTGTCACATGTATTAAAGTCACAAAAATTTGTCATCAATCCAAGAAAGTCTTGTAGTTAAATATAGATCAAGGATGGTTTCTAACATGCAGTCCAATCACCAACTACCACCTCTTACTTATGCCACATGGATGTTGCATTGACCATCCATCATGAAAAGCAAGTGACTCAAGTCACACCTTATCTCCTCAATATTATGCATGCACACTTTCGACTAAATATGCACATTTTTGTGCAATCCAATATCTATTACATGCACCACAACTTCAAAACTATGAGATTTTCTTATGTGCCTAAATGTTCCTACATCACTTATATCACCTAGTTTTTATCTGCTCTTCCCTATCCATATAATGATTTGGTTACTTGTTTTTCTTCTACTAATGTCTATTAAGTCATCTATGTTCTAATTGATTTTTTTCGTCATTCTTTTTAATTACTCGTCTAGGTCACAAAGCACACAATTAGCTCCAACCAATTTTAGTAAGTTACAAAGAAAGTTATTGATAATATTAATTATTACCCATTTAAGGTCAATTTACAATCTTCAATCTTGTTTGAACTTCATTTCTCAAATGATATTTCATCTAGCAAGTGTTATTGGCATAATAGTTGCTAATGGGCCAGTTAAAGTTATTTTTGCCAATTATATTAATAACAGATAGGCTTTGCAATATTATGTCTACAAAACCTATGACCCAGAAAAAAACTCATATAATAAGCATATGTGAATCCAATTGAGGCTTTTCTAGTAAATTGATCTAGCTATTGAATTCTATGATTTGTACATACTTTACTAATGGATGCCAAAAAAACTTTAAGCATGGGAGAAGAGGCCCTTAGGCTGAGAAGCCAAACAACATTGTTTTTGTGAGTAACCTAAAGAATGACTATTCTTTAATCTATTAGCATACATCTCACATTAGTGTTGGATCCATTTCAACTTCTCATGCTACATCAATGGACATGTGCAGGATCATGATGGGCCAAACTATACCTCTAAGTAGCAATGAAAATACTAAACATCAGACTTAATCAAGTTCATGTGAAAATTTGAATCATGGATTATCTACACAATTTGAAAAATATGTAAGAACAAAATTTGTAGAGAATTGAATCTAGTTTATGGGCTACTATTTTTTTTAACTAAATTTACTTAGTGGAAAATGAATATTTCAATGAACAAATATTAAATTTTTCAGAAAAAAATAAAATGTGGGTGTTGTTTCAGCTAACCTAACTATGAGCAAAATAAAATAATTTTATTTTGAATCTTTCAAAATAAGTAGAGGACTCGTGCCTGGATGTGACACATGTTTCTTTTAAAAAAATTTCTAAGAAAATAATTAGTTATGATTATTTTACTGTGAATTTTTTTTAAAACTAAAAAGTAATTTTCTAGCCAACCTAACTCGATAAAAAAATAATTGGAATTCAATAGTTTTTTAAATCTATAGCCAGAAAAGCATAGAGTGTGATGCATCTTTCGGATCTAAAAAAGGTGAAATGGTTTGAACGTTATGGATTTTTTTCAATCAGTGTGTCCATCAAGATTTCAGACACACACTATATAGAAATTTTTTAATAATTATTTAATAATATGATAATCAAGAAAATATTATATTTTTAGAAAGCTGACAATGTCTTCAATAAACTCTTTTTGTTTTATCAAATTTGAATAAAAAAAGTCATCCGCATGAAGGGTGAAGTTCGAAGAAGAGAGTGAAACTAGTAAACACATTAGAATTCAGGGAAAGTCAACTATGACAGTCTCGAGCCTAAATACAAGGAAAAACTAAAGTAATACAAATATTCGTTACTAACAGATATCTGTTATTTAAATAATGGATATCCATTTCCCAGAAATGGATATCCATTTTTCTAAAAAAGGATATCCATTTTTGGAACTATAGGAATCTCTCTCTCTATCCTTCTCTATCTCTCTCTATCTCTCTCTATCTCTATATCTTGTCTCTCTGTCTCTCCCTTTCTATCTATATCTCTCAATATCCCCCTCTCAATCTCTATCTCTCTTTATATATATATATCCCCTCTCCATATCTCTCCCTCTCCCCCTATATGTTTATATCTCTATCTTCCCTATAAATCTCTCTCTCTCTCTCTCTCAATATATCCTCTCTCTCTCTCTCTCTCTCTCTCTCTCTTTATATATATATATATCCTCTCTTTCTATCTCTACCACTCTATATCTATATCTCTCCATCTCTATATCCTCCCTCTCTCTCTATCTCTACCCCTCTCTATCTCTCTCTCTCTCTCTCTCTCTCTCTCTCTCTCTCTCTCTTCCAATCTCTCTCTATCTCTCTATTTCTCTCTCGCTATCTTCCAATCTCTGTCTATCTCTCTATCTCTCCCTTTCTATCTATATCTCTCAATATCCCCCTCCCTCTTTGCATAACTACAAACTATAGTCAGTAAAAGCACAAAGCTGTGGCACACTTTTATAAAGAAAACGGCTAACGCTGATCTAACTTTTAAATTTGAATCACTAAACAGTGACATATATGTTTTGAATTTTGAAATGATGTAAACTAATAAAATATTTATTTTTTAGTATATTTTATGTTGTATTTTTTGAAAAAATTAAAAAAATTATTTGAATATAGTTTTTAATAAATTGACACTATAATTTAGTTGCTGATAAAATGCTGAAAAATGAAGTTACATGAGATGTCAATCTTTATATAGTAATTTTTTTTTTTCTTCAATTTTTTTGTGTGTATTTATAACTTGAAACTTTAGTGCATGGATATGTTTTTTTTCCAAGTTTGATAACTATATATTTTTAATAAATAATAAAATGTGCATGTATTAAAATGTAGCTGTTTCCATTCGACGTCAACTTTCATATTAACTATTTATCTAAAATAGAAAAAAAATTATACCATCTTGATATAGATTCTTTTATCTAGTGCATCATATTTTTTTCAATTTTTTAATAAGTTTTACTATTTTTCCTTGACATGGTAATCAACCTAATGTTTTGTGTTGATAACCTACTTTTACTAAAAATAGAAAGGAAAATATAAATAATAATTAAACTATATATATATTTGAAAACTAAACTTATAGATCTACAAAAGGGTATTTTTATATTTTTTAAAAAATGTTATTTACACGAGTAGAAGTTGTTGAAATATCAAGTTTTTCAAATAATTTTATTTTTTTAGTAAATTGGCCTCATATTGGTGCTGCATATGTATTTAGCCAACAATTTTAGTTGAAAAAATTGTGGACATATCTAACTTAGCTATAATGAATCTTACAAGATCATACGTTTGACCAAAATTGATTTTTAGTTAGAAATACTCAAATTCACTTGTGCTAATAAGTTGGCTGAAAGTGTGACACAACTTTGTGCTTTTATTGAGTTTTCTTGTTTCCATTTTCTTTGTCGATAAGGGAGAGGGACAGAGATGAAGAGGGAGAGAGGGTGGAGATGGGTGGGAGAGAGAGGGGAGAGATAGGGTGATAGGGGGAGAGAGAGAGACTCCTAGTTTTCTTGTTTTCATTTCTTTCATCAATAAGGGAGAGGGAGAGCTAGAGGGCTGAGATAGGGAGATAGAGGAATGATAGGGGAGAGAGAGAGACAAGAGATAGAGAGATAGGGAGAGATAGCTACATAGAGAGAGAGAGGAGACATATAGGGAAAGATAGAGGAGATAGAGGGGAGAGATAGGGAGAAGGATTGAGAGGTAGAGGGATGATAGAGATAGGGAGATAAGGGAGAGATAGGGTGATAGAGGTTTAGGGTTTCTCAGGTTTAGGGGTTAGGAGTTAGGGTTTTGGGGTTTTGGGAGAGAGAGAGAGAGAGAGAGAGAGAGAGAGAGAGAGAGAGAGAGAGAGAGAGAGAGAGAGAGAGAGATGCAACTTTGTCTATTGGTTGAAAAGATGTTAACCATGTAACAATAGAAGTTTGCAAGTTGAATTGTAAGTTCTATAAGTGCTAAGCATAATCCAATGAAAAGAAGAACAAAAAATTCCATTTGTATAGTTCCAAAAATGTGGATATCCATTTATGGAAAATAGATATCCATTTTGGAATGGATATTCTTAACATGCCTATGAAAGTCAAAGTTGGCCAATTCGCGAATTTGGCTAAGTAAAGACCCAATTTTTTTTCTATTGCCACTGTTTGGCCTGCAATGATCCTGCACATACCCCAATCCTTCTACAAATATGTGCTTATGGTTGATATATACATATTCAAAATTATATGTCCAACAAGGTTTGTCTTGCCATGCATTTGCTTAATTTTTTATCATATCATATTTACTTTTGTTCAGATTTGCACTAAATTTTTTGCTCCATGCATGTATGCATACAAAATCAAAATAAAATCAATAATTTTGAAGTCAATTAGGTACCACAAACATTCAAGGACTAGAAGCCATGTGACACTTGTTTAATTATTCTCACATACTAAATAATTTTGTATTGGTGAAACAATTTTGATTCCCACTATTTCTAAATGTATGTATTCTTTGGAGGGCATTTTTTGTTCATAGTTATTAGACACTTTCTTTACCATTTGTTTATGCTTTGGCATTCTTGTCACAAACTTTAGTATTTTCTTGTTCAAGGGAATTTACAATCCCTAAGTGTTATAAATTGATAACCATTTACCTATTTTGGTCATTTATAACCTAAAATAGTTCATCTTTTCGTATGACCTGTCCCATCTAAAGCCTTAAAATTTATAAATTTACCATCAATTGTTTGGTCACTTGAATTACCGCTACTTGCAGCAGCTCTTGAATCAACAAGACATGGTTTTAGGGTTTCCTTCAATTTGATTTTCTGATGGAGTTTTCTAGGGATGTATTCTTGGTAATTATTCAGAAGAGAAATATGATAAAGGCAAAGAATGGAGGGCCACACAACTTCTGGAGTTGGTACATAGTGACTTGGCAGGACCATTTTCACATCCCTCTTTGAGCAGGGCTTGATATGTTCTGACATTCATTGATGATGATTCTAGATATACTTGGGTATATTTTCTCAAGAAGAAGTCCAAGGTATTTGAGTCTTTTTAGGACTTCAAAGATTTTGCAGAGAAACAATTCGAGAAAGCCATCAATATTCTGCATACAGATAATGGGGGGAATATGTCAACCACAGGTTCGAGCAGTTTTGTGTCTCAAAGCACATTGATCTTCAACACACAGTTCCCTACAGTCCATGGAAGAACGGTGTCAAAGAATGCAAGAATAGGTCTTTGAAAGAGATGGTCAATTGTATGATTCACTCTAGGTTTATGGCACCTCAGTATTGGGCAGAGGCCATTAACTATCTATGTTATATCTAGAATTAGTTTCCTCACAAAGTTGTGAAGGGGGCAACTCATTTCCAAGATTGGACTGGTTATAAACCCATAGTTAAGCACTTTCAAGTGTTTGGTTCTCCTACATGGGCCCACTTCCAGTAGAGAAATGCAAGGCTATGGATCAACAAAGCAAGCCTTGCATATTTGTTAGGTACCCAGATAATGTCAAGGGCTACAAGCTTCTCCATCCCACTACACATGAGTTGTTCATGCTAGAGTGTAGGTTTTATCCTAACCCACACCTAGGCTTAAATCACACTTAGTGGCTAGGTCTAACTTAACCTTGACATTAAAGGTTAAGTTCACTTTTGAGGTTAGTCACATTTTTGTCTCACCACATGTGCACACATGTGGTTAGTTATTTTGACATTCCACCTCATTAGAGGTTGGAGATATTCTCTCCTCACCTTATGGGAGGTTGGAGACATTTGTTCGTCACCCTCTACATATGCACACATGTGTTCATCACATTGAGGGTTAATCATAGTTGGTTCTATCCTTATCACCTCCTTCTCCTTGCCTACATATGCAAGGATCTTTGTACATTTTAATCAACTCTTAATGTTATCTCTTGAATATCACATTTGGCTTTTTTGTGCTCATGCTTTGTAGAAGTTTGTTTTGATTCTTGTTTGCAAATCTTGACTGACATTTGTAGTTCATTTAGAGGAGTGTTTTTTTCGAGGACTCTTCCAGTCCTTCTCCTACCACTTCTTCATCAACATTCACATTGGAGACATTGCAGCATGGTGAGAGTTCTTCAGAGGATCTTAATCCTCTTTATCATCATGATGAGTCTTCTTCCTCCACTTTAGATGACGATAGTGATGATGAGCGCCCACCCTCTCCTCCCAGTCATCATTTAGAGGTTGATGATTCTCCTCTAGGTTCTCCTACCATAGGGCCTCTTTGGGCTTGTCAGATTTTGTAGTTTGTAGTTGATTGGATTGGTGATCCTTCATATACTAGAAGAATAAGGTCACAATTTTAGTAGGCTCCACATTTCTTCATTACTTCAACTTCTAATCAATAAACTTTTTGGGAAGGTTCTAGTATCCCTAAGTGGGGTGCTGCTATGCAAGAAGAGTTCAGTTCCTTGGAAATGAATCATACATGGGATCTAGTCCCTCTTCCTAAGAGAAGAAAACTTGTTCGGTGCAAGTGGATTTATCAAACAAAATTTATAGTAGATGGGTTGGTTGACAAGCATAAGGCTCGCTTGGTCGCCAAAGGATTCTTCTAGGTGCATGGGATTGACTACTCTGAGACTTTTGTACCAATAGCCAAAATGAAGTCCATCTGACTTGTACTTGTTGAAGGCACAAGACAAATGAGAGGGGGGGTGAATTAGTTGTATCAAAAACCTTAAATTCTCTTGAACAAAATCACATTCACATTCACTTACTTTAACCCCTTAATCTGTTATGAAGATTAAACATGAAATGCAGAATCAAAACTTAAACACATCAACACCATACACACATGAACACCAGATTTTTACATGGAAAACCCTAAAAGAGAAAAACCACAATGAGTGTTATTTGACAATATAATGTAGTAACAATACCGAATAACAATAAAGGCTCACTACCAAAGGGCTCACTACCCCAAAGAATACTCACTGCAAAGAGGCTCACTACCAAGGGGTGGCTCACTACCAAGAGGTGGCTCACTACCAGGAGGGGTGGCTCACTACCATGAGCTGATATGATAGCATCTACAACATGCCTGAGTTCAGTTCCAATGAAGCGCAATACATATCACCTTCACTGCCTTACAACCCAAACACTTTCATCTTCGCATCTTCACACATACTCTCACTACACATGGATTTATTACATTTATTTATACCAATCATCAACCTTGGAACATACATCAAGGTTGGCAATATAATCTAGAACCTTTGGAACAATCTCTAATGTTGGAAAACACACATAAACAAACTTGCAGAGAAAATGAATGAAAGAAGAACACTTCATGGCTTATCTCAAACCCAAATACATCTTCACATGCTTCAACATGCTTCTACAATCCACAAAATACATCCGCAAAGAGTTTTAGCACCCAAGTTAGCCAAACTAGTGCAAACACCAAGAATAATTAGGAACACGCTTCCAAGAACTCAATCATAGCTTGCGAATCAAGCACAAGCCTTCAACACAATTTGGAGACATCTACGAACAACATAAGATCACCTGGGAGCCAACAAATCCATCTACAACAAGTTTCACTTGAAGACAACTTACAAACAACACTGCTAAGTTCTGCTATTCAATAACTTATTTTCTAAAGTACCAAATCACAAATCCTTTGGAATGAAGATAGCTAAGGACCTCAAAAACATATGTCTAGAACTGCATCACCTGAAACCAATCTATGGAGAAATGCAGAGACAAATACTTTCTCCTAGACACATTTGCACAACTCAGAAACTCTATCAAATATAGTCTTTAAACTGGTGAACACAACTCCTACTGCACAATGATTCAGACCACCAAATTCTGGATTTAGCACCTTCAAACTCTTCTCTAAAACATATCCAAATCTCATACTCCGGTCTTCAACACAGAAGAAATGCGGAGCAAAAACTCAGACAGTATCGTGCAAGCCAGGATACTTTACAACACACTATTTCCACTTGGAGAGAAAATTTTCTCAAAAGCTGTTGGAAACTAAGCACATGAACATATTTTTATCATCTTCAACATAATACAAAGCAACTAACTCATCACAATTAAGTAATAAATCAAGAGCACAGTTGACACTAATGACAAGACAAACATGTTGACATCAATGACAACACCGATTAGCACATGCTTGCAACAATACTTTCTATAGTTGCATCCCATCATTGGGAAGTTCATCAGATGAATGGGAAGAGTGTTTTTCGTCATGGTGACCTTTAGGAAGAAATCTACATGGAATATCCACAAGGGTTCATTCAAGATCCTTCACTTGTTTGCCAACTTCAGAAGTCTCTCTATGGCCTCAAACAAGCTCCTCGAACCTGGTATGCCAAGATGGACTCCTTCCTTCTGTCAGTTGGGTTCATTCGATGACATTATGATATGAATGTATACATTCTATACCAGGATGATACTCTCACATTTCTAGTTGTCTATGTCAATGACTTGTTGATCACAGGGCGTTAGTCATCCACCATCAAGGTAGTGAAAACTTCTCTACATGATCAATTTCTAATGTCAGACTTGGGTCTTTTGCACTACTTCTTAGGGATTGAGATCACTCAATCATCTTCAGTTATATTCATGGCACAACCCAAGTATGCACTTGATATGCTCTCCGAATTTTGCATGGCTACATGTAAATCTGCATCGACTCCATTTTTGTCAGGGGTCAAACTTGAGGCTAATTGTTTTTCACCCTTGGTTGATGGCACTTTATACTGATATCTTGTTGGGAGTCTCATCTATCTAACTCAGATGAGGTTTGACATTTCATATGTCGTGGGCATGGTCTCTTGGTTCATGCAGGAACCACATGAGTTGCATTGGAAGGCAGCTAAGCAGATTCTCCGCTATGTTCAGGGCACACACAGTTATGAAATTCACTATGCGACAGGCATGGATTTTGACTTGGTGGGATACATAGATTCATATTGGGTAGGAGATTCTTAGGATCACAAGTCTACTTCAGGGTATTGCTTCTCACTTGGTTCCAGTCCAGTTTGTTGGTTGAGCAAGAAGAAGTCTAAAATTTCTCTTTCATCTACAGAGGTTGAGTATTGAGGGATAATTAATGCCACCACTAAGGCCATCTAGCCTCAAAATACTCTCACTAAGTTTGGCATTCAATTCTGAAAGTACAGTCATCTTTTGTGATAATCAGAGTGCAATACAAATCTCAAAGAATCCAATCCATCACCCGCAGACGAAACACATTGAGATACATATGTACTACATCTGGTAGCTCTAATTCATGCAAACATCTTTGATCTCAAGTACATTCAGACATTAGAGTAGATCGCAAACATCTTCACAAAACCCTTCACTGAGAGCAAGTTCCTTCATTTGCGAGCTTTTCTAGGGTGCGGCCAGTGTCTACTTTAGGAGTCTTCTTAGTCCTTGGCTTCACTCTCTCTATTTTAGGGGGTGTTTGTTCTCTCCATTTAGGGGGGACTATTCCTTTGTGGGGGGCTTCTTCTCTTTTGGGGGGAATTCTTTGTACATGGGTACCTCATTAGGCTTCATTTGTTGGGACCCATATCTTTTCACCCAACTAAGCTACACTTAATGGGGGTGTTAGTGTAGGTTTTTTATTTTCCTTAGGGGATATTTCTTTTTCCTACACATTATTAAGATTGCTTAGGTTATTAGACTTGGTTATTATGAGGCCACATGGACAAATCCATCGGTTACATATGTCACTCTCACCAACACTTGGGTAGTTCAGTTTTACACCCGCTTTTGGATTTTTATGCCACCTCTCATAACCATTTTTTTGTTTTTATCTAAGTAGGTATAACCATGTATTTTGGCATTTACCAAGTAGGTAAAACTTTCGCCTATTTTGGGTAGTTGTATTTATTACACATCTTGGATGTATTTGCCCATTAGTTGCTATATATACAACACTCTCCTCTCACTTTAACTAGTTTGATAACTAGTCAGGGATAGTAATGTGAGTATTCTCAAAATTCTCTTGAAGTTTGCCTCTTGATTCTCTCGTTCAGGATTCTCTCTCCATTTTGCTATTTTAATCTTCGATCATTTGTCAACTGAAGTGCATATGATCTACGACCGACATAAGATCTTGGCCCAGTTCCCGCTTCTCCTAGACAATCCTTGATGATAAATCCTGCTTCAGAAGTGCTTGGGTTTGTTTTTAGATATTTTATTTCTATTTAATTTTTATTTTTAAAATACATTTCGTTTTTTTACATATATATAAATCAACTATTTTATATACTTAATACCCTAAGAGATATCAATCTCTTAAAAATCTCCTTTCTTTTAATTATATTTTTTTAAAATACTTAAATACAAATATAAGACAATCAAACTTAGATTCTCATAGAAAATAATATTGTATTTGGAACAATCCCATCATTTGTTTGCACCTTCCATAAGCATTAATAATTATATTTATTTAAATTTAATAAATTTATTTTCGATAGTGTTTCACTTTCAACCATTTACCATGATAATTCCCTTAAAAAGAGAGTGTGGAGAGTGGGAGAGTAGGAAAAGATAAGTTTGAGGATAAGATCTGTTTTGTTGAGGATAAGATTTGGGAGGCTTCGACATAAGCTGTTCTCTACGTCAATCGTCACGGGCTTAGACGATGACCGTGTCAAACATCAAACATCAAACTCACTCAACCCTCATTATCATGTCCGCATAAGTCATCATATATACTCCGTTTCAATTCTGTGCTTTTTGTCCTTTACAAATGGAAATATGCTCTAATAACTTTTTTGATAAAACGGTAATATGGGATACATAATTGTTAGTAAAAAGGGTAGTCACATTAGAATTTCAATTTGAACACTTAAATTTGGGGCTCATTCATACATGTTATAGAATTGATTTAAGTTGTTTGTAAGTAAATTTCCAGTCGAATAGTAAATATTAAGATATGGAGTAAATGTACTAAACCAAGATAAAATGGAGTGTAATAATGAGAGGTAAATGGTGGATGAATGGGAATGGGTCAAGCATGAGCAAAACCAAATACATGAGTGTGTCACTTTTCAATATGTAATTGTATTAAAGACATTCCCCAAAGTGTGTACAAGACTAAATGGGAATCAAGATCAGTATGCTACTTTCACCATTACAATACTATAATCCAAAATAAACTTGTTGTATATATATTAATACTTAAACTTCATTGACAATGCTATTTTATGTTCTTTTCTACATTGACAAATTGACCCTTATAGATTTATTTATTATAAAGAAAAATAAAAGATAATATAATTATATGACAAACATATGATTTTCATACTCCATAGATATATTTAACAAGTTTTTTATAATTCACTGTGTTTATATTTTTGTGTAGTTAATTCTAGATGTTGGTTAAATAAATAATATAATTATAGTTTATATCCTTTCTAATAACAATGAACACATGAATTTAGGATTTTTGGAAAAATTGACGAGTTTGAAAAAGGATGTTATGTTTCTTAAAATACATATCAAACAAAAATTTATAATAGGCATATGAGCTTAGGAAGGTGTGCCAACCATCCAATCTTCTATCAAGAGGAAGGATCTTGAAAGTTGGTCATACAAAGATACTTATCTAGAACATCTATCGTAATCTCATTGATGGACTAAAATCACCTCTATTGAGGCAATTTTGGCCTTCATATCCAACTAAGTTTTGGAAACATAATGAAATGGTGTAAATTTATGTTTGAATACACCACATACTCGTTTCCTATATGGAACCTCTATAAAAAGAACCCACAATAATTGGTAATGGGATACCACTAAAGGGGGTGCATTTTGATAATGATATTAGAACGAAATCTATTCTATATGAACTAAGGATTGAATAATTCTAGGAATTTCATACACATGGGAAAAAAGGTACGTAATCTTCATTGACACGGTGACCACAAATTAGGGGTCTCAACCAAGGCCCTTCTATTTCATTTGGCCATAAAGATTTATTTGACAAATGTAACTCCTAAGTAGGAATTTCCCATGCTTATCATGTAGGACTCAAGTGATCGATCTAGTAAAAAGTGCATGAACTTTAGTTCCAATGTTTTTCATCCCAACATCCTTAGTTCTACTAAAAATTCTTAAATAACATTACATCTCTAGAGCCTTTAGAATCTGAATGTTTGAATGTAGCTAAGACTTAAGAGTGTTAGACATGAGTAGTTGTGAGTTAGGTGCCTCCAATTTCTCTATGATGGATCTTCCCATCATGGTCATGGATTTAGGTACTAAGGGTGTAGACATCACTTGAGGAATTAGTTTGGTTCTCTCCATGTTCTTATTTGTTATCATAGTCTCACAATACTAACAGATATGCACTCCTCCCCACTAGGAAATAATATTTCATCCTAATTTTTCTATTTAACATATTAAGGCACATGAGGTGACATTAGAAGAAAAGAAATATGATATGGTTTGGGATCCCATACACAATGTTGTCAGCCTTTTATTTCTAGTAGTGATATTTGAGGTATCAAACTAGATTATCTACCTCTGCCTCTACCAACTTTAAGAGTTAAGATTTTTAATATATATTTTCGTACGCTTGTACTAAGTATACTAAGAATTTAATTTATTTTTTGAGATAACTATTTTTATTATGCCATTATATTTTCTTGGGCTATGGATCTTGAGTTGTGGCTTCCACTAACATTTTTTTACAATTAGGGTTCTATTTTATTTATATCTCTAATATATAAAAGGCATTTAAAAAAAACCAACAACAATTGATTATACATTAAAATATAAACTATAGGATTGTACTATTTTAAATTCATGTCAAAGAAAAGTTCTACCATGGAGGTTATATATAGAGTTCATGGTATATCTAGGGTCATGAGTTGAAAAAGGCCTCATTAAAGGAAATAAAGTCTAAAAAAGAATAAATAAATTACTTGGTACTATAAGATTTGGCTGAAAAGACACCCAAGAATGCGAATGAATGAACAAAAGAAAAGCTAGAAATCAGAAATGAGTAAGAATAAAATGTATTCTAATCAAGAGAATGCAAAGCATACAATAAAATGAGATACTCATGTGAGAGCGATGGGTGAGTATATACAAGATTTACCACCCAAGAGACTAAAAACACTACAAATGTGGGATAAGGTGCAAAAGTCCCTAAGTAAACTTAACCTAGTGTGAAGAGAGATAAAGCAGAGAACTAGCTAGGAAATAACTAGATAGCTAAAGAACCATTTTCACACTAACACCCCCCTTTAGTGCAACTTAGGGGGAAAAGTAAACAAAGTTGCAAAGATGGGTCCCAACAACTAGGCCTAATGAGGTACCCATGTACAAAAGATCCCCTCAAATAGAAAAGGAGAAAACCTAGTGGGAAAGAACTCCCCCATGAGAGGATGAAGAAACAAGTGCTAAGTGACCCCCTAGAAGAAATGTTCTGCACCCCCAAGAGAGGTCAAAGATGGACATACTTTCTCTCAGTGAAGGGTTTGGTGAAGATATCACCAACCTGCTTTGTTGAAGGACAATATCACAAATTGATGACCTGCTCCTGAATCAGCTCCCTAAAAAAATGCATGTGGATCTCAATGTGTTTGGTTTGTTGATAATAAACTAGGTTCTTCGAGATTTGGATGGATCTATCTAAGTGGAGAAGAGCATATACTCATGTGATTCAAAAAATTCTACACTCCTAGATTTGTAGAAAAATGCTAACCCACAACTCACAACTACTCTAATACCATGTAATATTTGGATGAAAAGCCACCCAAGAATGCAACTAAATGAAGGAAAGCAAAGATAGAAATCATAAATGAGAAAGAATAAATTGTATTCTACTAAATACAATGCACAACATATAATGAAATGAGATACTCATATGAGAGCAATGAGTGAGTACATAGATTTATCGCCCAAGAGACTAAAAATACTACCAATGTGGGAAAAAGTGAAAAAGTCCCTAAGTAAGCTTAAAACCTAGTGTGAAGAGAGCTAAAGTGTGTTGAAGTATGCAAATACCTTCTGGAAAAATATTAGTATTAGGTAGAGCCATGAGAGTTGAACAATCACACGCTCTTGCAAGATGTGAGAACATAAAATATGCAAAGAAAAGATAATACATGAAATTGGATTAACTATGATAAATTGCATTTATCATAAAGAAGATGTACATATATATAGGAGAGAAGGAAGAAACTTCCATGCATAATCAATGGAGAATACTAGGTAGTCAACTCCTGCTAACTACTAATAGTGGTGGACTAACTTCCTCAAGACTCACATGCAGATGTGAGTGAACTCTCACTAACTAAGATACCAAGTAGGCTAAACTCCATGTGGAATTATCCATGTGCATGTAAATAATGAATGAGGTAATTATATACACTCACACCCCCCTTAAGCATAGCATAGGTGGAAACAAAATAAAAAAAATGGGTCTTGATAACTAGGCCAGATGAGGTACCCAAGTACAATGTAATCTCTCATAAAGTGGAGAAACAGAGAAAACCCAGAGGGAAAAAATCCCCCCAAAAGAGAGAAAAGAAGATCAAGAGGACTAAAAGGACCCCCAAAGATGATGTTGTTGCAATAGATGATTGTGGGTTACCTGAATGAAATGCCAAACTTAGTAAGAATGCCCTGAAGCTAAATAGCCTCAGTAGCTATGTTGACAGATCCCTTGTAATCTACCTATGTGGATGAGAAAGAAATAGGACATTTCTTTTTTCTAGACCAATTGATAGGACTAGAACCTAGTGAGAAACTATAACCTGAAGTGGACTTGCAATTCTAAGTATCACTACTCCCAATCTAAATCTTTGTATCTAACCAAGTCAACCTCTTTGCCAACTCTATAATGAATCATGAATTTGAGAGTACCCTAATGGTAGTGAAGTATCCTCTTAGCTACTTTATAGTGTAGCTCATGAGGGTCCTACATGAATCTGGAAACCATAGTTACAACATATGAAATATCAGGCTTGGTATGGGTCAAATAGATGAGACTACGAACAAGTTGTCGATACAAGGTTGCATCGACCAATGTTGTATTACAATCAGCCTCAAGCTTGAATTTGGATAGAAAGGGAGTTAGAGATAGCTTACAATCAGATATGTGAAATTGAGCAAGTAAATCAAGAGTGTACACTTGGGTTGTGCAAGAGTGATCCCTTAGTCAGACTATGAGATATCAATACCAAGGAAATAATGCAATAAACCCAAGTCTATCATGTCAAATATAACATGTAGAGCTATCTTCATTGGTAAAAGAGTGGATTAAGATCTCTCAATGATCAAAAGGTCATCAACATAAAGTACTAGTATCAATAGTGAATCATCTTGCCGCAATAAAGACACATTAGGATCTGGATGACACCTAGAGTGAAACCTGAAACTAGAAGGAAGGAATCCATCTTGGCAAACCAAACCCAATAGGATTGTTTGACACCATAGAGGCATTTTCTAAGTCTACAAACTAATGATGAATCCTTAACAAACCTTGGTGGTTGCTTCATGTAGCTCTCCTCCTCAAGGTCTCCATGAACAAAAGCACTCTTCACATCCATCTGGTGCACGTTCCAACCTTATGTGTTAGCAATAGAGAGAGTAAGTCAAATGGAAGTCATTTTGGCCATTGGTGTAAAGGTCTCTATGTAGTCAATATCAACAACTTATGAAAACCCCTTAACAAACAAACGTGCCTTGTACTTATCAACTAACTCATCTGTAGAAGACTTGGTCCAATATATCCACCTACATTGAACCATCTTCCTTCCCTTAGGAAGTGAAGTCAAATCCCAAGTGTGATTTCTCAAACTAGTACAAAAAGAGCAATACATTACTAAAAAACTACTAAAAACTGCTTATAAATGACCAAACATGATCACGTGACCATTAGTAGTTTATTTCTAGTCATTTATAACATGATCAAATTGATGACTGAACCATTTTTAGTAATTTATTGGTTCTTTTGATTGATCGATTTGGTAGTATATTTAGTCATTGATTTAGTCATTGATTGCTATAATTTGGTCACGTATTTAGTCATTTATTTTTCACTGATATATTTAGTCATTAATTTGGCCAATAGGCCATTCTATATGTGCACACATCTTGTAACTGCCAAAAATTTGGTAGTCCAAAATTTTGGTAGTTGTTCAATTTTTTGGTTTTCCAAAATAAATAAAAATAAATTGTCATCCATTAATTTTAGTGGAGCTAATTTTAGTTTATGAGAATATGGATGATGGAAATGGATATGGAAGAGTCATGGTGGACATTACAAGGAGAGATAATGGAATGTTCTTTTCTATATATTTTCATGTTTAGCCTCTAGAATAGGAGGTAGATTTGGGAAGGCTTTTGTTTGGGAATATGGATTGTGCAGGTTTTGCATGATTAATTCTGGCATCAATTCCATAGCGGATACAAGGTAACTTGGTTTACTTGCCCTCTTGATTACTTTCATTTGTTTCTCTATAAGTTGGCTTTGTTTCTTGGGTTTTGATAAATTCTCTTAGCTTTTCATTTCTGTAAGAAGATTTTTTTAGGTTTTTAAATCTCTCCTTACTTTGTTATTTGCATGTAGTATACAACAAGTAATCATGTCTTCTTCAAAGAATAGAAATGCTTGAGGTGCAAAGGCTTTTGATTCCCAAGCAAAAAGTTCTGTAGCAGCTCCTGCACTAGAGAAAAGCTCAAGGGCAAGAGAAGGGCCTTGAAGAAAGAACCTCCCAAAGAAAGACAATAAAAAGATTCATGCCGGAAAGTTTCTAAATGTGTTAGCTATTCCTATCGATGTATATCCTTGAACCTGCCAATCGCTTTTGCTTGAAAGTACCTAAAGTTTCAACGGATCCAATTCTGTGCATATCCTGCGATCATTGCATTCCATGAGATGATATTTCTTTGTGGCAATTTTGTCAAATAGTTTGGTCAAATTGAGAATTTGCATTACATTTAATGAATGATGGCACGAGCATTTTTGGTTTGGTCGAATTGAAAATTTTTCAAGAATATTTTGATAATATAATTATGATCTTCACAATTTCTTATATTTGCTAGAAATTGTATACCAACATTCTTGAGTGAGGTTTTGAGGGGAAAATCTGTCAAACGGTAATTGCATTACATTTAATGAATGATGGTGAGCATTTTTGGTTTGGTCAGATTGAGAATTTTTTGTTTGGTCTTGAAAGTGAAATGCTACCAAATTGCAATTGAAATGTGGTTGTCAATGTAATTTATTAATTCTCCGGCTATCATGATTCTTCTATCCTTGGGCTTTACAGAGATACTAGAGAGTACGCAAAAAGCACTGTGCAGTGTACTTATAGACGTTTGTGTGAGGACGAGCAACTGCCACATTTTTTCATTAGAAGTATGGGACAAATGGACTAAGCATCACAAAGGGAAATGGAAATGTAATGTCATTGTCACGAATAGACTTCGACAGCTATGACTATACTTGACTACTATGATAGTTTTTATGGGCTGGTTTTATCTCACACATTCTAAGTTTTGACTCCTTAGGGATACATTTGAGGCCCACTTATTAATTTATGGTTGCCATTACAGTTAGCAATCAACAGTCAACTGAGATAGTTCTCCCACATTAGTGAAACTGAACTCAAACTCATTGTTTCTGCATTGTGAAAGTATGGTGGATGCCCAGTTTGATCACATACAAGGATGAGATAGCCTCTCATGGAATATGGTTATTACAACATACAAAATATATGGGTGTCCTCACGAGGCCTATTTCAAATAAGTCTCCAACCTGATTAGTTTACATTTGCCAGCATATTCCCAACATTTCTCAAAATGAGAGCTCTGGAAAATAATATAGGTATCCATAAAAACATAAAGGATGAGGAATTTTATCAATTGTAGTTTGAAATGCTCTAGTAGATGTGTATGCAAAATGTGGAAGCATAGATAAAGTATGTGAATTGTTTGATTAACTGCATCAAATAAATGTTCTCTCAAGGAATGTACTAATTGCAAGATATTCACAAAGTGGATTTGTTGAAAAGGCTTTAGAAACTTTCAAGCATATGTAATTGGTAGATGTAAAGCCATACTTTGCAACCTTTGCCAGCATCCTCCTAGCCTATGCCAAATGGGAGCTTTGGAATTATGTATGGACATTCATCAAAGCATAAAGGATAGAGGAATTTTGTTAGATGTTGTAGTTGCAACTGCTCTAGTAGACACTTCCAAAATGTGGAAGCATAGACAAGGCATGTGAACTGTTTGACAAAATGCCTCAAAGAAATGTGGTCACATGGATTTCCATAAAATCAATTTGTTGGCAAGGCTTTAGAAACTTTCAAGCAAATGAAATTGGCAGTTGTAAATCCAACATCCTCCCCACCTATGTCAAAATGGGAGCTTTGGAACAAGGTATGGATATCTATCAAAGCATAGTGGAAAGGGGATTTTTGTTAGAAATTATAGTTGGAAATGCTCTAGTACACATGTATGGAAAATGTGGAACCATAGACAAGGCACGTGAAATGTTTGACAAAATGCCTCAAAGAAATGTGGTCTCATGGAATGAAATGATTGTAGGATATGCACAAAATGGATTTTGGAAGGATGCTCTCAAAATCTCTGAATTAATGAAGCACTCTAGAACATATCCTCATATTATAAGCTTTGCTTGTATTCTATGTGCATGCAACCATGTAATTTTAGTGGATGAGGGTTGTACATACTTCAATCCCATAAGTAACCCTTACTGCATTACACCTACAATTAATCATTATGTGTGTATGGTTGACCTTCTTACCCATGATGGCTAGCTTGAGGACACGATAAACTTTATCATCAAGATGCTGGCTAACCCTGTGGTGGTTGTGTGGATGTTTTTTTATTGGCACCTACAGATCACATATGAATATAGGCTTAGGAGTATTTACAGTGACATTACTTTTTTAATTTGGATTGTAAAAATGTTGCGACTTATATTCTTCTCTCAAAATCTATGTACAAATGGGCAAGTGGTGTGAGGCTCAAATGATAATGAGATTGATGAAACATAAAGGAGTTAAAAAGATCCTCAGATGTAGTTGGATTGAAGGTCATAAAATGGTACATTTTTTGTGTGTAGGAGATAGATCACATCTGTAGAGACAAGAGATCTATGCAAAGTTGGAGAAATAGTCTTGGGAGATGAAAGAAACAAGGTATTTTCTAGATTCAAGATATTTACTTAGTGATGTCAAAAAGGAAGAAAAAGAATTATTTCTTTGCTACCATAGTGAAAAGATGGCAACTTCATTTCATTTGTTTGATACATCCCCTAGAACAAAAATTAGAGATGTTAAGAACCTTTGAGTATGTTTTGATTGCCACGCTGAAACAAAATTTATCTCCAAGATTGTTGCAAGAGAAATTGTTGTGAGAGATAAAATCTATTTCCATCCTTTTAAATAGGGAGAATTTTCTTGTGGAGATTATTGGTGACACTAAATGAGGTGATCTAAAAAATAGACTCACACTATAATAATGCACACCATGTCAAACTTGCACTAATAATGAAGGAACAAGGTTTTATTTTTAGTTCCTAGAAAGTTTCTTTGGTTTTGCTTTTATTTTGAGTATTTGGCAATCTAGACTATGGTGTTGCCTTTGTAAAACTAGATGCATAGAGTGAAATGGAGATCACTACTTACATACACTATTGTGTATCTGTCAAAGACTTATTTTATGTAAACATGAATGTTTAATGGATTTTTTTATAGAACCTACACATGTATGGCATGAAAAGTTGGAGGAGGTGGTGGAGAAGAGTAAAACATAAAGGTGAGGAACACTTCAAGTAAATGGAAAGTTGCTTGAGAAATAAAAAATGGGAGAGGAGGGCTCACAATTACCTTGCCATTTTGTATAGTTCTTTTGTTTGAATTAATTGTATTATCTTTTTCCTATGTTAGGTCAACCATTTAACTACACATTCTAAATTCAATTAGAGAGTTGCATTCAAGGTGATTTATCTTGCAATGCATTACTTTAATGTTCAACCAAAGCTTGCCAACTAAATTGATGAACTAATAACTAATAATATATTAGTTCAGTTTTAGGACTTAGAATAATTCTTCTTGGAATGACCATAGATAGAGACTATCAATTATCTTGGGGTGGACGTAGCCAAGTGATTTAAAGGCAGTGGATTGTGAATCCACCACGCGTGGGTTCAACCCTTGTCGTTCGCATGGTAGGAAATTAACCAGATTCAATTCCTTGTCATTTTGACATAATGAATCAAATGATGAGTGGTTGTTGATACATTTTTATATATTTATATATATACATATAACAAAATATAGGAAGAAATATTCTTTTTTTTAAAAGAACACATTGAATCAATGGGAGGATTGGGAATTTTCCAAAACTATTTCCTTGGTGATATAATTTTATTTCAATGTATGTATATTCTCTATCATTTATGATTAGATATTTCTAATGTTGTTTTCTTGGGATTTCCAAGATCAAAAAGCAAGAACACTTCCACAAGCTAAGAGCACACAATAAGACAAAATAATATTGCCAAAGTTTAAGTAAAATGTACAAAGAAGCCTTGCATATATAGGCAAGGTAGTGGAGGTAGTGGAGATAGGACACAACAATTGACTACCTCTCCAAAGGTGCAACACTTGTCTATCTCAAATATTGATCAAGTAGAGACTAAATGATGTTTTTATAGGCGCTGGATTATATTGATCAAGTAGAGCAATACCATGATTAAGAAGAAGTTGTTTCATTTTATCAATTTTATGAAACACACATTCTTTTGTTGTATGCCTTTTTATCCCACAATATACAAATTTATTTTTCTAGCTTCTCGTCAACTATAAATTTGTCAAATTTCACCTCTATGGGAAAAAATTATGACAAAAAGAAAATGTGCCCCCTATGAGCAGTAATGAAGACCAGATGGTTAGTCTGGTATAAACTACTATTTTGGATTAACCACTAGTGATCACATTTGATATCATGATTACATTTAATTCCAAGGTTTACAAAGTTGCTAAAGTTGAAAAGACCTTCAAGTAGCAACAAATGTTACAGTTACAATAACATACAAAGGAATGTTAGCATAGAAACTTAACTATAAAGTTGCTTTCATTGTGAGTAGATTTTGAAATTTAGTTGAAGGCTGTGAAGATTGACAACCCTTTTGGGTTTCTTGATCTTCAACTGCTTCAAGTGGTATCAAAGTAGGTCGATATTGAGTGTGCATGTTCTCTCTCAGTTAAACCACATTTGACTTCTAACACCTTCTCTCCAGTGATACCCTCCCTCTACATTCACAAGAGAAGTATTTTATCCTATCACACTCAGGATCACTGATAAAGCCAACGTAATTAGTTGTTATAAAATAATATTATTTAATTGAAATTGAACAATGATATGTTATTCAAAAAAAATTCATCATCATAATATATATTTGCAAAAATCTATTTTGAATTCATCATTGTAATTGCAAATCACATTAGTATTCAATAAAGTTTGATCATCAACATAGTTCATTCAAATATTTGTATCCTCTCATACAAACATTTCAAAATTATTAGCCAAATCATACATGCATAGGTGTTTTTAGCAAGGCACATAAACTAGGATGTGACACCTGAAAGTTGAGCTTTCAACTCACTAATCATACCCTTGGTGTTACTAAAAATAACATATCATCTACATACAAGACAATAATCAGAATACTATCATCAATACATCAAATGTAGACATAGTGATCCTCTTCACTTCTAACAAAACCCAATTTTAAAACAAATGATTCAAACTTCTGGTACAACATTCTAGGGGACTATTTTAAACCATAAAAAGATTTTTTGAATTGCACCGCCAGTGTTGTAATGCCTCGCCATGCAACCCTAGAGATAAGTTCAACTAAAGAAATAAAAAGGCTGAATTTTTTTTTTTTAAAGAAGAAATGATAACAAAACATCTAATAGCATCAAGTTAAACTATCAACTCTAGGGATTGCATAGCTGCATTATTGCAACTTAAAAATAATCAACAACATACATGATTTGATCGATCAAATGAATCAAACTAACATTTTAGGTTACAACATCATATGAATATATCAACATTTTTGCAACCAAGATTACAAGTATAAAATAGTTAATCTTACAAGAATAATTACATAATTTCAATGATACAAAAGCTCTGTTTCTGGATACATCAATTACATAAGGATTTCTTCTGATACAAAAGATCTAAATACAAATAGTACAAATGTCCATCTTCGATACAGGTGAAAAACTGGAATCAAGAGAGATACATCTTCTTTACACATGAGCCACAATGCCAAAAACCAATGGAATAAATCACAACCACCTAACCATGTGGAACCCTGAGGTCCACCCCCCGTGCTAGGAGATAACAATGAGGTCCCACAATGACAACAGTCAAGAAGATAGTAGGATAAACAATGCAAGGACTAAACATGACTCCAATACAACACAGATCAATATGGAAATCACAAGTAACTTAAACAACACTTCCAAAGACAATCACACAAAAAAAGGGAAAAAAACACTTAGGGAATGCTAGGATGCAGTAGGGAAGAGTGTCATCGCATGGTCCAAGCATGGGTTATCCTAGCAGTCTCTCACCAGATGCCGACCCCCATCCATGGGTTATCCTAACCGTCCAGATGTCGGCCCCCATCTATGGTTATCTTGGCAGTCTCTCACTAGACACCGGCCCCATAGGGTGACACATGCGGAACCAACATTCCTTTCGTGAGGACAAGGAAGTTGATCTTGCCAACCACGGCATTCTCATCCCATCCTTAGCCTAAATGAACACTACATGCATGAGTGAGGCATCCAATTATCCTATTTAGTGTGGAAACTACCCAACCCTCTAAATTTATTATTATCACTAGATTAAACACTTCCAATGGGTTATCCTGGTAGCCACTTTGGGCACCGGCCCCACATTGAAAGCCACTCCCCTACCTGCATCTAGAAGACCCTATCCATGAAGCAAGACAATTACCATCACAATGACAAATAACATATATAATGCAAAGCATTTACCTTCTTGCATACAAAACATAATCACAGGGACCAATTCTTATATCCTTGTCCCAAAACATAAACCAAGCATGAACTATCACATTCTCATCATGATGTGTTTACAACACAAAATACACATCATTTCACATCACACAGTGCAAGGCATTATCCATCTTGCATAGTCATCATAAGCACATGAATAGGTACACTAAGCAAGGCATTATCCATCTTGCACATGTATCATACTAACATGAAACATGAGACAATATTACAAGAGTTCATTTCATTCAACTCACATTCACACCCTCCTAGGCCTCCGAAAACACTTCTACAACACTTGACATAATTAAAACATAATGGTCATACATCTCATTCACTTTCCAAGGCACATCCTAAACCAAGATCAATAATTCAATCAAAACCACAAATGCAACATATGATCTGATGCACTAATAATAGTTTTAAAGAATGTAGCATTATTCCAATCATGATCAATCATCTAACAACATAAGGTAAGTCTAATGCAAACAATAATTACTTGAAGGGATAGCAATTATTCTATAATAAAAAATTTAGTCACACAAGATACTACCCATTATTAGACTAATCCACTTTCTACATTGATGTGGATCTTATTAAAATTCTAGACAACTTTGTGATTTCTATTCAAAATAATTGTATAAGCAAAACATAGAGGATTATAAAGTAGATTAAAATTGATCATCCATTTAAATCTTTAGAAAGTATATGAGTTAAATGCTAAACATTTTATACCATATCAAACCTAACCTCCACTTACTCACCCAATTTCATAACTAAGCACAATCTTTAATATAAGTCATAAATAAGATTAGACTCTATTATATGACCACAAGGTTCCTTAGGGTGAAGAGGAAGCAAGATATATATAAAAATACTTGACAAGTCTTACTAAATCTAAACTAAATGTTATCTTCCACCAAAAATATATCAAAGATATCTAGACATATAACAATTATAAATTAAATTCATAGACTAACTCTATGCACACTACTTAAAATATTCTAATTCATACTACAATTAAAGACTTATCTAAGGTCATCATACACACCTTATAACTAGATCTAAAATAACAATTCAACATTTATAATATAACAATTTACTGCAATTTGGCTAAGACAAATATATATTAAGAAGCCCTATTTATTATCCATATCCTACTCTCTTAAAATAGATAAAACTACTAATATTCTTAAATATACAAGATAAAATAATAAATCAATAAATTATTTTAAAAGGATTTGACTTTTTATTTATAAAGTAATGCTTAAATATAACATATCTAAATAATAGGGATGAAATAAAATAATACTTAAATATAACGCATCCCTCAATAATAGGGATTTGATTTCTCATAAATAAAATACAATAATACTTAAATATAACACATCCCTAATTATAGGGATTTGATTTCTCATAAATGAAATATAATAATACTTAAATATAACACATCATTAATAATAGGGATTTGATTTCTCATAAATGAAATATAATAATACTTAAATATGAAACATCCCTAATAATAGGGATTTGATTTCTCATAAATGAAATATAATAATACTTAAATATAAATCCCCTGGCCTCATCAGTATTACAAGACGAAGGGGTAGGGTGTAATGCCCCTCATTTTTTTTAGCTTTTGATAGTTGATAGTTTTTCTATTGCATTTAGACAGTTTTGAGATAGTTGGTTGTTAAACTTCTGGTTTATGCTTTTTATGTTTATGATGGACTATGGTTGACTGATGAGATTATTGACATGTGTTATGAGTGGTATGATGACATTATTGAGATTACAATTTATGATGTATTTTGACATGTTTAGTTGATGGTTAATTGATTATGCAGAATAATGTTACTATGCTTTACGGATTGAATGTTATCTAATTATCAATTAGAGATGTTTGTGTTCATTGTTATGCTTGAGAGTAGGGACAGTGTAGTATTACTCGTTTCAAGCACCCTACTATGCTATGACTCCCTGACTCCATGTGTTGGATATATATGCATATGTTTGTATACAACCTATTGTTTTGATACAAGTTGCAGGTACTAGGCATCGACTCCACCTGACTTAGTGTTGATGATGATGATAGTCATAACCAAACATAGAATAAAAGTTACACAACAACCTTTACTCATCTTGAAAGATCCGATGAATTCAGAGAATTCATGATCCCAAGTCTCTGTTGATTAGTTCATAATCTACTGACATTACTTAGTGGTTGATGTGTGTTGCTATTAATCATTCAGGGGTCTTACGTATTTCAATTGCTTCTGCAAAGTTCATCAATATTTCTCCAAATATCCTGTTCTTTATATCTACCCTGCATAAATCCCCAAATTATTTTACCTTTGCACTATGAATTCACTCAAATAATGTGCCTACGGGTTGATATTTGCATGAATTTTACCATTATTTGCAATTCTTTGCATGATATTTTCAACACTACATGCATTTAGCTCAAATATGCTAATGATATTTAGTTATCTACAAGATGTTAGCATATTTCATGTTATTTACTTCTGATTATCTGTTATTTGCAATTATGATGGGGAATTACTCTGAAATTCAAAGAAAATTAAAAGAATACTTCAAATTTGGTGAATCTTAGCTATTGAACCACATACATACCAGATATAGTCATGAGGAGAAAAAATCAAACCATATTTTCACCAGGATGTTCCACAGCTAGATACAGATGATGCTAACTTCAAAGGAAAAGGAATGAAGACAACACATATAGACTGATAAGCACTCCAAGGGACGCAGCAAATCAAAGCATGTATCAAGAATTCAAACACTGATTACTCAGGATTTATGATGATTTGTAATCAAACGGTCTTCTCTTTCATTAAGTATGCAATGATATGTATGCTTACAATAGCTTTGAAATAGGCCCTGATATTTCAGCAGTCAAATTTCAATTAAGCTTCCGAATACTCAAATTATCACATCCTTGCACCTTTTATAGAATAAGGTGAAGGAACAGTTACAAATGACCTACGGTCAGGATTTATCTATTAAGATCAATAGTCCAGATGACTAGCACGTGCCTGCCAGTTGGTAACTACACAGCTGGCATAGAATATTCCAGCATCTTTGACCTAGTCCATCCTCCAGCTAACAAATAGCACATTTGACAATATCCTCCTCAGCTCTGGTTCATGTTACCTCTGCATGCAACTCTATAACTTGTATCTTTGTAAATTTTGCCATTTCTCGTGCAAACTTCACCTTCTGATATGCCCTCGCCACTTTGTCGTTTTCTAGATATTTGTACATCTGATAACAAACACAAGGATTAAGCATCATCATCATTAAAAACTTTAGTAGGAAAATAAACATTTAAATCAGGCTTAGAATATGCAAACGCAGATAATCAGATGATGAATCCATGAACAATCACATACAAAATGCATATCTGACACTAAAATTAGTCGAGTCAACCATCGTTGACCAAAATCATGCTATCAGGTCCTAAAATGGCTTCAATATCTGATCAGGTCCAAGGTCATTTGAGTGATTTTTGATAAAAATATCAAAAATATGATTTTTGGTATTTTCTACATCTTGGTAAATCGCATTTTTGAAGGCCTTAGGAGCGGAATTAGGGCTCAAGACTTTGGTGTTAAGCCTAAGTGACTGAACAACTCAAACTAGATAACTAGTTTATCTTTCCAATGAGTCCAAAATGTTTAAATTCTGACATAGTAGCTGGGAGTTATGACCCTGCCAAGGAGAAGATAAAAAATTTCTTAATTTTTTGAATTTCTTTGAATTTTTGTAAATGGTTTCACCTTGCAGTAGCTCTTTTTGTATTCCAAGGGTGATGTGACCCTTCATATGATATGCAAGCCTAACATTTTCAGTTATCGCATGCATAAGATCATGCATATGCAATACATGCACTTTTGTTCACTAAATTCCATTGAATGAAACTATTGGGTCCGGGTATGCACATTAGTTAATATGAGGGATATTAACTAATATGACTCTCTTCATAGATCAGGATATGATAATGATTTCATCATCATGGACGGGCTTCGTTAAAATGTGAAAGGCTGACGTCATGGTCATACTAAAGGAAATCGGGTGATGTTAAGAAATATGACCTTGATATTGAGGAATATCACCCTCTGAATAGGATGACGTCACGGTCATGTCGAGCTTTTTATATATCAGGTCAAAATGACGTCACCATCATGTTAGGAAAGATCAGTCATATTAGAAAAGATGACGGATGTTAGAAATTAGATGACCTTTAGAGTTCAAGCCTATTGATGATGTCATCGTCATATTGGGTCTTTTGTGAAATGGGATAAGCTGACGTCATCATGTTAACGAAGATGAGCCATATTAATGAATGTGACCCCCTTTCAAAAGATCATGATGATGTCACCATCATATTATTTAAAAGGGTGATCGTTGGATATGTACCTCCGCGAGGTAAAAAGGATGATGATGTCACCGTCAAGGTGATTTTCTTTGTTCATCAGGATTGAATGACGTCATCAGCATATTGGCTCTGGGGTGATATTCTGCGGCAGGGTTATATTTGAAATATCGGGTGATATTCGAAATATCGGGTGATATTCGAAATATCGGGTGATATTCGCAATATGAGCCCCACAAAATATATGACACTGTTTGACGGGTAAATACCACTATCGCGTAAGATTGACGTCCAGAGTTTCAGACCAAATGATTATCGAGTGATAAAATTGGCATCAGGGTGATCCTTTATAAGATGACTAATATTAAGAAATATGATCCTCCCCTCGGAATGTCAGGTTTGATCAGATCTTTGACTCATCATAACTTTTGGTCCCTAAGGAATATCAGGGTGATCCAAAAGGCAAACCTGCATGAAATTTTGTACTCTTTCCAACCATGAGGTTATTGATATGAAATATTAACTTTGACTAACTAACCTCGTCATGATGACTTACCCAGCTCCCTTATGCAGGGTCACCTGCATGACTTACTTTTACCAGACCGCCGAAAAGTAGGAAAACAACAAAAGTCAAAGCAGCAAAAAGTTGGGTACCTGTTTTGTCAAGTCAAATGGGGCATGTTGTGTAACCACACAACACTTAGTAGGTTTGAGCATGCCCTTACTCCAGTGGATAATGTTGATGGGAGATAACATGGGGTTTCCCTAGGTCAGTTTCCATCTTGAGTCTGTGGTCGTGAGTTTGGATGTCACTCTTTGGTCCTTGTCTCAGATTTGGTCATCTTGTGGTATGTAGAGTTATTGTCAAATTTTGCTTATTAAGCCTATGTGTATTTTAGAAATGCATTAATTATTTTAATAATAAGGTTATGAATAAGTTAGATATAGTATTATTTATTAGTTGTTAATTAGCTATGTGAATTTGGGAATATTATTTAAGTAATTTGTAATAAAGATTAAATTAATCATTTTAATGATTTTTAATAAGATTTGAGTCATAAGTACTTAATATTATTTTATTATTAATAATTTTAATGTTTTAATATGATATTGTCATAAGTTATCACTATTGAATATTACTGGGTAGGTTGAAAAATATTATTAGATAATAAATTTATTGCTTAGTGAGTTGTCGTATGAGAATTTTGGTTTGGAGAATCTCTCTGGATAGAAAATTAATTACTTTCAGTTTTAGAGGGAGATGGGATTCTCTGTAATGGATTTTGGGAGTAATGGAAATTAATGAGTTTGCCTATTTTTATTTTTGGGGGGTTATTTTGAGGGGAGTCAATTTCTGAGGAGGGTAGACAGAAAATTTGGGAAAAATTGTTACGGGAAGATGAAGAAGTGGGGACCTGAAGAAATTTTGAAGTTGGATTGAAATCTGGGTATGTTATTTTGCTCCTTGTGTGTGAAATGACGCACTCTGTATGCTTGTCTATTCAGGAATTTAAATCATCATCATTTCTACGCTCTCTATGTGTTGAATGTAGTTGGAATTCAGGCTATTTTTTGCACTTTGTGTGTGTCAACTTTTTTTTTAAATAGCATCAAATTTTACCTCTGCCTGAGTCTGACCACCTCTCATTTTCTCTTCTCTGTGAGGTCTTATTAACACTATATTGAGTCATTTTGTTAAATTTGAAACTGAATTCAACCATTCCCTTCTGCCCAGCCATACTTCCTTCTCTTTGTCTTCCCCAATATTGTGGTGTTCTTCCTTTAATCCATTATCTAGAGCTTGTAAGCTCTCTGCTTGCCTACCATGCAAAGTCGGACGGGTGTACTTGAGCCAATTTTAAAAATATATTTATAATAATAACAATAGGACCTTTCTTATGCTGCCGTATGGCCTCTTCTTGTATTTATCTCAAGCTTCTCTATTTTTTTTTTATGTATTCTAATTTGCCTGAAATAGAGATTAGTAGTTCTTTCTCTCAAATCTTTGTGTAAACAAATTTTTGTATAAGAAAATAATATAGGAATAAAGAATTAATTTTTGTTGCTTGTGTAATTAAATCTTCATGGAAACTGTTAGTCAAGTTATTTTAAATTAGTTAGAGAGATGTTTGTAGTCTCAAGATTTTATTGGTAAAGGTTGTGTCATTTAAAACTTCAAATGTTGAGTCATTGTAGTGTTGGTGATTTGTATTTCTCTATTAAAATTAAAAAAATAATAATAATAAAAGATAATCAAACTTGTTTCTTGCTTGAAATCAGTACTTCTTGGGGTCATTTCTCTTCCTGAATCTTCTACAATTTTCTTCTCCTCTACCAGACAATTTGAAAACTTTTGATTTCTTTGTTAAATTCTTGAATCCTTGAAAATTTATTTTTGGATCCATCCTGTATCTCTGATCTTGTATTGTTATCTTGCTCTCATGGATTTTCCTCATAGTTCATTCTTCGTTTTTGCTAAAAAACCTCAGAAGTCTTCTTCCATTTTCTTGTCTCTGGATTCTCTTTTCCATAATTTCTCCCTTGCAAGCCATTATTCCTTTGAAATTATTTTCAAGTAATGATTTTTGAGAAACATTCATTATCAATATATTGAACTCTTGTTATTTAGTAATAGTTTATTAGAAACAGAATCAATTTAGAAAGTATGCAAATGTAATCTAAGATTTAGAAAACTTATATTTGAAACTCCATGAATAACTAGTAAATCTTGCTTTGAGATTATCTTTTTGTTTTAGTTAAATTGTTACATTGATTTTCTTTTAATCAAACTCATTAAATGACAATAGTGATAAAGTTAATATTAGTATAACTCATAAAATATTAGGATAGATTTGTAATATTTTAAATTAACTTTTATTAGAATAAGTTGATTTAGTAGATGCAAATTGTTAAATGAATGTTTAGTAAGCATTTCTTAAGTGAATATCACTTTGAGTTAGTAAATTGTTAACTAGATTTTTTACGAATAAAATTTGGTGAACTCATATTTGTGTTAGAATGGATTTGAAATATTCTATTAAGAATAGAATTTAATTAGTAGTTGTATGTTTGTCAAATGAATTAAATTAGAAGTTATTAATAGGTTATAATGGTAATGCTAGTAAATAAACAAATGATGAATGGTATTACAATTCTAGAATTAAATGTATTGAGTTAAATATTAGTTATACTCATTTTATCTTATTTAAATATAAATTTGTTTAGTTATGATTTAGTAATATACTATCTTGTGGTACATTGATTTTAATAAATAAATAATAATATTAGAGATTTATTATTATTTGAGTTATTATGGTAATGGTAAAAAAATATTAGATGAAATTATAATTCTAGAATGGAATAGTATTTGGATTTTATTTAAAAGAGAGTGGAAACCTTATAGTGCTTTTTGGCTTAAATTGTTCAATGGTGTTATGTTGAGTTAATTTTAAATATGGTCTTGCTTGAAATTTCATTGTTAGTTAATAGTGTCAAGTACCAATGATGTAATTGGTTTATTATATTATTCTTTCGTTCTGAGTCATATTGTGCCAATTAAGTGTCAAGTCGTTTAAACCTTTGTTTTCCATATCGAGAAATGGGTGTATTAATAGTGGTATTGTGTTCTATTTATCCGACTCCATACGTTAGGCTATTTGGGTTCCAGTTCAACATTGTGACATGTCGTATTAATGTTTTATTTGATTTGAGATTTTGAAGTGGATAGGGAAAAATTTGGTGGTTGAGGATTTAGATTTAAATTTGTTTATGTAATGTATTGGTTTGCAAAAAGTCTGATGCCTTTCAGTCCCTTGTCCATGCATGTTATTGGCTTCTGGATGTTGGTTAGGGGTTACCAGTTGCATGTAGGAGAATAGCTTTCATGGTGGGGCCGGTGTCCAAAGTGGCTGCCTCGGTAACCCCATGGAAGTTGTAATCAAGTGATAACTTAAGAATTTATCTAGGTGGGTTGGGTAGTAATTCACACAACAAGATAAGTAAGATGCCTCACCCATACCTTGAGTGCTCTCACAGGCTAAGGATGGGATGAGAAGGCTTGGTTGGCAAGGTTGACCTCCTTGTCTCCATGAGAGGATATGTCAGCTCCGCATGTGTCACCCTATGGGGCCGGTGCCTAAAGAGAGGTTGCTAGGGTAAACATAGATGGGGGCCAGTTTCTAGTGAGAGATAGCCTGGGTAACCCATGCTAGGACCATGCGATGACACTCTCCCTACTGCAGCTTAGTTACTTACTCTTTATCTTTTGTTGTTGCCTCTGGAGTACTGTCTTGTCTTGATGATTTGCGTAGTCTTGATGATCTGAGTTGTTTGTGTCAAGTCAGTGTCTGCTTTCTTGTATTCTTGACTTAGTGGAACCTCATTGTTATCTCCTAGCTTGGGGGGGTGGACCTCAGGGTTCCACATGGTTGGGTGGAAGAGCTTAATCCATTAGTTTTCCTTGATCATCCTGATTCATGATCACTGCAGATGTGCTTCTAGTTCCAGATTTGTACTAGCATCCTCAGAGCTATATTATAATTTTAGAATTGTATAATCTTGTTGTATATTGTAAACCGATGTAATTGGTCATGAAGCTTGTAATCTAGAAATCATGTAATCTTGTATTCAAACTTTTGTAACTATTCATATCTACAAATGAATGATGTAATCCTCTTCAGTTGTATCATAATGTATTTTACTTGTATTGTAATGAATCATATTTATCTAATGCAGTTATGTTCCCTAGAGGTGTTAGTTGTTCATCTTATTTAAATGTAGTGAATAGTGTCAACTTTATTTAATGTTAATGCATTTACTTGCTTCAAAAAAATTTTCTGTAATCTTAGCATCTATTAGCCTAACTCTCTAGGGTTGTATGATGGGGCATCACATGGGGAGGGAAGGAGATATAGAGGCTCCCGTTAGTTTTTTCAGTGGACATGGATGAGTTAGAGGAGAGGCTTGGAGACTTGGACCAAAATTTGGAGTTCTTGTAGAGGATTACGGGAATCCTCCCCCTTCCTTCGATGGATTGGATGATCATGTACATGGCAAGGGAGGGCTTCGAGATGCCCGATAGTGATAGTGAAGCAGAGAATAGGGATGTTGAGCTGCCAATTCTTCCAGACTGTGGGGAAGAATGGGTTGAGGAAGACGACTGGGACGTCAAAGACATAGCCAAAGGCCCGACACACAAAAATTACAAGAAGGACTATCCAGTCAAAGCCCGTGTAGTGCAAGCAAGGCAAATGAAGGCAGAGATTGAGGGGTAGAGCTCAGGAGAGGCCTCGGGGAGCTAGGTGGCATCAAAGGCCCGTGATTGTCTAAGAGATTCCAGATCAAGGCAGTATAGGCCCAATATGCTCTTTTTTTCTATTTTTACTTTTGTTGTTAAGGGAGGGGAGGTGATATGATATTTTAAATAGATAGAAGGTAGTTGGGACAGGAAGTAGTAGGTTTGGGAAGGAGGTTTGCTGGCTTATAGCAATTTTGGATTGTATAAGTAAAAACATGTACCTTTTTTAGCGTTGATATAATATAAAGGGAGATGGCCCAAACTAATTATTAACCTATAAAAAAAAAATACTTAAATATAACACATCACTAATAATATGGATTTGATTTGAAATATAATAATACTTAAATATAACACATCCCAATAATAGGAATTTGATTTGAAATATAATAATACTTAAATATAACACATCGTAATAATAGGGATTTGATTTGAAATATAATAATACTTAAATATAATACATCCTAATAATAGGAATTTGTTTTTTCTATTAAAAAAAGACTTAAAAAATAAAACACATCCATAAAACTATTCTTCCCTATTAAATAGGGAGTTGACATTACACCTTCAAAATAATAAATAAAACTCAAATTAAAACAATAATTTATTAAAGGACAATTTTAAAGATAGTTAAACTTTATAATTAACATTATGCAACATCAAATACTTAATATTTAGCTAAAAAAGGTTTAATTATTTAAATTCTTAAATTAAAATTAAAATAAGTTATTATATGCAAGAATTAATTAAATCAAATTCAAAAGAATAAGATTTTATAGTTTCATAAGATATATTTTAATTTTACAAATAAGAATACTTTCTAAACTCTAACAAAATTTCTAATTCTAATATAGTAATAAAAAAGGCAGATTTTTATGTTACTAAAACTTACCATTCCTATTTTCTATCAAGGTTAAAATAAAATTATTTAAGCACAAAGAGATTTATTTATTCCCTTCTATTCATTATGAAAGCTATTCATTTATTCATATAAAAGTATTCACACAAACCAGAATTAAATTTGATACAATGAAAAGAATTTATGTGAGAGCTTGGCTGAGCCAGGCCATACGGCTGCCATGGACAAGAAGAGGGATTTTGAAGAATTTAATTTAGGTAAAATTTAATTGTTTTACATACTAAAATTCATTATTTCAAATGCATAAACTACAGACCAAACTTTATTTGCAATATTTTTTGTTTTAGGCAAAGAAAGTTCCATAAAATTTTAAATGTAAAAGCTAATAAAATCTAAAATCTCCTATACCTTGGTCTGAGATAACAATTGGGCTGTAGATACTAAGTTTTAAATGCAATTTCAGGCATGATTCTATGCATATGGAGGCCGTACAAACAAGCAGGTTGGAGGAATAGAAAATATGAAAGTTTTGTTAGAATGGAAATTATCTTTATTAGCATTATTACAACAAGTCATCAAATGGCATGCAAGTTCAGACAAAAAAAATTTGTTTGATTGATTATACCGATTAATGGCTGGAAAGGAAGAAATAGGTTTGCCTGGCAATAAATTTTGATCTCTTCAGGCAAGGGCAACACTACAAAAGTTGAGATTTCTTTTGATAAAAGAATTTGACATAGACACAGGAATGCAACAAAAGAGAAGGATTTAATTTCTTCCAGTAGGAAAAGATTTCATTTAGCTAAAGTGTCTACTGGTAATATGAAAATATGATGATAGTGTAATAGCAAGATAGGTGGGTGTGAAGAAAGATAAATAGGTGTGAAGATTGGAGGATCAACAATATTTAAAATTTCTACAATTGCAGGATATACACAGCTAGATTGCTGAAGAGAACATCCAAGTAAATGCAAATAACATGATTAAATATAATGGGGTTTATAGAAAAGAGAGAATATATTATAGAGCTTTTACATATGATTGCAGATGAAAATTGACTTTCGAAGGGTTTTCTATTGTTTGGGATGATTCATAGAGACCAACCTACTACCAAAATTTATCAAATCAAAAAGTGCTCAAACACATACAAGATTTTTCTTCATATACAGACAAGCAGAAGAAATTTTGTTTAAAACATACCCGGATATTCTTCAGACTTCTCTTGCTCCCTTCCTCTCTTCCTCAGCCAATTCCTCTTCCTTTTCCCCAAATTTCTGTGCATCTTTTCCAAGAACTCTCCCCTCAAAATAATCTTCCCAAAACCAAAAATACACCAGGATAATAAATTCCTAAATCCCCCAATCTTCCATTACAGACATCCACTATCCAAAATTTTAAATGCATTTCAACCACCACTATCTGGAATATTTTCAAATCTTAAAAATTATTTCTGGCAAACACTACCTCAAAACAATTAATGACAATATCAAAATAATATCTTCCAACCCAAGATTTAATCAATTACTAATGTATTAAATATTAATAATTGATTCAACAACTTTATTATCATTATTATTATTAACTATAAATACCACTAACAGGAATAATTTTGAAATTTCTGACAACCCGCTCCAACAATAAATTAATGGAAAAATAAAATAAAATCTTAGATGTCATATAAACTCAATAAAGTACTAAATATTAGCAATATTATTATTATTGCTTGCTTTCAAAGCTACTAAATTAATTTAATATAAAAATCAACTAATTAATATTCTCCATTTTCTACATTAATTAAATAACTAATATTGATGTATATATATAAACTTATTATTATTATTACTATAACAATTAATAAATCTCCAACAAATACACATTGACTATATAACCAAAATGATCAAACATCAACACATCTATACACATAGATCACTTATTCTATAAAACAAACCAAACGACTATAATCAACACCTTAATACCTTGGTCACTAAGTTCAATAAAATGAACCTTAAACTACAATAAACAAACAATAACAACCACATACCAAAGGATGACCAACACTCGAGAATAAGTATCAACTGAGCGAAAACTACACCCATGATTGGAAATACATGGATGATGACAAACTGAAGACATTGGATGATAGAGGGAACCCCATGTTATCTCCCATCCACATTATCCATTGGTGTAAAGGCATGCACAGACCTACTAATTCAGGTGGAGTCGGTGCCTGGTACCTACAACCTGCATCAAACCAAGGGGTTGTGTATATATATATAATCAAACACACTGTGACATGGAATCGTAGCGTAGTAGGGTGCTCAGAATGAGTAATACTACACCATCCCTTCACCAAAAGCATCAAAAATAACATATTAAACAAATTTATTAGTAACTAAACAACCAGATAAAATATAGTCAGATAGTCAAATAACTCACGTAGTAAAACAAATCTACATAATCAATTAATCCATGACTGATCACAACATAAGCATAATGTACTAATCATAAAGTATCAACATTGTCATCATAGTAAATATGAATGAGTGTCATCAACTACATCAAAATGGTAAACCTGCCATTAACATACCCTAAGTATTTCGAGTATCTTACCTTCATCTTCATGCTTCTTAGCCCGACCACATGTTCATCCAAGGTGAGAATGGAGGGGTACTACATCCTCCCCCCTAAAACTTGACTTCCTCCTGGAAGTCACAGACTAGGGTGGAAACATAACATATTAGTATTGCAACTTTCTATTGCCTACATACACATCCATATTAAGCAATTGTTCATAAAATAGGCACAATCATTCCATAACAATAAGAAGAACATTAATTCTTTACCTTTAAGGCTTATCATGTGATCTACTTATATATAACCACACATATTTTGAAAGTTTCATATGGTTTAGAGAATTGCATTCACATATACTTAAGGAAAAATACTTCTCATATCTTATTTCCACTATGCTTTCGACTATTTACTAACATACGTGCAATACAATTCTCCGCAGAGTCCTCCCTTGAACATACTATCAGAGGTTCAAAATGAACATGATAGAAACAACACTTAACACAAAATGGGGCCAACAGAAACAAACATTTGGAATAGCCACCATAGAGATTTAAAAATAAATACAAATCCAAGTGGGAAAATAATGAAATCTAACTTTAAGTCACAGAGTGCCGACAATTTATAACAATAAATCAAGTATAAAGGAAAGAGTTTTGGTGACCACTCCTATCATAAGAAAGCTCAAAGAAAGAAAATTCACTGCTAACCCCCAACAACACATGAAACAACTGTTAAAAATTTTAAAACAACCAAATTACACAACAAATTCCCATCATGATGTGACTAATTTTAGCCACAAAAAGGGAGTATCCACTACACAACACTCAAGGACACAAGGTCCAGAATCCATTAGAGAACATACACCAACACTCAAACAATTAAGTTAACTACATCCTCTTATCTAAACAACTTCTATCTTTAATACAATATAATTTCTTTTTACTAAACTATGGAAATATGCAATTGATTCCTTATGCAAGAAGATATAAAGGGAATGTATGATATCACACATAGGAATAATTCAAAACTATAATTAACTTACATTATTGCATTCATGATCTCATAGGCCCAACACAAGCTCCCATTTGATCTCTTGCACATAGTTCTTACACAGGCATATACAATGATAACTTTCATAAAGTACAATAGATCTTCCACATGCAGTCATGATCAACTAGGAAATAGATGTTAGGTTATCAACAACCATGTTAAGATACACCGCACATGACAACATCACATAACCACATGACTCACCAAATGATTAAATCTTTCCAATACTTAATTACATGCACTAACAGTAACCATGCTTCTTTCTTATAATGCATTAGTGACCACAAGAGAAACTCAAAGCCTCAACAAGACAACAAGCACTAACATTCAGGGAAGACATATTGTCAAATATATCATCACATTATTAAAGAAGAGGAAGAGAGAACACATAGATACATAAGTAAACAAGAAATAATCAAAGGACAAGTCTATAAACTTATCAATCTTATAATGTCATACTAATGCACACAGGTGAAAGGTACCATCAACAACACACCACAAAGAGAAAATCACTTAAACTAGAGTAAAAACAATAATCTAGAGGTCTTAGTGTTGCAACCTGACTCTGATACCAAATGTAATGCCCCGCCATGTAACCCTAGAGATAAGTTCAACTAAAGTAATAAAAAAGACAGTTTTTTTTTAAAAGAAGAAATGATAACAAAACATAACATAGACTAATAGCATCAAGTTAAACTATCAACTCTAGGGATTACATAGTTGCATTATTGCAACTTAACAATAATCAACAACATACATGATTTGATCAATCAAATGAATCAAACTAACATTTTAGGTTACAACATCATATGAACATATCAACATTTTTGCAACAAAGATTATAAGTGTAGAATAGTTTATCTTACAAGAATAATTACATAATTTCAATGATACAAAAGCTCTCTTTCTAGATACATCAATTACATAAGGATTTCTTCTGATACAAAAGATCTAAATACAAATAGTACAAATGTTCGTCTTCGATACAGGTGCAAAACTAGAATCAAGAGAGATACATCTTCTTTACACATGAGCCATGATGCCAAAAAATTAATGGAATAAAGCACAACCACTCAACCATGTGGAACCCCGAGGTCCACCCCCCGTGCTAGGAGATAACAATGAGGTCCCACAATGACAACAGTTAAGAAGACAATAGGCTAAAGAGTGCAAGGACTACACATGACTCCAATACAACATAGATCAATATAGAAATCACAAGTAACTTAAACAACACTTGTAGAGGCAATCACACAAAAAAATGGAAAAACACACTTAGGGAATGCTAGGCTACAGTAGGGAAGAGTGTCATCGTATGGTCCTAGCATGGGTTATCTTGGCAGTCTCTCACCGGATGTTGGCCCCCATCCATGAGTTATCCTGGCCATCTAGATGCTAGCCCCCATCTATGGTTATCCTGGCAGTCTCTCACAAGACACCGGCCCCATAGGGTGACACATGCAGAAGCAACATTCCTTTCATGAGGACAAGGAAGTTGATCTTACCAACCACGACCTTCTCATCCCATCCTTAGCTTGAACAAGCACTACAGGCATGGGTGAGGCATCCAATTATCTTATTTAGTGTGGAAACTACCCAACCCTCTAAATTTATTATTAAGTTATCACTGGACTAAAAACTTCCAATGGGTTATCCTGGCAGCCATTTTGGGCACCGGCCCCACATTGAAAGCCACTCCCTTACCTGCATCTAGAAGACCCTATCCATGAAACAAGACAATTACCATCACAATGACAAGTAACATATACAATGCAAGGCATTTACCTTCTTGCATACAAAACATAATCACAGGGACCAATTCTTATATCCTTGTCCCAAAACATAAACCAAGCATGAACTATCACATTCTCATCATGATGTATTTACAACACAAAATACACATCATTTCACATCACATAGAGCAATGCATTATCTATCTTGCATAGTCATCATAACCACATGAATAGGTACACTAAGCAAGGCATTATCCATCTTGCACATGTATGATAATAACATGAAATAGGAGACAATATTACAAGAGTACATTTCATTCAACTCACATTCACACCCTCCTAGGCCTCTGGAAACACTTGTACAACACTTGACATCATTAAAAAATAATGGTCATAGAACTCAGTCACTTTCCAAAGCACATCCTAAACCAAGATCAATAATTCAATCAAAACCACAAATGCAACATATGATCTGATGCACTAAATAATAGTATTAAAGAATGTAGCATTATTCCAATCATGATCAATCATCTAACAACATAAGGTAACTCTAATGCAGACAATAATTACTTGAAGGGATAGCAATTATTCTATAATAGAAAATTCAGTCAAACAATATACTACCTGTTATTAGACTAACCCACTTTCTACACAGATATGGATATTATTAAAATTCTAGACAACTTTGTGATTTCTATTCAAAATAATTGTATAAGCAAAACATAAAGGATCATAAAGTAGATTAAAACTGATCATCCATTTAAATCTTTAGAAAGTATATGAATTAAATGCTAAACATTTTATATCATATCAAACCTAACCTCCACTTACTCACCCAATTTCATAACTAAACACAATCTTTAATATAAGTCATAAATAAGATTAGACTCCATTATATGACCACAAGGTTCCTTAAGGTGAAGAGGAAGCAAGATATATATAAAAATACTTGACAAGTCTTACTAAATCTAAAATAATGTTATCTTCCACACAAAAATATCAAAGATATCTAGACATATAACAATTATAAATTAAATTCATAGACTAACTCTATGCACACTACTTAAAATATTCTAATTCATACTATAATTAAAGGCTTAACTAAGGTCATCATACACACCTTATAACTAGATCTAAAATAACAATTCAACATTTATAATATGATAATTTACATCAATTTGGCGAAGACAAATATATATTAAGAAGCCTTATTTATTATCCATATCCTACTCTCTTAAAATAGATAAAACTACTAATATTCTTAAATATACAAGATAAAATAATAAATCAATAAATTATTTTAAAAGGATTTGACTTTTTATTTATAAAGTAATGCTTAAATATAACATATCTAAATAATAGGGATGAAATAAAATAATACTTAAATATAACACATCCCTCAATAATAGGGATTTGATTTCTCATAAATAAAATATAATAATACTTAAATATAACACATCCCTAATAATAGGGATTTGATTTCTCATAAATGAAATATAATAATACTTAAATACAACACATCACTAATAATAAGGATTTGATTTCTCATAAATGAAATATAATAATACTTAAATATGACACATCCCTAATAATAGGGATTTCATTTCTCATAAATGAAATATAAAAATACTTCAATATAACACATCACTAATAATAGGGATTTGATTATAATTTTTAAATATAGCACATCGTAATAATAGGGATTTGATTATGATGTGCATGAAGGGTCTACCCCTGTTGGAGGGTTGTTTGACTGTAGGTGTTTATTTCGTACGCCTAGTTTACACTGCCTTTTCAATGCTTTTTGTCATGGTCTCTGCAACAACTATATCATTTCCTTTCGAAACTCCATTCATTGTCACAGGCAGGAATTGGGACCTCAGTTGGCAGACAAGGCTTTGGAAGTGTTTAATGCTTTGCTATTTCTGTTAAATTATGTGCCTCCTCCTCCGCCGCCACCTCCTCAACTTGCAGAGGCTGATGATCACGTCGAGGATCATGATGTGCAGGTTATTGAGATAGCAGATTAATGGGGATCTCCTTCATGTTTTTGCCTTTAGCGGTTACTTCTTTGTTTGGATTTTTGTATTTGCCAGATGCTTTGTACTTCCTTTTTAAAATTGTATATTCTCTGGCATGATTTCAGTCATTTTTTGGAACGATCTATGTTTTTGAGTCGATTATGTATAATCTCATTAAACTCAGGCTACAACCAGAGGTTTTCTTTGCCGATTCTTTCCTGCCGGTATGTCTTGTTTGAATCTGGCATTTTGTAATTACTTTTTATTAATAAATTTTAGTGGTTCAACCACTTTTTTTGTAAAAAATAATAATAATAGGGATTTGATTTGAAATATAATAATACTTAAATATAACACATCGTAATAATAGGGATTTGATTTGAAATATAATAATACTTAAATAAACACATCCTAATAATAGGAATTTATTTTTCTATTAAAAAAATACTTAAAAAGTAAAACACATCCATAAAACTATTCTTCCCTATTAAATAGGGAGTTGACATCATGTAGTGCCCCTCACCTTGCTTCCGTCAGACTGATAATATTCCTAGTAGGATTAGATATCATGACATGGATTCTTTGTTATTTCCTTGAGTTGTTTATGGACCTATTTCTGTGATGATGATTGATGATATTAGATTATTGATATTTTATGTTTCGTAGTTGATGGACATATTTGATATAATGGATTAATGTTATTTCTGAGTTTAATGTGATATTGAATCAGGGTTATGATGCTTTAACAATAATTGTTATACTTGATCGTATTGTTATTGAGTATTCTATTTTCTTGTAGACAACTGAATATCTAATTATGGATGTATGTGAACAGAACAGTGTCGCATTACTCGCATCTGAGTACCCTGCCACGCTGCGATTTCTGTTCACTGTGTGCATGACTTCATGTTTGTATATATATGGTTAACCTTGAGGTTTGCTGCAGGATGCAGGTACCGGGCATCGACTCCACCTGAACTAGCAGGTCTGAGCGTGCCCTAGCCAATGGAATTGTTGATGGGAGTTAACATAGGGTTCCCCAGTCATCCGCCATCCTTGTAGAGGATAAGTCTTCAGTTTTGCGTCTAGTCATTGTTCTCAGTTTCGTTTGTCTTTGGGTGGTCGTCTTGCTTTCTCTGCATGCTTGATGGTTGAGTAATTGCATGATTATGATTGGTTAGTTGTGGTAAATAAACAGATAAATTTGATTATGATTATTAAATAGATTTATAAATAATCATTGGTTATTATATAACAAACATATATTAAATAATTAGTAAATAAAAATAATTAATAAAGGAGATAAATTAGTTATGTAGTGGCATTATAGTTGTGAAATTGTTCTACAATTAATAAAATCAAAACGAAAGTAAATATATGTTGTGAAGTAAATAAATGATTTAATAAAATAAAATGTATTTATGAGTTGTTGTGTATTAAATATCTGTATAAAATACTAAATTCAATAAAATAAAAATTATAAGTTGTACTTTATTAAATGAAGGTTACCCTTGAGTAAATAAAAATATAAGAGGTTACATTGTGATGTTATTAAAAAAATTAAAAGTATGTAGGCTATATTTTTTTCATAGGCGGTGGGCATTGGATCGGGTTTTTATGCCAAAAAGGGGAATGCTATAATATAAGGAGAGAGAAGGAGAAGAAAGGGGGAGGAATGGGAGATCGGGGAAGGAAGACGGAGCTGCGAAGAACAGCTTGAGGACATTGCAGCGTATACAGGTTCCACTGAATGCCTAATTTCTGAATTTTATTTTAAAATTTGCAAATGATGTTGTTGGATTGAATTTCTGCTTAGAGGGTTCATTGTTTAATTATTTCCTCCCACCCCATTGCCGGATCCTTCTGTTTATCTCCAAAGAATGGAATCATGTGTGGATTTTTGGGTCTATGGTAGACTTTGCCTTGGCATCGGGTGTGCTTTGTTTGCAATTTTCTTGAGGTCGTGTTCATTAAACCAATACAGATCTTAGTAGAGAGTTAATGATATAGTCTTTAAGGCACCTCAAATCACCAGTGTGTTATATCCCTGTCGCTTATACAACAGGGTATTCTTCTGCAATTTTCAATTCTTCTCTCAGCCATTAAACTATTCTGTCAGACTCCAACTCCGCACTGTAACCTCCTAACTGTTTCATAGCATTCGAATGGGGTTCTCCATTTATCTGGTTTCCATATGCACATATAATAGAGTTCTCTTTGTAAATATCTTGCCTCTCTCAGCCATGAAACCTGTCCACATCAAAGAATAGACTCCTACTCTGCACTACAATCTTATGCCAGGCGAATTTTGCCATGTGAAATCGTTGTGCTTAGGGCAGTACAGTAGGAGTTAGTTCTTATGCAAATCTGGCGGTCTCTTGAGTTAACCTTGTGGTTTCGCTGCACAAGATCACTTGGGATCCAATGTTGTAGAATCTTGGGATGCCAACTTTCAAGCAGATTACACACTGACGGCACCAGCATACCCAAATTCCCTGTATAATTGCACTGAAATTTGTATTTGACAGATATATGGAAGACATCTATGTAACATGATAAATGGTTACATTCCCATTGGTGGCGGACTTTCAGCTTCTATGCCATCTAGGCAACCTAGTTACCTTGAAACTGAGAGAACTAAACATCCTATGCCATTCGCACAGCTGTATTTTTATGTCGAAGCACATCTCTTAGGTGATAATAGGAGACGTCATGTTTGCTTCTACCCTCCAAAAGCAGGAATAGACAGTACTAATTCTATCGATGTTTCTAAAATTTGCTAGACATTACTAAATCAGGTAAGAGGCCTGAACTAGGGGTTTTAAACATGGCAATGAGTATCTAGATCTTTCAAGCCTCTATTCTTTTGTAGCTAATAGAATGGCATGGGAAATACTTGCATGTGATTCTGGAGAAACTAATAGACATGGACATCATGAATAAATTTGCATTTGAAGCATATTCTGTCATAGTTTCCACGTAGATGCGAACATTCATGGAGAATCATTTAGAAGTATTCCATGAATGTTCCTATTTTCTAGAAGTTTACAAATACATTCCATTTTACTTTAGGAATTTTCCACTGGTAGGGTTGTAGAAATTGTCGTCCTCTTTCCTATTTCGAAATTGGGTGATTTGTGCTCTTTAGAGTTATGAGACCGTCCTTGTTAACTGGCTGATCTGTTTATAGCTACTTTGCAAAAATTCAAATCCTTTTTACCTAGCGCCATTGTCTGAGTAGCTTTATATTAGCGTCCTCCGTGTGATTTTTTGGGCGAGCTAGTCACTCCTAACGGTGGCTTTGGCTCCTCGTTTCCTTTTCCTGCTAATGTCATAT